>JAPZDY010000012.1:22884833-22918810 GCA_029783645.1 Ctenochaetus hawaiiensis | reverse complement strand
AAAAGTCAGGAGTTAATTTCAAGTTATTTCGAGGGAAACATGCAAGTTTTTACCAAACTAAATGGCAACTGACAACTTTAACGAGGCATTTTGCTCAAAGCCATAAATGTCAACCTCATGGTGGCAACAGGGGAAAAAGTCAAGGGTTCACCAAAGTCATTCAAATGTATCCTCTGGGGACTTGAAATGTAGAAATTTAGATATTTGGATCAAGGTTTTTTGTTTCCTATTTTAGTCTTTTAATGAGTGAGAACACCACAGCTTGATCAAATCCCCTCTTTGTCTCAGTAGTAGATTCACATTCCTACAGTCAGACTGACACACAACCTGCTTCTCTGGATATCTGGAGAAAGGCATCAACACCACTCTCTCCGTAGTTCCCCTCAGAGGCCAGCGTGGAGACATAGTTCCAGCCCATGGCTTTAACTATGTCCACCATGGCCTGGGCCTGGTAGGAGTCAGGAGGCACCACACGTGAGAAGAATTCATAGCGGCTGTTGTCACTCAGCTCCGGAGCAGTGGAGGCGTAACTGATCTGTGGGATCTGAGACATAAAAACAGGTGAGTGGTTACAAAGGGTTGAGTGAGCAACTGTGATTATTAGGCCGATATGTGATACAAAAGGTAAAAAAATATGACTAGACAAGGCAGAAAACCATGTCAGAGGATGATGCACCACTTACTCGTAGACAAAACCTTTACAGGGTCCTAATGGGGCCTTTCCACATTAATGTTGTGCATTAAAATTTCAAAATTGGACTATCACAGAGAGTTCATCTCTTGAACAGCCTGTGTTCTCAGTAATTCTCAGAACTGAGGCAAGTACCCAGTGCGATCAACCCAGAGCTGTTCTGTGCTGAGAATATAATGTCTCAGTAAAATACAGATGGTAGGAAACACAGCTGTAAAAGCATTTGTTTGGGAAAAAAATGGATGAGAAGATTAATTTACTGGTGTGCTACTTCTTTAATGACACAGTTTATGTCGACAGTTTCAACCCTGACCCTGCTAATGCCGGTCGCACAGCGTGGCTTAGCGATGGGCCCTCTGGAGCGGACGAGGAGGGAAAGGTAGACACAAGGGGTTGTAAAGGGAGAAGGAGAGAGGAGCGAGAGAACCATTTCACAGATTATCTGGAAGGATTATAGGGGTTTTAGTCAAATTATGTTAAGCACAGAGGGAGAGACAGAGATCAAGAGACTAGAAAAAGGCTAGCAGTTCTCAACTGTAAGCCATACAATATATTTAATTCTGATGGCCACATGCAGCTTCAACTTGCTGCCCTGTGTCAACCTCATCAAGCTTAAATTTACTGATCAGCCTTCATGTTACAGACCGCATCCTTAACAAAGGGTGAACCCTCTCAAAAAAAGTGGCTCCATCCCTGTGTTTGATAAGTCTGTTGAGTGTGACATCAGTGTCCAGAGGAGTCTGTGTCAGTGTTCACAAGGTAAATCAGATGTTTGCATACACATTTATGAATGACGAGGAAACTCATAATCTCCTCCAAATTAATCCAAAAAAAGATTCTACACCAAGTCACTTAGTACAATCAATGAGCTGTATCAGTAACACAAGTATCCACTTACAACCCAGCGTCACTAAATTATTGATTTTGTCAATGATTCTCCGGGATCCAGGCCAATGAAATATGACTGTGGTTTACTTCTGACCTAATGCTCTGGTTAAACTTGAACAAAAATATTAAACCTAAGTATGTAAAAGATACAGATTATACATCAGCATATATTTTTATGGTACTTTTTTTTTGGTTCCTAAGGAAAGAATATTGGATTAAAGTTACCCAAAAATGATGCTGAATAGACATGCTGAATGTGTTTCTTCTGAACTGATTTTAGTTTTAATGATAAAAGATAAAACAGATAGAAGGTATTGAGTTTAGAGAAAAGTGAATTTTTCTGCCCAGTCTGCAGTTGCTATGAATCAGATTATGAACCATATATTAGAATAAAGGATAAAAGTAAGATTTGTATGATTACCAATAGACTTTCAACATTTTTAATGAATTGTTTTTGTGATTTTTTTTAATCAAATTTCAGAAATTGTGAAAAATGTACATTGCTATTGCAAAAACTGTTTGAAAAAAAAATTACAAAATCAATCCACTAATTGATTAATAAACCAAACATTTCAGCACGAGTAATTTCTTAAAGGTACGACTGAACCTGCAGTAGGATTGTCTGTATCTCCTGCTACTTAAAGAAGCTGAGCTGTTTCGTTAAAAACAAAAGCAGGTAAAATACACACAATTATAACTGAAATGGAGTGCTGGTTATATAAAATGATCTTTGCCTACAGTTTCCACTTATTGCAAGATAGCCAACATGACAAAAGTGTTAGTGCTAGAAGCTTCAACATCTTCTGCTCCATCTGAGAGCAGATGTTCAGTGTAAGACGAACATCAGTCCAGAAGCATCCGCAGTCCGGAGTGCAGCACATATGGATAGTAGCAGGAAACACACCATTTAGCTAAATCTACTCCACACCATCCAGGCTGCAAGTTGCCGTTATCCTAGAACCAGTGTCATCCCGCTGCCCTGATGCTCTATTTTCAGCCCAGGGTTCTGAGCTGCTGAGAGGGGCTTAGTGGAGGTTGAGATCTATAATTCTGTAGTTAACATCTGCCCTGGATGCAAGCTGCTCCTCCTTGGCTCTCAACCCAACATCCTCACTTCAAACAATGCTGCAAGGTGTAGCAACATGGCAAGTAGAAATTTGATTTTGTTTGTGAAACTAATTTGGTCATTTTGGACCAGACTAGTGTGTATTTTTAGACATTTCTAGATTTCTGGCAGACTACATCCCTAAGTCGATGAAAACATGGCATAACGTGGGATTTACACCGACTCAACATCCCATCATCGCTATAAGCAGTGTAATCAATTAACGAAGGTCAATCATCTGTTAAAAAAAACCTGTTCGGTGATCACATAACATGGATTAGCCTGCGGGAGCCACCCAGGACAATGGACTCTAAATCCTGTAAAGCGTGCCTGCCATCTACTCATCATTTTAAATGACTTGTTTTAAAATCACATCAGGTTAAATATTTTTGACTATAAAGCAGCAAATATGTAACACATGTAGTATTATCAATTGAAGCATCCATGAGAAGGCGTTGTTAAATATAAGGAGTGCTCTTAATTAGGTCAGAAAAAAATTATAATTGAACTGCAACTAAAATGCTGCAGACTAAAAAATAGTGAAATTTTAATGATGGCTCCAATCCTTGTTAAGAGGGGATTTTTAAATAAATTAGACCATCACATTCACCAGTGCATCTTAGCAAAGTCAGCAGTGACCTAAACAAGTAAGTTTAGTGAAATAAAAGAGAGAGGTTCACTTTTTTTAACTGTAAGTTTACCTCTGTTTGTCTGGGTTCAGACATGATGATATCCTGTTAAATATTACTGTAAATTATTTTCATTTCTTTCCATTCTTGCTTTGTTTAAGTGGCTGGCTGATATGCACAGGTAACACTGATTGAACACTGAATGAAAAAAATTCCTCAAGTGTAATTGATCTTTTTGTACAGTTTCATTGACAGACTCTCTCCACCTCCATGCACTTGTATGACTCTAATTCATTTTTCAAAAAGGGAAAAAACACAATATAAAAAAAAGGTACATCTCATTAGCTTTCTCACTGACAACATGGACTGTATGAACCTTTCAGTGTTTAATTGAGATAGGAAGTGAAAGGGGACTCACTGCAAACAGTCTGAGCACGTTGGCTACCATGATGGACACCGAGCTGCCAGACGCTCCGATAACGCCAACCACCCTCTCTGGTTTGGGGATGATGGGAGGCTCTCCGTTTGAGCAGCGCACATCTGAGTTGTCCTTCTGGATGAGGGCCTGGACAAAGGTGAGTGACTGCTCAAGGGCGTAGGTGTCTCTGGAGCAGGTGTCCAGGATCCGGGCCCCTAGAGTGATGTTAGGCAGCAGGTCTGGGTCACTGTTGATCTGGTCCAAAGCATACAGCATGGCCTCCAGTCGATGGATCCCCTTTTCTCTCTTGACATCCCCACATGGTACCCCGGCAGGTCCTCGAGAATGCACAGGAAACAGCCCGCCTAATGTGATGTCGCCCTCGATCTTGATGGACTGGGGCTGGGTGCCCTGCTGGGTCCATGCGCCCGGGCTCATACCCACCAGCAGCATCCACATCAGCTGAAGCCATGTTGTGTGTGTAGAAGGTGGACCAAGCCAGCAGCACTGATGGGATGAGTGGGCCTCTAATGTCATGATGATGACCAGCAGAGGTACTGACAGCACCAGGCCACTCCCTCTACCTTTGACACCTGGGGGCAGTCAGAGAGGGGCTTCACAGTCAGATTATTATCTCATCATAATGACAGTATGTCTTTTTTAATATCTTGGATTATTGTTTCTCTATTATTTAAGCTTATCCTTCAGTTTAAAAGCTGGATAAATCCGTTCTTTATTCCACGCTATTTAACCATATCATGTTGTAATTTATGTTTTTGTTTCCTCTGCCACAGTGAAGCTATGTCACTGTAATTTCTCATTAAATACAATGTGCAGTTTTACATCATTACAGCATACAATAAAAACTTCCAGATTTGTTTTTTTGACCATTTAATTTATTGTAAATTTGCTCAACTGCTTTGGAAGTCTTTGTGGTCTTTCAGTTCTTTTGGCTTTGTGAACATAGCATGAATACACACCATGACACTGTAATTGAAGACCTGCCAATGGATGTGTGTTGCTGAGGAAGTAAATGCTAAATTTATACCCTTATCAGGTAACAAACATGTCCATGCAGAGAGTCTACTAAGCATGGCTGAAACATTTTTGACATTTTAAATATGTGGAGAGAAAATACAAAATATAATCTATGTTGTATATGTCTACAGCATGAGCAACCTGCAGCTGAGAAGATTTCAGTCAGCATGCAGGATGACACAGAGTGAATATTGGAAGCTTTCATCATGGGGAGCTGAAAGCCGATGATGGAAAACACTATAAATTTTGCAAAACAGAAAACATCAACTGAAGGTTCACAGTATTTCACGCTCCAGAAGTTGGTGCAGGTTGACTTTATCTGCACAGTGATCCTTGGCCAAATCTTGCACAAGCACAAGACTTTTAAAAAAAATAAATAAATCAGAAAAAAATCAACAAGAGTGTAAACACATATAATGTGTACAGGAGAAATTTGTATTTGTCGTTTTTATTAGATAATAATTTAATCTTGATACCAGTTTGCATGCCCACAAATTTCCTTTTTTCAAATTGCAATAATAATTCTTATTTAAGCATGGTTTACTAAATCTATCTTTTTTTTATTTTATTTTATGGAAACTATTTCATCACTCTCAAAATCAATATGCATAAAGGGAATCTGCAGAAATCAAAGCTGCATCAAAAAAATTGCCTATTGAAGACAATTTTTGGCTTACAAAAGTACCATTACAAGCGTCTTACATGTAGAGAAATGTCTTCATGTGAGAGCACTTCTTACCTTCCCATTCTTCATTGACCAGTCTTGACTTTATCCATCACATGAGCTCCTCGAAACAGGCAGCCTCCATCGATGGTTTGAAATGTGATTATAGATCTAGAGGCAAGGTACTCCTCTCCACACCAAAAGTAAATCCACTATCATCTCAGACAGCTGCCATCCGCTCTCAAATAAAATCAGCACACACTGGAAACAATGGTCTAAAAAGAAAGTAGTTGCGATTTATAAAGACCAAATGAAAACACTGACTTCTGAGGCTTCAGGGTAGAGTATAATGACAGAATCAGGAATAAGTGAAGGAAAAGCGCAACATTACAGCAGTGAGATTCTACAAATCACTGCCAAATCCCTTAAAAGCTCTCCCTCTCTCTCTCTCTCTGTTTCTCTGTCCAGGCACTCCCCCTCACTCCCTCACTCTTGCTCTCTCTCTGTTGAACTCTCTCCTTGCTCGTTCTCTCTGTGCACTAATGGCCACAGATTGGGATTATCATGCAGGCGTCTGTGAAGAAAGCACGAGGTGGACTAGCCCATTTCTTTCTTTTATTTTTTTTTCCATGCAGCTGGAGCAAATGCAGGCCCCTCCCCCATCCCAGTATGATGGACCTCTGTCACTTTGAGAGATTAGATGAGCAGCAATTTGATTCATACTCTCTCTCCCTCTCTCTCTTTCACACACACACACACACACACACACACATCCTAACATGCCACAAGCACACACTCATTCTCTTCCCACTCCTGTCAACACCGGCACAATGGTGGAGAATATCAGAGTACAAAATAGGTTTCTGCACCACAGAATGCAACTGGATTAGATTTATTATTGATTTGAGTCGATGCTCTGGGAAAAGCTGCTCCCGGATCAGTTTGCATCTCTTCATCTGTCAATTAGATGCTTGAACATGGTGTCACTGCTGCCGCCTACTGTACTGATACAGACATCTCAAAGAGTGCAGCAAGTATTGAAACTTAATATGTATTATATTATTTATTTCATAATAAAGCACACAACACGTTATTTTTTCCCTTTACATCAAACACATAACTTTTAACTCCAAACTAACACACTCTGTGAGGTATTAAAAAACAGACAAGGCTGAATTTAAGTCGGCTCAGTAAACAGAGGTTTGAGGTTTTCTAACATCTGTGTAAACTTTTTATTAAAAACTACCCTAAGAAGACGGACTTCTCCAAGCCATCCTCCACTTTAGTGTACTCCAGGTGAGATTTGAAGTATTGACTTTCGTATTGTGGGCTACTGCGGACATATTCCAGGTACTCAGGAGTTCCAGGACAGATGACGTTGTCTGCCAGCAGGACGCTGCCTTTCCTCAGAAGGCCACACATCTAAATAAAAAGAAAAGAGGGTGTCATGGCAGAAAAATCGAGTTTGATTAGTAGATAATGAGAAATAACAGACTTGCCTCCATCAGTTTTGTGTCAGGAAGGTACTGATCCTTCCAGTGATCCAGGAAAACCAAATCAAAGGTTTTTACCCCAAACTGCTCCTTCATTTTGGGGATCCAGTCACCAGATGCTCCTTCAATTAACTGGATCTAGAAAAATGAAACACACTGTCCTCTGACTCGACAAACTATGTAATTCATTGGTTTTTTGAGTGTGTGTGGAGACATCTGGCTTTACCTTTTCTTCTAAACCTGCCCAAGCAATCACTTGACGCGCAATTGCAGCAAAGTCCGGGTTAAATTCAAGAGTGATGAGCTTGGCGTTGGGGGGTAGCAGGCTGGCGATCCGTACTGTGGAGTAGCCACAATAGGTACCCAGCTCCAATACAGTTGCTGGGTTTACCTCACACACAACAGAGTCAAGAATGCAGCCTGTGGCAAAATAAACATAAAAAACACACAGCTGTGTTGAGTAAGGAGATGATTTTACACATCGAAGCCTACTGTCATACTATGAGAAATCAATACCTTTCTCATCCCCCACATTCATGGCCCACTCCTTCTGTCTGCAGAACTGGTCGATGGCTCTGACCACGCTGCGAGGGTCTCCTCTAGTGGCGTTCTTCTGTACTGCACCCAGGAGCCGCTGAAGGGATGAAAAATAACCTCTTTACAAAAGAGCCTCATTAATTATTTATTAATGCGTGTATACCTGATTAAAAGCATTCATTAAATAACCTGTGGGATTTAATGGGATTCCCAATTAAAGTGATAGATCCCATTTGTTGGTGTCAATCCTTGATCTTAAAATTCAAATAGGAGAGTTGGAGAAAAAATAATGCACGCGAGGATAGACTACATTTCTCTCTTCTGTGACTGAACTGTCAGCTCAAATCTTGCTGGCCAAATACACTAGCGTTTGTACATGTATAAACTATGATCCCACTGTGTGGCTATGTTGCTATTCTTCTGCTAACTTTTTGTAACCAGCACCTCCCACTAAAGTTTGCAGAGATGTGCACAAAAGAACTAAAAGTAATCAAACACTACACTTGAGGCAAAAAGTGCTTAGATGGAGTGTTAATCTTTTTTAGGATTTAGCCTAAAAAAGATTTAATCAATGATTTGATTTAACCAACTGCACTATTCAACTATTGCTGTTATAATTAGTATAGTTTGCCAAATTCATTTTCTTCTTATTATTATTATTAGTAGTAGTAGTAGTAGTAGTGGTGGTACGAGTAGTAGTAGTGGCAGTATTGTAGTCTTTACCTGCTTGTGACTCAGACAACCTATGTTTTGATTTAGGACCACATAATTAAAATTTTACTTCACTTTAATAATAATAACAATAATAAGTCCTGTAACCTAAAAGGCTTTAATAAATCAAAATTATATATGTCATCTACCTTTACTCTTTATAGTGTAAACTTTATTTTTGTAATACTGTCTAAATAAAACATAGTATTATCATTAATATTGTGATATGTACACATGAAAGCATGAAACCCACACATGGTGTTGCTGTTCCCTGAAATAAAATACTAAACTGAATTTAAGTTTAAGACTAACCATATCAGCAGTGTTAATATAAAGGGATTATGTTAAAGGCCATTGACTTGTCATAGCATGGCATACATAGCATACTCTTGTAACTACTTGCATTACTGATGTGGCTGTTACAATGAAGTGTCCCAGTGAACCATAACCTACAAAAGGTCAGTGGGAAACCTAAATGGAATGCGGCTGGTTTTAGTTACATCTGTGAAAGGTCTATTGTTTCATGGTAAATCTATTCCTGACCTGCAGCTGACTTGTTTTCTTAAAAGCTTTGGTCTAGACCATATGCACACAGGGTTTTCCCTCCTTCATTCTCTAAAAAAATCCCACCCACATAAGAACGGTTTAAGGTAATGCTCAATCCAACACTTCAGTTACGTTTTGCATTTTCATGTGGGCAGACTTTCATGTAAATCATTGCTTAAGTGGACTGGATTTTTTTTTTTTTTTTTTTATTAGGAAAGAAGAAAAAACCGTTTGAAAAAGAAGAAACTTATATACTATATTAATTATATATATATTATATATATTATATTAAAAAGCACATTTGTAGCACTGTCATCAGCATGCGAAACCAACAGGCGGTGATATAACACCAGCCCCTAAGCCAAATTGGCCAATCAAGAGTCTAAAAAAATCTTGATTATGATCTCCATAGTGCATTCTGACGCCACAGCTCCTAAATTAGATGAAACAGCACTGGTACCTTTATGTTTCAACATAGGAATGTTGGCACCAGCAAGTTAACATTATGGGCTCTAATTTCATGGTGCAGCGCAGGGTGGCAGAGGGTGGAGCACCCCGCGCAGTGGTAATTACGTCCGGCGCACCACCGCGCGCAGCCAATTTGGCAATTTGGTAGACCTGCGCCGTTCACGAAAATTGCAAAGTGCGCTGGCCACACCCCGTTGGCGCGCCCTGCGCCTCGCCTACACCTGGTCTACAAAAATAGAGCCCTATGAGTAAAAATGGGACAAAACAAAATGAAATATGTCCTCACATGTCAAATGTTTTTCCTAATTACATGTCAACAATGCAAAATAAATTTCTGAATATCTTCATCCTTGGTCAAAGTTTTTCAAAAGATCCTTTTGAAATGCCAACATGATCCAATTAGATTTTTTTATCGCTGATGTGTAAAAGCAAATAGTTTTTCTTCAGCAAACATCAGGCTTAAACTAATTACATTCCCATCAGTCTTACATGTACTCCGTGCTATGTGAAAATGAGCTAATATTAGCCCTGTTGATTTCCTAAATAATGGCGGTGAACAAAATTCACAGTGAGTTTACTGAACATCAGGTTGTTATTGAGTCAGTTAGCATACTGAGATTAGCATTCAGCACAAAGCCCCATTGTGGATGAAATAGCCTCACAGAGCAGCTGTGGCTGCTGTTGTTTAGGTGTAAATCATTCGAGGTCAATTTAATTTGTGTTAGAACCATTATAGACACGTTCAACTACCTATTTAATGTAAAACATACATGCATGTACAAATACACACATGTACTTAAGTGGTATTGACATTTGACCAACAGTCTGTGTGCCCCCCCTTTTAACTGTCAGCCTGAATCTCATCATCACACATCTAATCATCTCATCTGCAGTCTACATCACACCAATCTGTTCATTACTGTGCTGAGGCTGCTCTTGTAAGAGGTGAATTCCATATATTGTAGGCACACCTGAGGACGTGTAGACTGGGTCAGTGTGTCCAGCATCCGCTCCACAATGACATCATGCCAAATGAGCGCCAGTCCTCCATGATGCTGTACAGCAGCAGGAATCACCCATCTGTACAGAGCGTAAAGAAGAGCTGCTCCACCAGTGCAACTGCAAAGAAGAGTCAGCAACATCCTGCAACCAAGACAAGGGTGTGAACAACAATT
Organism: Ctenochaetus hawaiiensis; assembly: GCA_029783645.1. NCBI lineage: Eukaryota > Metazoa > Chordata > Actinopteri > Acanthuriformes > Acanthuridae > Ctenochaetus > Ctenochaetus hawaiiensis. The sequence continues at coordinate 22,908,447 of JAPZDY010000012.1, read as the reverse complement.
CAGCATGATTACATGGTGCAGCATTATGGAAATAGCCAGTGATAAATGGCTCACAGCAGCAGTGCAGTAGCAACACATGTGCATGAGATAAATGAAAGCTTTCACATCTCTCCTCACTCTATCTCTCTCTTTGTGAAGAGTTAATGAGATGGGTGTTTACTATGCAGTCTACAATACTGCTCCTGTTTTCATTATAAGCTGCTGCTGCTGCCAGGTCCAAGCTGAACACCCCCACACACCTCGATGTGATGATATCACATTTAATATTAACTGCAATAAGCACGGGTAAACACACAGCACAGAGCTTTGTGTGCATCTTTCCTACTCTGAGAAGCAATTAGTCTGCAAAGATATCTTGAGCACTGATTGAGTTGAAAACAACAGAGCAAAAAGGAGCAGAAAAGCACAGCCAGAATCCTTAAAGGGCTCCTTCTGTGGGAAAGCAGTGGGGGACATTGCTGGAAACGGCATTACCTTGGACTCACAATGCAACTGTGAAAGACCAGTGGTGGTTGAGGTAATTCCTTTTGATTTGGAGTTTGAGTTGCATGGCAACTGGCTGAGGGTTAAGAGCTGTGTCACAAAAGGCACAGCACTGTGACTTTAACCTTTACTTTGGCTTTATTTTAATGTACACACAACCAAGAGATTCAGAGGCAAACAGAAGAATAATTTTAGCATGTGCAAATATGCATTTAACATTGTGTAGGTAAAGACAAGTTAGACAAGTTACATGCTGTTCATACTATTGAATAAAATTAAATCCCTGTGTCAGCTACACCATATAAGTTTTCAAATTAACAAACAGAAACAGGAATGAGAACAAGATTATAATCACAATAAAATTATCTAAATCTTGTTCATTATAAAAGCATAATATATTATTTGCTGTGAACATGGCTTTGCTGAGGAGAATCAGAGGAGCAGCACAGGGGCAAACACTTGTTAAGCATAAAAAGCACCTCATTCATCCTTTAAAGACTCTCTTGTGTAAAATCTAACAAAAAATAGGACTTACGTGTGTGGGCAGGCAGGGCTCCCTGTCCTCTTCTCACCTCCTCTTGCTGCTAAAGGAAAACCTGTGAGTTTTCTAACTCTGCTGGCATATGCCTGCGTTTACAAGACGCTAACTCCTCCCTCCTCTTCCATCCACCCCCTTCTCAGTGCTCTGCTCTCAGTGAATGTATAAGGAATACACAAGAGACCAAAGCTCTATGGTCAATATAGCCCACGTGTGCACACACACATAGACTCACTGGTATTGTAAGAGATGAGTAGAGATGAGTGAGAAATACCGGTTTGACATTTAATGATTTCTTTTGTATTTTGTGTTTTAAGTGCCACTGCAACCAGTCATCACAGTAGGTCCTTGGTAAGTATCTCTTACTTATCTACTCTTATCTCTTCTACCTTGATTACATTTTCAACTCTTTCTCTAAAAACAGGCTTCAAAAAATGAGTTAACTATTAGTTTGTTGTTTTTAATAACACAGCATATAACCTGGGGTAGAGAAACCATAGATAAAAATAGATAGATTCATAGAAATTCATAGATTTCATAGAAAACAAATTAAGCACTTATTTTAATTATATTGAAAATCACTCAAACAACATCTTAACAAGGAAAATTACATACAAGAGTCTTTGACACAAACTTTATGTACAGGACTGACTATTTTGGGTAAAAATATTCAAATAGAACAAACAAAAATCTCTCAGCATGTCAAAACATAAAAACGTGTAGATCTAAAAAGGTGAATTGGAAAATAAAATCAAAAAGCAATTTTGTTAGCTGTTTTCATCATTCCCATTGGCTGTGTTCTTCCTCTGTTGCATGAAGCTTTGTAAAAAGTCCTTGTTAAGTTTGTTGCTTAGCTAGCAATGCTTTGGCCGTTCTCTCATTCTTATCTCTTGATAGATTTCTGTAATCTTAAGCACATTTTGTCTCAAAAAGGTGACTCAAATTGTCTCAAGTCACACAGCCATGTTTGCTGCAAACAAGCAGACAGCTTTTCTGTCAACTTAAGTAAAAAAAAAAATTACTTAGTCCATGATTCATAAAACACATCATTTTTGGCATTAGCCTCACACTTTCTCACGGTCATCTGTAGTAACTAAGTCCAACATAAACCATCGATTGTGTGGCATGAACAAAGTTAGAATCCAGAGTGACATCTTGCCTCAGCTGCCGCAGCAGGTGGTGCTGTGAGTTCAGAAATCATTCATATCAATGTTATCTGTGAAATGAAGAAGAAAAGGACACTTACAGTGTGGTTTACACCTTATGTATCAGTGAGAACCATCACAGTGGCCCTGCGATGCCCAGGTCTGAAATAAACTGTCATGTTCTTTGACGAGTCATCATGTTTATCCTTCAAGTTGACTTTTCTAAAGCTAAACCATCACCCTGGTTTACTTGAACCTGAGTAGTACATAAATGAGCTTTTCTTCAAGGTGGAGTCTTGACTAACCTTTCTTTGAAACAAAAATAACAGTCTCACATCACTTCATTAAAATTCAGAATCTTTGTGATCATGTCACAAGGCAGTTTTCTAGGGAGACAAAACTTTCCTTTTGTCATTGTTGTGTCTGAATTAAACTGCCATTGAAACACCAAAAGACAAAGCAACCCAACTGGGAAAAGGCTTTCACTTAGTCTAATAAATATTTATGAAAGCTGTGCTCATGATTCCAGCACCAGACTACTACTGGGTACGTCACACATGTTGGAATCCCATGTCACATGGCCCCAGCCTGCTCCTGAGTAGAGAGCTCAGGCCCTGAGCAAGACAGAACTGACATGTCTAGGAGTTAAGCCAGGGGTGTTTCAGACACTGAGCAGCCGTGGATCTTTTCTCTGGCAACAGCTCCAACATGGTCAGGAGGAACGAGCTGAACTGATCAGCTTCCTCCTGCGGCCACTCGTATTTATCCAGAAGGATCTCAAACAAGCTCCATGGCTTCAGCTTTGAGATGTGTCGCAGTTGTCCTGCACGTGGGGAGAAGTAGACTGATACTCTGTTTTTGTACACTTTTAAATGTAAGATACTGTTTATGCAAAGACATTTTTAACATTTGATTTTTCATGTATGTCAGACTTGATTAAAGCAAAGCAGGTAATCTGGTCAAACCTTTACGGTTGAAGTAGCGTTTGGAATTTCTCCCTGAGAGGGCAAACTGGGATGGCAGGGGTCCAAGCAGCTCAATGATGTGGGCAATGTGATCTGAGAGAACACATGGACATACTTTATTGTAAACTCAGTAGTTGAAAAAAGGACAAAAGGGAATGTAGTGAACAACAACAAACCTTCCTCGCGGGAGAATGTGGCTCCTGATTGGGGGTCAAACAGATAATCCCCTGTGGCCAGCTCAAAAGCCTGTGGCACACATGAAGGGACAAAAAATGTGCTTGTGACAAATCTAGAAATGGCAATGCTGGAATGAAAGAGCCCAGCAAAATTTTTCAAAAACATACACTCATGCAGGCGCCCAGCTCACCATGCAGGCAGTGCTCCAGATGTCGGCTGGTGTGTCGTAGTCAGCACCAATCAGAACCTCCAAGGAGCGGTACTGACATGTCTGGATGTCCTCAGTGAAGTGTTTGTGCTGGCGACAATAGAGGTGAGATTTTAATGTTCTATTACTGAATGACCTGCATCTAAGACTATCAACCAAGCTTTACAAAAACTGTCTTAATGCCTTTTCAGCTCAGTGCAAATTAACCACAAATTACAGACTTTTTACTTTAAATCATGTGCATGTTATTACCTTTGCCAAGGATGGCATAGATACCATCTCAAAAGTTAGTGTAAGGGAAGATGAAAAATTTAATAGAGTACAAACCAGAAAATCACAAGGAACACAGGTAATGATGCTAACAAGACACAAGTGGCAAACGCAGAGCAGAGGACATATGCAGACAAACTGATGACTCAAAGTGGAAGAAACATAGAACAGGTAACATTCATCACTGAGGGGAACAACACTTTGACACAGAAGGAGAAAACTTATAAACAAAACATGAAACAGACCAAACTAAAAAAAAAACACCATGACAGATAATTCTTCTCCTGCTCTCTCTCTTAACCCAAGCGGTCGACACAGATGGCCGCCCACTCAAAGTCTGGTTCTGCTCGAGGAGTTTTTTCCTCGCCACTGTTGCCAAGTGTTCACTCATAGTGATCTGTCTCTGAAAATAATTTTATAAAGAGTAAAGTCTGGAACTGAACTGAAATTTCATTTAACAACATTAAACTTTATTTTTCTGGAGGAAAAGTTCGTAGGATTCTTCCTTTTTGGAACATAATTTTTTTTGCAAAATTTCATGGCAATCCATCCAGTAGTTGTCATATATTTCCATCTGGACATTGCCTTTCCTAGAACCATGCCTCTAGCAAGATACACAATACAGAATTTCAAAAATAAATCCTTCTCTGACTCTGGCAAATGAAATGAAAAAGCATAGCCAGCACCTCTAAATGCACAACATTTGAGTATGTGCCTCTCTTAAGCTACATTTGAAATCAACCCACACAAAGTGTTGTCTCAATGGAAACATGGCAGCTGTGTTTTTCCACTGGAGGGCAAAGTAAGTACAGCTTTTATACTGCGACCTACAGAAAGCACCTGTTGCATTCAGTGCTGTAAAAAAAGAACGGAGGATGGTGTTCAATAAACTAAATATGTGGCCATTTATAAAACCCTTCACAAATTTGCTTCATGGCTCTGACATCCTTGAGAGGTGGAGGGAAAATTTTGTTTATATTCTGGACTCCCTGATTAAAGAATAATCTCCCAGGATTTCTTGCTGAACAGACTTTAAATTTATTTAGAATTTTCATGACTCTTCAAATATGAACTTAGCAATAACCAAGTTAGATTATTACTCCAGAGTTTGATGTCGGATTCAGGTATCCAAAGTCTGAGTGAATCAGCATTATTCTTACTAACTGTACATTAACACATAAACAAAGCCATATAAAACTACAGAGAGAATGCCAATAGCACACTCTGCTACGATATGCGAATCTGCAAGCACAATCATTATAGGTGTTTCCAAAATTATTAGAATTATGTCAAAATCCTGTTGTGCCAAACTGAAGCCTCCTCATCTGAGATGAACACTTAACGCATGCTTCTAATTGAAAATATGTCACAAAAATAAACCTGAAGCCTAAAAAACCACATACTAAAGCAATATTTGTTAAAAACACAAGCATTTAACTATCATGCACATACAAACAAACATTAAATACTTAGATGCACAGGAAAACATAAAAATTCAGAAAAACAATGTTACAAATTGGACGATGTGTGAGTGCTCCAACTTAATATATGAGGTTTAAGCAATTACATGTGTCTGTTACCCCAGGGGATTACTGGTTCCCTTTGATAAGGAGTGTAATATGGACTCATCATATATCTATGATTCACTATGTTGTGCCACAAATGAACTTTACTACCATCTACTGGATTTTAAGATTCATGGCATTCATTCTGCCAGGACCAACAGCACTATCCTGCAACTTTAATAAAAGTAAAAAAAGTAAGTTGCACATTGGGAGTGCTCCGAAATGTAATAGATTCTTCTTTGGCCCAGGCTAGACTATTCCACCAACTTTTATTAAATCACAGTGATAGTTTTTCCTTAAAATTGCTTTTAAAAAAAAGGAATTGGGAAGATGTTCTGCCCTCAAAATAAATTATGGATTTCAAAGGATCAAGACGAAATGAAGTGGTAGATACCTACTGGCAGCTTTCCAGCTTGAATACTTAATTACTTAACTGTAATGTTTTGCAGATTTTCAGGTTTAGAGCATGTGTTTAATAGTCACTTACCACCCAGCAGGCATTTCCCAGGTCAGCAATCTTGATGAGAATTTTATCAGCATTCTGAGGCTTGAGCAGGTCCAAGGGTAGATCTGACTCACTGACACCTAAAACACATAAAAAGGGTAGCAGATATGGGAATCAGACAAGGATATACTTTTGAGTTTACTCATTCCATACTAAAGAGATATATAAAATAGATAGATCTTTTATTGTCATTGTATATAACAACAAAACAAAACTTAGTTTGGCAGCATCTGTCACATTTGTCATTAGCAGCTTCAATTAAGACACATAGGAAACAAATACATGAATGTTAAAGTCCACAGTGTACAATGTAGTTTAGAAAATAACACAAACACTCACCACGGGGAGAGGATGGTGAAGGTGGAGGTGGCTCTTGGTCTGCAGTCTTATGAAATAACATTGATCTAGAGCCAGAGACAGGTGCATCTGTGTTGAAGTCCGGCAACGAGCAGATGGAGTCTCTGTGGCCGTGTGGCGACGAGTCCAGTCTATCACCAAACAGCAGAGTGTGCCTCCTTAATTTGAGGTTAGGACCTGTGAGCTTAGAGTGACAGGTGGAGCTAGTATGCGTGCTTGGAGAAGCACCTGCATCTGGGGACAACGCACTAAGTTTGTCTTTGTCTTTGACTTTGCGGTCAGGTGCACTTTCCTGTCCTCTTCGACTCTTTTCTTTCCTGGTCAGTCGCTTCATGGGGCTCTTGGAGACCTTGCTGGACTGCAGGGGTGCAATCAGTTGTAGGAAACAATCAAAGGTGAGCATTTAGTTAAAGATTTAATCTGAAAAAGTGCTTGATAAGTTATCATCATTTGACAGTAAAAAAAAATCTAAAATAAAGCCACTATGTGTAGAAAAAAAATAACTAAAAAATATATAAAATGTGAGAGACTCATGCATCTCATTTTCTACAATGTGATTGCATGTTTCTAGCATTTAACACAGATTCTCCCACATTTTGAATAGGAGGCAATATTTTTTGTATGTATGTCAGACAGCTGCCATATTTTTCATTGACTGCAACTTTCTTCTGATCTCAGTGATCAAAAGGTCATGCACCTCATAATGTGACGATCCTTTTCATTAATAAAAGTTATTTCACTAATTTTGGAGGAGCTTGTTAATAACGCAACAATGCCAAGAGAACACTTCTTTAGAAATTCAAAACAACACTTGTCACCATGCAAAATAAAATCAGGAACTATCTCTGTAATTCAGTCTCTGACTCCATTACATCATATAGTAGTATATTGCGAGAAACAAATATATACAGAGATTATTACAGTGTTTTTTATATCAAAGTGTAGTATTGGGAATATAGTACAACAGAGTGATCGCAGTGAGCACCTTTTTCCTACTATGTCATCCCTGTATATTTAGATCCCAATGCAACCCATCGGTCAAAGAAAAAGAAGTTTGCTTTCTCTTTTGGAGGGGACAATCAGGGTTCCCCATGCACCCCAATTATTTTTGAAAACTAGTTGTCTTGCTCACGTAACTGCAGTGGGGTGAAACTGCTATAATTTAGGACTCAAATCTGTTTCATCTCAATTGTCATGATTATATCAAGCAGAATCAACAAAAATCTAAGCGGCGTGCTTATCTGGGACCATAATCTAACATAGTCTAACAAAGTCTGACACCATGCCTTTGCAAGGTTTTACATGTCCTACAGTGAGTTCAGGGCCGTTATCAATATGCAATCAAGAGGCACAAGTGCAAAAATAAGACAAGTCTATCTTACCCATTCTCCGAGAGTGTGAAAAACCCCAGTCAGCTTCCCCAACAAGGTGGACAAACTCTTAAGAAGTCATAGCAAAAACACACAGGTCTTAAAGCAACAATAAAAAAATAAGAACATTCTAAAAACGGATGAAATAATGTAAAGAAGAAGAATGAATTTCAGGCTGCACACCTGTTTTTCTTTGGAGCCTCTGTTCACTGGCAGGTAGTGAAAACATCAGCAGTGAATGAGATGAACAGAATAAGAAAATGAATGACAGAAGCAAAAGCAGCAAACATCTTATTTGCACTTAACTGAGAAAACTTCTATCAGTCTGGGTTATGCAGATTCCTTTACAACTAAACATCAACATATATATATATATATATATATATACACACATACATATATACACAGACACATACATATATACACATACATACATACAGTACATATGTGTGTGTGTGTGTGTGTGTGTGTGTGTGTGTGTGTGTTTGTGTTACCAATGCAGCATCACTAACCTGAGGATCTGGTGAAAGAAGGAGACACTGGCAGCTGCCATAGCTTGGTGTTGGCCGCCAGATTCTGAATGTAAACATCGTCCACTCTCAGTAGGATGTTTTCTGGCTTGATGTCTGTGTGAATAATCTTGCATTTAGTGTGCAAGTAATCTAAACCCTGCAGAACCTGTGATAAGGAACGAAAATGCAGTCACTAAACTCAATGTCAATGAGGAGCGAAAACAGAAGATAATCTGTGCAAAAAAAGAGCTCAGTCAGTGTTGACAGATGAGAGGTGATTTAAGATTAAATAGAGTTGCACGCACCTGTCTAAGGATGCTCTTAACGCAGGGCAGAGGGAGGCCAGTGTAATTGGATTTAACAATCCACCTCAGCAGCTGGTGGCCCAGCACCTCCAGGACCATGCACACATCTGGTGAGCAATTAAGGACTTTGTCTCATACAGTGCAGCTTTGGTACCTAGTGTTTCTTAGGTATTTGGAGGAGAAAACACATTGGCACAATCTTTTCAAGTTTAAGCCATACTGTTATGGTGTAAGGATGTTGTTATTGTGGCATCCGTCTATCTGAGTAGGCACACTTGTAAATAGCAGGATTTAAGAACAATATTTGATAGAGGAGCCACACATGTTTCAAATGCTACAGAGTGAGTGATAATATGTCTCTGTAAAGGATACGCTCTCCATTTACTCCAGCGATCCTGAAATCATCAATGAGATTAACAATGCTCTCACGTTTTGGATCTTTGGGGTCGTTGTCCCTTACCTGATGGTCATATAGTGGACATATTACTATATCAACAGCAATTAAAATATATCAAAATGATACAGACAGCCAAACTGTGATCATTCTTAGCATCTATACAATACAATGACATGGCACCGTTTTGATTTAATGAAAATATCATGAGCTACAGTAAAAGGCGTGTGTGTTGTCATATTAATATTACCAAGGCTGAGAGATGCCAGAGAGCTCCAAACACAATATTATCACAATACTGGTTCCATAAGATAAATTTTTGTGATTTAAAATACATCACACTGTGATGCTCCAAAACACACTCTGTGTGTACACTGCATCAGTTTTCCTTTCACCTTCATCATCTCTGACAATTATCAAGATGATCAAAAAGATCACCTTTTCCCTATGATTAACTTATTTTATAATTATCAATATCAGATACAACCTTAAACCTGTCTCTCTCTTTCTGACATCATCAATCCCATGGCCATGATTATCAGACTCACTATTAGTGAATCTTGATGCTTCATAATACAGTGAAGACAAAACCGTCTTGGTGTTGACCAGACACTTACATAATTAGAGTATACTTGCAATACATAAGTAGCAGACTTGTGGATAAAATGACTAAATCAACAGAGGACATATCTTTAACAAAAGTAATGTCACACTGACACACTTGAGAAGTTTGATCTCATCCAGTGCGGTCTCTGTGAATGTTTGAGCACTCTTCACCACCTTCAGAGCCACAAAACGCCCCTTCCTGCAGTGCAAACAGTTATGGCAGTTAGCTGCTATTTCGTTTATAAAATAATATACTTTCACGGTATTATTGTATTATATTAAATCAAAAGATTGAACCCCTACTTACACCATATCCCAGCAGAGCCATACAGTAGAGAAGTGACCCCATCCCAACTTTTTAACCACTTGGTAACGGTCAACAAAAATATCTCCAATCTCCACATGGTGGTAGCCACCTGCAACACAATGTACCCACTGCATCAAAGAGAAGCTCTTAACCAGTGAGCTGGAGTTTGATGTTGGTGTGCTGCCTACCGATGCAATAGTCTGCAGGGTTCTCCTGCTGCTCATCATAAGATCCCAAGAGGTCAGGCGGATGAGAATGTTTCTGTGCAGCTGGAGGACACAGGGCAGATTTACTGGGCATGGGGGTAGGTTTAGGATCCCTTGCTGCGTCTGAGGAGGGTTGGGGGCTGTGTTTGATGGGCGAATTCAAAGAGCTGGTGGTAAGGAGGGCTGATATAGCAGCAGCATATGAAGATGACATTTTTAACTGGAGCCTGGTGAGTTCCAGCACAGCCGAAGACGACACCAGATGACAGCAGCACTCAAAGAGAATGCTACGAGAAAAAGCATGTGCATACTTATAAAAATAGAAAATTAAATAAAGTTATTCAAGTCATGGTTTCATCTCTAAAACAAGAGTTAAACAGCTATTTGTCTTTAGCAGCTTGTTTGTGCTTTTAGTCACTTATTACAGGAGGTCATTTGCAATGACATTTTAAATGGGCCAGTGAATGTGTATGTTTATTTTTAGCAAGATGAATGGCATGTCAGCGTAAATAGTGACTGACACTAGCCCAGCTGCAACTGAACTCTTCCTGATTTTGCATGGACAACTAAAGTGTGGGTGCCACAGTTGTAAACAGAAATGGCTGGCAATTAAATTCATTCATGTTCTTTTAAGGGATGTCTGGCAAGAACAATTATTTTGTTGAGACAGTAACGTGATTTGAAAAATACAATCCTTCAAAAAGCTCTTGCAGTACTCAATTAGTGTTAAGCTGGGTTCATTTTTGTGGTGGTACACGCTGAGTCACAGGACTGTCAAGAATTGCTTATGTCTAGAAATAATCAAGGCATCAAGCATCAAATTAAATACTGAAAATGCCTAGTGTTACCAGCAACTCAAAATAAAAGTCATTTTTGTACCAGCAGTACATTCAACTTTGTTGGTTTGATAAAATCTGAGACTCTAATATCCTGTACAATGCAGAAACAAATTTGGCCTGTTTGTTTGAATATTCTTAGCTTGGCAGTATAAAAATGCTTTAACATGAACTCCCACTTTTTGTGCTGTTATGTAATTCAAATTGGGTTGATGAAAAAATTTAAACTAATGTTTCAGGAGCGAAAAAAAAAGAAACAGAAAAAGAAACAACATGGTTAGAAAAAGTTCCCTCTTAGGGGATGATATCCAGCAGCAAGGTAAAACTCCAAGCCATACAACTGCAATATTCAATGTTCGGTTGAACCTTAAATAAATATTCAGTAACACTTTATAGCAAAGCTCACAATTTACTGCTTAACTTTCTACAACTTATAACTTCCTACAAAGTACACTGTCATTTTGTTGTATGTTTCTTACTGTTTACAGAAAAAAAAACAGACCATGGAGAAAATTTGGGAATTTATGAGGAAAGAATTACACTGTAAGTACTTATGGTGTGTTTCTCTCAAATGTAAAATCCTAAAATCTTAAATGTAATTTACCAATAGATAAGTTGCAGCTACAACAAATACTTAAAGTCTGTTGCCATTGCAGTGGCTTTGGCATTTTTTATTATTATTACACCTAAAATGTGTTCCCTCAGCAGGCTAACTACATTCAGTCCAGGGATTTAGTCTACCTGTACACTGACTGGATGACTTGATGATTTCTACAGAAAGGGGATGTCAATCCTGAAATCGGACTGGCCATATTAGGTGCTTCTCTGTTCTTGATCGGCGAACTGCCCAGTAAGAGGCGGGACATTAGTTAAAGCAAACTATTTGTATTTTAGAAGATGCATTGTTTAACTTTCATGTATGCTACAATGGGAGGCAAAAAAAACTAATTAAATACTAAAAAATAAAGGCATCATATTTCACCTATACATTATATATCGTACTGGAATGTTACTTGTGAAAGTGGGCCCCCTGTTTCCCCATTTAAAAAAGTCCGGACACGCTGGTGGAGTTGATATTCTAAGTTGTTAAGTCAAGTTGGGTAGCTCTGAACAATTAGAAGGCTTGAGAGACCAGTGAAGCCGCACAAGGAAGCTAATTGTATTCAATTAGAGATAGTAGAAGACTTAACCGGAAGTTAAAGGCCTGGAAGTCTCTCGTGAGCGAGCCGTCACTGTGGGATTCTCGTGACTCACTGACTCGTAAACACAAATCGTTTTGGATAGTACCCCGAGTTGGTAAAAAAGAGTCGCATGTGAGATGAGTCAAGGGCAGTAGTAATATGATTTACTTTTACTGCAAATCACTCATTATATACTAACTTTTCGGAACCACATAACAGAAAGGAAACGAGAGGGCTACAGTAATTTTATAATTAAGGCAAGTTGTCAATAATTATTGTCAATTTTAAACTAAGTTTACCGGCACTGTACACTCAGGTACCAAGCCATTTATGCTGGAAACGTAATTTGTTTACGTTCTTTGAAAAAAAAAAGCAAGTTGTTACCCCCAGTGGTTCTGCTCTACTGATAGTTAATTACACTGTTAATTCAGAGTACACTGTGGAAATGACACCATAAATGGCGGGCTGTATCATTGTGTTACCGAATATCCATGTAAGGTTACCTGGTTTTGTTTATTTTCCAGCTGTTGCCATGACACTTCACAAACTTTACAAAAACTTACACCTAACTATATTTTTCACAGTCCTCTGCAGAGCTTAAAAGTTCAGTCTTTTAAAGTCAATGCCTGATTTTAAAATATGCCCTAGTCCCAAGACATTATTGTAAATACTTGCCTTAAATTCATTGACTTCTGCTGTTTCGCTCCCAGCGAGACTAAAGTCAAAGTGACAGCTTTACTTTGAAGGTTTTGCAGGAAGTCTAGTTTATTCTACTGCTGGACAAAAGTAAGCACATTTTACTTATCTTAACGATGATACTTTGACGAACTAAAATACAGTGAGTCCTTCGTTTATAATAAAATGCCCAACGACGCCAGAGGAGGAGCCCACTTACCCCGGTGTGTGATATATCCAGTTTTAATATTTGTAACGCGGGAAATAATCCGAGCCTGGCACGAGGACGGCAGAGTTCGTTAACCCGCGTGCTCCCCTCAACCTCTTGGTCTGCATGTGTGACTGAAAAACACTCAGGTCCAGGAATAGCAAGCTACTGCTGCTTCTGCTGCTGCTGTCCTGTGTTTTCTGTCATCTGTCACTATGTAGCAGCAGTGCTATTTCCAGAGGTGGTGAGGAGGTCATTCTATTTATTCTTTTCTTTTTTTTCTGTGACTTTTCTGTCACACAAGTACAAGTTTTATTGGTTGTGTCAGGTCACTATGAAAGACTTACAGCAATGCTTATGTGGTATGTTATGCTATGGCCCTACATGGTTTAACATTTCTCCTCACTGTGTTTAACACTTCTCCTATCTTGGTTTCTCTCCCTATGCCTTTATATGGTTTGAAACATCTTCTTTGTCTGCTAACATATGGCCTTGAAGTTGAAGCCTTACAGTTTCATCCTGATATGGTAGCAATACCCTGTGTTTATGGAATAGGACAACTATCCCATGTAGTGTATGACAAGTGAAGGGTTCCATACATGCAAAGTTGCATTACAGGATGTATGTCTCCACTAGGGCTATAAAAGTGAAACATTTGGACTGTACTTCAGAGATTCATATTGGCTTTGAATGCTCTCATCAGGTTGTCCGGAACACCTGATTGATACTGTACTTTATTGTAATAAACATCATTATATGCAATCAAGTCAGTGTCAGCGGAGATTTCTTCACCAACACTTCTACAGCATCTCTACAGAAGATACCACACCAAAAATACAAAAAAAAATTGAAGAAAATTGTATGAATGTATGTATATTACTGCGTGGATGAGACTAACCTAACAAAAATCTCTTAGAAATAATGTCAGTGTGAACACGTAGGTGACAATTAGACTAGAATTCAACACAAGTCACAAATATGTCCGAAATCACTTTAATTGGCAATGGATTTAGCAGAGGACAACTGCTGTATTTTTCAGGTTTTACCCTAAATTACCACACAAGTGTTCAAACAGTCATTGCCCAGGTTCATCAAAACAAAAAGCCATAATCTAATTTTTTTAACTAGTTTGAAATTTGTTCTAATGTGCAAAGTCAAAGTCATAGTGTGAAGCCATGGGTACTTACTTGGCAAGAAGCTCAACAAGCTCATGGCTGCCATTAGAGTCTAAGACTGTGACTTTGAGTCTTGTGTGATTCAGAGTGGACATCTTATTCCTACTCAGACAATGTGCTCTTTAAATGAAAGACTTCAAGTTAAATGATCATTTTGTTCCTGACAGTTCTGCTGATGGACTGTCCTGTAATTCTCATGTGTCGTCCTTCTCTTCCTTGGTCTTTTCCCTTCTTAAAATGTTTGGCCCTGACTCACTGCTGCACAGCAGCTATAATTACATCTGTCTGCCGTGAAGATAGATGTGGCATGATAACATAGAACTTCATCCCAAGGGAATCTGTTGTGCAGCAGTCGCAGTACAAAGTAGAAAAGAGTGCAAGTATAGAGTACACATATGGAATATCAATAAGGTGCAAATCGAGAATATAAACAATGTCAAGAATACAAAATAACAGGGTGATTGTAAGGATCATTGCTGGTGAGTTAATGTTTTAAAGTGGTAAGGTGGTAAAAAAGTAGTTATAAAACTGAAATGCCTGTATGGGTGCACAAGGCCTAAAAGAAAAGTTCACAATTTTTCAAATTAACCTAAGAACAATAGGCTGATAAGAGAACAAGACCTGGAATTTGTCCTCCATCTCTCACAGTGGAAGCACACTAGGAAGGGATTTCTTAATGGCCAGTGTAAACAGGAGTAATGATTTCAGCAAACAAAACCTGTTTCAGTGTCAGTATTGGCAACTGACCAGTGTTTTAAGACAGACTTGGAAAATAATGAACCTCTCCTTAAACATTTTGATTTCAGTGTAGTGAGTAAAGTTGCCCTTTTCTTTTTATTGAGATAAGAACAACATCACTCAATGAAAACACAGAGAAAAACTTCTTAGTGTAGTAAAGCCCTGGGCCTTACATTTAACAAGCATGTCAGACAAAATATGTGTTGCTTTCAACATGACACTTTATTTAGTAGAATGAATGCACAATCTCATACGTACAATATAGGGCGGGCCTATTAAGTCTTGTTTCATAGGCCTGGTAATCAAGACAGGAGGGATAGAGAAAACAGCTGCTTAAATGTCTAAAAAAATAAGAAGAATAAAATATTAAACACATCACACTGCTGAAGGAAACGGTTTAAACACACATTATCAATCCCCGCACTGATGAGAAAGAGCTACAGCAGATAGCTACAAAATGTTATAGGTTCATAAATATAATATAGTTTGAATAAATTTGCTTCAAAGCTAAATTTATATCATTTACTTTTAACTGACAGAGTACATTATATGAAAAATACATTTACGACCCCTCCAGTGCACAGCGGTTTGGTCTTTGATTTCAGGTTATAACCAGTTGGACGATGCTGCATGAGGATGTGAACACATCAGACAGCAGAAGAAACCAGGTAACATTCAGTGTGCTACAAGTTCATGACAGAGTAGAAAACAACAGCACTTATGACAAACTTGACAAAGAATTATGACAAAGAATTACATTCAAATGAGTCCCAAGATGGCCGACATTAAATGGAAGAAAAAATACTTTTTTAACATGTTGACTTTTGTTTTCACTGAGACATACTTTCAGCTTCCTTGAGAATTTTATATATTATTCAGATTTTTCTGAAGTTCACATTGCAGCTATTAAGACCTATTACAAAAATATTAGGACACATTACTACTCTGATTTCAAAACAAAAAAAAAAAAAAACTTTTTTTTTTTCAAACAGCACAAAACCAAGCACATGACATGAGTTGATATAATTACAAATACAAAAAAATCAACCAGCATGGATTCTCATTAACAACTTTACTGGTATGAGACCTGCTCACGCCATCATTCAAATGTGCAGCAGCCCTATTCTGTTCACCCCACCAACCTTGCTCTTTACAACCACTTAGATAGTGCTCACTTGGGGGTGGAATGGGAGGGGGAGGTTATTCTGATTAAATACGTCGTTAGTTTAAAAATTACATTGTTAGTACGGGAATAAAATATCAGCTTGAAACTCATCAGTATAATCCACGCTACATACTGTACATACTAACACTCACATAGATCTTCAGTAGATGTTGACAAAACTCACTTTCCTTAACTTATTTCTAATTAGAAACCCTGTCAAAAACCTTCATACTGCCTGCCACCTCTTTTGGAGACAATTTCATCGGCAATTAAGGCTTAAGATGTTCATAAAGTGCTCCATATGACAGTCAAATCCTCCACAATTAAATGCAGAAATAAATGATTTGATATGGGCAACTTATTGTCATACAGTCATGTGCTACTGCCATACAGTAAGTCTCACAACAGCCCTCGGGTTTTTCCTAAAACTCATCGAATTACTCTGTCAAGGTCAGCGCAGAGATAGCTACATTAATCAGCCAGCACCAAGCTGAATCTAGAAAAACAAACCAAAAAATCACAATATTTATGACATCATTACAAATACCCTAATTCGGTGACATCGTGAACTACTTTCAGTTTTTGATTAGGCTGAGCTCACAAAGGCTTAACGCTAACATTTCAGATTATTAGAAAGCACTTTAAAGTTTTCTAACCAAGGTTTAGTTTTGATATTAAAACTTTTAGGCACTCCCGTCTGCTACACCAGTAAGCTACAGTTCATGGCCCATTTCATTTATCAAACATGGGAAATACAAATGGCTGTGGAATTAATGGCAGATGAAGACTGAAGCATGTTTTTGCCTTTTATATAGTTCACAAACACGCATTCACCGGCATGTATTAATACTTTTCAAATAGTGTGAGCTCATATAACATCTTTGTATATCACACGCTTAATGAGCAATAAATTACCTCTTTAATATAACTGTTCTTTATATCTCAGAAGATACAAAATAGTGATTTAGAGTTGAATATATTCCGTAAAAAAGTATATCTTGGGAGACTTTTCAGGGTTATTAGGAAGGATTTTACTGCTCATGTTGGAACAGAAATATTGATATCTGAAATACAGCATGACCATATTGTTATTAGATAAGTTAACTCCGGTGTACATCCACATGAGGATGCTGGGTTGGAAGTTCATATACTGGTGGGATCAGTTATAACACGGGGAACTTGCCAAGGCTTTTTCACTTTGTACAGCTACAGTTTGTTTTTTATTCCAGTCTCTTCCTGCTGAGGTTGCCGTGTTTTGCTTTGCTGTTGAGGTCACATTGTGTCAATTTGTCCGTGTATGTGTGCGACTAGGTGAGTCTGAGTGAATGTGTTTGTGAGGCTACAGTGTTTCTGTTCATATAATGTAGTGTGTGTGTGTGTGTGTGTGTGTGTGTGTGTGTGTGTGTGTGTGTGTTCTGCCTGCTTCAGACTAGGGTTCCTGGGTCTGCACTGGGTTCCTTTGGGGTCACCTCTTGCATCTGTGGCTGAGGAGTTTCCTGATAGAGAGAAAACTCCATCGACCTGTTTGAAAGGCAGGACAAATCAATACAGCACTTCACAAACAAGAAGCAGGAGGTGGAGGGTGAAACCACAGAAAAAATAAATCTTCATGAAATAAAATGTATAGATCATGGTCAGTATATAACTAACCTTTTAGAGGCTGAGTTAAGCAATTAAGGAAACTTATAGGTAAGAAAACCTCAGTATTTTTGATCAGGGGACATAGATCAGGAGATACTGAATGCTGAAAGTTGCCATGAGAAGGATAGCAGCAAAGAATGATAACACAACAAAACACAAACAAAAATAGAACAACCACGACTGTATACGTCAGAGGATGATAGATTAGTTGGGAACAGAGTGAGATAAACAGCATCGTCCCCTGCTGGAGGACTTGCCAGCTCTCTGTGATAAAGCTTTTTAAACATATCTTGGTGGTAAATAGACTAAATGAGAGTGTATTTGCAAACACGCATGTTTGTAGTTAAAAAAGTGTATCATTGCAAAGCCCCATAAAACATGTATTTGACATTAGGTAATATCTAATTCTTTTAAATGATAGTATAACATTGGTTCAGCTTGCAGTGTCATGTATTTGTCAAACAGAAAACAAAATGTTCAAAACTGAAAGAAAAAGTTCCATTTCTTTTACTAGTTTTTAGGATGTATATGGATGAATTCTAGCTTGCAACACTGGGGATCATTCCCACCAATAAAAATACTAATCTATGAGACACAAAGCAATAAGATAAAAGAAACAAAAATACTGACCTTCCATGCAGGGGGTGACCATGGAAGCTGGCCGACTGGGGTATCTGAGACCTGTGGAGGTTTGCTGATTCACCTTGAACAGACTGTGCCTGGTGCACCAGCGGATGGGGATGTGAGAGGCGAGAGATCCCTGCTTCATGGCCCTTTGGGGCAGCAGGAGGATAGCCAAGGGCGTTCCTCAGGTACCAGTCCCTTAGTCCCTCCAGAGCTAGTGCTTTATGCAAGCTTCGCGTTGAGTCCTCTGGGGTTGGAAGAGAGAACTGTGGAGGTCTGCGACTGAAGGAGGGACCAGATAGCTCAGTCTGGTAGGGGTGCAAATTGGGGATGGAGGATGTGGTGGTGCCAGAGACGGGAAGGGGAGACTCATATGCTGACAGCAGGATGGCATCCTGGGGATGTTGTTGCAAAGGAATAAAGGGTCCACAAGATTTGGTTCTGGTGACTTTGACCCTGCGCAGCTCAGCTTGGGACCCTCTGAGGACCATGGGGCTATAAGGAGGTGCAGCGCTAGGGAGGTGCACCTGGGAATGGGAAAAGCCGTTGGCATGGGGGGGCACCGCCGCAGTGGAGGAGCGAGGAGAAGACATGTCCTGCCAGATCCTGCCTGTGGACTGGTACAGGTGGTGCTGCAACTGCATCCTCTGCTGTTTCCCCCAGATATAGTCCATTAATATCTCATTGTAGCCACCACTAGACCCTCTGCCCCCCATGGCCAGATGCATTTTGGCCTGTTCCACAGAGCCGTCAACATGTCTCTCAGGGCTGCCCAGGTGAATGTGTCTCAGCTTGCCATCAGTCAGTGTCTCTGAGCTCTTGTAAGGCCCTCCTCTTGGCGGCATCCCGTTTCTGGGTGCAGGATCGTCGGGAAGGCTCGATCTATCCAGCAGGGCCTCTGAGCTGTTGCTGCGCCTGGCCCGGGAGCTGTAAGGGCAGCTTCGCCGGTCAGAGGAAGAGCCTTCCTGTGCCAGTGGGATCATATAGGGCACATCCAGGCTGCCTGACCACTGCTTCAACCCATTACCACTTGACGCATCTGACCTGAGGTGGAGATAGGAACAACAGCTCATGTTAGGAGAGGCCTTGAGGGGACTGTGGTTGAAGAAAAGCGTCTGAAAGCCATCTTAATAAAAACCATGTAACTGCATTTCACATTAGATCACTTATGACAGGATACAGTTTTAATGCTTAACACCAACTGATGAGCTCAAGCCCCTGCTGATAAACAAATATGACACTAATCTTTGTTACAGCTCTGACTCTGTGTCAGCATGCAACCAAGTCATTAAGTTATTTCCAACCACACAGTTATCACAGTGGGAGGGAGCCGCATCAGACTGAGGTTGCATATCATCAAACATTACCTGACGTGAACGCTGATTGGAGCAGTTCGGGCCAGGAGGGGAGTAGCAGGAACGCTTCGACCTTCAACATTAGATGCACTTCTTGGTAACGAGTGAGTTGGGCTGGAAGGACAACACAAGAAGACTTGGATGTAAATGTAAAAAATTGATCACCCATACATGAAAACAATCAGCATAGCATGTGGCAGGATGCAGTCACTTTTGCAGATGTACCTAACAGAGCTAGTGACAGAGTTGCGGCGTGTCCTCATCTCATAGTAAATCTCGACTGGAGACAGTTTCCTGCTGATCCTGTGGTCAGGGCTGCCCACAGTGAGCCGAGGCTGAGACAGAGAGCGCTGGTCAGCCGCCACACTGGGAGAAGACTCTTTGAGAAGAAGAAAAAAACACCAATAATGATCTTTTGATGCAGCCAACTCACAGAAAACAAAAAACTGATCACTTTCATCAAACACACAACAAGCCAAGTGTGCTAATTGTGGGTTTACAACTGAAATGTGCCTGCATATTCTCATTTGGTGTGTTAACACCAGAAGTGCAAATGAGTTTACGCTCACTAAGTGTGAGTGATGTATTTTGAATGTGATGGAGATACATTTTGCTAACTCTGCTGCCTACAACTACTTTTCAGTTCACCTCATTATGAATGTAGATATGCAGAGACAGCTGCTGAAAGACTTTGTATTCGTTTGACTTACCGTTGTCATGGGATGTTGAATCTGACATGGAGCTTGTACTCTCTGACATGACAGCGTCCTCTGAAAGATGATAAACCATTCAAAGGTCAGAGACGAGGCCACATGGAAATCAGTGCAAAGCTAAATGTGTTTTTAATAGCATGACAACATAGCTTTGCATTCATTCACTTGTACCAGAAATGCTTTAGGTGTTTTTTAATTATACCTGTGTGGCATCCCCGGTGTACCGTCCTCTTGCTATTTGGGACATTTCTGTCTGATTCAGAGTGTCTGTACAGAGCACCTGTGAAAATAGCTTTCATCTGCTTTCTTTGGGCAGCTTCATCCTGCAACCAGGGACAGCCAGCAATGTTCGACCACAATTACACACAGAGGTACAGCTGCTGCGTAAACACTATTGATATTCAAGGTGTTGACTTACCTCTACCTTGGTGTTGGGCACTAGGCCAGCTCTGCGCTGCACCAGTGGGGGTTTTTCTCCTGTCTCAAGGGGAAAAGCACGTGGCAACTTCCCAGTCAGCTCCTGCAGAGAACATTCATTAGTCCCAAGTCACTAAAATCCATCTTCTCACAGCCTGTGAGCTCTAAACTGTTAAGTAAAATGATACCACTTAAGAGATTACTTTGAGTCGTCATAAAACCACCATTTTAATTGAAGACTGCAATGGAATAGATATGCCAGAAATAATGATTCTATCATAATTTACATCTAAAGCAGAAAGAGAATAACTGTAGAGATGATTAGTGCTTCAAACTTCTAAATTAGCTTCACTGAAAAACAGAAAAGACAACCTGTGAATCCTAAAGGGAGCCACAGAAACAGAGTGAGTCACTCTACACTGAGCTGATAACATGTTTAAACAACCGTTAATGAAAAGCTGAGGCAGCTGGCATGCTGGCAAAGTCTCTGAAGCAATCAAGCATATATTAATATGAAGCCCATTTGATATGAAAAAACACTGATTTTCAACATGTTGCCTTGAAACTCATTGGTTCAAAATTACACAACTCTAAAAATATGCCTTAATTTCTAGTACATATACTGTATCATCCTCTGTGAAAACTCATTTAGTGAACAAATTAACTATCTGCAGTTATCATCTAAGTACTTGAGGTGTGTAGGATTCAATTAGTGAGGTTTTTACTGTGCTCGAACCAACCGGTGTGTCATACTACATCCTACACATGTAGATGGTCGCATGATTGACAATTCTCATAAATGATGCAGCACTGAATGTTAAACCCTGAAACATGTATGCTTGAGGAGTGAAACAAGAGCCACTCACTGCTTCCTGCAAACAGACTTGTTTCAGTTCTCCCACTCTGGTGTTGAGGAGAGCCTCCAGGGCCTGCTTCCTCTCCTGAAGAGCCGCAATCCGCTCTGCCTGCAGCTTGCTGTCCTGGCAGCCTTGAACATCTAAACAGCACAGCACATGTCGTCACATCTACAAAATCACTGAACAAAAGTCTGGCAATATTCTGCTTTGTTTTCACTGTCAAAGAGTCAAAACAGCAATGAATTAATCCTACTGACAAGTATTGTCTGCATATCTGAGAGGCCTGGCGTATAATGTTTTGCTGTGCTTATGCGCATAAATGAGCCGTACTGCTGCATTTGTTATAAGTGCTGAGCAATTTGGTAGAAAACATGACATTGCTGTTTTCTTACATATTGATTAATATTAATATTTATCCCAGTATATAATTTATCAACGCTGCCATTTTGAAAAGTATCTTGATGATAACTAGAGCCTAGAAAAAACAGAGGCTTCATTTGTGAATGTAACTGTGCAAACATTCTTTATCTGCCCTAACAAAACAATACAAGTCAGTCCTTCTCCTAACTTTTTAAATTAATAATGTCATCACAAGGAAGCACCTTTTGTTCTGTTTCTAATTTCTTTAGCCTTCTGACCTCAGCTCTACCCATCTCGCTCTTCCAGAGAAAATCCACATCATATCCACTTTTTACAGCTAAGATAGTGTTTTGTGGTAGGAAACATGTTGTTTTGTTGAGTTTTTTTTATGTGTAAGCCAAAAACAGCAGACTGTTGTTGTGTTTACTTCTGCTATATAATAGATTGTTAGACCTATCCAAAGAGAAAAAAATGTAAGGGCCTGTCATTGTTTAAACTTAATAATTATTTATCAAGACTGTTCTATTGCCGAGCTCTACCAGGTGTTTTGTTCCTTTTTTGCCTGATATGTGAAAATTGTAGTTTATTTAGAGTCAGGTAGGTACTCAAATCAACTCCCCAGAAAAACAGCTGTTCTCTTAAATCCAACACACCCTTGGTTTTTTCCCCATGTGCCCTTAGGGGCTCCATAGAATGCTATTGTGATGAGTTAAAAACTAAATCTTCTGGTTTCAAAAGGAAAATGTTTGGGTTTTGGCTGTTTCACAACGTTTGCATTTTGAAGTTTCTAACAACGTGTCTGCTCAGTGTTACTCAGTGCTGTAACAAGATTATCTGACAGCTGCAATGACAGTATGTGAACAAAGGCCTTCACACATGCAGCTGTTTTTTCAACTGGCTGTTCCCATGAGAGAAACACTTTTGTTGTCCTTCTGTTGAACTGTTTGAAAAACACAAGCTAATAGATTTGCCAGGCCACTTCAGACTTGTCCAGACACGAAACTGTCTGCCTTCACACTGTGGGAAGTCGTCATTACTCACCAGGAGCCCCCAAACCCATGGATGTGATCAGATGTCCTTTGACCTCCATGTGATGTAATTCTGGGGACTTTACAACTCACACTCCCAGTCACAACCTCACCTGGAAAGAAAGAAACAGAGAGTTAACATCTGCTTATATTCAGCAACAGAATATATTCAAGTTTAGATGTTTTACTCTTGAAGCATCAGCCATGTGTTGTTGTCTGTTGTTGTATGTGGAGTAAAAGGCTGCATTTCTGACAAGTCAGCAAAAATGGTTGTCTCCTAGATCAGGTACCACTAACCACCATCAGGGGGAGTCACTGCACCTCTGTCTCTGTATCCTTGAAAAGGTTCAAACTTGTTACTAACCCAGTATAAAAAGAAAACGAGGGTGAAACAATGTTTTTATTATTATGTGACTGTTATCAGTGACAGATGCAGCATGAAGGTCACTTTCTCATACTGCATATAGTGAACAGAGTCTATTTTACTATCAAGACTGATAGCAACAGCTTCACTATAAACAGTATAAACACAGATCTGACAAGATAAAAAGTTATAAAGAGGTTTTTAGAACATTTAGAAAATATGGAAAGTTAAGTAGTATTAAAAGTCTGATCATAAATTAATCTTCTGAAAGTGTGTAATACTCTAAAATTAGGTCTGAGATACAATTAGCAACCAATTAATTTGAAAAGAGAAGAGAGAATGAGACAGGAAAAGTAACATTAAT
>JAPZDY010000012.1:22842017-22857976 GCA_029783645.1 Ctenochaetus hawaiiensis | reverse complement strand
TACAATTTGGAGAAGGCGATAACTTAATCATGAAGCGCCGCTTTGGTGTTAAATAAGTACGATATAGGAAATTGAGATTGGTTAATTTATTATTTAGGTTTTGAGAGGAATGAGCAACATTCCTCCAAACTCTCTGCCAATCTATCGATGATTCAGGGCAGTCTTTATTCCACACATTTGTTACTGCCAAAGGGGTCTGCATATGTTCCAACAAACTGTTATAGATTGCAGAGACATGTCCTTTAGCTAGCTCCAACATTTTCTTAAATAATTCTATTATTGGATGATTAATGGGTTTCCTGTCAATCACTATACCTGCTGCCCTTAAGGCGGAACGTAATTGCAAATATAAAAAGAAGGAGTTTGAGGGCAGTTTAAATGTTTCTCTCAGATCCTGAAAGGTTCTCAACCCACCATCATTCATAATATCTCCTAAACTGTGGATACCTGATTTATACCACTGAGATGAAATAAAATATTCTCCACCAGACTTAAGAAAACTGTTATAGAATATTGGAGTACTTGCATGCCATTTAGATGTCCAATTGTATATTCTTTCTATTTTCCTGAAATTTTGTATTGCATTGGCTATTACTGAACCATACTGCAGTTTACATTTATTGACAGAAAGACCTGTAAACAAAAAATCATTTAAGGAAATAGGTGCCACCAGATTCTTCTCTATGTTAAGCCATGGAGGTGAGGACTTCTCACTAAACCAGTTTAACAAAGGACGAATAGTAAGAGCGTGGAAATAAAGCTTAAAATTAGGGACTGATAAGCCTCCTAATTCCTTCTTTCTCTGTAAACTGGCTAACTTTATTTTGGGCCGTCTGCCTCTCCATAAAAACCTAGTGATAGCGCTATGTAAAAATTACTTTTTTAAGAGGAAACATAGAAGTCTTACTTTCTTGTCAAACTTTTTTTCTCGTCTCTTCACATGCTTAACCTTCACAGCTTTTTTACGCATGACAGGACTGAAAAGTGGCTCATCGTCGTCATCACTAGCCCATGACTGAATAGAAGAAAAGAAAACAAATTAGTTCACATATAGTTCCTGATTCATTCAGTAGGCTGATTTACATGAAACAGTATCGTGTCAAACGCTCGGCTACCATGTTTTTGTGATGTCCTGCTGCCTTGTACTGCTGGTAGAGATCCGCCTCACTGTCGTAGTCCTCGGAGTACCGTCTCCGTCTGTGGTAGGAATTGTCCCTTCTTTCTTGCAAAGACAGTTCCTCGTCCTTCACACGCAGCATTTTCTGTACAAAACAGACAAGATGTTGCACATTTTAAAACTGCCACAAGGGGCTGCACAAGTGCATAAGAGATTAGGGATGGCCAAATACTGTGTGGTTGTACAGTAACATAAAGAACTCATAAAGTTTAACAAAGTTTATCTCGTTTGTCTCCTATTTTGAGAACAACATGTCTGTTACATTGTCAGTTCAGTCAACAAAGCACTACAAGAACTTCCCGCGAGCATTGCATAATTTTTTAAGAAAAAAGACATTAAGAACTTACCCTGGCTCGAACCTCACACTGCCTAAACCTGCACTTCTGTCTGATTTTATTGGGGCCTCCAAACTTTTTCATGTCCTTGCAGAAGTCACACTGAGCACAGTCCTCTGTCCTTCTGCAGGGTTCACATTCCCCACACATTCGGACTGAACGCTTTACCTAAGACAAAACCAACAGAGGACAATCAGAGCAAGTGACTCATCAGACATGGACAATGTTTACAACTTGAGATACAGCTTTCACTTGAAAATGTGTGGGTGTTGCTGTGACACAAAGTATTTTCTATCATTACATTTTGAAAATGTACGCTACGATATCCATCACTTTTATGGGGCTCAATGCAAGTAGCTTCTGCATCCCTACTTAATACAACCGGTTTATACTTAAAAATCATTGTAGATCTGATGTATTTGTAATAACCATGGTAATTATTTATGCTGATATGCAATTATCATTTCCCTCAATTTTTTGTGAGTACTTGGTACTCTTGATAATTCAGTAAAACCAATACATCTTACCTTAGATCCACGCCGTCTTTCACTCCTATAATCTGGAGTACTTGGGGTGCTGTACTGTTTTTCAGCTCTGTCAGGCTCAGCTTCTTTCTCTTTGTTTTTCTTTGATCTATATTTTATTTCCAGTAGAGGGTTTTTGTCTGATGAAAAGGATAATAACATCACAATGTTTGAATGAATGATTTGGGAGATATTTTATGTTTGGTACGGCAGTCTTGAATACTATGATAAAAGAAGATTTTTTTTCATCACCTCTGCATCTCATGCAATACCATTCTCGGATTGCCTTTGCCGTCTTCTCTGTGATGTTGATGCAGTGTCCATGAAACCACTCATTACAGTTATCACAGCCACTGTCAGTGAAGGAAGCACATTCAAATAAACAATGAATGAGCGTTGTTCCATTTTTTCGCTGTAATGGAGTGATTCAAACAAGAGTATGTTTTGTGAACTTACATCATGAAGCAGTTTATGTCCGGTTTCCGGCAGATACAGTACAGCGGTGCATTCTCCCCCTCCATACTGCTGGTTTCAGGCCCTGGTACAGGGTCAATGTCAGACATTTCGCTATCCTGAAAAAAAACCAAAATATGACAGCTGATGGTCTGATATTAAACGTAAATGATAAGTCTGCAGTAGTAGAGCATTTTGCTCAAAGAGCAGAACGCTGAACAAATGTTTTTTGAGTAGCTGCTGCACTTAGCAGCAGCTATTTGGCATATAAGTTTGCAGAGTAGCCTGCTGTAATTCCCAGTTTACTGATTAGAATGTTAAAGCAGTAATTTTTAAATTTAGCTTCGTTACACCATGATATTCAATGATGCGCAATTAGTGTTAAAGTGTTTGATATTTAATATTAGCTAGCTGTATAAACACTTTCTTACAGTGTCTTAGAAGAGAAAACTAAAGAGAAAAGTTAAAAAAAGGGATTAAATATGATTAGTCAGCTAACCCCAATAAAAAGCAAACACCGAGTAGCAATAACAGCTGCTGTGTTTACCTTACACACAAACCTAGCGAGTGAATGTCCAGGGTTAGCTCGCTGAGTAGTCAACTAGCATTAGCTATGATGCTTTCGCGGTTTACGTCCGTCATCTAGCTTAGCACATTGTACGCAAAGTTGTTCTGCTCCACTGAACAGATTTAAATACGTCGCTTAATATTTTCTCACAGCTTGAACGATATTTGAACGATAGCTTATAATCAACGTTAACTTAAGTTGGATCTCACATCGGATGTAAAGTTACAGCGGTGTATCGTTTTCGATAGTCGGTCAAAGTGAATTTGCCAAATTTTTCAGATCGTAAGTTTCAAAAACAAAAGGGCCTTAATTTTTAACACTTACCATAATCTGAGGTCTGTACAGTCGATGGTCGTTCTGAAAATATGTGGAAAATAAACACATGCAACCCGAAATACTGAGCCTATTAGCTAGACAATTAGCGTCCCGTTAAGGATAACACGGAAATAACATCGCTCACAATCGTCCTTACTCGTTCTCTTTGGAAAGATTTTATTGGTCAGCTTTCTTCTTCTCTGATGATGAAATGACAACCAACGGCGCGATACCGCCACCACTCGTTGGATTTGTTACAAATAGAATTTCTTAAAAATAGCAAACTATATGAAGATGTAAATGCGAAAACTACTGAGTACCTGCGACAATTAAACTGGTAGTTTTAGAAAATACTTGAGAATCACCGGATTCCTCTGATCTGCAAACTTTTGATTCATAGTTTAGTATGTGTGCACTTGTATACCTGTAGGTCTATGTATATGTATAACCAGGGACTATGTAATTTATTAATACTACATTATTACTTATTAGACATAGGGTAATTATAAATCAATATTAAATATTATAATTCTAAAATTGTCACTACTACTTATGATTGTGGTAGAGGTGGTGGTAAAGTTATTCAATTTTGCAACTCTGGAAGCACTTGTCTATGACTTCAAACAAACATAACGTGTAAAACATGATTATTTTCCAAAATTACAAATTCCAGTGCCACAAGTGCTCAGTAAAATTGCCTTTTCAATTATTCTATCAAGAATTATTATTCATGTAATAATTATTTTGAAAAAAATTATTCTGTTTCAGCAAGACACAATATGTCAATATAATATAAACTAAATATATAGAATATACAGGGACATTTCTTTTAATAAGCATATTAATGCTTGCTTTTATTGGGACAATTATTACTACTACTCAATGCAGAATAAAATAGTTTTACACTACCATCTTTTTTCTCATTCATCAGGCACACACAAACACACACAGGGGAGGGGTGGGGCAGTAAAACCTCGTTGCTTACAGCTGAGAGGTGACTGAAGCTCTTAAGGACGCATCCGTGATTAAGTCTGCATGCTGGATCGCCTACATCTGAAATATGTCGTGAAAAGTGAGTACAATATGTTTCTTACAAAACTCTGATTATACAGGGAGCAATCCAGAGAAATTGACATAGTAGTCTTTAAAGATTCCTTTGCTTTACATCAAAGAAAAAGTAAAAACGTGTATTTGTGTCCCTCAGTTTGATTTATAATATATATGCCTATGAACATCCCTTGTTCACTTTAAATAATTTTGAAAAATAGTTTAAATTTGTATAAAATACATATAGCTGAACTAAATGTTTTTTTATCTAGGAAAACCTCACAAGCTAAATATTACTTGGAGACATGAATTATTAATGACAAGCAAAGTTAGGATCTTGCATTCTCATAAACTGTGGCTGTCAGGATATCTGTGTTCTGCCTTTCATCTACATTATAAATGTCTCCAAAATGGTCATAAATAATAGATTAACATCTCTGAAATTTCAAAGATGTCCACTCATCACTTACAGCTCCAAAGCCTCAGCAACAGATCTGTCTCCTAGTCTGTGTTATTTTTACAGAGAATAAAGAGGTCTATTTTTGCTACAATATTGTATGGTAAATTATTGTGATTTAAGACTACAAATAAATCCATGGTTTTAATTAAGGACATTTAATTGAATAATTTTCTCTCAAATCAACATGTCAAGGTTTACTGCTTTAATTTATCTTTACCTCCTTTACAACCCTAGTTAGTTGTCATTCAGTTTGTCAAGAGCAGTTGACATTTTTACACAAGTGGATGCCATGATGGAGCCCAACCTGAATTCTACAGATGTGAATGAAAAGATCTGTGACGGAAATGATAACAAACCAACTTTGGATGGCTCACTGGCCACTGCGTCAAAGTCACACATTATACCTGGCGACTCCACTGCAGCTGCCACAGGTATGTAAACAGATTATTAGGGATGCATTTCAGCAGTTAAAAAATGTTAAACCTTTTTCTTTTCTTGTCCAACAGGATCATTTACTGGAATTACTAGTTATTCAGATGAAATCTCCGCTGAGGATCCTGAATTATCTTCAACTGACATCTCTTTGCATGTATTACCAAATAAAACAATAGGTATACTAATCTATGAGTATTTTGCAAGAGGTTTGTTTTTTTCTAATAGCAGTTTTTGTGAAAATTTGTTTTCTGTGCATTTCTTTGCTGTAGAAGCTTCTCTTGAAGCCAACTTGCATGATAACCCAATAGGCGTGGAGAGCCGAGCAGTATCCATCTGTGATCTATGTTCTGTGGAGAAACATCAGCCAAAGCCTCTATGTGCCATACTGCCATCCTCCAGGGAGGCCTGCACAGTCTATGAAGTGAGTCAGTCATTCACATCACTCAGCAGGAATCCACAAAGTGTCAAAACCACTACGGTCAACATTGAGCCAGGTGGTGATGGTAAGGAAAACGTTGTGTTCTTTCTTGATCTCCCCCTTATTAAATTATTTTTCCTTAAATTGAAGCTTTCTCCTCTCATCTCACCTCTTCTTTTGCTCACCTTTCTTCCTGAGACCTTTGTGCTGCCATTCTACTGGCCTGTCTCTTCTGTCATCCACTGGAGTGTTTACTGGCCACGATGAGCGGCTGTAACAGGTGTGTTTGGTCGCTGTGCTCATCCCTGTGCGGCTGTGAGCCCACCACCCTGCAGCCACTCCAAGACACCATCCACCACCGTGACCTCTGTGGGGGTCTGGGTGTTCGCTGCTTCTTGTATGACTGTCCTATCTGTGACATCTGCATTCAGGCTTCAGAGTGCCTGGACCTCGCCATGGAAATCTCTCAAATGCTTTACCATTAATGCTGGCAGCCAGTGAATGACCACATCCAGACATGAGCCAATGGGAATCATTTATTTGTTAAAACCTTTCAAAAGCCAATTTGTAGGGACAAGACACATATGCTACTTGTTTATGGTTAACAGTCAATGTTAGCACTCAGATATATGTCAGGGTAAAACAAGGTTAATATTGTGTACCAGCGTAAAAAAAAAGCTGACCATAGGTATCTAATCCTATTGGACAACATAATCAGTGGAGCAGAACTGTTTTTAGCTCAAAACAAAGTAGATATTGCCTGCATCAGACAGAGTTGTCAACAAGCGACACTGATTGAGAAGAATCAGTCAACTGATCTCAGTGCAGTGAGCAGATTCAACCGTCTGGATCCACGCAAAAGTAGGTGAGTTCTGAAAGATCATTGAAATCACTGAAAGGTACAGATGTTTTTGGCTGATTTAACTATTTTCTTTTATTATACAACAGCTCTAAAAATAGTAATAAAATTTAGCATTATCAATAACTTGGAAGTTGTTGGAGAAAAAAAAAGTGTAAGTGGTAAAACTCAAAACAACTACAATTATGCAGGTACTTGTTCAAACACACATTAACTGTACATAAGGTTGTTTTAAGCTCTGACAAACTGAATGCCCTGCTAAAGTTTGTGGCCTTTTTACAGAAAAATAACTGCATTGCAGATTTTACACAACAAACAGTTATGCCTTATTATTACAGAGGTGAGGCTAGTGGTTGGTTTAAAAAGAGGTCAAAGCAGTTCGAATTCATACTTCAATGAGCAATAATGCATAATTAGATATTTCTTTTGATCGTCAAAAGGATAAAAATAAACAGATCATGCTAATTGGTAAAATCACTCAGTCACCACCAAAGTCAAAGGACACAACCACTGACAACAGAGATATTAGTCAGGAGAAACTAATTGTTAATCTATTATTTAGGTACCAAAATATACAGTATGTAATTAACTACAGTACTATTGTAAAAGGATAAAATTGTTCTGCATTTCTCAAAATGTCTTGCATGTCCATTGACTGAGTGAATATATTCAAAAATAAAACACTGATTTGAAATTTGTAGCTACTCTGGAAGAAGTCCTGCTTTGGCTAACTAGCTGCAGCAGCAAGTGATTTTCCACTGCTTAAGGTTTATTACAAATACATGCAACCTGGGCATTAGCTGTCCATTGTGTTTAATAGTAATAAAAACAGACAAAAGCTCTCATAAAATGCATAGACTGCCATAAAATAAGGTGCAATAAATTGCTCAAAATAAAATATTCTTATGTACAATACGCAGTAAATGTCTCACAATGTGCCAATTCACTTAACAAAGATCCCTTCTGTAGCTGCTGGTGAAACAACTCAACACGAATCAGCGTGCGACTGCTATTAACAAACCCTGATTCCAGTCAGTTGAAAACAAACAAATATTCTGTGCAAATATCTATATATCTATAGATCTATATCTATGGATATAGATCTATAGATATGTATATACATGCGCATTGGCATCTCTTAATTAGTTTGTTATGCCAATGTTGTCATGAAATAACAAAAAACAAACTTTCATCCCTCACAGCTTCATCCCTATAAGCCAGCACATAATAAATTCAAGCTAAATTTATATCCCTCTTTAATCTTTGAATAAAATCTTAAAAAACTATTTAAGAATGTAATATTTCATAATGCTAAGTCCATGCCCCTATTATACAATATTCCATTTTTAATAAGATTGCATTTAGAAACCTGGACAAAATCATCTGACCAGCTCTGAACAGAACAATAATAATTAGGTCTGTATGGCAAAAAAATTCAAGATACAACATTTACGTTAATTCTGATCTTAATGTTAGCTATTTTTTGCTAAGTTCAAATTCTATAAATACAGTCCTATAAATAGACTCACATTATTTAAGGATAGACTGCACTTCCTGACATTCTTGTCCCTACAGACAGTCTCTGACCGCCACACAGAGCTCATTACAAGTCCTCATCCATGTCAAGGCTGCTCCTGCGACTGCTGGTTTTAGAGGCACCTGGTGACAAAGGAGAAAACAGCGGCTCCACCATCCTGTCAGGAGACAGGGTGCACCCATCGTCCATAAGAATGTCTCCCAAGCCCACATCAGGGTATAGTGCTGAGGCGGAGGTGTCGTCTAGCTCGGCAAAGCTCAGGCTGCCCAGGTCCAGGGGGCTGCTGATGGTGACTCCTGCAGGGGAGTCAGAGGAGGGCGGGGACAGGAAGGAGGCTGGCAGAGACTGTCCAACGGCTGCTGCACCCAGACCAAGGAGGTTCTGGGAGGAGGCTCCTCCAGCACTGGGAGGCAGGCCGCCCTGTGGGACCGGCTGCTGCTGGATCATGGAGGGATCCGAACTAAGACCAGATGAGATACTGCTTGGGCTGGAGATGCCGTGGATGCGTGCTTGCATTTCCAGCTCCTGAAAATAACAGTCACACATTTACATTCATTTAACGAGTTGGGCTGAGCGATAGCGTTATTATTTTTTGTGTTTAATCCTTCCTTGTTGTCGGACTACAATTTGATGAAACATTACTGTGACCAACTCTCCATATGAAAACTGCATGACTGTCACACTGAACAGTTTGTTAAACTAGACTTTGAGTTTAATTTTTACCATTACAAAAGAGACAATCTGACCTGCAGATATAACTAATAAGAGCCTCGGTAAAATGTCCAAAAAAATGAACTGCTAAATATTTCAGGATCAAAACATGTGAAGTCTGCATGAAGGCACGTTGCATGCTTACTTAAGCTGTAATAAATTGAAACAAATTTTAATAACAAAACACATATTCCAACTATGTATTTGCTTTATACTGACCTGGATGCGTAACATTAGACTGCGGTTTGCCTGCTCCAACTTCTTCTGACGCATCTCGATGTCCTTGGCTCTGTGCTGCTCTTTCTGTAGCTTCCTGATATAGTCTACAGAAGCTTTCAGAATGGTGCCTTTATTCCAACGCATCTCACTGTCAATATGGATGTATTAGTAAATAAATATTGTGGAGTTAGTGAGGAAAAGATACGATAGATGCAGAAAAAAACATTATATTTTGAAAGTTGTAGGGACTCAATTTTAAAATGTGACTGTATTTTCACATTTTTTCAGTGATTCAGCAAAGAAAGTTATAATTCTGAAGCATCACACTTACGGGTCACTTGACTTGGGTATTAGAGTACCCAGTTCCTTTATACGGTCATTGATGTTGAATCTTCGCCTCCTCTCAACTGTAGACAAAAAATAGGCTAAGGAGCATATCCATGGAGCTGGTACTTTGAATTTGCATTGAATCTATCATATAGGCTAAAAAAAGGGTGAAATAAATCTGAACTTACTGAGGTTGTGGTTGTCTTTCTTTTGCCTTTCTTTCATTAGTGCTTTGGCATCTGAATCTGAAAGACAAACCCATAGTGTTTCACACAAGCAGACATATCTAACTTAAAAGTTTAACTAAACATGAAAATAGTCAAGATACATATGTATAAAAGTTACTGTACCAGTAATTTCCCTTTTAATTTTTGGAAGATCAGCAGGGCAGGAGTTGCTAACAGTGAGTGTAGGTGCTGCCATTCCCGGGCTGTGGTATACATCCAACAGATTTCCTGGGAGCTGAAATGTGCATATATAAAACCATGTTAAAATATCATTTAATAAACAGGAAACAAGAACTGCCTGACTGCCCGTAGCAAGTAAAATGCCCCTCGGGGTGAGTAGCTCTAGCAACTAACTTAGCCTGACTGAGCAAGTGCTAACAGTGGTACACTGCTCTTTTTTTTTTTTTATCTGATGATGAAAGTAGCTAAAGAGGGAGCCTTCCTGCTCTTCTCATCTCTACTGAGAGGTCCACACGTGCAGTATGATTAGGCATCTGTGAACCATGACAGTTACTGTCGTAACCCTAGAAAAAAAAATGTTAAATTAAAATGAAAGTCCTCCCTATTCCTGCTTAAATGCTACACACAAACACTTCCTTGAGTTTAAAATAAAACCAAAGCTGGTTCCTGTTGCATCACTGAAATGCTACCGCGTTACACAAGCTAACTGTACAACAAAGAAAAGCAGGCATTAAATTTACTTTTTAAAACTACAAGCTGTTTAGATGCTATTTAAGGCGAATGCGCAAAATCCAACCACTCATATTACAGTCTTACATACTCAAGGTGAACAAAAACACCCGGTGCTAGTTCAAGAATCACGAAAGGCTTTTACCTCACTGTGCTTCTTTTTCTTTTCCTCTAGCAGCATCACCATAATCCTCATTTTTTGTTTCGCGGTCAACTAGAATGTATTTTTTTGTAGCAAAAGCCACTTTGTCTTGCTGCTCCTGGTCTTGTATGCTCTGATAACTTAGCCCCACCCAGGCAGCACTTTTGTGACGAATAGTAACTAAGTGCTAGAAGTGTATATTTACCCCTACAGCTTAAGAATTCCACACATTAAAGAGACTGTCCATTCATAGAAAAAAAACACTGGGTGTATAAGTAAGTAGGCAAGATCTTCCTGAGAGCTACTGAGTTATCATGTCATTGTACACATAAAGAAGAGCCTGCAAACTCTAGAGGAAACTTTAAAAAGGAAGTATTCATGATGAAAAAAATCACTGTTTTTCATACCGTGCTAGGCAATTGAAGACCTGAGTCAATCAATGTAATGATGTCGTCATTAAAACTGGATTCAAGACTAATGATGTCGTCGATCACATCGTCAATCTAGATAAAGCAGATGAGAGAAAACATCAGTGGTGCTAAGTCAACAAAGCCCTCAGGGTTAATTGTCCAAGAGTGATCAACATGTAGGAAAACAAAACACTCTGTAAACTAAAAAAGTATTAAGTATACTCTACTAAATGCCAACAATAAACATTTAAACCAATGACACAGTTTGAAAGAGATCCGATTTCAAAGAGAGAGATGTGTGCAAGAGATGTGCTGGCAAGGTTAAACTGTATGTGCAGTATTTAACATCTTTTTGTGACAGCAGGCCAACAAGGATACGATGACAAAAGGCATGCATCATAAAAGTGGGACATCATTGCAGAGCAAACAAAAAGTAATTAAGCTAGAAGTGAGTAGAGGGTTAGACATTTAACTTCTCCAAAAATGCGGTCTGAGTGTACAGAAAGGCAACTATTGACGAGGTTGTGCAATCTGCTGTACCAGCAAAGCAAAGTCACACACAAGAAGTTAAACCACAAATCAAAGCAGGAATCTCCCATACTTCCTCCTTATTGGATCCGATGTTAAGCAGAGCCATAGGGCTGTTAGGGGCACTGCTGGCAGTGGGAGCAACTTCAGGGGCAGAACTGGACTGCGGCACAGGGGACACACCCAGGTTCTGAGTAACTGCCATGTTGCCCAGGGTGGTGGAGAGGTACTGCTTCACCTGTTGTCTCTGTGCTTGCTGGATGTGGTACTTGGTGGGGTTCTCCAGGTGGGTCTGCACCTGATTTTTTGGAGATTTTAAGGGTTGTTAATGGTTCTAACATACTCAGACTTTAGTATATAAGAGACAGAAAGCAATGAACATGCAAGCAGGAAGCTCTCACCTTCAGCACCTCCACAGGCACCTGTGCTGGAGGGGGACGGGCAGCATTTGGTGGCAGTGTGACAGAGATGGCTGGAGTGGAGTCAGAGCCCCGGAGCTGAGAGGCAGAGGCCTGCTGCTGGGCCTCACGTCTCTCCTGCTCCTGGGCTTGTTCTCGCATCAGCTGCTGCCGCAGCAACACACGTGACGACATGGCTGAAGAGAGATGCCCAGATCTAGGGATGGAGCTGGAAAACAAACACAAAAAAGGTGTATCAATGGAGTTTATAATTTATTAATAAATAACTTTAATTATTGTATTTTAATTAGTGTAAGTTTTTAAATTACTGAATGCACTCATTAAAGCCATTCACTATCATAGTCTGAAGGAAAAAAATCTTCAAAAAATTTTGAATTTGGTTTTAAAAAATGGGTTGATATGGTAAAAAAATAAATAAATAAAAGGCATATTGATACAAGGTCCAACAATAACATTTTTCTACTATCCCACTTGGAAAAAGAAGTCAAGAATCTACCATCCCAAAAAATATTACAACAGGGTGGTCCTGGCCAAAATTTTACATTAAATAAATAAATAACTGTTAGTGCAGCAAAAG
Source organism: Ctenochaetus hawaiiensis (assembly GCA_029783645.1). Lineage (NCBI taxonomy): Eukaryota > Metazoa > Chordata > Actinopteri > Acanthuriformes > Acanthuridae > Ctenochaetus > Ctenochaetus hawaiiensis. The sequence continues at coordinate 22,845,598 of JAPZDY010000012.1, read as the reverse complement.
TAAGTTTATCAAAAAACTGTTAAACAAGGAGAACAGAAACTACTCTGGCCGCAGTAACTAGCTGGGCTCCTTGATCCACACCCTCTTTGTTTTACACAGCCATACAGAGCTTCTTAAGCTTTTAAAGGATCTGTTAACACTGTTTATTTATTTACATTTTACACAGCTCCCAAACTGTTTTTGGAATCAGACCTGTATATACACAGTCAGGTACATAAATAAGTAGACAGTGACACAGTTTAATTGGCTCCCTTATACCAAAGCATCCTCAATTTGGTTGAGAGAAAGTGACTGACCTGTTCAGTGAAAAATATTCCATTTTTTTTCTTTGCCTTAATAAACTCTTTAGTGGCTTTTGACATCTGCTCTGTCAAGGTCAGTTCTATCAGTTTTGCATAATTTGGCCTAATCAGAGCAGATATCAGAGCCCTCCACATGCCAGAATTTCGCTTGCTTCTTCTATCAGCAGTCACCTCATTAATAAATACAGATGACCCAGTTCCTTTGGGCGCCATACATGTCCATGCAATTCCAATGCCTCTACCATGCTTAAGAGATCTTGTGGTGTTCTTTCTCTTTCCTTTTCTTCATCACACTTCTCTCTTTACCATCATTCTATGACAAGGTAATCTGTTTTTCATTTGTACTTCTTCTTTGAGAAGTAGGCAGGATTTTCAAAAATTATTCAGCTACCAAATGCAAAAATCAACATTTGGAATCAACTTCAGACCTTTTAGAGGCAGACCATAAAAATGCTTGTCAGACACCTGTCCAATCACTTTTGAGCCTCTGATCAAAAAAGAAACTATGTATAAAAAAAGTCTTAAAAAATTTTATACCATTCCCACCAAATTCAGCAAATGATGCTGGCTTTTATTATAGTTTTCAAGCAACTGTATCTAAGAAGTATCTCTCTTTAGAAAACAATCATAACTATAAAATCATCTGGGCAAATGGATATAATTTTTCCATTTCTGAGTAATATGTAGCAAGGCATCAAGCTCTTTCAAGCTTAGATTTGCTACAGCTAATTATTACTTACATTAAAATCAAAAGATATGGGGAAAAGATTTTAAAATCTGGTAAGGGAACCACTATCAAAAATACTGACTTTCACTTCTAGATTTAGAGTCTGTAAAAATCAAAAAAGGAAAGTTTCTAACAGCTATACATTGTTTGAGTTGTGAATGAGCAGTTACCAGGGGTCACAGATATTTTTGAAACTCTGAAGTTGGCAAAGATCAAGCAATGTCACTCAGAATACTTACTCAAGAAATTTAGTGCTTCCATCTGCTACAAGCACACTTCTGTGCAGCCCTCAGTTCACATATGGCCATCAAGTAAACTGCAGATTCAATCATTTCTATTTGAAGATTTCCTAACACAATTTAGAACTGAAGCTAGACAAGCGAGACACCACATTTACTCTATTTTCTACCAACCAGCACAATTGGGGATTTTGCACAGCGCCATCAATCAGTTTGTCAAGCCTTCACACCCTCCTCCCAATGCTTAGATGAACAAATGCAAAACTGCTCCCCCCACTTCCCTCCGCCCGTGGTCAACGTTGGATTTTTACTATGGATCACTGTTACATAGTTTTATTCATTCTTGTTCACTCTTGGACAATATGATTAAAACATGGGACCACTTCATGATAGGACCACTCTGCTATGCCAAATCAGTGTGCATGGTGCAATGGTACACATGATATGGGAGGGCTGAGTTTGGCAAAACAAGTGAACTGCACTGGAATTATTTACTATCCCTAATCATCCTCTTTTGGTCAACTTTTAACTGATGTTAGCACTGACATGCATGAAGATATACCTTTTACTAAGTTGTTCCCTACTTTAATGCATTGAATGTACAACATTTAACATGATTAGTTGTTAAGGCTTAACTTGTCATTACTGGCAAAAGATAAATAAAGATGTTTGGCAAGTTTGGGAACGCAGTCAGGTCCATAAGTATTTGGACAATGACACATTTATGTTAGTTTGTCTGTTTGTAGACAGATTCTGTCAACACTATACAGTCACATCCATACAAGATGCAGTCACAGCAATTTACAGGTGTGTTGTTGAGATCCAAGTAAGGCTGAGTTAGAAGATAGTGGTGGTCTGACCCATACAGTATTCAACAACAGTTTATGCCAGTTCCAGTTCAAATTATTATAAAACCAAAAAAGTTATTTTTGATAGTAGCGATAGTAAAGATGTAATCCTCTCACCATCTACTTCAAATATGTCTGGTACTTTTTCTGCTCCAAATTATTTGCTGAGATAAGCCATGGACTCGTGTATAACTTTCCAGGCTTTCCTTTACAGATTACACTTTGATTCCAACATCTTAAACAATGTTTAGACTTAGAACTCTACTTTAACCACACTGAGTTCTTACATAATTACACCGTCCTTTAGTGTCAGTGTGCACTCAAATTTCCCGTGTCCAAAACAACTTAAAAGCAAGTATAATAGTATTATATACTTTAGAGTAAAACGCTGGCTGTTGGTATGGCTTCACCTAATGGGTAATTTATGATCAATTAAGTTGACAGTGCCGTTATATCAGCAGCCAAGGTTCCTCGCCACACCAAACACACTGACAGCACGTCACAGTAAGGCTGCTCATTTCACTTCCCACCCCTTTCTTAAGGATTACTTTGAGATACATTTAAACAGCAACATCACCCGTTTAGCTAGCTTACTTTTAGCTGTTTTCGTAATCTCTATTTTTGTCGAGCTCTAAACAAGCGTCATGAGTTAGAAGGGCTCGCTTGACAGCTCGGTGCTGCTAACGGGCCCACGAGTGTGCCTGTGCTAAGCTAGCAACGATGTTTTCACCAAAAACATTTAATAGTGTTTTTTAATAGTGATACCTATCCGTGGTCACAATTATTTTCTATTGAAAGCTGTGGTATGTCGACAGTACCCGAAGACATAGGAACGTCAAAGTGAAAATGGGAAGTTGCAGCTTAGCTTGTTAGCTAGCTAGCAATCGATAGCTGCCAAAAAGCTAACACTACCTGGTTAAATAATGTATTTTTGAGTTAAGATGAAAACATACTGTGGCAATAGACTTGTTTGAGGTAATCAGAGCCATAAACGTCCGAAGTCCTCCGTTTTCTTTGCCATCTTAGAGTCGATGAACACACAAGCTCTTCCAACAGCCTAGCTCCTGCCCTGACAGTGTTGTTTATCTCGAGCCAACGGGCTGAGGTCATCTAACGCATCTTACCCGGAACTTGTTAAAAGCTGTGAGCTTTCTACATGCTTAAAACGGCCTTCATACTACAGGTTTACCTCAGGTACAGTAAAATAATACTGTAGCAGTGACATGCAAACCAGTGTTTCTAAGATGCAGAAAAAGTCTGCCAAAAGTTAATTTACATAGAGTTCCTTGATATTGAAGTGACACTGCCCTTCCCTGCAAATGCAAACTATGTGCACAAAATAATGTGCACATTATCCTTAAGTCTACGGAGAAAAAAAACTCCAAGAAAGACTAGATCGTGTTAAAAATGAAGAAAGAACAGTTAGAGGGTTAGAGAGTTTGGCAGATGGATTACAACATATTTT
>JAPZDY010000012.1:22814904-22827048 GCA_029783645.1 Ctenochaetus hawaiiensis | reverse complement strand
TTTGTTTTCAAATCCACTGTTTCTCATTTGCAAATTTGTTTTTTGCTTTCAAATCCACTGTTTCTCATTTGCAAATTCCTTTTTTGCTTTCAAATCCATTCTTTTTGGTTGCATTTATTTTGAAACAAAATTCACTCCATAGGTCCACCAGCTGTCTGCTTTAGCTAGTCATTTAAAGGCCCATGCTAAGCTATTAACTTCTGCAAGTAACAGCTGGTCAGTCAAGCTCACACATACTTACTGGTCAATAATAAATAATAAAATAATAAATACAGTGAGAGACAATCAAACCTGTGCAACGGGCCCTTTGCTCTGTATCTCAGTGCTACAGACACAGAAAATCAAACATTACGCTGTTGCCATTCAATTTATTATTCACTTTTAATGCTTTGCAATGTCAACAGCCTCTGTACCTTGCAACCATAACACCATTTAAGCTGACATATTAATTTAAAGGTGTTTTTCTTATGCTTAAGTCCCTTAAAATGTCAGACCTTCACTTTACACAGTTTGTCATTCAAGAGGTGTTTTCACCTTCCTCTTCTGAAGAGGGAAATTTCTGTGCACTTCCCTAAAGTCTGAGATTCAAACATAACCCAGACAAGTTAGATTTGCTATTCAAATTCAAAAACCAGTCACAAGTGAAAAAACCTAAAACCACAAGCTCAGAGCCCCAGTATTTCTGCTAGCTAGCCATCTTGTTTCACACAGCTCTGTTTTTGGTCCAAAGCAGTGGTGGACAAAGAATAAAGACTGTGATTTGTATAGTCAAAATTTTGCAAAGAGAAGGAAACAGTAGATGTGCTTTCAAACACTTTTCATCATTTTTTGACTTTTTATTCAGAAAAACAATGATGGATATAATATCAATCATATCAGAGTATTTTTTCATACTTTAATGCGTTGTTGAATAGGAACATTGAAGCACTGAAGGGCAGCAGCCGTCGTAGTGGTTCCTCTCTTCTTAATGTTGAACCTCTAACTAGAAATTGGTTGATCAGGTGAAATACAGGTGACGATTTCTCATGTCCCAGCAGTCCAAATCAGATTATACGGACAACTCAGGTTCTTCCTCAAAACAGATTAACACAGAGTAATTACTTTTGGCATGCTCACTCCGTAACCCTTTAATCTTTCCGGAACAACAGTTCACTTCAGGAGAAAGCAGAGGTTAACAAAAGCTGCTATGGTGCTTTGTTTAATCCGTTGAATCAGTGTTTTACTTGGGTATTCGTCCTGCACAGGTAGCTTACTTGCAGATTTGATAAGAACGCCATGCAACAAGGACTACACATCAAGACGAGGATGGACCCGAAAACAAGAAATCTGTAAACATTTCCTTTCCTTTCCTTTATTACAAATATCTCTTTTTATAACTTAATTGAATCTAATCTAGTTTTTCAATATGTCATTATTTTCACAGTTTTTCTTTATGAATTTTGATTGAATTAGCTTAGATGCTCCTTATGACATAACTATAGAGATTTTTAAAAATATATATATTTTACTTGTGTTTTAGGGATAGATATTTTTACTTTCAGTATCTTAATGTAAATTTATACATCATCCAAGAGGTGGATTTGGTGACTTTTCCCCTCTTGACTTCGACTTCCATGTGATGCTGTGATGTTTCGAGGGTAGATCTGGAATTCCGCTAGTTCTGAAGTATTCGTGTTTGGTAAAAGTTCACTACTAGCAGAACTCGGATTTGCTCCCGACTACCAACGAGAATCTCCATGTCCACTTGACCAGGTGGACAAGTGGTTTATATCGTTGGCGTTTGTATAGCAGGTGGTCTGCATGTGTAGTGACAGTAGCTGACTTTGAATGATTACACTGGTGTGAAGTGAACACAGTCCACCTTTGCTTCACCTTTGCGTCTTGTGTTCCCCTCACATCAGGGAATGATCCTGTTCTCAGGTTAGTGTCCGTATGTTGTTGAGGTAACAGTGAAGAAGGTATTGCTTGCTGACATTTTTAAAATGGCTATTTTTCACATTAATAGGGGAAATAAAAACAGCATTATTATGACTCACAATGTACATTTTCCTCTTTGTTGTAGAGATGATTGATCTTTGCCAACACAGGACTCCGTCAGTACCAACACAGAGGTTATCACAGAGGTAATTGGGTAATCCTATTCAGCTAACCCTCTTTAGCTCATTGTGTTAAAGCATTTGAAAACAGAAATTGTCTACAATTACTTTTAACTTTGAATTGTTATTTTAATGATAAATTTTATTCCTGTAGCACTTGTTATCATTTATCATCAATTTATTATCAATTTGGATCTAAATAAAAATGCTTCTTGTTTGCATTGTATGAAAATACAGTGTTTATCTGCTAATTTATCCTTTGAACTCTACAGGGTAAAGCCTTTAAGTCTCTGCTTGGTAAGTAAAGTTATAAACACATACCAGCAACAATGTGGGCACCAGGTAATAGGAAATGACAGTTATCTCTATATAAGCTTGAAGGTGGTGCAGTTACAGTCAACTTACAGTAAACTTACAGTTGTACAGTTGCAACACTGCACACATCTTGGTTAATTTGTTGGACTTGTCCACTTCTTTAACACCACTGTGTATTCTGTATACAATGGATTTAAATATACACTCCTAATGGAATTTCTCTTTGACCATGTATGTATATTTATACATTTGAAGAGAGAGAGAGAGAAATTGGTGGTTTGATAAGACCTGCTGCAGTGTTTGCATCGCACAACATAGCCAACAGTTTGTTAACAATGTCATTACTAATTGCAAATAACCTGCTGGAGGCTAATTTTTTTATTTCTCAGTCAGTATAAGTACCAAGTCGAAAGTTATTCTTGTGAATAATGTTGTTTTTGACATTTTAATAACTGTTTATATTTACTTACTCTGAAACAGTAATATAATTACTTGATGTGCTTGGATGTCATACTGTTACTTGTAAAATGCTCTTTGTAAAAATCCCTTCTGATGTTCTGAAACATTGTAAAATCAAAAATGATTACAGTAACCTGAATGGAAATTTTGCTCTTGAGAAACTCTACTCAGGGCTGAAACAATTTCAAGGAGTGTGGATAAAAACTTCAGGCTTTGGCTTCTCTATCATAATAGTTCATAATGCTTTTTTACATGTACCTGTTTACTGGGGTCGGTAACTTGAAGAGGCTCAATGATCTCAGCAGAAGAGAATAAAAAAGCAAAACTTTTTTGCATTTTTTAATTGGACAGTACTAAAGTAAACATGATAGCCTGACTTTTTTCAAAGTATATCCTACTTATCTCACCAGCTCCGTTCTTCGAATAGTCGCTCCAGGATGTTTGCACAGTGTTTCAATTTTTGTGAGTACTCTTACTCTCTCAAGCACACTCACATTCACTCTCTACCTGTAAAGTTGTACATCAACTGTTAAGTAGTTCTCTGTTAAACTGAAGGTTTAAACTGCGGGTTAATGCAGTACAACTTTTAAACTCATCCACAAAGATTTCTAAGATACTCAGAGCATAGGTAATTGATGACTGTAATGACTACTATGGGTTTCCAGTGACCTGTGTCAGACATCGTCATTTACAAAAAAAAAAAACACGACATGATTTTATTGAGTACAAACCTAAAGGAGTACATACTTTTGTTCACGTTTGTCTTGTCTAAGATAAATAACTTGGTAAAAACACAGACAGTTACTGACTTTATTTATTTATTTCTCCTTCTTTTTTTTTTTTACATTTGTCTTTGAATACAACTCTTGCTCTGTAAGGATAGTTCAAATTCCACAAACCATTTGTTGATTTAGTGCTTTTTACAATAAGCCTTTCAAATTAATCTTGAACAACCTAAGCAGGTCCGACTTTAGAGACTTCAGTGACTGACTGACTTGTTGATGACTCATCATCTTCGCTGTCACTCATCCCCAGCATCTTTTTGATACATGAGCGGAACTGAAAGGAAAAAACAGCATAAGTTTGTTGCTAAAGGAAATATCATTGCATCAATGCATATAACTTTGCTTGTTATTCCCTTGAGGGATGCATATTATGACAGTTTATCTGTTGACTTAGTTATGACAGTGATTTCTTTGTCTATGTATTCAAAATGAATAAAAAAATTTTTTTTTTAAATTTTAAAGTAGGTTTTACCTCTGAGAAAGGAGCAAACTTTCAGTATGTTTTGTAAGCCACCATTAGAGGGCACTGCTGCCATTGATAAATTCCAAATAAAATGTGTAATGTCTTCTTGGCCATCCTGTTTAAACTTAAGTTTCCTTCCTGCCCTCAAAAAACATTCAAATCATAATGAATAAACCAACCTGTTTATTAAGGAGGATGTAGATAACAGGGTTGTAGACGGTGGAGGCTTTAGACAGACACGATGGTATGGTTGCCAGTCTCAGGTCAAACTGTGTCCCACGGTTATTGATAGTCCAAAGGGCAAAGGAGGCGTAAGGCATCCAGCACACCAGGAAGCCCAGCACCATGACAACCACCATCCTGGTCACCTCCCTCTCTGCCTTCTGGGTGGACGCAGACTCAGCCTGAGCCTTTGCTGCCTTTTGAAGGAGAAGCAAGTACAAGTGGTTAGTTAGATAGTTAGTTAACCCATGCTGATAGAAGCACGGGTTAATTATATTTCCTATCATTATTCCTATGCAGTCAATCCAAACCCAGTGGATAGCCTACCGATTTCAGCACGAAAAGCAGCTGTGAGTAGCAGAAAACGATGGTCATGAACGGGACAGAAAAGCAGAAGCAGAAGAGAAACATCACATAGGTCTCATTGTTAAACTTGTTGCCAGTTGTGTACCAGTCTGGTCCACATGAGCACTGTAGGCCCTCTGGGATGTACCTGTAGAGACAGAGAATGATTGTACATGAATGTAACGTAGGTGCCTGTGTGGCAGTTGTGTGTCTGTACATTTAAAATTAAGGGCTGGGGAAAAAAACAAAGGCTCTCATATGCGTTACAAAAATTTATACTCGTGTATTTCAATTCAAAATAGTTATTTCCTGACAATACTTGAATTATTATTTCATGTGTTTAAAATGAATAAAACTGATGTGTGTTTGGTGCTTATACTTGCCTGCTCCATCCAACCAGAGGAGGAACTGCAGCCATCAAAGCAAAAACCCAAGTCATTGCACAACAAGCTATGGCATGGTCTGGCTTGAAGATAAAGTTCCCCAGTGGCTTACAGATGACGAGCCATCTCTCAAATGCTACCACAGCAAGAGACCACAGGCTTACCATACCTGAATGAGACAGTAAAGAATAAAAGACTTATAAAGTTACGTTGGCGATCAGTAGCACACAAATGTAAGAGAGGTAAAAACATTTTTAAGCAGGGATTGTAGTCGTGTTTTTTTAACAGCATGCAGGCATTATTAGAAACATTTCCAGGTAGCCCTAGTCCACTTAACCACACTTGAGTTGCATTAGTTTGTTTGGAAACGGAATAAAATCTATGATTGTCTACTAGGTCTTTAATGAGATATTTGCTGTCAATGATACTTTTTCTAAGGTCATCTCTATAATCATGAAATAAAATGTCAGTTTAGAGCCTTTTTCATAAGTAATGTAGAATGTTTTTCATATGTAATTTAGATCAAAATGAGCTATTAATTTCTATGATGCCAGTGGCTCAACATAATAGGTTGCTTTGTCATCTGAAAACCTGACAGTGTGCAATTTTAGCGTTTTTTGTATGATTATATATCAGACGAAATTAAGAAAACTTTTTGATTTATCAATGCCATTTGTTAAAATCCTTACCGCCAATAGTGGCTGTGAATCCTTCAATCTTGCACCCCAGTGGACCAAGAATCATGTATCTGAAGGCGAAGCAGTAGAAGCAGGTGAAGGAGCCCACAGTGGCAACGAGGAGGTTTGCCACTGCCAAGTTCACCAGGATGTAGTTGAGATGAGACCGCAGTTTCTTGTACTGAATAGTACATGCAATAGTGAGGGTATTAATGATGGTACCTGCCACAAATAGAAAGAACATAAAAGCTGACATTGAATAAAAGAGCGCTTTGCTCCCCAAGTGATCCTGGGGAACCAGGTACGGGCTGAGAGAGGTAATGTTGTTGGTGTCCAGAGGAATAGGAATCCAGAAGTCATCTGGAAAGTCTATTTGACGAGTTCCCCTCATTGTTTTGGATGAATGCCAAATACAAATTCAAGCACTGTAACAAAAGATTTTAAATAGTATTGTGCAGAGACTATAAATGATTTACATCTAACTGTCTGAAATTTCTAATAGAGGTCTGTCTCTTGGGCGGGACGTTAGAGCTGCATTTATAGGACCTCTGAATATTACTCAGGCTCAACTTAATTGGCTGAAGGAGGGGATTTACAGTAAAGCTTTGGTTCGGAGACCACACACACAAACCACATATACCTGTGCTTGTGTATGTGCATGCACATCACGCACTCCTATTTGAACATGCACAACCTTTGTGCTCATATCGAGATAAGTATCTCTGTACCAGAGCTGGTAAGGGACATCTAATTGCATCACAATGTAAGAGCTCATTGTTTGTGAACTTCATGATCTGATGCTAGTGATGCTCAGGCCAGTCACATGCATATGACCCACAGTATTCCAGGCCATGATACCTGACCTTAAGCTTTATGCAAAAATCTACTGGCAAAATACAAAGATTTTTAGTGAAATAAAGTTCAGACTTTTTGTTTGTATTTTATCATTTTAAAAGAGATGAGTACATTTGAGAAAGTCAGTAAAATGACATACAAAACTGCCTGGAATTAAGATTGCAAGGAAACCAGAAACCCAACAATGAGACAGGGTGAGATATATAGACACATTTATGCAGCACAAGAGCTTTAATTTTTTATTTAGTGATAGTATTTTTTAAAAAATCCATTGATAAGTTAGCAAACTCCCACCAAACTAGACTTTTCCCCTTTTTTTCTGGTTTTAATCACATCCAAAAATCTGCTGTTTTTTCTATTTAATTTTTTTTGTATCTTTATTATTTTATCTGTCCTGTGTTATTCTGCTATTCTGAGTTTGGGTCCTGCCTCTGTTGTTTCCCAATTGCAATTTATGAGATTTATGATAGTGTTTTCTAGGTTTCTGTGTTCATTAATCCTGTAATGAGAGATGGAGTTGAGGTGGGTTATTTTTTAAAAATAAGTGCTTTGTGTAACTTTTTGTATGTTTGAAAAATTCTATACAAAATGAAGTCCAAGTGATTCATGAATTCATTTACTGATTGACTTTAATAATTTCGCTCACAATAAGTCAGTTTTTTTTACAATAAATGTCTTTTTGAGGGAGTTAACCTCATTAATAGAAACACAAATAATTTGGTTGTCACGACATTGCAGCTCTCAATTTGTTAGGAAATTAGGACTCTCTTTCACAACAGCTTGTGCAACATCCTCTGACACAAACCTGTGAATTTGTTTTTTTCCAGTATTAATGACATACAGACACCATATACATGTTTGTAATTTTTTTTTTTATTATTTTTTCACTTTGCAGATCATTTAAGATTTTTTACTTCAGTTACAACATTGCATATATTTTCTCATGTGACAAAAGACACATACACACATATATATATATATATTTATATATTGTCATTTTCAATCCTTGGTCATTGGTGGCAGAGAAGTCAACAGTCGATGTCTAAGCAGGTCCAACTTTGGAGACTTCAGTCACCGACTGTGTTGCTGAAGACTCCTCGTCGTCTCCACCCATCCCAAGCATCTTCAACATGCAAGACCGGAACTGAAAGGGAAGACACAGATGTTGAAGTTGTTACACTTGAAACCATTTCTGAGCTGTTGATCATTTCAAAAATAAAACAAAAAAGTGTGCAGTCTATCTATGTTGCCTTTCGATCATTCATGGAGAGAATTGAGGGGGAAAAGCTAAATATTGGCCTCCATTAAAAAATTGAAAGTTTAGTATTCACATTTTTAATGTGATATATGTTCGCATTACCTTGAAGTTTCTGCACATCTAGTATTTTTTAAGTTACTTCATGGTCTATTTGAAGCTAAGAGTAGCAAACTTTACGATAATGTAACAAAATGTTGCTCTCGTAAAGCTTGGACCAAGCAGTCTGTATAAGAGACATAATGTGACAGTACATCTCTAACGCCCAGAGACGAGATGCTAGCACATTTGACTTAAATAGTCAAGTCGCAAAAAGGTGGGGTGTTTATATCTCTGTTTCTCAACAGTTCCCTTTTCATCCCTTTTCAGATTAGTTCATCGCACATTTACACACCTGTTTATTGAAGACAACGTAGATAATAGGGTTGTAGACAGTTGAGGCTTTAGACAGACAGGATGGTATGGTCGCCAGTCTCAGGTCAAACTGTGTTCCACGGTTATTTACAACCCAAAGAGCAAAGGAGGCGTAAGGTAACCAGCACACCAGGAAACCCATCACCATGAGAACCACCATCCTGGTCACCTCCCTCTCTGCCTTCTGGGTGGATGCGGACTCAGCCTGGGCCTTTGCTGCCTGTTGACAAAGAGAAGAGGATGGGGTCAAAGAGTTGTCAGATGGTACTAAGCCTGTTGATTGCAGTGAGAGCATGTGTACAAGCATGCTCTGATACATCAGTTAAAATTTGAACCATGTCTGTCAGAGCTACGTCTTTATGATGGTGCTACATAACAAGGATTGTACAAGGACATGTAATGACTGTTTAAGTTAGTTAAAATCCACTTTGCACAAAACTAAGTCAGTCAGATGATAGATTTTTATAGATTTTGCCTTTCATAAAAATTACAATGATGTGCATTCAAATGTAATTGTTATTTGATCTGAGACCTTTTTGTTCTTTTACCATGTTAAATGCACCTATGTTAAACTGAAGGTGTGTTATTTGTGGTTTGTTTGCCTCACCATTTTCAGTGTAATGAGGAGCTGGCCATAACAGAAGACAATGGTGGAAAAGGGAACAGCAAAGCAAAAGCAGAAAAGGAACATCACATAGGATTCATTGTTGTATTTGTTGTTTGTGGTGTACCAGTCTGGACCACAGGAGCACTGCAGGCCCTCTGGGATATACCTGGAGATATAATCACAGATAAACTGAATAAAACATATGGCAGTCCTGCAAAATGATCACTGCAGGTGTTATGAGTGTGCAAGTAACACTAACCTACTCCATCCAACCAGAGGAGGAACTGCGGCCATCAGTGCAAACACCCAGGTGAATGCACAGCAAGCTAAAGCATGGTCAGGCTTGAAAACAAAGTTACCAAGTGGCTTACAGATGACCAGCCATCTTTCAAAAGCTATCACTGCTAGAGACCACAGGCTGACCATACCTGAAATGACAGAGACAGACAATTTAAACCTACTTTTAAATTGTTGCATTTAAAGTCTGGTAATAGAAAGACATGCTTTAACATGTTTAAGTTATTAATACAAAACTACAATCAAAGCTTACCACCAATCGTAGCCAAAAAGCCTTCAATCTTGCATCCTAGCACTCCAAAGATGAAATATTTGAATGCAAAAGAGCAGCAGGCAGTGAAGGAGCCCACACATGACACGAGAAGGTTTGCTATAGCCAAGTTCACCAGGATGAAGTTGAGGTGGGAACGGAGCTTCTTGTATTGGATGGTACATGCTATGGTGAGGGTATTAATGCATGTGCCAGCCACGAATACAACGAACATGAATCCTGCCATGGAGTAGAAGGTTACTGTGCTCCCCAAGTGGTCCTGAGGGATCAGGAATGGACTCATTGCTGTGATGTTGTTGGTGTCCAGAGCAATGGGTATCCAGAAGTCCTCCGGGAGCTCCATGCCTCGATTTGCCCTCATTTAGCCTTTTTTAGCCTTTTTGAGTATTGTGTTGTATTGTATAGAATATAAAAACTGTTAAACCTCAAATGTTGATCTAACTTCTGATGCTATATTTATATCATAAAATCATATCAAAAGAGTTACTAAAGTTAAAGCTTTAGTGAACAGACATGAATGCTCTTAAGTCTGTGTCCCTAACATCTTTATACTATCTCTTGTGAAGGACTAGCTTTTATACAGCATCCCAGGAAGCCACTCATCCTCATTAAAAGTATAATTGATTCTATGATAAACAGTTTAATTGGGGTTTCATTAATTGGTGCAGGTCATTTTAAAGATTACCCATTCTGGCTGTGCTGCCAAAGAAGTTGGCAGAACATCTTGTGTGAGGGATTAAGGATGACGTCTACAAAACATTTGTAGAAAATAACAAGTTACAGCAAATTTAATATCAAACGTTATTGTCATTGGATATGTCAGTGACTGTTAAAACATCTGTTGCTGCTAATCTAAATGTTGCTCAAAAAATACATAGATCTTTGTAAAAGTTTGTTGTTTATGACAAGTTAATAATATAATTTATGAATATTAATGCTGAAAGTTACACACATCCTCTTGTTAAAAAAATCAATGCTTTGGGCTAAAAAAAGTACTACAAGATTCATGGTTTTACAGAAATATTAGCTACTCATGACTATTTTAACACAAAAGTATGCATGTATGTGTACACAGGGTGCTTTGTTGATACACATGAACCCTTGCACTTAGCATCAAAACCTTGTTAAACAGGTTAATCCCTATTTCTTAAGGAAGAGCGCAGCAGGTCTCTGCCTGCTAATCTGGTTTCCAGTAACATTAAGTCTGGTAATCTCATGCGCTGTAGCCCTTTGTAATCCACTCTACTGGTTTAACTCAATCTTTGTGTTACCTTTTTGGCATTTTGCCTCCTTCCTTGAGATTAGTGGGTGCATTAGAAGTTGAGAACATAGTGCAGAAGTTGCTCAGTGCACAACAATTCTGTCACTCCAAAAACCCATAACACTTTTGTTTTTTTTGCTGCCAGTTTTTCTATAATTTGAGGTATAAAGATCAAATACATTTACAAAGTTTGAGCAAAACCTTTTTAACAAAAAAAAAAAGAAAACATGTCAGTGAATTTTTTTTTTCGCCACAAATACCCATCTACCTGACAGGTGATACCTTTAATTTGAAACATACATTTACTGTTGAATAAACTGTGAACATCAAAAAGTTTTGTGTGTGTGTGTTAGCAGCACGTCACATCTCCTTGACATAAAGTTCCAAGGTGATCCGGTTGTTGGTTGTGGCATGTAGAATGTTGGTCCACTCCTCCTCAATAACTATGTAAATTTATTTATAAAATTATCAACAGTCTGTCATATACTGTATGCTGATCCAGAGTGTCCCAAACATGTCTGGTGAGAATGCAAGTGTGCAAAATCTGAGGTTTTACAGTTTCTAGGAAATGTGCACTGATCCTTAAAACACGGCTCTGTGCATTGTTAGGTTTCAATCTGAAGCAATAAAAGTGGGTGAATGGTGCAACCTGAATGGCCTTAGGATCTTGTCACAGTATCTCTGTGCAAAATGCCTTCAATAAACCACACCTGTATTCGTTTGCCATTTAGGTTGTCTGACGTCTGTTCCACACACCATAAAAGCATTTGCCCACTCAGTTTGGTTACAATAGTGAGCTGCAATTAGGTCTATTCCCCAGTGAGGAAACAAGCACATAGATTAGCCGTTAGCTTCTGAGAGATTGTGCAAAAATTTTTTGCAAACTAGCTCTTGCATCAACTGATCCATTATATAGGAACGGCAACAAATTTGTAGAGCTGTCTGCCTTAATATGCAATATAATTGCTACATGTATTCAGTAAGAAGAACCTCAAACTTCTTTCAAGAAAATTGGAGTACCACAGGAGACTGTGCAACATCTGGCAATGATACACGGCCCTCTGAGACATCTCTGCCACAACTGAAAATACTATTTCTTTGGTGTGTTTATGCACCACAATACTAGTAACATGAACACATTTGCTAGAGGTACAGACATAAACATGTAAGCACCCATATGTGCAAATGTACATTGAAATTGGTCTCTTAGTGACCAAGCTTGATCCAACCTGAAAGGAAGCACATTGTTTTGGGACTCAGGTAATCCAGTCATCAGAGCTATTAAAACCACTAATCACATCCAATCTGTCCTTAAAGGAACTACTTGTTGTTAGCTTTAGGATGGATGATCTCTACTGTTGTTATCGCATCAGGATCAAGAAAGGATTTAACTGCACTAAGCATTGATCCTAACACAAAGCAGAGCATTTCCATTTTTC
>JAPZDY010000012.1:22741729-22814804 GCA_029783645.1 Ctenochaetus hawaiiensis | reverse complement strand
TTCCATTTTTCCACATCAGGTTTAGATACTGTTAGACATTTTTTGTGTCTTTGAGGTCAACTTTAAAAACTGATGTAGAGACAGACAGGTAGTGTATCAAATGACGCAAGGGATATTATGTGATCATACACCTATTATTATGTGAATTAGAGCTGCCTCTGCTGTGAGAGGCTCTACAGTTTCTTCTGAAAACAAACATACTTCATGTGCTAAACAACACTTACATAGTGGCATTAATATCCAAATAAGACCGGTAATGCAAAGGGTTAACAGTAAATTAACCAAAAATCACCCTCTTTATCCCAAAGAGACTGACTCCAGAAGGTTCAGAGGAGATGCACTGTGTGATTTTAACATTCTGCTGTAACAGAGTTACCTTTGAAGTTATAAAGAAGACCTGTAAATAATCATTTAATATATTGAGTGTATCTAATATATTAGGCATTATTACTTATGTTACTATCACTGTTATGAATCCGTCCACCCAGTATCTGTAAATCACATCATTATTATCAATGATCTGGAGTTTAACCACTATCACTATTTGTTTTATTGTGTCATTACATCTGCCAAGAAGGTTTTTTTTTTGTCTGTTCTGTTTAATTGTCAACAGAATTATGAAAGTGCCCTGATTTTCATTAATCTGAAGCAAGTCCGAATTGCATGGCCACAAATTATTCAGTCTATTAAAGCTATTAATTTAGTCTTTTAATGAATATTGTGTGAATTTTATGCTGAATTTTACATAATAAATGCACAGATGAAGTCAGGAGGCTTAAGCTTATAGTTTTGGATAATTTTATCAGATATATTTAGGTGGTTGTGATTGGAGATTTGCGAATAACAGAAGAGTGGACTTTTGGCCTTAGTGGAGCTATGAGCTATTCAAGTGCCTTTCTACTGTAATGCACTCACATGCTCTGGGCAGCTAGCAGGGTTAAGGGGTCAGGAAGAGCAAAATAGCACAATTGGGATAACAACAGACTGAAGAACTAAAGGTCCCTGTGTTGATCCTGGATTCTCAGGAGGCTTTTTTTCATAATATATTCAGTATCTGTAGTCCTATAATTAATCTTTGTGAAAACTAAAATTAACAAATGCGGATATTTCATAATCTGAATATAACCTCTTAGGCCAAACCCCACTGCAAAATAAAATAAAATGTTTATGCTAATATGAAGGGAAAGAATTATCCCATAGAGGGCAGACTTTCAAAATAGAACAACCCATTGCACAATATTGGAAATGAATTTTCATTAGGTGGACGAAGGAAAATTGCCATTTAGAAATTATTCACTATTTTCCGTTTAACAAATCATTTATGCTTTCGTGTAACAATATAAAAACAATTAGTTAACCACAGGCATAACAAACATTTGTACATTATTGTTGAGTCATCGGGCAAGTTACTGGGACTTTGCATATGACACCTTTTTGAACAGCCAAAGGAAGGAAACAGATATGATAGCTGGCATTTAGAATAGGAGTCTAGGGAAAAATTGGGCTTATGACAGCATCAGGATTGGAGTTTCATATTTCATAAACACTCTGATATTTATTTGATGTGGGATACACCACAGTGATTCTTCTTGCATCAAAACAATGTCAACCACAAGAGCAACCACATGTGCAGCTTCCACTGTGGCATCATTCAGGTAAGTGGCTTTAAATTTCACTGCTTACATAGCACTTAGCAGAAAAGCAAAATCCATTAAACTTTACGTGCAGGTGCAGACAGGTGCTCGATGCAGATGAGCAGCCACAAGTGAACCAGAATCAATTGATTGTTCATGTTTAGATAGTGTGTTCACAATACTGTGGATATAGTTTTATGAATTTTGTTACTTACTGATTTAATTGTTTAGACGTACAATTGTAGCTGCAATCTTAATCATCCTGTGTCCTTTTATTAGTGACATGTCCATGATAATATCTCCTACATCATTTGCACATATGTAAACAGTATATATACGTTATTGAATCCAATAAATCCAATGGATATAACAGCACAATAGCAAACAAAAAATGTTCTTTATCAAAGGCTGATGCACTGGTCCGCTGTGATGGGTGAAAACTCAAGGCCTCCACCTCCTGCTGCCATAATCCTTGATCCATGTCACTTGTGAGGCTTTACATCATGATCTCTTTAGGCTTTCAAAGTTCAGTTCTCCAGCCGTTTCCTAAGAGTCTTATCGCGTGTAAACCATTACAGGCAGCTCAGATCATTATGGAAGGTCAAGGTGTTTGTCTGAGCTCCACTGACCTGTTAACTCTGCTGTACTTGCTCCTTTTGGACAAATGCACACACATCCTATTATTTAATTCATAAAAAAGATTTGCTATACATCACTGTAAATTTTAAAAATTTTAATTTTGAAAATTAAAAAAAACTGTTGCCACAGTGTTTTTGGCCCAACTCAGGTTTTCTGTCATCTGTGGGCCTGGAACTTTGAGGCTGTCAGTCTGCTCTACTTTAATTCCCTTGATGGTTAATATGTTTTGTCTATGTTAAGAACAAGGTCATTGTCCGCTCAACAGAGAATTCTTTTGTTAAACATTTTCTTGTATGATAAGTCATTCCCTCACTTGATAAGACCAAGGATTATTGTGTGATCTGCATACTTGGTTATGATGTTGTTCTGGTTGGAAACACAGTCACAATTGAACATGGTATAAATCTGAGGCTGAGACCTTGTTTCACATCTTCACCACCTGTGGTCTGTCTGTCAGGAAATGCAGAATCCTGTTGAAGGTTGGCAGTTGGCACTCAAAAGCCTGAAAGCTTAAAAATCAGCTTCATTGGAAGGATTATGTTCAATCTAGAGCTGTAATCCAGTGTGCATTCCTTTTTTTTCAAGGTTAAACTGCTTCATAGTAAAATATTTAACAAAAATAAACTTTTGCAAGTTTTATCTGTCAGAGGAAAGAATAAGGGTTCTCAACTGATTTTGTGATAAGACTTACTGTTTCACACAAGTGACTCAGCAATGATCATTTTAATAGTGATTCGGTAAGTGGATCTACAAGGACAAAATTTGGGGTTCAATTCACCAACAAAAGAATGGAAAGGAGACTAAAACTTCATCTAGCATGGTAGAAATACTTAAACTAAGCTAAAACCTGAAATTATTGTAGATTCATCATGACTGAACTGTGGTAACTAATTTATTTATATTAAGTAAGAGAAAAGAGGAATGACAGTAGATCTAAAGCTTGTGTGTTTCTTGTTTCTTTCCTGTCTTGTATGTTTTGCTGTCAGATGAAAAGAGAGGAAAAGTGCAGAAAGGAACTCAGGAAAGTTAATAATATTATAGAAAAAAGGAAACACTACACAAACATTTACATCATAAAATGTTTTTGCAAATCTGCAGGGAAATGTGGCTGTTAAAGTAAAACATGTAACTCTTAAGCACCAATTACTGTAGAATTCCTCACTTTAACTTACTTGACTTTACTGTTCAAGTGTGGATTAAAAATGAAGTCCATTCGACCACAAATTATTAAACCCAATCTAAAACTGATATTTAAATAGAAATGATGTTTTTGGTTGTTAATGTTACACATATCACCTTGAAAACTTTCAACCTTTGAAATACTCAAAAAGAAATTATTAAAATATGCACAATATAGCTTTCTGAAGTGTATTCTATTAATGATTGATGAAGAATGGATCCAATAATGATCACAATATCAGATTTATACAAACTTCCTGGCTGATGGTCCAGTAATGGTAAGAGGGTGCAGCATTATTACTTATTTGGAAGGAATGTGATCTGACATGAGCTACCGCGTTGGTATTCACTTTGAAACCTGTCACAGGAGAAATGATGAGTGGCTTATTAACATTTACACTGCAACCTTTTCATCTTGCAGTCAGTATATGATGAGTTTGACATACTTCATAACTGAAATAAAAACTACTACAACCAAAGGCCCTGCACACCCATGATATACCCAACAGGTGATGTCAATTAATCTCATCTACCAACTGCATAGAAGTCCACAGACTGAGCTTGACTGACATCTTCCTGACTGTCCCATTAGCTTTGTAGCACCTGCTAGGAATGGATAAATTACAGTGTTATCATTCTTCTTGGCAGATGGAGTCAAGTGATTTCACAAAATTCCCAGCACATTCTTCAACCTGAGCAGAGGGTCTATTAGACAGAATAGGACAGAACTTCTGTGTGATTGTTCAGAGACTTAAAGCTCTGAAGATATTTTCTTACATTAATAAAATACATGACGGATGAGAACAAGAGCCCTCACTTTTAAACTGTTGTATATGATTTGCCCATTGCAAGCTGCTAACTATACACAAAACAGAGCAGAACAATGTAAGTGTGTCATCTAATGGTCAAATAGTGTATTGCAGTAAGGGATATGTTTGCTTTAAAAACAAAATTAACATTGACGCAGATGTGCTCTAGTCTATACTGCAATTTCAGTTATGATTGCCTTTAACAGGTTATGATTGCCTTTTTCATATTTATTATAATAAAACAATGAGAAAATAACAATGTCATGTTTCGGGTTACTGATTCAAGTATCCAGGATAAATGAATAACTGAAGGACATGAGTATAACATTTTTGACTCAATTTTGTCAAAAGTTTGGACAACTGTGCTAAACATCTTTCACTGACAAAAAGCAAGGACACCTAATAATGTCTCAAATTTAAGCCCAGATAGACATACTGTACAATAATGTCATCACTTTTCTTGTAGCTACATTTTATTGTGCCCTCAGTAACCCTATTCATTTTCAAGAAGCTATTTTTTGATTAAGTATTATTTAGTTTTGTGCTTAGCGCCTCTGGGACGCTGGACCGTACTCGGATCTATTTCCACAAGTCAAATAGAAAAGTTTCTTAACCTTGCAAAGCTTAAACATTTCAGAGCAATATTTTGCCTTCTCAGCATTTCTTTCAAAAGAGAAATGGTTAAACGCACACTGTTCTGAAAAAAAAGAGAGACACTGTCATTATTGATGCTGATGGTATTACAGTAATGCAGTATTTGTATCAGTGGAGGGCGCAATGCTGGTGGATGTGGGCGTGGCAACTTTAATGTGTGTGAGCGCTAAATCTGTAAATTTGTGCTTGTGCATTATTATTGTACAAGTATGATCGTATATAAGTAGGTTCGTGCCCGAATAAAATCAGCACCACCTACAGTGTTAAAATAAAAGTTGTTTCAGCACGAATGTCGCCATCTTTAGTAAGGGACAATAAGCCTAGTGCTTTAACACAACTTGTAGTAATTTAGTGAAAGTCCTTATATGCTTAGTTTACATAGATTTCAAGTGTTACGTGAAACACCTCACTATTCAGAGTATTCGTCGCGTATTTATTTGTGGTAGAAAACAATAACTGTTTGCGCGTTTCTATTTGAAATCGTTAGCGAGCGGGTCTCCGTCGCCATGTTTACTTTGGGTGACGCCGACTCTCTTCCATTTTCCTCCGCCTCTGGTTGTCAAGAAGATGGCAGCTTCCAGGCAGGCATGAGAGGAAATATTTCTTCACAAATCGAATGAATTTGGATTATAGCCGCAAGATCAGTCCACATACCCGTGTTTTTGCAATTACTGCATCGAAATAAGTAAGTAAAGCTCTGAAATCTTGGCGGTTTTTTCTGTTTGTTATGTTTTGTTGTGGCATACCGTCCGGCCATTTTTCTTGTGGGAGCTGTAGAACTAGGCCGATTGTCGAAAAGATGGCTGCTTCCAGAGACGGCATGAAACACAATAACACTCTGTTTATGCAGTTTAATTCGGTTTAGCTACTCTTTCATAGTGGTGTTGCAACTTCATTTGTATCAGGTAAAATATGCATGGCAAAATACAACGAAATTTATTTGCATTTAATTGTAAAATTTGGCGACACTTTGACAGATGCCAGCCGTATAGCTAACGTTGTTAGCTTGGACAAATTAGGTTGAACAACTAGCCGCTAGTGCTAACAGGGTCTAGCTAACGTTACAAATAATTTGGATACAATTACACGTAATTTTCTATGTATTTCAAAAAAAATGATTATACAGAGATCGATGCACTTTATCTGCACTCCTTCGCAACTGCTAAAATAAGACAATATTATTTTATAATGTTTATAATTGCGTCAAATGGGTTGCAGAGAATGCTAAGCTTGCTAGGTACAATATGGCGACTCCCAGAGAAGCATGAAAATAGCCGATTCTTGATAACGGTTTTAACTGTAGGTGGATTATGTGTTACAACAGTGAATTGTTCTGCTTTTTTAAATCGCTATTTATTCATTAATTCCAATAAAGATTTTAGCAGAAGCGTTTGTTTTTGTAGTCGGCTAGGTAAATTGTATTTTTCTTTCTCAATCGCTTCCGCCATTTTTCAGACTGGCAGTGGCGTTAGCGGGGGTTTGTTTGGTTGCAAGATGGCTGCTTCCATGGATTGAATTCAATGGTTAGAAACAACTTAGCTAGCTAAGATGCAACTTATGCGTTGGAAAGATTCGATTTAACTGATGTCGAAACTTGTGAATCAAATTATATCAACGACTGTAAAGCCGTAGTTGGTAAAAAATGCTCAATATTAAAGGCATTCGGATTTTGTGTTTTGAACTAAATGCATTTGTTAGCCAAAGCTAACGGCTAACAATTTAGCCGCTCAGCTGCTACGACCGTACAAACTGTTTAAGAAGTTAGCCAGAGTGCACGGGAAGGTGCTGCTGATGAGTTTCTATGGAATCTTACTATTATTAACACGATATTTTAAATAGCTAAGAGAGATGCCCTTTCATTATTTCTCCTGACAGAAGTCATGTCTGCCCCTGGCTCCGCGGTGTCTGGGACCACGGCGTCGGTCCTACAGCCGCGATGGAAGCGGGTCCTCGGATGGTCCGGTCCCGTTCCTCGGCCCCGACACGGACACAGAGCTGTGGCTATAAAGGAACTTATGGTTGTCTTTGGTGGTGGAAACGAAGGAATTGTGGATGAATTACATGTATATAATACTGGTAAGATTAACTTTGCACGTATAACTTTACCGATTTACAACATGCACTCCATGTTACCTTACACAGTTGCTAATTGTGAAATACAACTCTAGGCATTTTCACGTTGAGTCTTAACCCAAAACAGTTCAATTTAATTTATAAAGATCGATTCGTGACGTGCGGAACTAAATAGTATATAGGCCTCAGCAGGCCAAGCAGATCCGTGTCTTATTATATTTGGCCCCCTCTACTGGACAAAGGGTTGTAATGCACGTTAAAAAAGGCGGGCTAAAATAAAAATGGATGTTGCTGGTTGGTTTAAGCATATCCCGTGCCCCAGTTTCCTGCACACTAACCAGTTAGGACAACAATTTTAGCAAATTGAGCGTGTGTGCCCCCATCCTTAAATGCAAATTTTGTTTATTTTCCAATTTTGATGGTATAAATGTTAGGACTTTGTACTGGTCATGAAGTCAAAGCCTTGTTTTGGTCTTAATTAGACTTATTTCAGAATTGGAATGACATAATGATGCTAAGCCTTAATTGACATTTTTACTTTCATTTTTGTGTTAATTTTCTAGCAACAAACCAGTGGTTTATCCCAGCGGTCCGTGGTGATATTCCCCCTGGTTGTGCTGCATATGGTTTTGTTTGTGATGGCACAAGATTGCTGGTGTTTGGTGGAATGGTGGAGTATGGAAAGTACAGCAATGATCTCTATGAATTACAGGTAAACTTCCAACATTAAGATGATGAAATGTTTTTAAAACAAATCTATTTACTTTATCAAAGAAATGCTTTTTTTTTTTTTTATGGAGACTCCCTCACAGTACTTACAAATGCAAATAAACAGTAATCTATTATTTAATCTATTATTCTTCTTTAGAGGTTTGTATGCATTTACACATTTTTGTTATCTCTGTTTACACTTGAAAAGTAAAGTATCCTGCTTATTCACAGATAGTAATGAGAGAAAATATGCTCTCTGTTGCTTGAGAACAGCAGTATGTAGTATAGTCTTGTTTACGGTTGACCTCAACCTTTTTCTGGTTATGTTGATTTTTTATGAAATAACTGTTATTGTAGGCATAAAATGTAGATATGTACACAGTCCTGTTGTTGGCTGTAATAGATGAAATGTTCTGTTACAGATGTCTAGGCAAGCACAGGATCAGGGAAAATTGAAATCAGTCTTCAAAGTATTTTTCACTACTGTGCATGTTAGTGTGAATGTGCTATATTCAGTGGAATGTGTATTGAATAGTTCATTGGGAGACATTGAGTCTGTTTATTTTGATTGTGCACTGAAGAGAATTTAATTTCATTTAATTTAATTATTGACTGAAGGTAATATCTATCAGCAAAAGTTTGTTTGGTCTCCAATTATGTTTAGTGTGGCTAAATTTAATTAACAAACTTTTTCAAGTGCCATAAACATGTCTTTAATCCTTTGATTTTAAAAGTTTTACTTTGCTTGCAGTGAAGGGTGCATGCATTGGTAAAATGTTTAATTTCTGGTTATGATACAGTTAAATCCCAGAGCAGGTGAAATCTCATTCACTGGGGAAGACATTTAAAAGTATCAAATTCATGCAACATGTAAAACCATGGTTAGGGGTTAAAAAAATTTATTTCAATATTTCAAAAATAATGTGGTCAAGTTGTTACTTTTTAGGTAGAATTTAGCCTATGAATTTAAAATTCAATAATATGTTGTTTTTTGACTGGTTTGTGTTGCAGGCCAGCAGATGGGAATGGAAAAAATTGAAAGCAAAAAACCCAAAGAATGGCCCCCCTCCTTGTCCTCGTCTTGGCCACAGTTTTTCTCTGGTTGGCAACAAATGCTACTTGTTTGGTGGACTGGCCAATGACAGCGAGGACCCAAAAAACAACATTCCCAGGTATAGTTCTTGTTTTGTTTTTTTGTTTACCCCCAGCAAGAGCCAGTTTGGCACTTAAAGGCAGCTTGAGATTTTGCTTTTATCAGCATTGTGAGTGTGACCCAGGCCCTCTTTGTTTTTCATTCTCAGATACCTGAATGATCTGTACACACTTGAGCTTCGTGCCGGCTCCAGTGTGGTTGGATGGGATATTCCAATCACATATGGAGTTCTGCCTCCTCCCCGTGAGAGCCACACTGCTGTGGTATATACAGAAAAGACAAGCAGGAAATCACGGCTGATTATCTATGGAGGGATGAGTGGTTGTCGTCTTGGAGATTTGTGGACACTTGATATTGGTAGGTTTCTAAGAGTGTAAATGGAAAAACAACATCACAGAAATAATAGTTTTCCTGCTAGTGCTTAGGCATACTCACGCTTTTGACTATTGATCAAACCAAAGGGGATTGAGCAGCATCGTCTTCAGAGTCACACACTATCAGAGAGGGTAAAAAATGAAAGTTTGGCAGTGACAGGTGTGAATTTGCCTTCTCTGTTGTGATTTAATCGAATACATTGTCCAACGTCCGACTGCCAATCACTGTCTCCAGATACCCTGACATGGAACAAACCATCAGTAAGCGGGACAGCTCCGCTCCCCAGAAGTCTTCACTCTGCCACCACCATCACGAACAAGTAAGAGAACTACTGTTCCTGAACTAAAGAAATAACTTACTGAATGTTGTGGTGGATCATGTCTGAATTCTCAACGGAACACTCGAACATTTCACCGCTTGGTAGCAGCATTTCACTGTGATTTCACTTTCTCAATATACAGGATGTATGTGTTTGGAGGATGGGTCCCTTTGGTGATGGATGACGTTAAAGTGGCCACACATGAGAAGGAGTGGAAGTGCACGAACACTCTCGCCTGTCTAAATCTTGGTTTGTTTGACTCTGCATTTATAGTATTAGATTTCACTTTGAAAAAGGTTTTAAAGGAAAAAGGCTTTGTATTAATTTTTGTGCCATATATTCGTTTGCAGACACCATGTGTTGGGAGACGGTCTTGATGGATACCCTTGAGGACAACATCCCCAGGGCCCGTGCAGGCCACTGTGCTGTGGCAATCAATTCCAGACTCTATGTATGGAGCGGCCGTGATGGATATCGTAAAGCTTGGAACAACCAAGTCTGTTGTAAAGACCTCTGGTACCTGGAAACAGGTGGGTTTGCTGCTAATTCACTGATTATGTCACTTTGTTTTCAGTTAAGTAGCTCAGGTTGTCAAAAAGTGTCATTGTTGTTTTAAATATCTTCTGTTTTGTGCCTCTTCAGAGCGGCCACACGCCCCTGCCAGGGTGCAGTTAGTCCGTGCCAACACAAACTCCCTGGAGGTGAGCTGGGGTGCTGTCTCAACTGCTGACACGTACCTATTGCAGCTGCAGAAATATGACATCCCTGCAACTCCAGCAGCAGCTTCACCAGCCATGAGTGCAACTCCTTCGCAGCCTGTGAACTCTCCAAAGAGCCCTGCACCAGCTGCTGCAGCTCCCTCTGCTCAGAACCTTCCACAGACAGGTATGACAGTAGTGACAATTATTCCCCTCTTTCATCTTTTTCATGCACTTTGTTTTCACTGCACCAGTAAACTCGCACCTGCAGACATCTAGTCACTGGTTCCATTATTTTACAGCTGTTTTGAAGGTTGCAGCTCAGCAGTCTGCCACAGGCACATCTGTTGTCACAGTTCGCCCCAGCCAGCCTGGGAAATCCCCTGTCACTGTGACATCTCTTCCTCCTGGTGTTCGAATGGTGGTGCCAGCCCAGACCACCCAAGGATCGGTATGAGCAATTTTGCATTGCTTGTTGTACCAAGATTTCTAATTAAGTGTACATCTTTGTCTGATGCACAAGTGTGTTCAACAGTTGTTTTACTCTTTCTGTTTTCAGCCAATTGGCAGTAGCCCTCAGATGAGTGGTATGGCAGCTTTAGCTGCAGCAGCTGCAGCAACACAGAAGATCCCGCCCTCTTCTGCAGGCACTGTCCTCAATGTTCCTGCAGGTGCCACCATTCTAAAAACAGTTGCCGTTTCTCCTGGCACAACTACAGTGAAAGTAGCTTCTCCAGTCATGGTAAAGATTCCTTTCGCATTTCTAACACTGTGAGGATTTTTTTGTCAAAGGTCAAATTCTTAAAGAACTGTTGTGTTTGTAGGTCAGTAACCCGGCCACCCGAATGCTGAAGACTGCTGCAGCCCAGGTGGGCACAGCAACTGCATCCTCTCCCACCACCACCAGACCTATCATTACTGTGCATAAGTCTGGTGCAGTCACAGTGGCCCAGCAGGCACAGGTGGTAACCACTGTGGTGGGAGGTGTCACCAAGACCATCACCCTGGTCAAGAGTCCCCTCACCATGGGCAGCAGTGGCACTCTGGTAAGAAAACAGGACTCTAGAGAATTTCTACAGCACAATGTAACACTGACACTCTGAGAGCGCCCTTTGGTGCATTCCTGCGCATGCTTTTCACAAATACCTCTAGGCTCTGTTTTAAAAAAAAAAAAAAATCACACTTGTGTCTGTTTTATTTATTATGTCTTGTCACAAGATGATGACAACCAGCACTAAGCTTGAACCAGTGGGGGAGGGAGTAAAGGTTGGCCTACAGTGACTGTTGGAGAACTCTACTAAGAAAACAGGGGGCATGATGTTAGTGATCTGCATGACTTGTAGGTCAGTTAGGGCTAGAATGATTCATAGAGCCACCAGCTTGGTGGTCCACCGTCCCTGTGCTGTCCGATGTTTTCTGGTGACTCATGAACTTGAGTCTCTCTCCTATGTCGGCAGATCTCCAACCTTGGCAAGATGATGTCTGTGGTACAAACCAAGCCAGTGCAGACATCAGCTGTCACAGGCCAGGCTTCCACTAACCCTCTCACACAGATCATACAGGTCAGCTATCTGCATGAGTGCAGGAAAAAAACAGGAGGTAGCTTAAACTCCTGAGACAGGCACCAGATGTCTTTCTCCGAATGGTTTGCATAACACGTGCCTCTCTCCTCAGACAAAGGGTCCCCTCCCAGCCGGCACCATCCTGAAGCTGGTGACCTCCGCAGATGGCAAGCCCACAACCATCATCACCACTTCCCAGGCAGGAGGCACAGGAAATAAGCCCACTATCCTCAACATCAGCGGCGTCTCTCCTACCACCACTAAGCAGGGCACCACCATCATTAAGACCATCCCTATGTCAGCTATCATGACTCAGCCTGGAGCTACAGGTCTGAACTTACTACAGTGTGACATTTCACAACTACATATGAGCCCTCATATTAATGACTGAGACCAGTAATACAACATGAGTGCTTTCATCCACTTCCCCTATTGTTAAATACAAGTACAGTATGTCTGGTGAAATAATAAGATGAAAACTGATTCCATTATTTATATACTTTTGTCCTTGCAGGTGTGACAAGCAGTGCAGGCATGAAAACGCCTATCACAATTCTTACAACAAAGGTGATGACTACTGGCACTCCTGGTAAAATCATCACTGCTGTGCCCAAACTTGCGACAGCAGCTGGCCAACAGGGACTGACACAGGTAAACAGACTCTGGTTGTGAACTAATTTATGTAGATATCATCTGCTTTTGTGCAACTGAGGAAACTAATCCTAAGTGGTGTCTTTAGGTGGTGTTGAAGGGTGCCCCTGGACAACCTGGCACCATTTTGCGCACTGTGCCCATGAGCACAGTGGGTGGTGTTCGCCTTGTTACACCAGTGACAGTATCTGCTGTAAAGCCCACCGTCACAACTCTGGTTGTCAAGGGGACTACTGGTGCGTACAACTATTCTTGTGATTTTTATTTGTATTTTTTTTTTTTATGATTCTTATTTGAATAAAATTTAGGTTAAATCATAGATATTGGCACTTTTAATTTTATCCGTCTGTGTGCCACTTATCTTTCTTCCAGGGGTCACCACTCTGGGGACGGTCACAGGTACTGTATCCACTAGCCTGGCAGGAGGCACGGTGGACAGCTCCAACGCCTCTCTGGTTACTCCCATCACCACACTGGGAACTATCGCTACTCTGTCCAGCCAGGTCATCAGTCCTTCTGCCATAACTGTGTCAGCTGCTCAAACCAGCCTAACTTCTGCCTCCACACTGCCCTCCTCTACCATCACAGTGCAGGTAAGAACCTGCAGATCATTGTTACTCAGCTTTTATTATTTAAGGCACAATGACATTAAATCATTGCAGCATTATGCACCATAAGCTTTAAATTACACCATTACAACCTAAGAGACTGGCAGCAAAGATTAGAGTGTTGACATTTTAATATGTTTATACAGAACATTGACTGAGCTGCTGCTGCTGCTAAATAATTCATTTTTTAGCATGAAACCACACTGTATGATTTGAAGATGACTTAAATTTCTTACTGTCCCCTGCCCAGAACCAGCCTACCCAGGTGACTCTAATCACAACCCCAAGTGGGGTAGAAGCTCAACCAGTGCAGGATCTACCCGTATCCATCCTGGCTTCACCAACCTCTGAGCAGCCCAGCTCTACTGAGGCTGGAGCAGCTGGAGAGGGCTCTGGTACCGTCACACTGGTGTGCTCCAACCCGCCCTGCGAGACCCACGAGACTGGAACCACCAACACAGCCACCACCTCCTCTGCTACAATCGGATCGGGACAAGTGTGCTCTAACCCACCCTGCGAGACTCACGAAACGGGCACCACCAACACAGCCACAACTGCGTCTTCAAACATGTCTGCGCTGCGTGTGTGCTCCAACCCACCATGCGAGACCCACGAAACTGGGACAACTAACACAGCTACCACAGCATCGGCTAATATGGGAGGAGTCCAGCAGCTTTGCTCCAACCCTCCCTGTGAGACCCATGTTACAGGCACCACCAACACAGCCACTCAAGCGTCGTCTAACATGAACGCAGGCCAGACGAACACCATGCAGAGGGTTTGCTCCAACCCTCCCTGTGAAACACACGAGACTGGGACCACCAACACCCAGTCCACAGCCTCCTCCAGCATGGGAAGTGACCAGACCAGCACATCGACAGGCCAGGTCCAAAGAGTTTGCTCCAACCCACCATGTGAAACGCACGAGACCGGGACCACCAACACCCAGTCCACATCCTCATCAAACATGGGAAGTGACCAGACCAGCACATCGACAGGCCAGGTCCAGGGGGTTTGCTCCAACCCACCATGTGAAACACACGAGACTGGGACCACCAACACCCCGTCCACAGCCTCCTCCAACATGGGAAGTGATCAGACCAGCACAGCAACAGGCCTGGTCCAGAGGGTTTGCTCCAACCCTCCCTGTGAAACCCACGAGACCGGGACCACCAACACAGCCACCACTGCCACCTGCAGCATGGATACAAGTGAAGAAACAGGTATACCAACATACTGTAGTTGTGTCTGCTCACTTGGTTACAAGTCCTTTTTTGTTTTTCATTCCCATCATGCTGAACTTGATTTTCTATTATCTCAAAATTCTTCAACCATGTGACTGAAATCAACCAAAATAATTTTTTAACCAGAAGATCTCATTTGGAAGATGCCTTATGTAAAATAATTTTGGTTTGAAGTCAAACCTTGGTTTTTGTGTTTATCAGCAGCCCAACAGACAGAGGAGGGAGCAGAAGACACCAGCAGCACAGAGGTGGCCTCCACCACTACCGCCGCAAGTGGCACAGCTACCACCACCCAGGGCCGTGCCATCACTACTGTCACTCAGTCTACACCGGCCCCTGGACCCTCTGTGCCTGTGAGAAAAATACATATTTACTGGCAGTCGTTGTAATAAGGATGTCTGTGTTAAGGCTACATGTCTGAATCTGATGACTTTATATGAGAAAACATAAAATTGTCTGCATTTGTTTTTCACTGTTTACTATTTTCATGTTTTATCTTTGTTTCTCTGCAGTCGATCTCATCTATCACAGAAGGTGTGAGTGCTGCTGCCAGCTCCACAGAGGAACCCATGCAGACTGATGAGGCTGCATCAGCAGAAGCTGCACCTGCAGAAGAGGGTGCCACCGCAATGGAGACACAACCAGAGGTGAAGGCAGCATAATTTCACACAAAGACACTGTTGGCATGACAGTATTAAAGACCACTTAATCAAACAAATGTTTCTAATGTTAATTCCTGACCTGTAATTTGTTCTTTCAGGGAGAAGCAGCTGCAGTTGCAGCAACAGCCTTGAACCTTCCCTCAGAGCTGATGTCTGAGGGCCAAGGAGCCACACTCATGGTGACAGGGCTGTCAGATGAGGAGCTGGCTGTGACTGCAGCAGCAGAGGCAGCTGCTCAGGCTGCAGCCACTGAAGAAGCTCAGGCCCTGGCTATCCAGGCTGTCCTCCAGGCAGCTCAGCAAGCCGTAATGAGTAAGTTTAACATGTGCCTTGTTTGGTACAGTTTCTCTCTTGGTTTTTCTTTGACTTCATAGAGTTCAGTTGTAGAGCACGGTCAAACAGTGAACAGCAGCATTGTCGTCAGAGAAACATTAGAAGTTGGTTTATCTGTTTTGACATGTCTTGATGCTGTGATGGCTGTGGTTTGTATGAATTCCTAAATATGTTATTTGTACAGATGAAGGTGATTCCACTGGAGAGAGCCAGCAACCCACCAACATCCCCATCATGTTGACCCAGCAGGAGCTGGCTGCGCTGGTCCAGCAGCAGCAGCAGCTGCAGGAAGCTCAGGCTGCTGCACAGCAGGCCACTGTGGACACAAGCCTACCCACTGAAGGCCTCGCCCCTGCTGACAGCCTCAACGACCCCTCTGTCGAGAGCAATGGGCACAATGAGATGGCTGCTGCTGTCACCAGTGCTGTTGCGTCACTGTTGCCACGTACCACTGCTGAGAGTAAGACTTCTAGTACTTTTTCTTGAAGTTACTTTGCATGTTTTTTGTATAATAGACTGATTTTTTTCTTTGTATTGTTCCTTCTTCTTTCCAGCACTTGCTCCTTCAAGTACATTTGCACCCTCTGTATCCGTGGCAAGTCCAGCCAAGCTGCAAGCAGCAGCCGCTCTTGCAGAGGTCGCCAATGGCATCGAAGGAGAGGTGAGTCATTGTGGTATTTCTGAATGTTCTCTTTGGTTCACAAGGTCAGAGAGAAGAAATAGGAATGTGCATTGTTTGTTTGTCTTACAGAAGCAAGGCCCTCAGCCAACCCCAGTGAAGCCTGTTGTAAAGAAGGAGAACCAGTGGTTTGATGTTGGGATTGTTAAAGTAACCAACATGGTTGTTACCCACTTCTACGTGCCAGCAGATGATTCTCAAGGAGATGTGAGTCTCTCAGAGGCTTCTTTCATGGTTTTATACAGTATGTTAGTTTGGTAAGTGCATCGCTAATCTCTTTTTTTTTTCTTTTTTAATGGCAGGATGACTCTGGTATTATGCCAGACTACAGTCAGATGAAGAAAATGGAGCTGCAGCCTGGAACAGCTTACAAGTTCCGTGTTGCGGGAATCAATGCTTGCGGTCGTGGAACTTTCTCAGAGATATCTGCTTTCAAGACTTGCTTACCAGGCTTCCCAGGGGCACCTTGCGCCATTAAAATTAGCAAGGTAAACACACCAGAAAAGCCTTTACCCTTGTTTTCTTCTGTCTTAGTTGTGGTTTTGACAGACAGGTGTGAAAACCTGGCGATGACATCAGCTGTTTTCATGAGCCATGCTTTTTAGGCACTAAGAAGTATTTGTTCAATGTCCCTCTGCAGAGCCCAGATGGTGCCCATCTTACCTGGGAGCCTCCCTCAGTGACATCAGGGAAGATCATCGAGTACTCAGTGTACCTGGCCATCCAGAGCAACCAGACAGCTGAAGCCAAGGCCTCCACCCCAGCGCAGCTAGCCTTCATGCGTGTGTACTGTGGACCCAACCCGTCTTGCTTGGTGCAGTCGTCCAGCCTGTCCAACGCCCACATCGACTACACCACCAAGCCAGCCATCATCTTCCGCATCGCCGCCCGCAATGAGAAGGGCTACGGTCCTGCCACCCAAGTTCGATGGCTCCAGGGTGAGATTTCACAAACTACTTTAAATAATAGTCGGTACTTCAACAATGAATAAACAAATATATTTTAACCATTTGTTTGTTTTTTAGAATCTGGCAAAGACGCCTCCTCTGCTAAACCGGCCCCCAAAAGACCAGGCACCTCTCCTGATACGTAAGTAGAGTGCTCATGTTTCATGCTGTGCAGTTAGGAAAAGACCTTAATATGACACTGTTGGATTAAACATGCAATACTTACTGTGGTCTTGTGTGCTCTTGCAGTAAGGCTACTGGTCCAAAGAAAGCAAGGACGGACCAGTGAGGTTGCCCAGAGACCCCTCCCAGTCTTTTGTCTTTCTTCCACTCGCAGTCCGTTTATCAGGATGACTGACCTTCACCCCTCCTCCACCTCCTCATCCTCATCCTAATCTCATCCTCCACCTTCAAGTCTCAGATCAAGACAGCAGCGGGGGCAGAACAACCGTATGAAGTCGAGATGAAAGTCAATCTGAGATGTTTTCTGTAGATAAAAACCCTCATTCCTCCTCGTTCTGTTGGTCGTACTATTTTTAGAGCTACACAAACTTAGAAGCACATTATCTTTTTCAGTCACATCCCCTTCCATCCTTTAACATCTGTTTTTGGCTTGTTTCTGTAGTTCAGCAGTATAGAGAAGCATTTACATCTT
Source organism: Ctenochaetus hawaiiensis (assembly GCA_029783645.1). Classification (NCBI taxonomy): domain Eukaryota; kingdom Metazoa; phylum Chordata; class Actinopteri; order Acanthuriformes; family Acanthuridae; genus Ctenochaetus; species Ctenochaetus hawaiiensis. Next base: position 22,797,219 of record JAPZDY010000012.1, on the reverse strand, counting down.
TCACAACCTGGGAGCCAGCCTGAGCGCAATGTTACTTTTTTTTTTTGTCTTTGTATTGTGAATCCTGGGGGGATGTAGAGAGAGACTACATGAAATGGTGTACAGTGTTGAAAAAAAGGCTGTGGAGGCATTAGTTTAGATGAGAGGAAAAATCGGTATGGAAACAAATAAAGCACTTGTCCTCAACGAAAGAGGACATCAATTTTTTTTCTTCCCTTTCTTTTTTGCTCAAAACAAAATTTGCTTCATCGAGAACCAAGTCTGTAGTCATCATACTGGACTCCAGTCTCCTGGTAATGTCATCACTGTGCGCTTTTTACCCCAAGATGAGGACTGGTGGCCGACACTTCAAAGTGGACAAAAAAAAAGAACGGCAAAGGAAGAGATTTGTAGAAGAATGAACGACAGACTTTGCTAGGACTGAGACTTGCAGCACACACACAAAAAAAAATCTTGCAAAATCTTCCCAAAAAATTAGCAAGCAATGACGCAGAAGATCTTTTGTGTAGTTTATTTTTGTATTTTTTAAGCTTTTTTTCTCTCCTGTATGTGTATGTTGTGTGCATTTTTAAAAACATCACTTTTTTTTAACTGTTGTTCATCCCCATAGTTTGTGTTCGTGGGAAGATGGGTGGCTGTGTTGAGGTTGCCACTATATTTTTAAAAGTCTTCATTCATCTGGTTGTATGTTCTTGTTGTTAACAGATGGTAATGACAGAGAGAAAGACTTTTGTATTTGTTCCAAGTAGAACCGCAGAGGTTATAGGACTGAAGGGAACTTTGAAGTGGACCCAGGGAGAGGAGAGTTTTTACTTTGTTTACTACTCAATGCTTGTGTTGCTTTGTTTGCCAAACATGGAATTTCACGGGGTATGAGGAAAAATAACATCCAGTCTTTTCATACCTCTCCCTCTAATATCCCGATCAGTTGTCCTACACGTTTTATGCTCATGAATGTGGTGTCTCACCTCTTCTTTAATTTTTAGAATGGCAAATTATATTAGTAGACACATTTTTCCCTATCCTATTGATGTATGTGAATCCATTTAATAAATTTTAATTTTTTCCTTCCACGGCTCTGTATTTCAGAATTACAGATGGTGTGCAAGCTAAGTGTGACGTGTAAACCCGTATGTCTTTGGATGGGGATGTCTTGGGAAGAAAGCTTACATAGCCGGAGTGTACTCACCTGTAAATTAGTTCGTTCATAGAGCAAGAATAAAACAAACAAACAAAAAAAAAACATCTTGGCCTTTTATATAATTACCTGTAACAAACAGTTTTTACATGTTGGTCATCTCTTGATTGCCTTTTGTGTCTTTACTTATAAAAGAAACAATATATATAAATATATAAATATATATAGTCTCCCTGATTGTTCTAATTTGCTTCTGTCAAGCTGATTTACTGTAGGAGTTTGAATCACTGCTAGGTTCATTACATCCAAACTTGTACAGGGAGTAGGTTTCTGACTGGACATGAGTGTATATCTACTTTGTAAGGGCGGATTAAGTTGTGATGGTAACAGCCAGGAAGATCAGGGCCAAGGTTCTCGCTCGCCGCCTTTTCTCCGGCCGGCGCCTTGGTTTCCGTTTGTGGTTTCTCCCAATTTCTTTCTAGAAATGAACTTTCTCTTCATATGCATTCATAATTTTTGTGCGTGTCAGTGTGTCTGTTGAACAAAACTAGACATGCATGCAAAAGCAGTGTATTTTAGTAGTGATGCCTTAAGTTAGACCATAAGCTGAAGGTTCTCAAAAAAAAAAGAAAAAACATTTAATGAGTTTGTTCTTCTCTCCATGTGGTATACAATTGTGTCCTTTCCTTCCACAGTACCTTTGCTGGGTCACTATTTTTGCACCCTCGTTAGATAGGTCATCATCAGCAGTGCCGAGGTCTCTCTGAACTTTCCCTCCCACACTGGGACGAGTGCTGCTCTCTGCACTCACAGGTGTTGCGAGTTTCTCTCGGCTGTTTGCAGGTTATCTGGAAATGTCCTGTATTTTCCAATGTGTGTTTTTTGTACTGTAGGGAGTAATGTATCTTTTATCATCAAAAAATAAACATGTTAAACATAGATGTATTTTGTGTTGCTCCTCTTTTCACCTCAAAGATTCAAAAGAACAAAAAAAGCTCACACCGGTGCTCTCAGGAGCAGCGTGTCCACATCCTGAACCTCTTTGGCGCTTCCCTCAAAGTGCTCTGCTCACATCTCTTCACACCACCGCAGGACCTGGCTGCCAGACACCTGCATGGAAAGACTGATCAAGGCACGACCATCAAACAGTGCTGACATGGCGGCAGAGACACTATGTGGAATAAAATGGAACAAATTCATTCACAATTTTGGTTCTACAATAGAGATGTTAACGCAATGTTTTGTGCAGATGTTTGGAGAGATGAAGTGAACTCCAGCACTGGATATGAATACTCTCACTCTTGTGACAAAAACATCTTCATGAACATTTATCCATTCTCAAAACCAAGTGATGACTTCATACAGTACAGTGGTTATTACCAAGGTATGACACCTACATCAGATGGATAGATCTGCATTGTAAATAGCCAACTTTTTTCTTAAATAATAATCCTTATAGTTTATAAAATGTCAACAAATAGTAAAATTTGCCTATTAAAGTGTCCTAAATCCAAATTTAATGTATTAAAAAGTATTTTTCATTCATTCATTCATTTATTCATTTATTTTTCATCTAACAAGCAGTCCAAATCACAAGGACAACCCAAGACGTGAGACAGAAAGAGCATGACATCCTCACAGAGGAGAGGCTGCAACGATGAATGATTAAAATGATGCCCTTAACTGACTGATATTACTTATTTATGTGAGTGGCTGCTGGTCATTTTTCTGTCAGCAAATGTTGTAATAAACAAATTGTTTCAACTCCAGCTGTGGCCACATGTGCGTGATCACAGTTGGATATGAAACCTTAAAACACTAGTTTTATCAGTGTGGATCTGAGGGGAGTGTATTGACCAAATGTCTAATTGAATGGAAATTCCTGTCATGTAAGAAATAAAAGGCTTTTAATTAATTCAACGTTTTTAAAAATCATGTTATTGCATTGTCTCTATTATTATCTTTTACATGCGAGAATAATTTTAACTGGTCTAAGATGTCTAGTATGATATTTTCTTATTACACTTTACTCTTTATGAAAAAATGCTTTGAGGGAATGACCTGTTTTACCTGGAGGCTCTTTATGGGGCAGATCCCAATATTTATTCCAACAGAGTTACAAAGAAGCTAGTTAAGCTAGTAAAGTTTAGCCTGAGCTTCCTATAAGTGGTCATTTCCATTACTGACATTCATGTCTGTTGAGGTTTGGTCCACCTGAGCCTCAGCTGCTGCTGCCTTTAAGTGCTCGTCGTTATTTGCCTTTCAATAATATGATATGTGTCACAGCAGTTTTTGGCTAAAATGTTCAATCAAGGCCACATTGAGGGTGTTTAAAACTACAGGAGTCCCAAATCCCGAGTCAAAGGTACCAACTCTCTTTCTCTTTCTCTAAAGGAAAGTTAAAAAATCTATATAAAGATTATTTTGACTTACTATTAATTACATTAACATTTTTAATTTGTGGGAATAGTAGTATATCTATATATTTTGGTCACATTTTTCTTACTGTTTAACTCTGTTTTACAAAAAGTTTACTTTTGAAACTTGCATAACAGGCTGACTGTTTTTTATGTTTTTAAATCCTAGAAACTTACATTTCAAAAGATTTCAGATACATATGTCCTCAGTGTGTCCAAATGTCCAAGACTACCTGAACTCCACAGGCATCACTTTGCTTTGTTGTTGCAAAGCAGAGAACATAAAATGAATACACTTATGAGGCAAAACTGCATAGATAGACAATTTCTTTATTTACCACATGGGGGCAGTATAAACCTCAGGTGATTCACCTTTCTTCTATGGTTTCCTTTCTGTTGGAGCTGTCAGGAGGTCTTATCTACAGTATGTCTAGTGATTCACTGTTATTTACAACTTTTCAACTGACCATGAAGCCGCATTGGCAGAGAGCAAAGCACATGTTTTTCTTTTCTTTCCCTATGAGATGAACACATTGAAGTGAAATTGCCTTCATTAAATACATGACCGTCTTTTAAATCTTTAGTTTCACACTACACAAATATCAAATTCATAGAGTTCTGTAAGTGTAATAATCACCAGTTATACTGAAGAAATCCTGTCACTCCAAAGTCATCATTTAAAGGCAGACTGTGTTAAAACCCACAAATCTGTTTAACATCCTGTGAAGATCTCAGTGTTTAAAAGATACCACACATGATAGCATGAATTTTTAAGAATCTTCTGGGCTATCAGATGATGCATGTGCCATCTAGAACATCTCTATCTGATGTAATTATGCTGACACATTATGGGTGTGAATGTTTTACTCAGCATAAACATCACAGGATGGGGAGCTGGCACAAGCCAATAGACATGTACAGTATATGATACTGTGCTGTTTTAACAACCTTAGAGGCTTTTAAGTGAAAATAAAAGGGGGGGAAATGTTTAATACAATACCATAAAGCTAAGTGAGACTGAAAACATGAAGAAACATAAAGAAATATGATGCATTGTATGTAAAAATAATGATTCTTGGAGGTTGAGAGATAAATAAAATAACTTTACAAAATGACAGTACTTCAACAAGAAGTAAAAACAGGCAGCATCACTGATGATGAATTTAAACAAAAGTCAAAAAAGAGAGTAACAGTGACATAAGTGGAGGTAATGCTTACACACTTTTGCATATCTGTGTGCTGTTAAAACTGTCAGAGGTGCTGCAGAGTACTGAGATTACACAAAATCAGCAATATAAAAACCTACAATGTGTCAGTGAGTGACACTGGAGAGGAGATCTTTAGCCATTCAGTGACTAACTTTATTAGTCACTGCACACACACACATACACTGACAGATATACAAAACATCACGTGCAGATCAGAAGTGTGTGCAAAGAAAGCAGCATGGATACTACTTATTCTTTGATGACTGAAAACAAAAGTAACTGGTGAGAAAAAAGGGGTAAAACTAAAGAGAGGTAAAGAGGATGGCATGTGTGTGTGTGTGTGAGAGAGAGAGAGAGAGAAAGAGAGAGAGAGAGAGAGAGAGCTCTCCTGGGTATGGCACTGCAGCCCTGCATGGCAGAGATAAGACCGCCGCCTACACAGAAGCCTGTTTCTTGGGAATTAGAAAGCTGTCTCCTACGTCCACTGGTGACACACAAAACACACCATCCGTCAGCCGGCTACAGCGGGCTCACACAAACTCCCAACTGTCCTACAAGATGCTCCAGTATCAGCTCCAACTGCTTCTGTCAGGATACAGTCAACAGAGCAGCCATGTCGTGTGCATGTGTGTTAGTGTATGCAGGTTTATGAGTGACACTGCATGACCACAGACATGATGCAATGACCTGTACGTCTGTGTCGTACAGCACTGTGAGCCGGGCCTGTAATTACTGGCCTCCTCCTTTCATCTTGATAACTTCTTATCAGAGCAGAGCAGCCCACACATAGCGGCAGCAGCCATATCCCTGCCCAGCTGTCCACACACTGCCACCACTGAGACCTCATCACACTCTGACTCACACTTTCATTCACACAGATCAGTGGGCTCTATGAGCAGTTCAGCTCAGCACCATTCAAACTCTGAAAGCAAACTCTGCACAGAGATAAGTGCATAAAAGCATGTGAAAAAAAAAAGTACAGTGAAGAAGATAACATAACAAATTAGAATCACCAACCATTTTTACATATATTTTCATTTATCCCATTATGGGTCATTGCAAGCTGGAGCCTACCCAGCATGCACTGAGCAAAATGCAGGCTACATCCTGCACAGGTTGCTTTCATGGCCTGTCTCATTAAGGTAAATATGTATTACCAACAGCCTCTTAGCAATCATGCAGTAAATACACCAAGCAGAGTTCCTCCTCAGTGGGAATAAAATTAAGTCTCTCATTACCAGGATAAAGAACAGGATTGTTGCTACAGTTTTAGAAATATGTTGGTCATGTTTCATAGACAAGAGGAAAAGGGTTTTTTTTTTTTTGTTATGGCTGGTTAATTTTGAAAAATCTCCAATTTTACCATCCGACACAGCTTCAAAAGTAATCAATGTCTCAATTTCATTTTTTCTATCTAAATGTTGCACAAAAACCAAGGAAGGATAGTAAACCCTCCCAAAAGTGACTCCTTTTTTATAATCTTTTTGATTATATGAGTCAACACCTGATTTTTACACAAAAAAAATTAACTTGTGAACATGTAACAGGTGTTTAAATCCCCCACAGTCTCCCAAAGTAAGGACATGACCTTGGTGTCCTCAGTGGCAGCAAGGGGTGTGATGAAGAGGAGTTTTCAGTTTGGTCTGTTTCCTCTGCACAAGACTTCTGTGGAATTGTTTCAAAGCCCTGATCTCGCTGACCTCTGCTGTACCCTGCAGTTTGTTTCCGTTGGCTCATGGTGGGAATTTCATGCCAGGCAGCTATAGAAAGAGTGAAAAGTTTTAGGCGATAGGGGATTCAATTCCATTTTTTTCAGCCACAGGTACCATGACCTCTATGCTGATTTGCATCTAACATAACTGATGCAGATTATCTGCCCCTCACCACCTTTACGAGGTTGTAATATTAAATTAACTGCTGTAGATTCTTAAGTCGCAGAAAAAGGTCCAGTGTTGCATGTAAAAGCCTCAGTTCTTCCTAACTGTTTTTCTCCCCTGATTTCCCTGAAAACTGTAAATGAACAAAGAGAGAGGAAAGTTGGGAGCTGCTTTGACTATCAAATGACTGGGACAGTGTCGGGCTTGTGCACAGCCAGGCCGTGTCCAGACCATATCTCTGCCCCATGATTGCTGCTCCTTTCCCAATTTGCATTACTGTGTTCCACTCTAAGCTTTGCTGGACCACAAAGAAATTGAGTCTTTGCATTTTATATTTGCTTTGTTCAAATGTCTATCGACTCTTTTCCATGTGGGCTCGCTCTTATCAGAGGATGTATGCACATTTCATCAACAGACAAAAAGCACCCATCATGCATGCTCGCTGCTCTGCCTGCAACAGCTGTATCATGTCCATTATATTTCATTCATGTGTGTATCTGTGATAAACTTGGTCTGCTATTTCTATCCAGTAGCCAGGCCAAACTGTTTGATAATGCTTTGTTGCTGATATGCTTTTTATATGTGGCGTTTTCTCTGTGGAAATGATCAGAGATACAAATATGTTATCAAGACTTCCACCACAAGCACACACAACCATAAAGGAAGAGGAACCAAGATTTAAAGCAGACACCTTCACCTTTCTCAATTGCTTCAGCTTCCAAAAGCCTTTGATGAAAACACACTCTTTTTGTACTATTTAACATGAATTTTACATTCAGAGTTGCAATTATGTTATATTTGCCCTCACACAACTTGTTCCTCCCTGGACTAAAGAGGTGTGTCTTTGAAAAAGTTGTCCCCAACCCCTCCCACGGACTGTCTCTTAGCCCTAAACTTTGCTGGTGGTTGGAGAAGTAGTTCTTGTAGCCATCAACCTACGCTGAGCTAGACACACAAACTGTGCCACCTTCTACCTGGCCACATAACTCGAACCCTGCGTCCTGCTGTCCAGCTCGCACGTCCCCGACGTCCACGCAGGTACGTGACCCCTCGGCTCTTTCTCTCCTGTTGGTGTCAATCTTCAGTAGACACCAATATTTTATCCAGTCAATTTTATTGAAGATTATCTGGCTTATAAAAGAGTGTATTATTATAAAACTTTCACTGGTGAGAGTTAAAATCACCTCAGGTCATTATTGCTTGATTGACAGTGACCTGCATCGTTACGAGAGGTGAGGACTTTGCTTTGGCTCGATGGAGTGTCCATCTCAGTCAAATGGACAGTTTCTCTTATATTTTATGTAGAATTTTATTATCTATAAACTTGTTTAAATTGACAACATTTTTATTAGATTTTTCTACTTAAATATATTACTACAGTTCTATGTAACTGAGCAATCAAATAAATTTATATCATCATCCTGATCATAAAGCTTTTTAGGGGATTATGGGTCAAACTCCATTTTTATTTTTTAATTTAATATAAAAGGTATTTAATTTTTATCTGATTAAATACCTCATCTAGTTTCTGTTTTATTAATTTTTAATGATTAATATAAATAGCTTTACTATTTACAATTTCTAAAGTTGACAAATAAACTAAAAGTAAAGTTCATGAAGCTTTTATGTGAAGCTTATATTAGAAAAGCTGTTAAGTTTGAAATGATTACTTCTATGTGATTCTTGCTGCCTGTTGATTTTTTTTTTTTTACAACAATCTCATTTAATCGGCTCATCATGCTGTGTCACTGTGCTGTGCTTTTTACATTTGTAACATTACTAGTTGAACAGATTTCTATTAATCAGATGAGATTAGGGTTGTGTTGCATCGGTGCAGCTGGATATATTTAGCATTGTAATAGGGCTGTCTATCAGATTTTCTCAGACTTTATCAGATACTATCAGCCTCTTCTCTTTCCTGTAACAGCCTGTCTCTCAGTACAATTCTCAATTCTCTCACAGGTTTCATTCGGTGTCCTGAAGCAGTTTTTATTTTTTTTAGGGCAAAAAAAGTTTGTTTTTTTTTCTCCAAACTCTGTTACTCTTGAACAAAATTTAAAAAGTTAAGAGACATCACCACTTGATAAGGACACCACATTCAACTGCAAGACAGTGTGATGGAGGTCTCTGCTAACACTTTCACTCAGAAATCCGCCTGCAGACACAGCTCAGCTGTTTTTATCTCGGTTGAAGTGTCGTGCTGTTTGCTCCCTGAGGACATATCTTTTGCATTCTTCAAACTGGCACACCTATTATTGAGAGGCTAACTAGCAACCGTTTGGTCATTGGCTACATTGTCACAATTATAGACTCGTTTATTTTTAGTTTTTTACTTTCAGCCACTGTGAAACTTCCTTTTCCTAGAAAAGGAAGTTTAAAGAAACCTGCTGTCGAGAGATCTCGTCTCTGATAAGCTCAAGTTAAATTGGTTGTTGTGAAATGTGATAAAATATCTGTTTCAATCAAAGTTACGACAAATCAGAAACTGTTAAAATGTGGAATTCGTTTTAATTCTGGCCAAAATAGCAGCTTTTAGATTTTGAAAAAAGATCCGGAGAGGATGCATTTGACACAAATCTCAAAGGCCCTGTAGATTTCTAACACCCTCTCTATGGCAGTGCTGTAGGTGGAGGTTTGTTCTGTCAGCATGGAGGATTCCTCAGAGCAGTCCCACTGGGTGTCCCCGGCTCTGCTCAGCTCAGATCCTCTGGCCAGTTTCTCCTCTGAGCCTGGCCTGCTGTCTCCAGGAGAGGAAGGAGAGGCCTTTTTCTCCGGCCAGGACACCGACTATGCCAGCCTGCCCTCCTTCTTCTCCAACTTAAGCCACAGCCGAGCGCCATCCACCTACAGACACAGCTCGGGTCAGTGCTGCCACCCACTGTCACCCACCAACATCCATCTTCTCATCCATCCTCTGAATCATGACCTAATGTTGTTCTGTCCCACTTTTAAAAGTCCGTCAGGTGTTCACCTCGCCGAGCCTGCTCAGCAACCTCCAGCCTCTGGATGGGCCAGGTAGCCACTCCTTGAGCTCGCCCTACAACCCCTCAGCCTCCACGTGGAGCAGCAGCTCCCTCAATAAGAACCCGTTGCACTCACACAATCCGACTTCCCTCTACACCCCTGGCATTAGCTCGTCCCTCGCCTCCAGAGACGGATTGTCTCCGGGCAGAGAGGGCAGGGAAAGCCCTCGGCTTCAGGAGGCCCTAAAGGCTGAGCGCCTGAGTCCGCTGGGGGGATCGGGGGCCAGCAGCAGTTTTCTAAATCTGACCCCTGCTGCTGGGAGTGTGTACACTCCGTCATCCCACACCCACCCTCACATGCTGAGCCCCTACAACTCGTACATGACTGGCCCACAGGACTACAACTCTGCTGCCCTGTACTCCAGCCCTGGATCCTGGATCAGCCCCTCATACTCACCCAAACTCCACAACAAGATGCGGATAGCCACTCCAGGTAAAACTACCACTGAGATGTGTACTGTTCTCTGATTTTATTTTGGTAGGTCTATGCTTGTTTATCTGACTGATCAGTTAATAATCCAAAAATAAAAATTATAATACATCATAACAATAAAATAAGCTCAGTGATGAAATATCGACTATCCAAATAATTATTGTAATGAATGAGTATGTCTCTTACACACAGGCAGCATTTTGCAATGATAACAAAGTTCTACAAGCAAACTAAAAAGTGTGTACTTTTGATTTAAAACAGAGGCCAGAGAGTGTGTGAACTGTGGAGCCACAGCCACCCCCCTGTGGCGTCGTGATGGTACAGGCCATTACCTGTGTAACGCCTGTGGACTATACCATAAGATGAACGGCCAAAACAGACCACTAATCAGACCCAAGAAGAGGCTGGTATGATCCACTGAGACACACACTGACACACCTTTCTGGGTGGGGACTAAATTTAGTGAGAGGGATATTGTGAGATATATAACAGATCATTTAATCATTGCACAAGCAGTTTATTAACTCTGAATATTTCTTCTTTGTGTCAGATTGTCAGTAAGCGAGCAGGAACACTGTGTGCCAACTGTCACACCAGCACAACAACACTGTGGAGACGCAACGCCAACGGAGAGCCTGTGTGCAACGCCTGTGGACTCTACTTTAAACTGCACAATGTGAGTCAGTCATGCGGAACAAAACTCAGAAATATGTTTTACTTCCTCACAACCTTTGTATCTATAATCTGCTTTCAAAACAAATTTCTAAGCAGCTGATTTCTTTCTTCCCGCAGGTCAACCGGCCCCTCACCATGAAGAAGGATGGCATTCAGACACGCAACAGGAAAGTGTCTAGCAAGAACAAGAAGAGCAAGAAGGCCGCCATGTTTGAGCCGTACTCAGAAGGGACTCAGCCGTCCTCCCTGGACAGCAACAGTGGGCCCTTTTCCCTCGGCCCCGGGACCCTCCTCACCTACAGCCACGCGTCACACCTTATCCCGACACCGTCACCTCTGCATCCCTCCGCCTCCTTACCCTACTCACACCACCTCAACACAGGCATGGTGCCCACACTGGTGTGAAATGACAAACATGCACCTGAAAGCTGTGTATATTTAGGCATTGGCTTGCTTGCTTGCTAGTTATTTGTGTGAATTTGTACATATGTATTTCTACCCTGGATTTTATGTGAATGTGAGGGCTTTCTGTGTATTTGCACTGTATTTTAGGGGGAGGCACCAGTCCTCTGGGGGTTTTCTTGATCCCATGCTTATGTGAAGTCAGTTAAGAGATTGTCTCAGCTGTAAATATAAACTGATCTAACTGCCATACCTGAGTCTTTATCCCTCCTCTGTTATTAATAATGTGAAATTATGCCACACACATCTGTTCTGTATTTGCCAAATTGATATTACAATATATTGAAACTGGACATATATAATAAATAATAAAGCACAACTGATTCTGTTGGAGATCTGAGGGCCTCTGTTTTTGATGTCATTTGAATTCTCGATTCATGCACTCAGCTCAGTGAACTGACCACAGTGAGGCCCTATGACTGGTGTTATTGTATTTCCTTGCTCAGGTATACTGGTCTCTTTGTACAGGCAGCCTCTACTTTGACAGTGTAGTTGTACATGTATGCAAATTCTCCATTCTGCAGAAGTGACTAACATTCATATAAAGTGCAACATTTAACACCAGGGTTTTATATTTAGACCGGTATTGCCAGTTGATGAGCAGTTGAGCTTAAAGTTCAAACACACACACAAGGTCATGTTTGTTTTTGTTTGTCAAAGTAGCAAAACCACCACCATTTTAATGCCAAGTTAAAATTTCCGTTACAATTAGTCAAAAAGTCTTTGATAATAAGCCGGATGATCCAACTTTGATATTTTACTTAATTAAGGGTTAGTTTTTAATAATGGATGAACATGACAAGCATTAAAATTTTGTAGCTGGTCACCTTTTTTATTGCAGTTTTAAAAAATTGTAATTGATATCTTATTGATAATCTTATTGAAATTAAACAATCAAACACAACTTTCTTAAAAATCAAGTTAAATTTTAAAAAATCTTCATCTGAAAAGTAACTTGAAATTATTTACAATATTTGGGGGAGAAGAAAGCAAAAAATGTATGTTGTCAAAATGTAGTGAAGTAGTGTAGTGGAGCAGGAAATAAATGAATAAATACTCAAACTGACTCTTTAATACTATGTTTTACTTTAACATGCAATATTACCGTAAATGTCAGCATTACTTAAGTTTTGTCACAATAGACAGTTAATTTCAGACATACTTGGCTCCTGTGATTGTTTATATTCAGCTAATCCGTCTCAATAAACCACAGATAACTGTTTCATACTAGCTGAACTTGTGACTGTGTCTTAGTAATTGATTAGATTAGACTATTTATGGAAAATTTATTGAGAAAATTTTTCAACAAGCGACAGCAAAAAATCCTTATATGCGAAAAGAGAACACATAAAACAAAACATACAGTAGTGACTTGCAATACAGTGACTCAAGCAACATGCACACACACATTAAAAACAAAAACTGTATGTGCCATGCAGTTTCTTTATGCTGAGCAGAAGGGCTGGGGTTACACTCTCAGGACTGGGGGAGGACTGATATGTTATCACTGAGGCTACAGACCCCAAACCATCCACCTGCTGCTGGCACCGCCACTCTCTCACTCCCTGTCAGTTATTCAGTGAGGGGCACCATGTACACTTCCAGACACGACACCAGAAAGACTCAGGACAAACAAAAAGACAAACAAAATAAAAACATGGTTGACATCTTAAGATGAACTCTGTGTGTTAAAAAAAAAAAGTTCACTTGTAGTTTCAAAATCAATAAGTCATGTTTGGATCAAATGACTCCTACAGGTTTCATAATGTGAGGGCACACGCAGAACGCTTCACTTGAGACACATCTATAAATGATCACACGCACACACTGCCATGTGTTTTCTTAGCACATTTGTGCACGCTTCACTGCAGACTTGAGGGAGAAATGACACTTCCATTTATGCATTTGGTTACAGTTAAGCAGGCACAGCCCTGTGAACATCTGGACATGTCACCCACTCATGACACTGCATGACACACACTGTCACTCCCCTGAGTGTTTGGGGATAAACCATGATGTGTTGCTTATAAGCATTTTGCCCAATTTGTTTATCAAACCTCAGAGGAGCAAAACCATGAACAAAGTTACAATGCCGCCTCATTTCATTTCATTGCAGCCAACCATTGTTGTGCCTTACTCACCTGATTCATCCAGGACCTTGGTGATACAATTGCAATGTACTGATTGTCAGTGAGGTAAAAAGGACAAGGGTTTTTCTGTTTGAGTTCCAGGGCTCCTAAAACTTTTTAGTAGTCAAATCAGACCCTTATCATGCACTTTAAATGTAGCCTTTCCAGCACCTTACAGCTGTGGTAAATTATATGTACATCTGGAATCATCAAAATGATCATTTCACCTCATCACATTAAATCAGATGATACTGTATGATAAACAACACAACAAATGCTTTGTTACAGCATTTTGCAAATAGATGACAGACTAAAGGACAACACAAAAAGAGTTTCATGTCACAAAATTTGTAATGTCTGCTGGTACAATCAGATTCAAGTGTACCCCGGCAAAGTCATTATAAAACAATTGATTATGAAATGCCGATGCAATTTCAAGCAATTAAAAGAGTTTTTTTTTTCAAATTGAAGCATTTTTCAAACCATAAAAGACAGCACATTAAAAATTCAAGCATTCTTGAGGATTTCTAGCATCTGTAGGAACCCTTGAACCAATTAAATCTATTTAACCCAAGTTTGCCCCAAATCTTTTCAAAGCAGATAAACATTCAGAATCTACCTTTTTTTTCTTTCCTCAAGAGTTAGCAAAACTTGAGGAAAGAAAAACTGTGTAAAAAAAAAAAGAAAAAAAGAAAAAAGAGATGAGATGTAAAACATAAGGATGATTTGGCAAGCACATCCATAATTTATACTCTTTTCCTTAACTGTCTCTATCTGCTGTTTATCTGCAGCAGGCGCCAGCTCTGCTCTGGGGAAATGGCAACAAATGCCGGGGATAGATTAGCAACCACAGGCCAGTTCACAAAGCTATCCGTTAGAGGCTTTCTCTCTCTTGCTCTTTCTGTGTTTTTCTCTTTTCTCATTTGGCCTGCTTCATCCTGCAGAGGTGCACGATGTCATTAGCCATGCTGGAGACTAATATAACAGGGTGGCAAGTGATTTGATGGTGAGCTGTTTGATCACTGACAGTCAGGGAGACCCTATCAGATCATCCTTATGCAAATTCTTGTATTGATTCCGTCATTTAAAAATAACAGCCTTCATGAGGGAGTAAAACTGATGCATATCTGACTAACAGATCACATGTCATCATTACACTGAAATATCTACTGCAAGAAATAACTCATAACCAAATGCAACTTCTGCAGCTTGATGTATAATCTGCTCCTTTTGGAACATGTGGTATATGAGCGCCCCCAGAAGGTTAGAACAAAACACTGCAGCTCAAGTCCCCCGCCACTACTGGCCCCCTCAAACTGCCACAGGATGTAAAACCTTGAACACTGCAACTTAGAGATAACACTTATTTTTGTGCCTGTGTGTAGTTCATATTGTCATGTCTATTAGGGATGCATATTATAACATCTGAACAGAATATGAATTAATGAATACTTCACAGCTTAAATCACAAAACAGAGAATCTAACGCTTGTGAAGAATCTGTATATTTAGACACATTTATTGGTTAGTTATAGTCTCAACAATGATGAACATGTATGTAAAAGAAAGAATAGGATGTATATGAGTGAGGGTCATCAAGATAAATTCATTTTAAATGTCTCCCTTCATAAACTTTGACTATGTGGGATTATTTCGATATTTCAAAAAAGCTCTTTGATAAACTTAAAATATTTGATGCAACTTTTTATGCATATATCAGTCTACTGATGAACACTGAATATGTGCTTGATAACCATTTTCAACATCTTGACAGGATGTCCAACTGTGATCCAACTTTGTTTAATCTGATAAATATTAAGTTTGAAGTCAGTGTGCAAGAATTTCTTTTCATCTATGTGAATGAACTGATTCATGAGAAAATGCATCAGAATGATTTATAAAACCTTTGATCAGGGATCTGATCATACTGTTAGACAACATACAATAATATCTAGAGATTTTATATCGATATTTCATTTATTGTATACATTATTGTATAACGCACACAATGAAGTGCAACTTTATTAATTCGATTTCTTTCTGGTTTCCCTCTGTGGTTGTTAGTAGATGTAATGCACTTTGGAAACGATAACTACCTGCCATAAAACTAAGTATTCAATCATCATTGTGTATTAGTATGATTTGGTACAGTTATATTTACAGATTCACTTCGATCTCCCTTCATTTGAGTCTAATTCATTTTCCAAGACACATTTTCCCTAATGCACCTAATGCATGTAAGTCTGTCTAATACTGGAAGTAGAACATTTTGGGTTATGATGTTGTCACCTGGTGATCAAAATGAATTGTCAGTTCATTTCACTTCATTGTCCGACTTTGAATTCAGATAACTGGTGCTTTACTTAACAAATAAGAAATGTCAACAGCAATATATGATGATGCCATTTGTCTTATAGAAGATATGTTGTACAATAAAACTTTGTTGGACTTAGTTTAACAATCTATGTTGATGTATTTGTATTTTTCATTGAGTTTTAAGGATCATATTGACGCAACAAAATAAAGACACAAGAAAAACATAAATATATTTATTTTTGAAGCATGCCTGAAACTCCAGTGCAGCCAACAAAAGGAGCTGAGCATTACACAGTGAAAAGGAAATATAATTTATATTCTCTGTCAGCTGTCAGTTTGTAAGTAGTAAAAATTGGTCATTGGATAACGCACAAAGTCAAAATAAAAACAAGCAGTCTCACTTAACCCGCTGAATGTGTCACTGTCTCTTAGCTTATCAGATTCCTTTAAAGCACTTTCAGTTTGGAAAGTAACACCTTTTAACAACTGAAATCTCTGCTGTGTGTTAAAAAAATAAAAGACAAAGGACAATGCAGGGTGAGAAGTATAACAGCTCACCAAGCTACATATTATGGATGCTCCCACAAACTGCTTCTGCCAATCCACGTCAGTGCACAAGCAGACTGGGCTTTTTGTAAACATCAACTATTTAGTTTTAGTTAAGTTGGCATCACACAGCATGTGCAGCCGTCAACGGGATGCAGCACCTTCAGGGTCTCTTTGCGATGAGAACACCGACGACAACTCCCATCAGCAGCGCTACTCCAACTAGCAGCCATCTACTCAGAGTCTCCCGAGATCTCCTCGCTTCTGCGGCAGCATCTCGCCCAAAAACCTCAGCAAAGCAGTCCTAGAGTCAAAAATGAATTCATACAAAAATACATTAAAGGGGAAGGGAATTTTGTTATTAGACAATATACAATGTCTTGAAGTCAAAAATTTTCAATTAGGGCCAAAAATAACAGGCACTTTTGAAGAAACCTTTGTTTGCGCATTGTTGAAAATGTGTTTTCCAAATGAAAAGGTTTCTTTACATAACTAATATCTTAGAGAATCATTCCGTGATCATTTTGATTTCAGTGAAGTACAAACACTGGCAACAGCGTTTGAGCCATTGACTGGCGAAGTGAATAACATAGAGTGTCTCATTACAATGTAATGCCTAGAAACCCTGGATCCTTTGTTCTATTACTGATTCATCTTACAATTGTTTTTTTAAAAGCTGCAACTCCAAAGTGACAGCAGCTGCTGCCCTCCATGAAATAAAGATACAAACTCTTCAGAGCAACAATTTAAGACAGTGAGTATCTGACACTTTCTACATGAAGATATTTAGTGAGCTTAGGGATGCACCAGTACAGCTTTACTAACTGCAGATGATCACAAAACCTAAACTCAAGGTATTTGCTAACAACAACTGATCTACTAGCAGCGTTTTTTCCCCCTGCCTTTAAAATTTATATATCTCACTGCATCAAAGTCTTTTATGTACAGTACCATGAGGCCAGGAGTTGCTGTGGCATCAAAAAATTGATTCAACTGCTCACCATAAGTGAATGATTGTAACCTATAGTTAAACAGAATTTTGTAACATTGACAACTTTTATTGTATCAGTCACATCATGGCTAAAACCAAATCTGTTCATTAGAGTCAGTATGGGTGGTGATACCGATCACTTTTTGATGGACAGGTCCTTCTTCATAGCAACATACATAAGGCTTCATACAGAGTTCATCCAGTCTGACTTACCCATCCTCCTTGGCTCTGGATCCATGGACTGATGTGCTCATCCAGGTACATGGTCATCCAGTCTGCGATGCGGGAAACCAGCTCGCTCGCATCTTTTTCCACGCATTCCACACACAACACGCCTCCAAAGGCAAACAGGCCCACTATACGTCCCCAGTTGACTCCATCCTTGAACACCTCATCCATCACACTCTTGAAGCTGTGATAGGCTGTGTCAGGAGTGATGTCAAGCTGTGAAGAGAGGTCACTAAACGCTTGCTTGAAAAGCAGTTCAAACTCATCTGCTGAGTCTCGTAGAGCTGCCTTAACAGCCTCTATGTCAGCATCCGGGGGTGAGGACGTCCCTGGCTGGCCGCCCCCATTCCTGCGGTTGACCAGCAAGCCGTTTCTAGCAGCAGAATTGGACTTGTCTCCCTCAATCCTTCCATCAGCATCCTCTGGCCTCAGAAGAGAGGTTGGATAGTTCCTTTGAGACAGTTTGTAGCTTATAAAGAACTCCACAAGCTCTCTGTTACTGTACGACATTATTTCCACACTGTGAACCTCCAACACCCAGCCAGCCTAATCAGACCCTGTGCTTTCTCCTGCCATTCCACTCAGCCTGTCAGCTGTCACACCAGAGCCTCTTCACCTGATGCTGCAGCTGGTATTAGCATCCTGTAAGCATACAGAATTGAGAAAGTAACAATATTTTCCGTAAGCAAGCATTTTGTAGCCCATGCCACTTTGCTTTAGCATCCATTGGTTTCCATTCATATCTGTATGATATCAAACTCTATCTCAATGCTCTTAAAAGTTGCTTGAGTTATGTAACATTCCTTGTAAACATTAAGTCTGCATTTATTGTCATCATTGACATTATCATTGCTGGATGGTATATTTTAACTGCCGACTGATTAGACATATCTGCATTGCATTAGCAGACACTGATTATGTGTAAAATATTCACTGTACATTTCAGCAAAGTGCTAACAGGTGTTTTGTTATTATACATAAATAAACTGATGGATGGACAACTGTTACGATAAGAAAAATGCTTTCTCACATCTGAAACTGTAGCAAACATTGTAAAATGAACATAGGCTAACAAACATGAGCTAAATAACAGCTTTGCAACCTCAGTGCTGTAAAATACAACAGCATTAATCCATTGCGATGCACATGAACCCAAAAACATGCGTCAAAATGCCAACCAGCCACCGCTGACAGCTCAACGTAGAAAAGCCACTACCAGTTTTAGCTTGAGGTGCTAACTAGCTGTTTATAAACAGTCCACAGGAAACGCGTCAAAAAACAACTACAAACTATCGCCACGGGGCTAAGGTAATTATGGCTGACGGTTATACTTACGATTGCTGAATGGACGGTTTCCCCTACAGGGCGCAGTTATGCACTTAGTAAAAGCTGTAGTTGTGGATGCAGACACAATATGGACATTTTTGCAGCTGCAGACTGTGGCCCGAACAGTGATGCACGCTGGCGGTTGGCCAGTTCTGCTACTGTACCAGTCAGAAGTCCCGCCTCCTCTGCAGCTGTACCAATCAACGTCAAGTTTGGACCGGAAATTAAGGGGCCCGTGAAATGAAAGCAAAATAACTGGAAAAGCTTGAATGTTTGTTCTGGATAATTTTCATATTCACAATCCACGAATCAAGCTGGCCAGGCCTACTGCTCTCATCATCTCAGTTTCTTAGCTTGACAGTATAACACCATCATTACGACGCAGGTCAATTTAAATGTAATTCAATTGAGCTAGTACAATAACTTTTAACAGTTTGCCCGATCTTACTGTTGGGCCATTTGTATATTAAGCTTATTTTAAACGAGCACTGACTCACTTAGGAAATATGATGTCCAGCAATGAATAAAAGTTAAATTACGACGTGTGGCTGCTTATAACCTCCACGTAATATAATTTTACTTTTTAAAAAAAAAATATTTGCAAATCGTTTAACACAATATTCTCTTCATGTTACTTCACTTACCATCCTGTAAATATCTTGCCACGATTACATTAAAATAACCTTCTTAAGAGACTATTTTATTGCTCTTGTAACTTGAAACTGGTAATATCTTAGATTATGTACCATTTATATTTAATATGCCCGTTTTTAATTGACCTGGCAAGGAAGATAATTGTTATTGACAGTAGTTGGCGTAGGACAAAACTCAAATGATTTTTAATTAAACAAACATTTTTATTAAAACATGTACATATACAATTTACATATCCTACATTTTCTAAATGTGAATTGACAATATGATGAGGTTTATCACAGTTGATAAAACAAAACCATGAAAGTGGGGAAGTTGGCATAACCATTTCAAAAATCATGTGACAGTTCAGAGGTGAAGATTGCATGAGGAATCTATAGAACAGTTGCTAAAATATATACAATGTCACTTACATATGCTGTGTACTTTTGCACTTAAAATGTAACTTTTTTCCTCCATTCAAACACTGGTATCATCTCTAATGAGGTTTTTAGTGACCCATTTTGGAATTATACTAAATAACAACTGCTTTTTTGACCAAATATGTGCACAAATACAAGGGCATTTGACACAGGTATTACACTGCCCTTACAGAAAAAGACACAACAGCTGTGTGTGATTTGTAACTTGTCTGTTGGCCTTTTTTTTGTTCTTCCTCTGAAGTTATACACTGCTTTTACTCTGAATTATTACTCAACCAAGGCACACTGCTAAGCAGGAACACTAACAGAAAGTCATCCAGGCATTTGCTTTCCCTTCTTGCAGGGAGCCCTCTTTCTCTCTAGAAGGATCATCCATGTTCAC
Organism: Ctenochaetus hawaiiensis; assembly: GCA_029783645.1. Lineage (NCBI taxonomy): Eukaryota > Metazoa > Chordata > Actinopteri > Acanthuriformes > Acanthuridae > Ctenochaetus > Ctenochaetus hawaiiensis. Next base: position 22,776,993 of record JAPZDY010000012.1, on the reverse strand, counting down.
AGGTTCTGTCTTTTGTGTAGAGTTTACTGGTTCCTGGGATTTTACATTCTCATGCTGGTTTGTGGTAACATTTTCATTCTCAGAGGCTCTATCCTCTGTTTCTGGTTCACTGTCTGAGTCAATTGAAATGGTCTCTGTGCATGTGCTGAGTTTTAAGGTACAGTTCAGTGTTTCACACTGCCTGTTTTGGTCTGTGTTTCGAGTACCAGACTTGAGGCCACCAGATTTCCCTACTGAGGTGCCATCAATCCTCCTCTCCTCAAATGTCAAGTTATGCTTTACTTTCTTGACAGCTTGCATGTCGAAGCCGAGTAACACAGACACCCTCTTGGTCTCACATTGTCTCTCACAAATCCTTCGTTTGTTTGCGAAGTGACTAGAAATGTCCGATTTCCACAACCAAAGACTTGCAGACAGCTTCTCCTCTTCCTGAGGAGAGAGGTATGGTCGTTGATTGAAATAGGAAGTCAGAAAATTTTTCCGGGCCTCATATGTCTTGTGCTCATAACTTCTAGGATCCAAAGCGAGGCCATCAGATTCGGACTGATTTCCAACAGTTGTGGAGGAAATCTTTGACTCCCTGCTCAGTTTAAACCTCTTAGGGTTGGACGTGGCTTGCACTGGTGGCTGCCTCTTGAGAAAGCCAGCCCCAGAAGAGTTGAGGGTCAAGGCAGACTTGAAGCCTTGGCTTGTCTGGTTCCTTCCAACAGCCCTGCACTGCACAAGATGGAGCGTGATAGTGGAGGCCACCATGTTACTGGTGTACACTCCCAAGCAGTGAATGCACTTGTAAGTCATCTTCTTTTCAACAGGGTGCATTGTCTGGAGCACCTGATGTCTTTCTCTCAGGTGTACGGCTAAAGCATCAGAAATAGGACCTTTGAGGATGGTGAAACACAGCGGACACAAAGTCTTTCCAACCTCACTATTGTGAGTCACTGAGGGGGCACTTTTGCTAGTAAGTGGCTCACTCTTCTTCTCAGTCATTTTAGGAGTGGTGACTTTGACCAGAGGAGGAACACTATTTTGAGTAGGTGCAGACTGGTTTTGTCCGTTGACAGATTCCTTCATGTTAAACGTTAGAACAATAAGCTGTACATTATTCGACTTATCTTGTTTAATGGTTAGATCAAAGGTTAAAGGTGATGCACCAGGGGGTCCAACAAAGTCATCAGGATGAGCTTTTGCCACATGCTCCATGATATTCTCCACACTGTGAAAAGCGGAGTGGCACTGTGGACAGGTGAGCCCATGGATCAGCATGTGGTTAAGTAGTGTATCACTGGGCAGGTAGCGGTTGCAAAGCAAACACTTGCTGGTGAAGTTGTGGATTTTCATGATGTACTTGGCCAGTGCCCACACTTTTTTTGCTTTGTGTGCATTCTCAAAGTGAGCATTATAGAGGTTTTCAGGAAAAAGTTCATTGCAAACTGTACATATTTTCCACTTCTGTGTCTGCGCTGTGTTCACACCCACAGAACTATTTTCAGCCACTGTGCTGTTGCCAGGAACAGTGACACGCACCTGACTGGCACTGGCAGCCTGATTTTTAACTACTGGGGACACTGGCTTTAAATAACCAATAACTGGTTGTGCTATTGGGTCAGCTCTGTGTGTGTGGCCTCTGCTCACAATTAGAGATGCCTTCTGAGATGCGTCTACCAAGGACTGGGCCCTGGAGACAATAATATTGGCATGTCCAATCATGGTGGTTACTTGAGCACCAATTCGCTCATGGTACTCAATAACATGCTGTACTAGAGCTTCATAGCTACGAGTGGAAAACTGGCAGCGTTTACAGAGGATGTTGTTGCCATTGACAGAATTAGCACCATTTTTGACAGATGATTCAGAAACCATACCGAGATATGGTGAGACAATGTGCTGAAAATGTTCCCTGTAGATGTGCCTTCTCACAACATTGTAGAGTGTGTCTCGAAATGTGCATTTCTTGCAAAAGTACATAGCTTTCTCCACACCGTCCCCCTGTCTGGCCCTATCAAGATAGGCTTTGTCATTCTTTCCCAGTGCAGTTCCCTGTGAGTTCCAGTAATTCTGCCGTGCTGAACTGGGTATGTGGAATATTTTAACATGTGTCTCTAAAGTTCTCTTGCTTGCAGTGAATGTGCAGTATGGACAGTTTAGCAGAATTTTACTATCAAAGACTTTCCTGTGTACATTGCGGAAGTGATTCTTGTAGCCTGAGTAATATTTGGAAGAAAATGGGCACTCTGTGCAACAAAATGGCTTTGATCGGTATTCCTACAAAACATCAAGGGAGAAAAACAATGGCATTAAGATAAGTATGGTAATTGTGGCATGAATATTTGATAAGGAATTGGACAAAAAAATAAAATTTACCTGTGTTTTAGAGTATGAGGGATCCCACGTGCAGATATCAAGGCAAAGAGTGCCTTTTACAAATTGCTCATTGGGGCAAAACTCTTTGAACTCCTGTGGAAGGGGATGAAGATTAGATTAAAACATATCATTTATATATGTTGGAAAATATAATAACTACATGGTTAATTTATGGACTAAGGTAGAGGGAGATGAGTTACACAGCTCTGGTTAAATAGAAGTGCAGTTAAACTCTCCGACTGTTTATGCAAACCATTTGAAGTTCATAGATTTTGTTGTATTTTTGTTAGCTGTAATTGAAAACTGTAAATCAGTCTGTCTAAGAAAACTGACAACATCTGCTTTCGTACAGTCATCTCTCTCTGCCATATTTGAATTCAACAGCCCATTTCTTCAGCGTGCTGTAAGAAGAGGCACCCTGTGCCAGTTGGGTGAATAAAAATGTTCCTGGTGACCACCTTGGCTGAGGCCTTGAGACTGAAGGAGTGGATGACTGCAGATATTGTCCATCTTAGACAATGCTGACTTGCAGTTTTGAATGACCCAAAATAAATACTGACTTAAAACTTTCTGCACAAAAACATTGAGAGTTGAACTGCTCGTGCATGCAGCAAGGTACATAATTCATCTCCTTCTACTTTAGGCCACAGACTTATTAACCACGCCTCATATTGTTTCTATATATTGTGATGAATATACAATGATTGACGGCATGCAATACTTATTAATCACACTTTCTATTAAGAAACTTCTGCTGCACCAGTATAGAAATAAGTTGTCTTCAGCTTCACATTTGAGGTATAATCTTTTCTAAATACCTCTTACAGAGACTGCTACAGTGACTACAAAATGGAAACCTCCACACATAAACATTTGTTTTGAAACATGAGTAAAAGTGACCAAAAACCTTTAGAACGAGTCTTGTTTCACTATTTAATTTATAATTTCTACTCACACACAACTAAAATACACTCACCTCTGCTGCCTCCTTACAATAGTCCAATCCAATGTCTTCAAGTGCTTTTTTCACTTGTTTCCTAGCTTTCCTGATTCTCGTAAGGTTATTCACTGGAAGCTGATACATCTCTCCTGACAAACAGAAAATATCTTGAGGTAGGCTTCATTGGGGCCACAGTACATTGACGAAATTTTAATGTAACCTTTTATAATTTAACAAGTACTTTGAATGAATGGACGGATGGATTATTTGTCACGATAGTTCAATTAATGATCACCAGCATCATGGGAGTCTGACTTCATAAACAGGTGATACGCCCCATCAACCCGTGTCTCCTGTAACTCACTGCAAATATAATTACTGACCATGACAGAGTAATGTTAACCATGTTCACGATTTCATTTACAGTCAAGTTTATTTTTTGGCCCAGAATCACAAATCACGATTTGCTCTTCAGAAGCTTCACAATCTGTAACTTAAAGCATGCGACATCCGCTATCCTCGATACGACTATAGAGAAATACCCCTTCGACAATGTTGAAAATACCTAGTTTTCTTCAGGGGCAAAATAACATTAACGTTGCTGTTCCTGCGGCATGTTTAAAGTTAGCTTTCGCTGCTGATTGAGTGTTGGTTTAACCAGAAATACTGAAATGGGAGCAAAATGTAACGTTAATATTCCTTGCGTCAAGTGTCCATTGATTTCGGAAATCAGAAATGTACAGTGTTGTTAGCTTTGTGAGCTAGCGTGATTGTGTTAGCCAACATGTTAGCTGTGTTGTCCCTCTCGCAGGCTTCATTACCTACAGTATCTAGTACCAAAGCTAGCGTTGCATAGCCGGTTAGCGTAATTTATTTTTTGCATTTATGCACAGTATTGGTAGGTGTGTTATACTCACCTTATGAAACTTTGGGGAAATTGCTTTACACTGGTTTCCTTACTACATTAATGGCTAACAAAGAAGTTATGTGGCTGGACTGGGCGTGCAGGCTGATGGCAATGTTCGCTCTTCTCAAAGCCGGTGCAGATGTTTTGCTCCACAAAGCTAGCTAACTAAGCTAGCTGATTAGCTGTCACATCAGATATGTTGCAACTGCTAACTGTGGTGCACATCTCGTGAAAACTGTAACGTAACACTCCAGAAAAGATGACTAGTAGGACCACGCGGCGTCCCCTGAGCGGTTTCTCTTCCAGCACCGGCTGACAGGCCAGTCTGCTAGCTAACGTTACCACTTCCAAGTGAGCCAACTCTCAGTCCAAAATGGCGTCGAGAAAACGACGGAAGTCGTCCCATAGCAAAGCTGGACAGTGGCTGGATCGCCAAAAAGTTAGCATCAGCAGTGGTCAAAATAATGCTAAATTTTATTTTCAGTAATATAAAGAAAGCATTTATTTATCAGGAATTCAGGCTCATGAAAAACAGACACGACTCTTAATAGTTTGATTACTCTAACTGCAACCAACAATTCCATTTTCATTGACTGATGTTCCCACAGAGGAGCATTTGAGCCCTCTCCATATTGGTGTATAATTAAAAAGAAAATAAAGATTTTTTTTTTTTCCAGCAAAGTTCCAGCAAATACACTTGTGTTCAGACAAAAGCTATAGAGTCAAAGCCAAAGGTGTTGTTGCTGTTATTCCAGTGGTTCCATAACTTCAAGTACAATGGTGCGAGTCCCTGTCATCACCAGTCTGGACACTGTCCTGTAGTCCATGTAGAGAACACACTGTCCATTAACCTGGCACACAAACTGACGCACCTAAAGAAAATGATCAAAGGTATGAGAGGTCTTCATTTTTATTGAGCTATTTATTTATTGTCAAATATGTACTGTTTTAATTTTTTTTTGAAGTTATGATAGCATTTTCTCTTCCAGATGTGAAACATACAGGCTATCTATCTAACCTTAACTCCTGCAGCTGCTGCAGGGCTTCCAGGGTCAACAGCTTGCACATAACAGGGAGCCATGCCTCTGACAACAAAGCCCCAGCCCAGGGCATCTCCTATCACCTGTGAGGGTGAAAAAGTGTGATTTCCCATTCTGGAGACTAAAAATCAAATGGTAGCTATAGTGTTTAGTTTACTTTATGAAATACAGCTTGGTCTTTATATTAAATTGACCTGTCCAGGAATGTGTTGAATCTTTGTCCAAATGTCAACCACAGAGGGGGAAAATAGCCTACTATAAATCTGCTTTAAATGGCTAAAAAATGCGGCTGAGAAATGGTTTCATGTTGATATCAAATAAAATAAGGCTCGCCAAAAGCTCATCACAATTAAATATTTTAAATTTTAAGGAGTATTTTATTTTTGCCCCTTACTGGCATTACAATTAATTGTTTGAATGAGTTACTTTTAGACTCTGACAAACTTCTGCTTACGTTACTAAAAAAATGCTGAAAATCCTGGGGATTACATAAGCTCTCAAATAGACGTGATTATGTCTTTACTCACAGTCAACACTTTCTTGATGAAGGGTGCACCAGGTGCCAGTAACTCCTCACATGTAAAATTTCTTGTAAGTACTGTAGGATTATTCAAAGATATTAATATTTTCCAGTTTTGGACAATAAAATATAAACAGGATTTATACACAAAATGCTTTTTTCTTTTGAGACATTTTTGAAATGTTTGTCACATGAGTATTAATTTACACACTTGCCTGATTTAGGATTGCATGTGACAGCTGAGGACAGCTGGACAAGAGGTGGAAATCCAGCTGTGTGAAGCTTAAGGGAATTCAAGCTCTCTCGACGCCCACTGGTAACCTGTTTCAGGTCTTTACTCAACTCCACTGTAATATAAATAAGCCATTAAACTTTTATACGATATTTTATCATTTGATGATCAGTATTCACATGAGTGCAGCACAGAAAGGGAAGATTATTCCTTTTTTTACCAGACTGGAAATTACTGTTGCCCTCCTGAGGTCTGCTTTTTCGCAGAACAAATGGACTGTCAGGATGGTTGTCCTCATGTGTAGACACTGCCACACCTTTGTTGTCGTCCTGTTCACTTTCAGTTAAAAGCTCAGACAGGCGGCGGCGGCGGCGAAAATTGATGCAGAACTGATAGAGAAGTCCACTGTCAAAGAAGTCATGCTTTTTTGCCACTGGTGATGGGAGTGGGAGAAAGAGAGAGCACAAAAGCAACAGGGGAACCTGTTTTTAGAATCAACTGGATGTGTCACAGCACAAAAAGTTGATGACTGTATTTGCTTTAGGACAACAAAATTCCCAGCTGGCCACCCACTGCTCACAACCACTGACAGCCAGCTCATTCCTGTGTCATACATCAAAGTGCAAATGAGGACGCCCCTCACCGTGTTGAATGATGCCATGCTCCTGCAACGCACGACACAGCTCCAGACCCCGACGCCGGCTCTCTGCCTCTCCGTTCTGGAGGAGCCAGTCAATCAGCTGGCAACCAGGGAAAGAGCGGTGATATGCAACGCCATGCTCCTCTCTTAGCTGCAGAATGGAGTTCTTGTCTCCTATGAGGCTGAAGACAAGGACATCCCAAAAAAAAGAAATCAGATCTGTTATTTCATGCAAATTTCTTGTGAAAATATTTAAAGCAGCATTTCAACACACAAATGACCAATATGTATTTGACACAAGATTGCTGTTTTGCTTTTTCTGAAACTTTAGCAAAAGCAAACTAATCATATTGGTCTGTGTGATCATGCCTGTGAATGACATTGGATTTCAAGGTCAGCTGCTCCCTCTCAAACAGGCGAAACCCAGTAATACACAAACAGCAACTCTTACTGTTCATACAGTCGTTGGCCTCGCATGAAGATTTTCACCTCTGTGTTGAAGGGAAACGTGCCGTCATCCTTGCGGAAACGGTACAGCAGTTTGGCATCCTTGAATACTGGCCTCTTATCACAGACTGAGAAAAGGCAACAAGCAGTTTCAAGTAATATCTGAAAATAAATGAGTCTCTACATAAAGCTACTCTAATGTTGTCTGTACAGTAAGTAAAGAGGTCTTTCCTTTATTCTCTTGCTGTTACCCTCTTCTTACCGTGGTGAAGGATGTCATGATCCAAGAGATGTTGCATGAGGCGGATAGCGGTTGCTCGATCTGGAGCTTCCTTATGGCTCACAAGCCAGTCTATAAGTTCCTGTGCCACAAAGCAGTTGGGATATGTGCGCAGGTGGTAGCGTCGGTCTTTTATCAGCTTTCCATCATGAAGAATCAACCTTGAGATTAAGTTCAAATTAGCCTTACTACCAAATTTAAAACTCCAAATTGGCTACATGCCCAACAGTTGAATCTCCTTTAAAGTTTAGCATATGCACACCACATTTTCCCCTCTCTCATGTCATACCTGAGTTGTTCTCCAGCAATCATGACTTCTCCTTTATGTTGTCTGGCCTTGGCCTTTCTCCTAATGCTACTTGTGCGCTCCATGTTTGTTATCTGAGGACTAGAAAGTAAGTGAAGCTAACTCTTAGCTATAGTGTTTACAAAATAGCCACTGAAATCCACAGAACCCCAGTGCCCTGTGGGAAAGATGTTGTGTATACAGAAGAAAAGAGAGACAAAGACATGGAACAGTTTTGCCACAGACAGAAGGAATCCGCCACAAGAAATACATCCAGTGATGAGACTCGTGTTTTTCTGTCTTCTCTGTTGCTGTCTTCAGGATAAAGCTGTCACTGGTTTTCTTGTTGGTTTTTTGACAGCACATAGAATATGTCTGACTTGTATCCTGATGTCCAAAAGTTACATTTTAAAGCGTTTTAGGATGAACTAATGACTGACTGTTAATATCCACATGATAACCCTTTGCTTATTGCTTTCATTCTTCTAATCAACCATTTAGTGGACTGGTCGCATTTTTGAATTCTAGTTTGAAGGTAAGACTGAATTAGCATTTTGTAATCATTTTTAAATAAAAAAGAAAACAATTCAAAATAGACAAAATTGAGGGCCACTTGGAGTGTCTGTAAAAGTTTCTAGAAGACACACTACTGAGTAAGGTCACAGTTTTGAGGCTTTTGTATGGTTGTCTGAAACAGAAAGTCCTCTTATATGTAGTAAGGAATGGCAACCCAGATCATAAGAAGTGGAACTTGGGATGCATTCGTACCTCCAGCCCCTCAGGCAACATAATAAACCAGCCTACTTTAACAGACCTTAATCCCAACTATGTTTAATCCTAAACTGTAGCCACATAAAGATGAGCTGTTTAACTGAGTTTGTCAGTGGGTCGGCACACAAAAATGATCTCAAATTGATATCCATGTCTGCCTAATGGACTCAGATGTAAATATGCTGAAGCTGTGTTTACAATAGTTGTGTAGGCTATGACAGTTATTGATCATAGTTGGGAAGAGAAATATTTTTTAGGGGGTGTGTGTTTTTTTTGAAATATGATCTGAGTCTGGTGATGTGCACTTAGGCTGTTAGAATTTGGTTGTTAGCACGAGTCAAACCACATACCGTGACCCTGCCCTGCTGGCAGAAATCCCAGCATGTGTCCCTGAACCATCCTTGCTCAGTCACACTGTCTCCTCTTTTCCTTTATTCCCAGCAGCTAAAATGCTCCAAAACAATGCCTCGGCATTCTCGGACAGCATTTTCTATTGGTTTTGGCTTCGGTCCTCTATCTTGTCAGCGAAGCTTTCACTATCTTTGGAGCAAGCACCGCCTGAGAAAGTCACCTCAGGGCAGAAACACTGCTTAACCCTTTGATATCCCATGCAGTTGTGTCATCTCTGGTCACCACTAGGGGTGACATCCCTGAATCAGATCAGCTGATCCTGGAACATGCCAGAGGTTTTCATTGTATCAGAGATGTTGCTGAGCTTTTCTCTGGGGGCTCATATTTTCTAGTGGAAGCTGCTGTTCACACTTTCATTTGCTTCTCTGGTTGTTGGGCATCATTGCAGACATATTAAAGGTCTAAGGGCTTTGCCACTGATTTTTTAAATCTTGTATGTACATATCCTATACATACACATTTGTCTGTAAACAAAACACAGAAACAATAGCATTAAAAGTTTTCATCAAAACTCCAAAAAGATAAGATACAAGAATCATTTATTGTCATTTTACAAAACAAGGATGGACAACAAAATGTAGTCTGTCTTTATGTCACTAATAAAAACAGAAAATCAGAAAATTCTGTTAAGTTATTTTATAAATTATAAAATCAGAAATAGCCACAATTAAGTGAACACAAGAGGCCCTGTGATAGGATTTCTAAATTGTTTGGTATCTGACCTGATCTAACCTCATGATGTTTTTGCTTTCAACCTGACAGTGAACAAACTCTAAATGTGGTAATTTACACATTAAGTAGGAGCATCAGTCCCCTGAACACATAAAAACAAATGCTCTATCTTGCTCTCATTTATGTTTGTGATGGTTCAGACTGGGGAGTGGATATATTGGCATTTATGCAATGTAGACTAACGGCCACAAGATGTCAGTATTCTCCTGTTGTTAAATAAGAAACAGCAACAACACTAGTGTCAGATGAATCATCTTGAAGCCTCCTTTTTATTGTTAAAGTAAAATTAGGCAGTGACGATGAAACTATTTATCACCACATATTTAGATATTAAAGATGAAAGAAATTTATATTTATCATATATTATATATTGCAAAAATTATAGTTCAAATTTTAGGAGTGATGATGCAGATTGAAAACAAGAAAAATATATCTTTATGTCCGAGGAACTTGAAAATATTTAAATTACTGTCAAGACAGTGTTGACTGGGCTAGAAATACGCTCCGTAATCTGAACAGATCTGTGGGATAAATGTACCTAAATGAGACATGGAGGGGAAATTTTTTTAAAAAAGCCGAAGATTAGATAATGTGCTGCTGTGCATTTATAGGTTTTGGTCAAATGATTATCACGTACAGCGCGTGGGGACAGACTCATAGCAGCTTTTTTATGCAAAACGCACTCCTCAGTGTGTTTTCATTGGAGAGAGCGTGTAGTCTGGAAGGCGTGACTTCATACCAATGCAGCTTTATGAAGAAAGTGCGCTTCTCCTGAACAGACAGAGGTGTCCGCTGGCATCAGTGGACTTTTGGTGTGTGTGTGTGACTACTGAAGCCCAGCAGTCTGCGCGGTGCAGAATCAGCAGCTCGCACAGAGTTTGAAAAGGAGAGAGGCTCTCATACGCGCTTGTTTTTTCCGTCTTAGCTGAATTCAAAGTTTGGAATTACTGCTATTTTTGCAAAGTGAGCGCCCTTTGACCGTCTGCATGAATTAACTGTGGACATTTGGAGATTTTTCAAGAGATCAGCTTCTTGTTTAGTATGACCGCTGAGGCGCATTCACATTTGGGATTGCAGAAAAGCGCCATGGATTTCGTCAGCGACTTCGACTTGATGAAGTTTGGCGTCAAGAAAGAGGTTATGCAGGGGATAGACCGCTCCTTCATCGGGCCGTGCAGCCAGCTCCAGAGACCAGACTCTGTTTCCTCCACCCCGGGCAGCACACCTTGCAACTCAGTACCTTCATCGCCAAACCTCCATCCAAACGAGCAGAGAAATAACTCCGGAGGCGACCAATTCTGGATACCCAACAACGGGGGTTACCCTCAGCAAATGTACCCTCAAGCCTTTGGTCTGACACCCGAGGACGCAATGGAGGCCCTCATCGGTGCCACGGCGCAGCAGGGGCACCCAACTGCGCCCCACAGCCACCATCAACCACCTTTCCAAGCCGAATACGAAGGGTACGGCCAGCTGAACGAGCCTGTCCAGCACTATCCTGGACTCCCGGGTCACCCCGACATGCAGAGCATCCCCAGCAGTCACTGCCAAGACCCTTATCTCAAGGATGACATGGGGTGCGCGTCCCCTCAGTCGCCAGAGGCCCAGCAGGTCCTCGGTGCGCACCACCATCTCCAGCAGCAGCACAACCGCCACGAAAGGCGGTCCAACGCCGAGATCCACTTCTCAGACGACCAGCTGGTGTCCATGTCCGTCAGGGAGCTCAACCGGCTCCTCAGAGGCCTCAGCAAAGATGAGGTGATGCGTCTGAAGCAGAAGCGCCGGACCCTGAAAAACAGAGGTTACGCTCAGTCCTGCCGCTACAAACGCGTCCAGCAGAAACACATTTTGGAGCACGAAAAGACCAGCCTGGTGTCACAGGTCGAGCAGCTGAAACACGAACTCAGCAGACTGATCCGGGAGAGGGATGCGTACAAACTTAAATGCGAGAAACTGTCCGGTGCAAACTGTTACCACGAAACCGGGTCTACCAGTGACAATCCTTCCTCACCCGAGTATTTAATGTGAGTTTGTTAATTTTCCTGCAGAACTGATTCTTTTCCATAGGGAGACATTGTGTTTGACAGCTCGCCTTGCTCCCTAACAAACAATCCCGTGGATTCACCAAGAACTTATCAATGATGGACACAAGGATATCACTCAAATAATTGTAATTGATACAAATAGGCAACAGCTTATAAATGGAAATTTAAAATGAAGCATGCATGCCGGACATGTATGAGATGTTTTTATTTTATACTGGCACATGTGTATTTTGTCTGAAAGAAGATACTTGAAATCAGAATATTCCCTTTATATACAACTTTAATCCTCCTGCTTATGTTACTGCTCAATCTTCATTTCGGTGATTTTTGCTTTGCTTAGTTTTCGTAGCTCAAATTATATTTTCTGTTTATACTTCCTAAAAATAGAAAAGCCTACTGAAAAGAGTGATGCCAGAAATGACATTTCTATTATTTTTATGAAGCTGATTCTGCTGGACAGATGTGTTCATCATTTGCTTTTCTTTTTGAGATAATATATAATTATGCTAATTGTTTTCATCCACTATGTTTTTCATTTACTATGGATCAATAAACCTGTTGTGACTTTTTAAAATTGTGTCTCATCTCCTGTTGAAATTAATTTCCTTACAAAAGAAAAAAAAGAAGAAAAAGAAACATTTACCTCACATGGACAGTTGTCTGTTTTATTATGGTGTTGTAATATCATAGGCTTATTCTGCTATTCCAACATTTTTATAAATCATGCTCACAATATGCAATAAAATATTTTAAATTCTTGAATCCATATAAAAACATTAATCTGCACACAACATTCAAATATATCATTCTCTCTGTGTGTTATATAAAAGTATGCAGGTGAATTGACTTATTTATGTGCAGTGTAGATGCTTAGACCAAAAGCACATGCCTCCACCATAAAGTTCTACCCTAAAACTACACTATAGTGCCATAAAAATGTAAACCAGTCATAAATTCACATGGGGAGTTTCAAGAAGTCACGTCACTTTATTATCATGTTATAAGTATATTGTTTGACAGCCAGAGGAAGCCCAGCGGTAACAGTCACAGAGCTGTGTATGCGTTGCTTCGGTGTTGAATGAAAGGACGAGTGGCTTTCTCTCCTTCCCTGACCTTTGCCCTTCATGGAGTGCTGCTTCCTGTGGGACCCCAGCATGTGAAAGCACAGGGGGCTGACTGGCAGGGGCTGTGGGGCACAGATAAAATGCAGTGGAAATCAAGCTTCCCCTCTGCTCTCTTCCTCAGACAAACAGATCACCTCTGCATTCATTAACAGAGGAAGAGAGAAACAACAACCACGGCACGCTGCTCCACGCTCCTGTGGCCGGCTCCAGAGGAATTTTTTCACTTGATATGTTTTTCTTTCCTGTCCTGTTACTTTTTGAAATCTTCAAGCAAAAAAAAATCCTGAACACAGATCATCCTCAGTTCAGGAGTGCAACAATATTTGGATGACCGCAATAGTTCCAAGGCCATTGTGATAATGTGAGATAAGTGGTCACATTGTAGATTGACTTTATAAACTTTGCGATGGCCTGTGTGCTCAAAATCTTAGAGGGTTTTTTTCATGCTGTCAGAGGAGACTTTCTCACTGTTCACCCTTTGTGAGAGTTCAGCTGGGCAGGTGGCTCCATAATGGTGCCCCCCTTTTAACCTGGAAACCAGGTTTTCTTTTCATGTGTGACCCCTGACAATTCTGACCTCCAAGCAGTTCTAAAAATCACACCACAGGTGCAAAAGTACTTTCTCTCTGAAAACAGGCCTGATCCCCCAGGTCGGTCCGCTGCAGTGGGAGTCCATGACGTACTAGATGAGAGTGTTTGTGAACTTCAAGGGTGTAGCAGAAAATAACCAGATGGTTATGGCAATGAATAATGATCCTCTATACTTTAATGTTATTGGGAGGGGCTCATTAATCAGTGGCTCTTATATATGACATGAGACTTTGTTTACAGGCGCAGTTTAATTTTAAGATGAGGTTTCTTCTATTTTAAAATTCTACTCGTAAATATACTCATTAACAGTAAACCTGCTCAGATAGCTGCTGTACACACAGTAAAAGATTTTAGTTACTATTCTAGTTTAGTGCCATTTTTTTGTTTATCTGATTTATTTTTTGTCTCCAGTGAATTTAATTCTAACTGCCCTGATATAGTTTTCAATTGACACAATCAGGTGAAATATTACAATGCTAAGTGCTCAACATCAACTAAAAATGTCCAACATTACATACATGTACTGTGTTTGAGGTGTAAGAGTGTGTGCAAAAGAAAACTGTGTGCAAGGTTTGCATGTATGTTTATACTTGCATATTTCACATTGCATGCACTGAAGTACATGGGAAGGTGCGGTTTTTTAAACTGCATTTCTTTGCTTAGTGGCGTATGTTTTTACGCTCTTGGGTACATCACATGCTCATTTCTAAGCATCGGCGGAATAATACAGTAGAAGTGTGTGGTGAGGAGAGCGGTTTGTGGTACTGTGTGACAGTGCGCAGGGTGCCATTGTAGAAACGATTAGCCAGCTCTTTTCCCTCGCATGTGATAGGCTGGTGGGCCTGATGTGGGAGCCTCACAAACCAACCCCCACCCCAACCCCCTCTCCGCCACCAACACCCCGAGCCCACAGCGCCTGAGGCTGGCTACTGAGTCAGCAGGAGGGAAAGGTGTCTGCACGGCTGTGGCATCAGAACAAGAGAGAAAAGCAGAATAGCTGGAGAAAGATAAAGAGCAGTGAAAACGGTTTAGAATAGACATGCTTTTATTTTTTTTAAGAACAAATGGAAAAAAAAGAATGATTGCACCGGAGAAAAAAGTCATAAAGAGATGATGAAGCAGCTTAAAGGGGAAGCATCATCATTTCCTACATTTATTTCAAAATCTCTTCAGCAGAGGCTTTTGTATTTTATTGTGACTAAAATGACAAGGTGTTCATTTCAGTTTTAAACTATGACACACTTTTACACAATGAATAATGCCTGTAGATGGCTACTAATCAGCAAAAACACTCCAAACGTGTCCATCAGAGTCAGTTAAACGAGATGCCAACCTCTTGGCTGAGTGCTGGAGTTTGCCAAGGCCTGGCTGCATCTCAGACAGCGAACACAGACAGAGGAATGCTGCAGATACTCACCATTGTGTGGGGAGAGGCGGAGGAATGCAGGCTGCCAGGCTACGTAAACTGTCACCAATGAACACAGCCAGAGGCCTCGAGCTATGAGGGAAGGCCAACAGAGCCCACAGTCAAACATCACTCACCACTTCCATCTGTGATATCATACCCATCTCTTCTGGACAGTGTTGATTTGGTCCAGCTTGGCTGTCCAAACACTGAGTATCTTGTTGAGGAGCTCCTGACTGACTGTCACAAAAACTGTCAGAGATTAGATACAAAATGGCCCAACAAATAACAAATAGTTGATCAGCTGAGTAAATATTCTTTTGTTTCAAACAAACCCCGTTGATCAGTCAGGGAATTTTGCCTTCACTATAATGATTGTCACTAATCTAATGTGACTAAATGTCAACCGGCCAGACATTTGACCCCCTATAGCAAGCCATTTCCAGCCCCAGCCAGTTCTGCCACTGTTGTTTTGCAACAGCAAAGGCTCATACTGGTGTTAGTCTATAAGAGTGGCTTCACGTGAAGTGCAGAGCAGAGATTGGGATGGAGGACAGGATGAACGAGGGGCTTCCTCTTTCACTTCCTATATGAGGGTCCAGTCAAGTGACTCTTTGTGAGAGTGTTCAGTTGTATGTCGCAGGAAAACCCAGCTTCGGCGGCTGTGGTTTCCGGTCAGGATGTCCAGTCGTTTCTGCGCACGGTTGTGACACTGTGAATCATGCAGCGATCACACACGCACACAGGCGTCTCCATGGACGTGGCACACATACACACACGCAGACATGCGTGTGCAAATGCTAACATTCATATGTATGTGCACTTTCTTGCCCTGTTGCACGGAGGCACATATTTTTAATAAAATCATGTGATTGAGGCTTTTTTTCTTGTTTTTTTGTTTATTGGTCATCAATGTGCCCATCTCTTTTTTAATTTGTCTTAACAGCTGCTCAGATTATGACGGCTTCTTTCCTGTTGCCACATCCTAAAAGATTCCACAGTAATTATGATTGCACTACTGGTAATGACTAAAGTTATCACATGATGGGCTCTGCAGACTTCAACAGAGTGGATTAATATGTAGCCTCAGAACTACAATAAAGCTTGTCTTGCTATCTTATTGGCTGTAATAAGGAATCTGGCTTACTGGGGTCGTTGTGTTCAGCGTGTTTGTGCATGAACTGCAGGAGATCTGATTGGAAGGCCCTCTGATAAAGGGCTTGTCACGTTTAAACGGACACCACTGAGAGAAGTGTGACAAAGTCCTGTCACATTACAGACGCTGGACTTTGCTTACAAAGCAAAGGGTGAACTACTGTATGTAATGATTATACAGGTTCCACCCAGCGTGACAGAATCATTGTAAAACAGCCTGTGCCTGTTAACAGAGGTGAAAAACAGGGGTTTTACTAGCATATACAACAGGGGTAAATGAACTGTGCAGCTGATGTGAAAGTGACAAATCATAACTGTGCCCTCAACACCGTGACTTTTCTTTCTACAATACCTGCACGGCAAATTCTCCTGGTTTATGAGTGACACTGCGGCTTTGCAACGCAAATAAGAGGCTGGAGAGTGGAGGAAAGATCATTTAAGAAAAGAGGAGAAAAAGAAAAGATCTCTTTCCCTTTCATTCTTTGCAAGGATTTCCTGCTCTGTTTTATGGGGGTCATGCAGCTGGCAGGCGCCCTCCTGTTTCTGTCCATAATGATGACAGGCGTCCATTAGTGCACAGTAGAAACACGAGCCACAGAGGTTAACTCAGGCTCTTCCCCCACCCTGACAGCCTCTTCCCTTTCCCCAGCCCCCGGCCCCCAGTATACAACCCACCTATCTATAGGGCAGATAATTGTGGCCTTCAGTTGCTGTCGGCAAAGCTTGGCCGATTAAGGTTCAGCTCCTGCTCAGATACCAACATGTACCTGGCAAGTTTAACACAACCTGGAAAGCAGGTCCAGCCCTCTGGGAGCATATTATGTCTCCGGTACATAACAAACCATCATCCAGGAAAAGTAATGGTGGGACTGGTGGTGCTGCAGAAGAGAAAATAAACAGTCAGTGAAAAAAAAACCTCATGCTGCTGTTAGGAAATGACAGAGAAGACAGCATGTTTTTCAGTTATTTGGTGTTTGTGTGTGTAGCAGATTGATCTTTTTGTGTTTTTAGGGAAAATCTTTAAAAAATGAGATACGTTCATACATGAATTCTCTTCCATACTGCAGATTGAATATAGATTTCTCACTTCGTTTCAGAAACAAAGTGAGAAAAGTGGATGTGAACAGTGGATGGGCTTTGAAATTGAAACTGCACTTTTTCAGTGCACATGTGTCATTCAACACCCAACTTCATAAGTTTTTGCGGGTGTCGCTGACATGAGAATATGGCAGCGGTGTCATACGTTCTGGTGAAGTCTAACAAGCCTTTTCGGAATTGGGTGTGTCGATCTACCACTAATGTGTCATGTTAACATCTTCCTTGTGTCATAGCTCTTCCCTCTTGTTTTGCAGAAGCAGAATGCTGAACTTGAAACCATATTTAGTTTTCTTTTCAGCCGGTTTTAATGCTTCTGCATACGTCTTTGCTATGCTCGGTCCATTCTTTAATTCTTTGGCCATCTTTGTTACTGCACTCAATGTTAGACCTCCACCACAACAACTGAGCAGCAACCATCTGACAGAGAGGGAAGCTTTTGATTGGCCAGCACATAGTTTACAGGGCATCTATTTAGGAGATGCAGATCTTTATACTACAGTGAACCCTGACTTGTTTGGTCTTTTTGTGGTCAAGATACAGGAAGCATTTTTTTTCTGGGATTTATTGGGAGAGAAAAAAAGCTTTACTTCTCAAAATCAAATGAGAGGTTACAAGTAAACAACCAAGTTAATAGAGGATGTTATATGACTTCCCACAGAATCTAAGATAGAGTTCACTTAAAAGAGAAATGTCATTTAAAACTGTCAGAAGTCAATAAATCCACTTTAAATTTCTTCATTGTTGTATAGAGAAATAAAATTATAGAATTATTTGTAAATGATGAATTTTGACAAAAACAATTTATAAAAGTTATTCCTTGTACTATATTATTTATTATTTATCAATATACAACCTGCATTAACTAAGTGTTTCACCAGTCAAGGGAAAGAGAATCAAATTGTAAAAACAGCATTGACATTTTGCCACCTTTAAAAGATTAGTTTTACCTTTTCATGTCATTATTGTCAGCAGCCAGTTAGCTTAGCCTAGCATATAAACTAGAAACAGGAGGAAACAGCTAGCTTGGCTCTTTTCAAAGCTAACCACATCCACTTACAAGCTCTTAAGCTCACTGATTAACACAGTCTTTTTTTTAAAATTGGTACAAAACTTTAAGTATGAATACAATACATTTTGCTCTTAAGGGGGTGATATGCCAGACTGTTTCTTGGCTGGGACCAGTGACTTCCTAGAGTTTGGGCTCGCTGGCAACTTCAAAGTGACAATGGCTGCTGCAAGGCATTTTATCTAAGAAAGAGAACAACAAAAATCCTCAAAACTTCCAAAAATTCAGAGCTTTTCCTTTAAATTGATGAGGCAAATAGCAGTTGCTCTTTAAAAAATAAAACCAAGAGATATAGAGCAAATTGGTTTCCATGCAATCACTAACAAGTCCATCCAATCGCTGACTAGAGACTGAAATAAAAAATTAAATTGCAAGATACAAAAACTTTTGTCTGACTGAATATCTTGCTTATTAGACAAAAATAGAAGTTAGAGAAAACCTTGTTGCTTCTACTTTTCCTATGATATGAGGTCAATTCTGCTCTGCCTCACTTTCCACTATGCGCTTATAGTAATATTGTGATTACTGTGAGCTGAGGGAATCTGCAGCGTCGGGTGATAATTCTCTGTTTATCACCACAAGTGACTGTTTTATGCATAGTCATTCGATCCATTGTTAATATATCAGGACTAAAAGTCTACAGCTGTGCTGGTCCCTCTGTTAGACTGCATTAAGCGCTGCTAAGTCACAGTTGCTCTCTAAGCCTCAGCATGCTAACCTGCTCACAGTGACAATGTTAACACTTTAATGGTAATCAAGTATCACCTTTGCTATGTTCACCATCTTAGTTTACAAACAACATCAACACTGACATGATGATGCCACTGAAATATCACCAAAGATTGTGCAATTCCTACACAGCAGGAATCTTTATCAGAGATGTTGTAACATTTCATTCAAAAACTAAAAACCAACCTAATGATGGCTCTAGAGGAAAAGTCAGGAAAGTCAGGCAAAACTCTGAAAAGTCCATCTAGCTATTGTTGAAAAAAAAAAAAAAACAGCCTGGACAAAAAGTCCTAGAAATATGATATTTCAAATCAAAAGCCATGAGACACACAGCTGATTATTGACAAATTAAAAAAAAAAAACTTTACAGCATTTACAAAGTTAAAAAGAAAAAGAGGCACAATTGTAAAACTGAAAGTGAATTTATAAAGCAGCTACACAGTGTCAGGGAAGAGAAAGTGAATTGTTTACAGGAACGCCACTACCCACACATGGCCGAGCCGTGGCCTGCACAACTAACATGTCCAAGCTGAACAACAACACAAGTAGGTGGCCTCTGAGCAGCAACCCACCAAACTCTGACCTCAGCCTGCACGTCAGGTGTTGACAAACGTTCAACTGTCTGATTGTTGTGGGAACCCCCCGTCTGCCTGCCTCCCGTCAGTTTACGCTGTCTTCTGGAGTAAAGATGAAACCTCAGACAAAATCAGACAAATGAGCGAAAACGATACTTATCAGACTGCAGACTGATAACATCGAGGCTCAGAAAAAAAAAAAAACAGTCTCTGTCTTTCTGCTCTGGTGAAAAACATTTGGAGTGAGTATGTCATCTTCCAGTCTCTTTTGCACAGGCAAGGTCAAAGGGTCACTATAAGTCTCTGAGTGACAGCAGTAATGGTGAGTGGGGCTATATTTAAATCCCGAGGAGAGGAACAGCCTTGACTCATGTGTGGACCCCGCACGTCCTCTTTCAGTGCAAAAAATGAAACTGCTGCTCTCCTAAAAGTTGCCCAAAATAAAACTGCTAGTATCGATCTGATTTCATGACAGTGATTATTTTAAGGCACTGATTTTGTAATCGATTGCCAAATGGCTAAATTAAACATTGCAAGACTACAACCTTTTAAATAAGAGACCATTTTGAAGGGGCAATCAAGTATTAAAAATAAAAGTGAGGATTATATTTTGGAAAGTGTTCTCATGTTTACGAAGTGCTTAGAAAGTAGTTTCCATATTGCAAAGACTAAAGTATATCCTTGCCTGGTTAGGATAGATTTTATTGATCCGTGTGATACAGTGAACCCTTTCCTTAAAGATTCTTTTCTGAGGTCCTGCTGAGGAGTTCAGTTGCTTTGTTGTCTGTGTTGATCTGTGTTGGCTCGTCAGTGGCAGCTGAGGTGTTTCGTAAAGGTTGCTGTGCTTGATTGGTGGAGGGAGTGGAAAGCATAAGCGCTGGGCTTTCCCACAGAACCACAGGAGAAGACTTTGAAATAGGAGCAGCTTCTCTGAAGCTTTATCAAGCCCCGATCACCTGATAAATCTGTCAGAAGCCGCAGCGCTCCATAGGAACCTGTTATTCATAGTATGTGCTAGTAAAACAAATCTTTGAAGGACTAATCCTTTAATCCTGATTCAGTGTTTCATCAGTAAAAGAAACACTTGTGTTTGCTGCAGAGACTTAAAAACTTGCAATTTCAAAGGGGAGCTTCCCAAATCAGTTTCAAGTGGCACATAAATATTTGAGATTATTGAGAAAAGTGTGGCAGATGGAATCATATGTTATCCCTTCTTTCTTTGTGTTTCAGACCTGCTCGCCCCCAGGGCTTCTTTGACATGCACATGCATATCTATCTGTGCTGCTATCTCTTTACAGTATATCTGTGTCAGCAGTAGACTGATGCAGGAGCATGAGAAATGGAGGCGAGCTCGGTCCTCAGTCCCATGGATAGGGGCTGTGCGCTCTTCTGTAAACGGTTTCTGTGTGTTTGTGTGTGTGTGTGTGTGTATGTGTGTGTGTTTGGTGAGTCTTTATTTCCATCTGTTTTCATCACTTCTGGAAAGGTGGCATGACGAGTCTTCCCACAGGAGTGTCGAGAGCGTTGCCGTCCCGCACTTTCCTCCTCTGCTCACCTTACCTGATGACATGGGCCTTATCGCTGCATCTGCCGGGCCAGTTAGTCCCTCTCCTTTGTTTGAGGATTAGGGGATGCTACAGCACCAACTGTGAGCCACCAAACACTAAACAGGGAGCTCTCTGACACAGACGAGGCACAGATCTCTTACTCTGTGAAGAGTCTTTATTTAGAGTCAAACAATTATTTCAGATAATTTAAAGCATAATTGAATAATCTCTGGGGCCCCTGTGGACTTTCACTACTAAATATGCAAATATCCTTCTTTAATCCACACTGCATGAAATTATCATTCTGTTTAGCCTTGAGCTGTCGGGGAAAGAAAAGGCTTGTTTAGTTAGATCCATAAGTCAGGAAGCTGTGAAACTATCTTACTTCACTCTTGTGGTGTATAAACTTAAATAAGAGTCCTCTGTGATATTCCATGCCGATAAAAGGTCAGAATGTGATACGTTTGAATTATTTTCACTTTAGGAAGATTTTGGAAATGTTTCATAAAAGTACTGACAGTGTCAGAGAGGTGATGCCTTCACTCCACAGTGAGCCACCACTACAAAGAGAGGTTGACCTTGCCTTTGGCCTCTTGGCTGTCTGACAAAGCAATCCCTATGCTCTAGTGCAGCACGGCTGTCCTCTAAATGAAAGTAGCTGAGAGGCGAAGGGCAAAGAGGCCTATGGAATATCAATGTGCGATGCTCTCAATTAAGATTAAAGCTTCAAATGAAATCCTATGGAGCTGCTTCCCTAAGAAATGCTTGACATTTTACCCTTGCTGACTCTGGATAAAAAGAGGGTCCTGCACCACCAGTACAACCAGTACCATCACCATCACCACAGCCACTAACTAGCCCTCCATTCACTGAATATATTTTGTAGATATTGACTTAGGCTGCAGTCACACTTCTAAGAAATAAGTGAAATGGATCATCTTACTGCCAGTGGATGATAAGAATAGTGAAATATGAAAAAGCGTCTGAATCAGCAGAATGACAACCAAGGGGGGGAAATATGAGGCAGTCATGATAAACCCTCAGAAACAAATTCCCCACAGCTCCAGCTAAAGAGAGAGGGTGAGAGGTAAAGGAGAAAAGAAAATATACATCTGCAACTTGCCCATTTTAAATGCATGTTTAAGAGAAAGCTTCATTAATTTAAGATACATCCATCCTCCCTGTGTGCCAAAAAATGGCAGACTGCATATGGATGGCTTTTAAATATATAAAACACCAGTGATGGGTTTTTTTTATGTTAGTCACTTTATTTTATATAATATGGGAACATCAGTTAGGTTAAGATTGCACCTTCTACATTGTAGTTTTAGTAAAAGAGAACATCTTCAGTATTTCCTGTGTATTATCCAAACCACCAAACACTCTTCATTCCTGGGAAACAGCCAATTAAAAAGCTACAGTGTCTCTTTTGCTTTACTCTCTATAATTCAAGCAGTGTTTGAGATTTGTTAAGCAGTTTTTTTAAGATTCAGCAGATGTCGTTTCTGGGCCAGTGGCTTCGATTTGAATATAAAACATGAGTCGGTATTTACTCGGGACATGCAGCACATTTTCTGCGACTTACAGCACATGATGTCAGTTGTTTACATCCGATTTTGTAGATTAATACAGATCGTGATGATGTTTACAGTGTGTATCTGCCAGTATTATCCCATCTGAGCTGTGCGAGTATTCCTAGTTATGTTTTTGGTCCAAAGGACACTTGGGAAATACACTATGTTACCATTTAAATTAAGACATTAAATTAGTCCCACTCTTTTTATTGCACATGTGAAACTCCAGGTGGTGTTAAGCTATATGTGTAAAGATGATCTAATATTTTATTGCTGAAAGTGAGAGAGCAGGGACTGATTATGAATGCGATGTAGAAAATAAGATCAAAATGGAGCCTATCGTGTAAACTCCACCCTTAATAAACAGAATTCCACATCACGCTCCAACTCTGCAGTTAACTGAATCAATGCAATTCCACTTGTGCTGATCTTGCAGACTGAGGCCCTTCCCCCATCCTCCCCCTCTCCATCTCCCCCTCTCTATCTCCCTCTCTCTCTCACACACACATACACAAACACACACACACACTATTCTCCCTCCCCGTGCAGGTCTACCCATCGTAACACATTAGCAGTAGAAGCCATCACACAATCAAGACAAGGCAGTGTATGAGACGTCAGGCCAATTTGTTTCCTTCTTGGAGCTACATCACATTAGCAGGGTGGCTATACCCTTGAGCTAAATCCAAGTTCACACAGAGGGAGAGGGCTGCCGGACAGGAGGGCAGCAGTGTCAGCACTTTTCAGACGGCTGCTGACATGTATCCAGCAGACTGACAAGTATGAAAAAAAAGCTTGAGAGTTTGAAATATGCTCCTTTGGATGTTTCTCTTTTTGTGAGCTTATAATGGCATTTCCTGAGGCCTGGAAGAGAAAGAGTGCACCGTCAGAAAATTAAACCATAAAAGTTCTCAAGTCAGAGGTCAGGACATTAAACCAAAGGACTGGGTTTTATTTCCACTCTCATCAGGGTCTCATGCCTCCAAACTAATTTGATATGACTTCAGCTGTGCTGTCCTGAATAAGGAGACAGATGTGATTCGAAGAAACCAGTCAATAGTTCAATTATCTGATGTCTGTCCTGCTTAATTAAACACATAATTGACCATCCAAGGACTAATGATAGCCATCCCATTACCCATGAATCCAGTGGATTTGGCATAACCACCACTTGACCCCTCTGTGGATTGACTGGCCTTAGGTACAGGGTCAGAGTGTATCCACCGTTCACAGCTGTGACACTCCGCGAGACCGTGTTCCCTGTTGCTCGTCACAGGATGTGGCTCTGCCGAAAACAGTTGGAGGAAAAAATGCAATTACTGCGAGATTATCATACTGCTTCCGTTTGACTTTTCTGACTGAATTCATGAATATATATGAATCCATCTTGCATCTCAATCTGGAAACCTCCACATCTGTTTTTGGCTGCTGACATTTTCTTTGTTTCTTTAAAGTATGTTCTTACAGAAAGATGAAAGTGTTACTTGAAAAATCCGGACCGTAATTCAAAAAAGTATGAAAACATCAAAAATCTATGCACACCTCACTCTGCATGAAAAGTTGATCCCTTTTAAGATACTATTTCATAACTTTAAGGGAGAATGCTGTGTGAAGATTGTGTTTTTAGAACCATGGCCAGAGGCATTATGTTTTCAGGTTGTACGTCCATCCCATTCCCATGAACACTGAATCTCGGGAATGCCTGGAGGGAATTTCATTACACAAGGCACAAACGTCAACTTGGACCCGAGGACAAACTGATTACAATTTGGTGGTCAGAGGTTAATGATCAACATCAATGTGACCTCCAAAACACATTTTTTAGCTATAATTCAAGAATTCATATGCCACGAGTATTTATGACCAAATTTCACATAAATGTCTAATAGGATAAAATGATGATGTGGTGACATTCTATGCCCAAAAGGTCAAAGTTCAATTTCAGGTTAACATCTTAATGTTTTCCAAAAACACTTTTGTGGTAATTATTGAAAACCCCTACTCAGGAACAGAAGAAGAGATGGTGATCAGATTGTACATTTGGTCAAAAACTTGGTGTTGATGACATTAATCTTTGGTTTTCACCTTAAAAATGTGCTGATTGCTCAGATTTTCTGTGCTGCTGTGTTGAAAATGTGACAAGTGACCATGTGTTAGAATTTGTATTTTTGCAGCAATTTCCATTTCTGAAGCACTGTGGTCTACTACAAGCTCACTGGTTTTGCTGTTATTGACTTTCAGCTGATTGCTATTGCATCATGTGATGAAGCTCTTTATCAGTCTGTAAAAACTGTCTATAAGTGAAAGATCATGTGTCTTACTAGAAATTATTCGCTAGAATCATGCGCATCAATGTAGTGATGCCTTCCATTTTTACCAAAATACACTATTAAATTCTTTCAAAGTCTTCACAACATATACTGAATGAGTCGTGGCAGACATGCATGTAAACTGCAGCTTATCCACCTTAAAACTGAGAGGCGATATTTCCAGTTCCTTAATCTCACTGTTGACAAGTGAAAACTTCAAAATGTCAATTTTTCCTGAACTACGAATCACATAACCATTTTTGGGGTTTTATTTTTTGTTTGTGCTTGATGACCAAGAATTTTTTAGATTGAATTCTAGAGAGGTTTTTTTGGGCTTCAGGCATGTAGAATATATTTGTTCTCTTTCTTGCTACAAGCTAAATGAAAAGATTGACGACACCTTTATACTTGCCCATTCAGTATGAAGCTACAGAGAGGAGACATTTAGCTAAGTTGTAGCTCCACCAAGTTTCAGCACGTAGCTCTCTGTAGAACTGCAAATTGTTGTTTTCATATTTCAGTTTGTGAATGGATTAAACAAACAAGATATGGAATAGAGTTAATTAAATAATTATTGAGCTTTACTGGCTTTGGTAACCTACAGTCATTTGGGCCATTTCTCCTTTTATGTCCTAATATTAGGCTAAATTAACTGTCTCAAAGCTGTAATTCAATTCTAGACAGACAGACAAGGGAGCGGTTTATTTATAGCACATTCATGTGACTGTCAAACTGAGATCCCAACTGGAAAAAAATCATGTAAATGTCAATTCAAGTGAAAAAAGCCACTTTGAAAGTAAACAAAAATGTAGGTAGAGGACTTGCTAACTTCAGCATCATACAAGCAGTAACACAGCAAATGAAAATAAATGTCTGATGATGGTAAGAAAGTTATAATTATTTCATGTTTTATCAATTATACTCGCTTGTTGCATGTTGTTTCCAAATTATGACATAAAGCTCATAAACACACCAAATTTATAAAACAACTTTTGAACTCGGGAAATTAAATCATGTGCATCATGTGAATGAACTAATAACATAATTTTCTAATAAATAAATTTTTTACTTTACAGAAGACACCAAAGATCACAAATGTTAGATTAGTATAAACACAAACACAGATACAAGAACTTCAACAAAATGAAATTGTCTAAAACTTCCACTTTTATGAATTTGACAAGAAGTTTGCTTCCTGTTCTTAGTGTGTGACAGTTTTTGGCTTAATGTTTGTAGATTTTTTAGCATATGGAACAAGAACTACATAACTGCGCAAAACAAGGCCACAAATCAACTAACCTAATGAAATTAATTTAGGTAAACTGGTTCCATGCAGTTTTTTATACTTAGTGCTACAGATGCATTTTGGCTGGTGCAAAAAACCCCCAATAAGTTCAATATCAAACCCTACATAAAGCGTCAAGACCACCTTGAATTTAGTTGGTTTTACTCTAAAATTAACTATAATTGTGATTATCAGGGAAGCACTACAATTGTGTGCATATCACATTACTGTTTAGAATATTTCTAAATGACAACTCTACTCAACGGAAAACACACACTCACACGCGCGCGCGCACACACACACACACACACACAGACCCCCTCTCCCCCTGAATGTATCACCAACCCTTGGACTTCACCACTACTCCCTTTAATAGCTCAATCTGACGAATCATTTAAAAGCTCGCTGAAACAGACAGATGGGTAATGGATTGCATGGTAAATCAATGCTTGGATCAATGAAAGACATGCATCAATAAATGGATAGAGAGCTGCTGAAATAGATACCAGAGTTAATGTGAAACAACATAGAACATCATTGTGTGGAGCACACAGAGGAGGAGGCTAATGCGAGTCGCCTCAGGCTGATAAGGTGTCCTTTTGAATAATGGAGACTACAAACTAACAGTGATAAGCTAAACTTAAGCTTATCCCCTACAGTGTGGCTAAGGGGACTGCGTATTTAGTGCCCATCCCCGACAACACACACACACACACACACACACACACACACACACACACACACACACACACACACACACAAATACACAAACAGATTTTCTCCCTCCTCACACACACACATAAAACAGCAGACCAGCAGGCCAATTTCTCTTTCTACGGTAGCTCCACAGCAGTTTCCTGCCAAATTACACAACACTAATCATGTGACACTTCTGGGCTGTAGATACAGTATCAAGCAATAATAAGGCAAAGCATGAACCATAGGACAAATGTGTGTTATTTTGCACAAAAACACAAAGTCCTGACAGTCTTCTTTTAGCAAACACAGAGTCATCAAGAACAAAATATATTGTTGTTTTTCAGATGGAAGACAGTATGCTGAGCTAACGTGCAGGGACACATGGCTCTGTGGGGGAGCAGCTCACCACAAGTGTTGAACTTGTGTTGGACACAGGTGGCGTTGTGACCAGAATCTGACTCATCGCTGCAGCACCGGACGCTCCAGACTTGTGGTTTCAATGTTCAACAACGTGAGGCATCCCACCCACTGATACACACGTTCAATACTAAACAAAATAAAGACAAACACACTAAGTAAGCAAAACTAATACAATTCTTAATAGACCTCAGCTTGCTCTCCTTGAACCAGCAAGTGGCAAGACACTACAGCTGTTTCTTGTGGGCTCGTGCCATAAATCTCTGGTGAATGGCTGGTTTAAGGGTGGGTGCTAAGGAGCAGCTGTACGTATCTAAAAATAGCAGCAAGGCTGCTGCTGGACAGCATGTAAAAACTCCACATGCAGTTTAGCACAAAGAGGCTAGTACCCTCCACCTGCAATGGCCTAACTGCAGCCTGGCATCAGCATTACAGCGCAGGAAGTGACTGACTGTTGTGCAAACTGAACGTCCGTGTGTGTCACTGTGTCTGACTCACACACCCAAACAACGGCCAGGTCCCGACCACATAACACAGCTTTATTTTTCCAATGAGCTGAACATTCATTATCAGTGTGTCGTGGCCTGAGGCAGAACGCTCCCTCCTCGGTGTAGTGACAACCACCGGCCACCCTGATGGAAAACAAAGCCGAGATGGCACAGCAAACACGAAACCATTATGACAGGCGGAGTTCAACAAAGTCAGACTCAGCACACTAAGCACATTTTATCAGTGTTTTCTTTTAGTCAGGTTCTCTCAATTAAAAGAACAGACTGAAATTCCTGCATTCAGCCCGGAATGTTTGAGCTGATAATAAGATATGTACGTGTTTTTGTGTGTGTGTATTTGGCTGCACACACCTGTTATGGGTGTACTGTGGGGTAAATGTAATTGCTAAACACAGAGGCCGGCAGTGTTTAGAGATGCCAAATTGTGCCTCTGGGAGTCACTATAGCTCACAATCTGACTAATGAAGGCCAAGTAATCAAGCTTCAAACTCATCAACCATGTTTGCAGTAATTAAAAGGTTTATGTTCATCACCAAGAGAGCCATTTGACTGTCAGTCAGTGTCAGAAGCCAAACCCGATGTTAGGTATTTCCAGGAGCCAGAGCCAAAGTCTGAACATTTGCTCCAAAAACCACCAGTATGACCAATCGTTGAGCTTTTATAAAAATATAATGCCATAAGAAAAACATTGTGGCACAGATAGAGGTTTAGTCTGTGTGTTCACACCAAGCCACAGAGGGAACTTACATAAATGTGCATGGTGATGGATATAAATCCAATAATCAATTGTATGAGGAGTGCTGCATGTCTGCATCATGCTGATCTATTCTGTCCGGTGGGACTTTAAGGGTCTCTGAGGAGGATACCGAGGGGCTGTTAGTGTAAAATACTGCTGTCATACTTACCACAACCTCTGGTCTTCAATCTACACTGCATACACTGTAGTCGTTGGTCTTTCCAAAGAAATACGCACATAATACACATACGAACTTGCATGTTTGTTAAAGAATCACGTTTATGTTACTTTTACATTCAGTATTCTGATATCCAAAAGCAATTATTGCTTTTGGATTATTTCACATCCGGTTTGATGTCATTTGTCTTTGTGCATAATAACACACACATGCAGACTAACTGGATTAGGTCTTAACACAATATTTGGTAGGATATAATGTTACACCTTCTATCAAACATGCTGACATCAAATCTGCAGGGATTTTACCCAGCATGCAGCAGGAGATGTTCCACCAGTGCAATTCTCTTGGGATCATATGTGACCTGAAGAGGACATCAGGGTGTTTGTCTTTTCTAAAAATGTCCACCCTAAAACTAAAACTGAACATTTTATGGTTTGAGACAGTGTGAGGCAAATGAGACAAATACATCTAAAATTTGAATTAAACTGTAGCTTTTCGTCAAGTCTTTGAGGTGAAAAACACTGACATGGTTCTGTTTAATTCAAAGAAAGTAAAATGTTGGTATTTCCAGAGTTCCAACACATACCAATGAAGGAATCAGATGAAGCGGTGAGCTTGTTTTAGCTGAGGACAGGGCTCTCTCTGGTGGCTGAGTCCTGCCAGTGTTCCAGCTAATGCTCTTCACATGCATGAATCCCAGTAAATGAGTAAAATAGACACTTTTCTTAAGAGATTAAAAACAATAAAAAGGAAATCATTGACGTAGTTTTTTTAATTGTCACACATGAGGTTGAATATGCTCTTCTGTTTGCCAGTGAGCTGGGCCTAATAGGTACAGACTGTTGTGTAGAGGATCCCCACTGCTTTCTTGATTACAGCCAGTGTGGTTTTTTTGTAGCAGCAGCCAATTAAAACCAAATACCATTCCCGCACATATTAAAACCATTATATTTACTTGTAGATCAATTCCCTTCAGCTGCACCGTTTTACATAATGAATGTGGAGGCATTAGATGTGTTAGCCTGTTAGGAGATGCACACACAGCAGGAAGCCCCCGCTGTTCTTACCTTATTGCCATGTAATAGTTTGGATTGTGGCCTGTGTTAAGTGCTGATAGTAATCATGTGGCATCTTTTAAATGAAAAAAAAGTATTACAGTGATGTTTGTTTTTAAGTTTATATATTATTTTACAGTTAGAGGTTACAGTCGTGCTCATGATGACCTTTTAGTACCTCATTCAGTAAAGCCCACCTGAGGTGAGAGCTTTTTTTTACACAATGTGACAATATTATAATGGGTAAAACCGTAATTTTCCAGTAATTTAACTAACTGTTATTAGGTAAGCCGTCTTTGTGCCCATTAACAGGAACAGCAAGCAAATTGTTGAATCAATAAATAAATGGTGGAGCAAACTCTCCGTTTGTTTCTTTTGTAAAAATACACAGCTAAATGTACTTATATGTAGAGGCATATTGGCTCACATCTATCAAAATAACATTTAGATATCATTGATATTACTATGACTGATCTGTTACACAGCATTGGTCAATAGTCAATGATAATCCTTTATAATGGTCAATGATAACACATTGTTGTTGTTTTTTAGTTTCTTTACTGTGAGGATTTAATGCTTTTCTGTTTGGTATCATTATAAACTCTGTCTTTGTGTTTTGAAATAGTCCCTTTCTTCCATTTGTCTCTTTCTGTTTGTTTTTTGTTTTTTTTTTGTCTGACAAAAAAAGACCTTTAAATTTATCATTTTTGACTCTGGGTAACTCTATTATTATTGCTATTTCTTTTTATTTTCAAAATGAAAAATGATAGCAGTAGACCAAATAGTAATTTATGAGATTTAGATTTGAGAGATATTTTATTACCATGTAACTGTAATATAATTTTTAATTGTAATTATATTTGTAAGATAAATCTACTTGAGCTAATGGAACAATATTAAACATAAAGTAACAAATTATTCTATAAATACCTCCAAATTAAACTTTTCAACAAAAGTGAATAAATGTGCTTTTTAATTAAAATGTACTTTCTATCATTTGCATAAATCAACTGACAAACCATTAATAAAACAAATAACAGGCTTAATTTTGAGATGTTTACTAAAAAAAAGTGGACTTCAGCATAACAATAAATCTTTGCTAAATGTTTTCTAAATATGAGAGACATTAAGAGTCTAAAAGTTAAAAGTACATATTTTAGTATGATTGCTGTAGTATCCCATCAACAGTTCAATCATTAACAGTTTTCGGTATATGAGTGGTTGTAAAAATGTTTAAAATGAAACTTTTTATTCCATTATATGCAGTTCCTTTGTTTTAATTTATCTTCTTTTGTTGAATAAAAAAGCTGCTTAAGGCATGAGAAGTGCGATTCCCAAATTTAAAAACCCTAGATTGCACAAAAGGAATGTACTTTACCTCATTAAGTGAATGACAGCATGAGGCTGTTCATGAGTAAACACACTCCTCTGATCACCTCCTGATTCCTGCTCTCTGTGATGTGCTGAGCCCACGTCCAACAGGTTTCCTTCCTTAGGCAATAAAACTACACATATCTTGATATCACATAGTCACACCTCATCTCCACAGTAAAGTTAAACATTAGCTCCGAGTGAGTAATACATTTATAACTCACTGCGAGCACACTTCTCGCCTGTGCCAAGACACTGGCGTGTTTTGATATTTCACAGGGGGACCTTTGTGCCTTAGTGAGAGATATGAAACTGAAGGAGTTTGTGCCTGGCTCAGCAGCACATAGTGCCCATTTAGAGCTATGATTCAATTTATGTGAGAATTCAGAATAACTGTAAGTATATTATTACACAAAAACTATCCCTCTGCTTCACTGTTTCATAAAAAGTAGCTGTTTTTTTTATTGTGTAGCTATCTGAAATCCCCTCTTTGGAGAATGGTGTTGACAAGCATGAGCGTGAAAAATGATTATAAAACATAACAGCAAGGAATAAGCCGTTTGAAAATCCATCTTTGTGCAAAGACACGTCCATTTAACATTCATCTTAATCTACGCTTGTAATCTGTGACAGAGTTTCTTCTCCAAATCCACCCTTGACTGCAACTGTGCTTGGCTGTGCAATCAGCAGAGGTGCCAGTATCACAGATGCTGTTTCTCATAATTGCATGAAGGCTCTGCAGTGCATAAGGCGCAGGTGCTCATTCTCTTTGTCAAGTTGCTGAAGCTAGAAGTGAACACAAAGGGTGGATAAGTAGGAAGTGTTAGAAAAGACAAAGAAGTACTCATCTAGCAAATACTACTTTGTTTATTAGCAAAGCACAATGAGAGCCAGCTGCTCTCTGGAATGTTGTTCAAATGCAGTTACAGCAGCCAAATGTGATTAAATGACCAAAACACTTCAATGCATTTTTCTACTCATTCTACAGCACATATGATCCCGTCTACACCAGCTCAGCAAATGATATTCATTAAACTGGCATGGTCAAAATGTGATTATTTCACCGTGTCTTTGGTTGAAATATTAATTTCTGCATGATGTTAATGTCTTTTACAAATCTGTGTTACCATTATACAAAAAAAAAAATTGCTTCGACATGGACAGGACACAGCATGGAAAGTAGGACATAAAAAGTGGGCACAGCAGAGATGAAGAGACAAACAGAAGGAAAGCTGGAATTCTACCGCATAAGCCAAAACCATTTATTTGAAACAGAGGATCAGAAAGAAACCTTGCCAAAGCTCTTCCCCCACTACCCCCCATCACCAACAACCCTGAAAGACAAACTAGTGTACACATCTGGCTCTTGGCCATGTGCCCGTGCCCACATTTTCAACAAGCAGTCTGGGGTTTGGTTCCTGTCCGCAGTCTTTGTGTACCCTCTGCCTGCTGTGAGCGCCAGGCCCCTGAGTCATGTTGGTGACATCGGCTAGCTCTCGCCTCTGGGACAGGGCAGTCACCATGTGCTCCAGCTTGGAACGGATGGTGGAGTAGTGGTGCTGGCGCTCCTTGGTCAGCTTGTGGAAGCAGTCCTTCAAAGCCCCGTCTGGAGCTGCCTGGGTGGGCAAAGTCTGCCTTGGAGACACAAAAGAGGGGGAGGTGGCCCCATTCAGCCCTGGGTTTGTCGGTGTGATGATGTCAGGATGCTGTGTGAGCTGGAGGTCAGTCTGGGCGTCACTGTCCATCACTGACCGGTTGGTCTGGGTGGAGGCGTGGCAGGGGGCGGTGCAGTGAGTCACCAGCTCTTTCTCTGACTGTTGATCTCCAGGGAAGCAGCGAGTGGTGCTGCCAGCCAGGATCTCCTCCTGCATGTGCTGCTGCTCCATCAAGTCCTCATACACCAGTTTGGCTTTACAGCGATCTGGAGTTGAGGGTTCACACGGGGGCTGGAGAGCTGAGGTTCGAGGCTTACGGGTGGGAGTGCTGGTCAGACACACCGGTTCAGCAGGCCTCCCTTTGGTGATGTGAGGGGAGGATGTGGCCAAGTGTTTGAGGTGGGGAGGCTCGTAGATGCCGCTGTTTCGGACACTTGGAGGTCCTCTGGTGTTTATGGGAAGAGACTGGGCATAGAGGATGCGGAACTCCTCATCAAATTTCTCTGTTATCTGACCAGAAAGCTCAATGAGATTGCTGCTGTTTAGTTTGCCATCAGTCCAGTTGAACCTGCACAGGAAGGAGATTTGACAACATGCATGACTGAAATAGCTGCTGCTATTATCCACACCCAGCAAGAACATGCAGTTATTACTGTGCAATCTAGTCATTTTGTGACATTTCCATGCTACATTATTCACAGCTTTAGCATTTGACTTTAGGTAAAATTGGTTAGGTTGTTACCTGTAGGAACCTGTAGCCACTCTGTTTCCATCTATCAGCATGAACCTTTCATGAACCTTCCCAGTAATTCTGGCGCCTGATCTCGTGTAATAAGTTGTGCCAGTTATAATTCGCACTCTCATTTGCTGAAAGGATTAAAAAAAGAGAGAGAGATCCAGAATGAGACATAATTTCAAACCCCTCCCTGAGTCATAATCAAATCGTTAGAGTGCATATTTCTGTTTGATGCCATATGTTGTTGGTATTGTGCTCGCAGTGCCACACCCAGCCGCACTGATCCAACCACATACCTGAAGGTCGTCCAGGCGAACGCCGACATTTCTGCACATCTTGAGGAAAGCAGGAGCACATGATTGGTCCAGCAGGATGTAGACAGGGACTTTGCGGCGGGAGCATGCCTCCTGCAGATCTTTAAAGATATCCAGGTCTGTCAGGGAGTCAGTCACTATGGCAATCACCTGCAGTGGAAAATTACAGAAGCAATATAACAGAATTCCTTTTAGGGCGGCAGCCGTGCTTTCCCAGATGTAGCACATGACTGTGTTTTTATTATTATCAAATGCAAGGCCTTATTCAAACAGAGCTGTGAATCTCTGTCAGGCACACTCCCAGTAATGTGTGTGCTGAAGAGCTTTCTATTGGCTGCGGTCTGTTACTATGGCAATCGGCAGTAACGCTTGGTCAGCAAACAAGTAAGTTTTATACAGAAGACAAGCAGGTGCACTGTAAGGCTGGCCTCAATTCCTCCTGAGCTTGAGATTGCACTGAGATTTCTCCTTTTCGCGAGGAAGAATGGAATTTCACATGCTGCCTGTAAAGGTTGTGTGTCAAGGATTAGACGCGGATGTTTACATGTCTCAGATTTATTGCTTCAAACTGGTGTTATCCACATGCAGCTTTGTCAGTTCCCTGCTCCGTTTGGATAATAGTGTGTGGGCGCTTATTTTTAGGAAAAAGTGTAAAAACAAGAGTTACATTTCACAGAAATACGGGACCAGGCTGTTCCTGCGAGCTGACCAGTGACGCTATAGATTACTAGAAAACCCACTCACTGTGTGCTGTGAGTGGGTTTACAATCACAATGGACGGCCGATCTAACGATAACACTTGGATAAGAATATTTTTCCTAAGATTGCCAGCACACCGTGTACAGATCACCAGATTTTAGCTGTAAACCAGAGAATAAATCCAATGTTTAAAGCTTCTTAATGAAAGAGGGAATGCAAACTTTCATAGAGGGGAGCAAAGCAAGTCGAGGCACATCTGGCACACAGGCCCAATGCAGGCCTGAGGTGCTGCTCAGGCTGCACCCTCCCTTCCTTCATGCTAGTATGTTTCCTTTCCAAAAAAAAAAAAAAAAGGAAAAGGAAAAGACAGAGAGTGAGAGAGAGACTGACAGCTCCCATCAGGAACATAATCATGAATATTCATGCTGTTTTTGTTTGTTTTATCCTTGTGGTCACTACTTACCGTCTGATCATGGTTTTAAAAGCCCAAACTTCTAAATTTCAGACTGATCAAAGGAATTCCATGGGGACAATCTGACATGTCTCTTCAGGATGATTCAGAGAAGATTTTCCTTCCAAACATGTTTTAATAAGTGCGATACATAGACACATGCTTTCCTTTGTGGCTAGTGTTGGCTATTTAATGAAATATCTATTTGAATATGACAAACAGTTCTGTTTTAAGATGATACCACACAATCCCATGTTTTCATTGCATCACTGTAGGCTTTAGGCCCCAAAAACATCACAGGAACTATATTACAGTATGAAAAAAATGGGGATATAAAATTATAAAAATACCACAAAAAAATGCATTATGTT
>JAPZDY010000012.1:22696073-22741667 GCA_029783645.1 Ctenochaetus hawaiiensis | reverse complement strand
TAACGTTTAAAAAGAAATAAAAAATATAAGATTAGTTGCCAAAGTATAAAGAATTATCAAATTTTATTTTGACAGCACACAGCTTTATTTGTTGTGGTTTTTTCGTGCATACCTCTCTGGCATTTTTAATCATACGCCTCGCTGCCTCCTTGCAGCTGTATATGCACTCCCCGTAGCTGGGCTGGAAGTGCGCCACGGCCCGTGTCACTCCCCGGTAGGAGCCAGCGGTGAAGGCGGGCCAGCCCATCTCCAGCAGCGGCGGGTCCACGTCAGACACCTCGGGGAAATAGGTGACGGAGGAGCAGTCCAGAGAGCTGCTGACCGACTGCTCCAGTGCCTGGTCCTCCCCGTGGATGGAGACACACCGCGGATGCACGGCGGCGCTCCTGATCCGCTGGATCTCCTCGTCCGAAAGAAAGTTGGGAATCTTCTCCTTCCTGAGAAAGTCGAGAAAGTTGTCGAGCCCCCCTGACAGCAGCTCCTCCAGAGCCAGTCGGTGTCTCTCGTTGTACAGCTCCTGCAGGTTCAGCTCGTCGGCCCCGGTGGGTTTTGGACCAAACCTCAGAGGTGAGTCGTCCAGGTTCTGTGACAGAGCCATGGTCGTGGATGTTGCTCCCCCCTGACGTCAAACAGACTCTAACGTTCCGCAGGTAACAGGTAACTTTTGACCTACGGGAGGCTAGATTCGTATTTCGTTTTTTTCCCTCCGTTCCTGTCCCTCCTGGATCCGTATTGGCTGTCGCAAGGTTGTCAAACCAGGATGGCGTCTCCGGGCTTGCTGATTCAGACTGTCAGTCCACTGTACAGCCGGTCTCATTGGCTCATTTGGAGGCAAACAAGCCTTGGTTCGTCCCTCGTCTCTGCCCTGATCCGGTTACACAGCGGAGAGCAGCGGCGAGCTCTCACTCTGACGCGTTTTCCTGCAATCACGAACAGCAGTCTTAGTCTCATAAAGAGAAAAATAATGCAGCTGGTTGCAGGCAAGAAAAGAAACACCTCTGTCTCGGGTGTGAACACATAAAACACCACTATCTCGGATCTTGTGGCCCACAGCGTTTAAATGCATTTGAAGCCAGCAGCTCATCAGTAGTCTTGTTTGTTTACAACACTGAAAGAAAAAACAATGTTGTGTAATGATTGTGGTTTATGTTTGCTTCCGGGCATGGGGTGGCATATACTCAGGCGGAGCAAGAACAAAGCATTACAGTGTGCAAATGCATCACAAAAAGCAATTTTATAAATCTTTTGTGCATTTTAACAGAAAATCAGGCTGTCATGAGGACATTCAGTCATGCCAAGCTCACAGAAAAAGGCGTTCAGTGTGCGTCAAAATCTTACGAGGATAAGATTCAATCAACACTTTCCCATTAATGTAAAACAGCTGTGCAAGGTGCACGAACTGCAGGTAACCATAGCAACAGTATCTACTTCTGGTCGATGCTGCGTGTTAAGTTA
Organism: Ctenochaetus hawaiiensis; assembly: GCA_029783645.1. Classification (NCBI taxonomy): domain Eukaryota; kingdom Metazoa; phylum Chordata; class Actinopteri; order Acanthuriformes; family Acanthuridae; genus Ctenochaetus; species Ctenochaetus hawaiiensis. The sequence continues at coordinate 22,740,212 of JAPZDY010000012.1, read as the reverse complement.
ACTACAAACAAAAATAAAATGGCCCATGATTTAAAAACAAACTCCCTTGTCAGTCTAGTAGGTGTGTTAATTTCATGCATGACCAGCTGTCCACATATATGAAAATGATAGATTTTAAGAAAATGAAGTCCATATCCCCTCCACCAGTCGCCTGTTTGCCATCATGTCAGTGGTTTGTCTTGGCTGGGTACACACGGTTTTCTTTACACATAACTAGCCAAGAGTGCAAGCCTATTTACTGGCCATCTATTCTTGATGAGTACTGAAGATCAAGTGGATTCTGTGACACCTGTGGTGACTGGTGGCCACCCATGTTGTGTGGACTTTCCACTGTAATTGACTACATAACCTCTAAACTAAATCTGCAGCATCGAGTCTTCCTTGTCTTATTTGGCGAAGAAAGTAAATCATAAATAAACCAGCATGGTTTTTAATTTAGTTGGTAATCAGTGGAACTCTTGGGAGCCAGTAATCTGTATTCAATAGGATAATGTCTTGTGCATAGGCCCAGTGAGCTGGAAAAGCAGGCCTGCAGTGAAAGAGATAGTGCCTTAAAAGTACTGAAGGAATCCAACAGACACACTCATTCCCCCAACCTCTTCCTCAAACAGAATGCAAAACAATGAATAGTTACATAGATACTAACAGTTAACAAAATATTGTGTCAAGCCATGGCTGCTGGTATACTGCATATTACTCGATCACCATAGTATCAACATATATGTGCACCAAATATATTGCTTTAACTGGAATAGTTGTATGATGTCCTATTTTAGTCATCGTACTATAACAGATCATGGACAACTCCACGTCTCAATCCTTCACAAGGGAAGCACAGGCTGCCTTTTTGTTTTGCCACTGAGTGATTCATCATCCTGATAGATAATCTTTGTTTTTCCTGACTGTACACAGCCACAGCTACAGGCAACGTCTGAACCTAGTCAGAGCAAAGTGGGAGGGAAGAGCAAATCCGTGTTTCCTCAGTGCTGAAGGCCTGTGGTAGCCCTATATGTTCACTTTAAAGCAGACATTTTCAGAGGATTTTCTGTTCCTGCTATAATCCCCCTAATGTACACACACATAGCCATGTATACACACTAAACATGTTATGGACAATGACTACAGCATTTCTAAGTAGACTTATAATGCCCCCATATCACTTAGTTTCACTTTAGTTTCAGCTTAGTTTGTTGGCGAATGAATAGTGTAAATTAATTAAATATGAGGCAATAACGCGAGAATTGGTTAAAAGGGTATTTTCATCTGCAGTCCCAAAACAAGATGTAAAAAAGGGTACCTAAAATACATCAAAGCAAACGCAGAACATGCCATGCAGTGTAAAGGACACAGTTGTTAAAGACACTAAAAACAGTAGTGACATATATAAATATAGCATGACATTTCAAACAAGCAGGATATATAGATACCAGCAACAGAGTTTAAGAGTTGAGGGGTTTTAGTTACCATAATCGTACCTAATGTTATTTCTGTGCTCCTAACATATCAGTGTTGTGTTTCTCATGTTGAAACATGGCTGTGTAATTTGTTCTCTTTATATCCTTCCAAAATCTGCTGCCATAGTTTATTCCTTGTCTGTTTTTTGCACTGCTCTCAGTGCGCTTTTACGCACAGAAGGCCAACATGAGGGTCACGAGGGTCACAACCTCATAGCTCCTATTCTACACAACAAGACATAACTACAGTTGGTAATCTGATTTTAAAAAATAAGAAAAAATGTCTTCCAACGTTTAGCATAAAAAATGGGCATGAACAACTAGGCTATACACTAACTGTGCATCTGCGTAAATTGGCCTTTCTCTATTACGCGTGTGCGTAAAAGTCTATTTTGAGCTGGTAGGCTAATAGGCCTGTGCTTTAAATGACAATTCCCACAACGATTAATATTCACGGTAGCCCATCAGGAGATTTTTTTCTAAAGACCGCAGCCATCTATTGAAAAAACATGTGACCTAATTAAAAGGACCCTTTTGGTGATGAAGCTGACGGAAACGGAGGATCACCGAACTCCTGTCATATCCCAAATTTGCACAACACAACCCATCCGCTCAGCCTGCTCAGCGGCGCCATTGTAGCTATGTATAACTCAATCTGTTAGAGCACTGCTTACCCCTATAACGACATACCCAAATGTGCGCTGGGCTCAGTATACGTACCCCCTCCTCCTCCTCCTCCTCCCCTTTTACACACACGCACACACACATCCCCATCTCATCCCCGCCCCTCTCCAAAATTTTAGATGAAAGGGCTTTTGGATTTTGGATGACGCTCCGAATCACGTGTTCATAGGAAATACACTCGCTATAATTTTTTTGGAGCTGCCTCGTCCTGCACCGCCGACCATAGTTGTTTTGCCGTCTCCATACAGTGTGGCAGAGGGGTGGAAAGGTAATGTAATGTAATGTACCTTGCAGTGGTCACTGACGGGTTCACGCCAGTTCACCGGGTTCACTTGAGGAGAGCTCCCACCCCCTGCTCGCCTCCTCTTCTTCTCCAAACGCAACGATCGGAGCTAATCCAATATTATTCATTTATATATTAATGTCGGATTCCATTTTTCCCACCGACTGTTGAGGTAAGGACACATCTACTCTTCCAAAACGCGAATACCTCTCGTTATTGGCGAGGCGCGATCTCCAAAGTTGTTTACTGAAATTACGCCTCGCTATTGAATATTGAATTTTCATCTGGTGCTGTAGTCAAGGCAGTTTATATGAAGTCGCCAACGTATAAAATGGCGACAGTAGGTGGAGGAGGGGGGTGGAGGATTTTGGGGAATATTCATAAGGTTATATAGAGTGCCAGATCGCCTTTGGCAAGTAGGCTCCGAGGCAGTGTGTTGCCCCACAGCCTTGTGAATGGAGTGAAACGGGTTAACTCGTCAGTTTGTTACAGTTACAACAGCGGATCCTCCGTCTGGCTGAATTTGCGCTCCTTCTCGCGCTATACAATGTGGCGTATCTGCTTATTTTATTGCACAGCGCGCTGTATTTCCCCACTGTGCTGTGAGTGGGAGAGCTTTTAGTTGTAAAAGACTTCTGAACACAGCGCTATAGCGGGCTTATCGACTGATATAAGAAGCCTGCGAGTCCATAGATTGTCAAAGTGCACGCCAAGTATCAATTTTCATCTATTGATCGCTCACTCTCTACACATTTCTTCCTCTTGCCTTAGCAGAAAGGTAGGCCTGTATGTCTATGCACAGGACTCTTTCTTTCATTTCCTCCTCTTCCTTCTGCCAACATGTGCTGCTGCCCTACTCACACACACACACACACACACACACACACACACGCACGCGCGCACACACGCATACACAGACACTCAAACATTGAAACATACACAGTACAGTAAAGAGAGCTTCTCATTTCTCAAGCCCGCAGCTATTTAGCAAACTGTGGATTATCAGTGAGGAGTTGTATTTGAAAATATCAGTTCCTGTAAGGTCACATTTTCTATCTGTACATAAATATTGACCCAGCTTCGATGCCATGTGCCTCCCTCTGCCTTCAGGGGAGGCACCTCTGTGCTGACTAATGTTGCCTCTGTGGATCTCTCCTGGGTCCACAACACAGGAGACAACCCCATAATATTCAAGCAGCCAGCTAGACAGGCATGAATCACTGGAAATTTTTGGAATGTGTTTTAATTATTTAACCATGTAAGCTTGTTACATATAATGTAGGTCATGGAAATGACTGCGCAAAACTTCAGCCAGTGAGGTTTTCCTGGGAGAGTAGGTGTTTGGACTGTGGAGAGGGAATCCAAGTGTGAAGTCCAGCCTCCGGTGGACATTTCTGCACTCGGATAGTTAATTTTCAGGCGTGTGTGATGAGCGGCTAAACAAAGGTAAATGAGCTCTTGCTGTGCGGATCTGGCAGATTGGGCTCAGCTTGGCCCACTGAGTTTAGTGTGTGTGGAGGTTTTCACTTCAGCAGGACGCTTACACTAGGGGAATGTCAATTCCCTTTGTGGATCCCTGGGAACGGTCTTCCATCTCCCTTCTCGGAACTGCTCTAATGAGGCCAGGCATATTGCCTTTCATCCCTCACTCCCTACAATTAGGCACAGCTCACAGTTTTCGTTATAGCCACAGCGGAGTGTTTGTATACACAGACACAATGTAGTGGGCCAAGACTGCCCACTCCCCTCTGCAAAGCACCGTCTCTGCACACGCCACTCCTCATATACCTGGAAAACTGTATTTTTGAGGATGTGGTGTACTGTTTTCTAGCAACAGTCACTGTAGATGTTATGTTTGTGTGTGCCTCCCACAGCTTAAAATGAATCCCCTGCCAGAGAATACTGAGGAAGGTCATATGGTCATGATTTGCAGATTTAGCTGACATGGTGTGTATAACATTCCTTGAGTTCAGAGAAGAAAATCAACTATCTAATACCAACCAGATCTATTTTCCAGCTGTTTTTATACAAAAAGCATTCATAATAGTGGCATACCTCTTGATCCTTACAGAAAAATCCCCGAACCACAATGCAGAGTCTTGTTTTTTCCACCAGAAAGGACGGCGTTCTACACAGGTTCACTTTTATTCAGGTCTTTCATCCTTTTTGGTATTGCTTTTGTCATTTGACCAATGCCGTATCGAAGCCCAGACCCTTCAAAAGCCTCACTAAAACCGCATGTTTGCACAGTTTCAAGCAAAAGGAACGCCTGTGCATTGACAAGGGGGGGCGGTGGGGGTAGAGACCTTGGGGCTAGTGGGGAAAGAGCCCCTGCCACTTTTTCTGTCCCATGCAAGAAAGCTTTGGTCAGCAGGAGCTGGCATTTGCCAGGCTTTGGCAGTTAGAGTAGGCTGTGATGTCAGCCATTTTAGGATGGACAGTGCAATGTGCGGTGCGCCGCCATCTTTCTTCCTTTTCTTCTTAAGTTGCCAAATGAATGCCTGTAGTCTTGGCTACAGAACTGAAGAAGTTATTCATCAAAAGTGATGTAAAAGGATGCATGACTCAGATTTTTTTTTTCTCTGCGCGCCACAGTTTATTTGTCTGTCATTCATCTGGGCCACAGATAGAAGGGTTTGGAGAACAATGTAAGATTTCAGCTGTGACAAAACAGGACCGTGCAACAAAGATGCTCAGACAGGCAGAGTGCAGTAGGTATGTAGTGTACCACCACAGCCTCCGGGCCTCTGCACTGATTCAGCAAGACAATAACAGTGACAGATCAGCTGCTATATATCTTTCATCAACCTCCGTCATAAAAATGAGAGTGCTGGAGCTGAGACTTTTGTGTCGCTGCAGCTCGGCTGAGATAGAAAAAGTAAAGTTGTCGCAGACCTCACCCAAAGTTAGCTGAAAGAGGCTTGAACCGTGAATGGACTTTTCAAAGATGGCTGGCGGGATGTGGATTAAGTTTGTCCTGCACCGGATGCAGTCCAGGGGATTGTGTGTGTGTGAATGTGTGTGTGTATGTCTTGAGGATAGTGGGTGTGTGCGAGTGACTCTGCTGTGTGTGTGGCATGGTGGGCAAGGGGAAAAGAGGGGTTGCCATGGCGATGTTAACACATGAGTGGCACCACCGACCGGTCTCCCAGTGGACGAGGCTGCAGTCATGGAGGTAAGGGGGGGAGTGTGTATGTGTGTGTGAGCGTGTGTGTTGAAGAAGAAGGACGAGATGGCTGACAACACCTGCATCTCACGCACTAATTCAGACACTAATACACAAACAAACACACCCATGTAATAAAAGAAGAGCCTGCAGTGGAGAGGGAGACTGCACGCTGGAGCCCCGGCATGTCTTCAGCCGGACAGGCGGTGAGGACGGCGTGGACTCGTGTGCTGTATTAGCACTGTGCTAAGGACCCTGATGACTCTGAATTGTTTTTCAGCACACGTAACACTGGAGCCCGACACTTATTCATGCTGGCAGGCGTTATAGTGCCATTCACACACAAAGATGTCCCCCACACTGAAACCTGTCCACCCTTACTGTCAATAAAAACCCCACATTAGTCCACACTGGCAGCATGATGGACACAGGAGACACCCAGACACGCAGGAAACAGAACAATTGCAGTTCGACAGTCAGCCGTCTAAAGTCTCCCAGCACTGGATCACGTTTCCCTTATAAATGAGGCGCTATTGTTCCCAATCTCTTCTCTGTGCAAGACAGTAATTGCTCTCTGTCTCTGGCTTATATTTGGGTGTCCAGCTGATCCCCTCACATGATGTTAATCTATTTAATGGACATTTGGACAAAAAAAATTGTTCCTGCTAAACAGATTTTTTGATCATTTAAATGTATCTGTCAGGAGTTCCCTCTTTCTGCCCCAACCCCCTAGAGAACGCCAGGTCATTTATTTGGCAGGTTTTTGAAGCAGATTCTCAAGACAGCCGCAGATCACTGTCAAAGCAAATTACACGCAAAACAAATATTGTCATGGGTGATAGAATTCATTCTCCCTTTATTTATTTTGTTATTTTGTTTTTTTGTTTTTTTGGAGCTCGTTCTGCGACTGTCGCGTCAAGAGACTCCTTGCCAGTTATTCAGTTCAAAGAGAAAGACAGAACGTGCAGGTGCTAAATGTTGCGGAGGTGAGGCGGGAGTGTGTGAGGAGTGTGTGTGTGTGTGTGGAGATGTGTGCCTACGAGGTGCCAGCGGGGAGGAATATTGAAACGGCAGAGCCTGTCATCATCATCAGTCATCCTCTCACTTCACTCCCAAATGTCTGAGTTTTGTCTTCCTTTGTCCTCCTTCCTCCTCCAGACTTCACATTCTCCTTCATGTGACAGGCAGCGCAACAAAAACACCAATCTCTGTTTGTTAATGTCAACTGTAGGTGACCCGGCAATCTGGGAGTGTCTGAATCTGTGGACTGTTTTGAATTAAATTTTAATGTTTAGCAACCACTTTGCAGCCGCGCCTCCCTTTGCGCTGGTAGCAGCTCGCTGAAGATTGGGCATGCTTTTCGTGTTGTAATATTGTAATTACTGCAGCAGTTTATGAGGTGATGAAAGGGAATACATGCTGCTTCCTTTCAATTGGTTTTGCTAAAATGAGAGCAGCACACTCAGCTGTTTGTCATGTAAAAGTATGGAGAATATAATTAAATATTAATGAGATGTAAATATAATATTGTAATGGAAATGACAGTGTAAGAGCACATAAGGGAGGCCCTCCTGTAAATCTTAAAGCTGCTATTAAATCAGGCGGAACGTATAAACCCCATCAGAATTTAAACCTAGTCTAATCCCATTTGTTTTGAAACGCTTGTTTTTGAGAAGTTGAATGGTTTAAACGTGGTTTCAGTTCGGCGAACAAGGCCCCTCTGCTTGCGCTGAGCGTGGGTGTTCAGAGAGCACGTCTGAGGGCTCTGCCACTTTCCCTCACTTTAGATACGACTCCCCCGGTCTGCTGTGATGAAAAGAGTTTCCTCCCCCTGTGCCACAGTGCCAGTGTGAGGACATTCGACACACTGGGGACAGGGATCGTCTGAGCGTTGTCTACCTCGCCGCTGAAACACAAGGCCTGGCTTTTCAGAGGGAACCATTCAGCAGCTCCCTGGCTGGGAAGCCCTTGTCTTGTGTCTGATTGCAAGTCTCACTCACCAGATAAAGCAACCCATTCTTTTGATAGGTGACCTGATTCTTTATGTAACCTTTCTTAACTTTTGGCCTGTTTTGGGTTTTCTCATGCTGGGGGTGGTGTGTTGTTCTGAGGAGGAGACATCTGTAGTAGGCTGTCAGCTGCCTTGTGATGGACTGGTGTCTCCTCTGGGTGCTGCTACACCGGTCCCTTAGCACTTTTTGAAACATGCCAGCATACAGTGTTCTGTCTGCGTGACAAACAAAAATGAACCACTCCAGCACAGCTAACACTGAGCCAACACTGATTTTTTTCACTAAGTTCTATAGCATAGTGACATCTTCCACACAGATGCTACAGATGTGCGTGACTACATCCTGTAGCATGAAAGGTGACTTCTAAATCCCTCATTCAGTGGAACAAAGTCAATGAACGGCGTGTCCTCATCAGGGGTTAAGCGAGTGCGCCGTCAGAGGATATCATGACCTCTCTGGCGGCAAAACATACAGCACATGCCCGCGTCTGGATGCAGTGAACCAGGATTACTGCATAAGATGCTGGTGACCTAGTTTTTTTGTTGTTTGTTTGTTTGTTTTGTTTTAGGTTTTTTTTTCTGTCAGAGAGCAGCAGCCGTCAATAGAAATGAAAAAGATACAAGGAGGACGTCACACGCTGTCTGGGATCAGTGTGTACTGTTGGGCAGTCATTTGAGGGTTTTAATTCTGGAACAGGTTCATCTTTTATTTAGCATCTAGCAGGCCGTGGTGAGGATGCACGTGGATGCAGTAAAATGAAAGTCTGAGAAAGTGTTTTTCACTGTGTACAAATTCTTTATCACAAAAAACACATATCTGTTCAAAGTATGTGTAAGTGTTTTATCTGTAACCAACAAAGTGCAGCATATGACGATGAGGTGCTGGATTTAAACAAACACAATGTTTTGGTTGGTGCGGTAGTTAAATCTGTGCAGCTGATGTTATTCTTAAAATAATAGGCTTGCAAGAGAAGGTAAAGCCAGAGTGATATAGATAGATAGTGAGAGTAGTTTTCAGCAGCATGTCACACATCAACACTTCTCTAGTCCCAGAAAGAAGATGAGAGTGAATATCAGAGGCTGTGTGCGCCTGTCTGTGTCTAAAGTTCATGCAGCGGGCAGAGGGTGCAGAGCTTTTGATATATATTTTTTTGAATTTTATTTTTTGTTCCTCCTTATTTCTTTCACCAACACATTTTGTTCTTTCCAGTTTTAAAACAACTATAAGATCCAGCTGTATATCTAATGAAACATTGGCTTGAATGTACCCTTTGTCTGGTCTCATAAAATTTGTTAAATATTTGTGGCTTTGTGAAAGAACAGATGCATGTTTTTTACTTTATGATACAGGGAGGAAAGAGGAGAAATGTTGAAGACTGCCAAGACAATCTGTATCCATCCTTATGGCTGAAGTGCTTTAGGAAGGGAAAGCCTGTGGATGTGGTTTGCTAATGGCTTTGTGCAGCCAGGGGTCTGTGTATTGTGTTTGTATGCATGCATGCGACGCCATGCTGCTTGTTGAACACATGTAGAACGAGACGGTTTGAGGCTGCAGCTCGTTAAATGCTTCAGATGTGTATGCAGTAACCTTCTAAGACCTTATGAGAATGTTTTCAGGCCCATAACAGTGCTCTTGTTGGCTGACTGCTGGGACACACACTAAAACAAAGACATACACACACACACACACACACACACACAGTCACCTGATTTGCCCTCTCTTGGCACTAGAGCATGCCAGGAAGGCACACTGTAACGTCAAATGTAAAACATATGGCTTGTATCCAAGTGTGAGAGTACAATACTCACCTTCCACCAGCGAAGTAGTTTAACCTTCACATGTGTGCTTTACAGTATTAAACTAGAGAGGAACATCACAGCACGACCCAGAACGTGACAAATTTTGAACATATTCAATGAAAAATGGTCCCATTCTCCCTATAAAAATTCACATAATTTGAAACAATAAAACCAATGCATACAGGACAAGTTTATCAAATATTTTGGAGACAAACACGAACCTGTGCGCATATTTTTGCATATTTGTGGTTTCTGCAGACAATGTGAAACAGCTGGTAGGGTTAGCTATTAGATACAGGCACTATCAATTTGGAGTGGCAAAGCGCTTCCCACTCAATAAATGCAAAATTCCCATGGTAGTTTGTGGATGATATTTATTGACTGGTTTTAACTCTTTCCTGGAAGATGGCTTGTGGCAACTGCCAACGAAGATTCTAACACATATTCAAACACAGCACATCACATTTATGTGATATTCCTTCGGCTTTATTTGGGTTGGCAGTAATCAACCAGCATTTTCAATACATATTTTGTTAATATCGTGAAGCTCTGCTAAAAATAATTCTGTGGATGCATGCCATCACTAATTAGGAGAGCCAAACCTATGGCAACAGTGAAGAAAAACAACAAATATCCATGAGATTAGACTGTCATTTCTGGCTCTCTCAATTTTCATGCTCTTTTTTCTGAATTCATAAAAAGTGACAGCTAGACAGAAGTCTGTAAATCCAAGTAAATAACCAGAACACTGACAGGCTGCATTCTGTGTGTGTATGTGTATGTGTTTGTGCTTTTCATTATTGAAAAGGAACCTTTTCCTTTAATGTTCAATATTTTCCAATATTTACGAAATCAACCAAATGTAATTTCAAAATGTCCATAATAATTTTGTTCACGAACTCTGATGCCATGTTTTAGAAAGTGTGTCTAGTGAGCAAAATCCACTTTTCCCTTTTCAGTACAGTAATATAATGTAACCTTCAATTTTGATTGTGAGCATAAGGCAAATGGGATTTTTTTAAGAGAAAAGCCCTAGACTTTTTCTTTAGTGTTGTAATTGCTGATAAATACCACCTACACTTATCACACTGTACTTCCTCCTACACGTATTACCCTGTGTGGGGCTATTAGTTTTCTCAACATCCTACATACTGTAATGGTTATGTCTAAATATTTAATATGTTTTAAATTATCCAAATAGCATAGACTATAAAGCTGCTATCCGTTTAAGACAGATTTCTTTATCCATCATTTCGATGATGTTCGGGTGCTAAAATGCCTTTTCTTCTTCTGTAATTACTAAGTTAAAACTGGCCATAGGAGTCAAATGCCTCTGTTTTTGTACCCTTATTTACAGGTTCCTTAGGAGCTGTTAAACTTGTCCATGTATCAGGAGTCCTGAAGTGGAAGAGGGCATGAAGCAACACTGTGACATCATAGTGGCTGGTCCATGACACTAAACTCCATTCAACCCTCTCCACTCTCCACCCGCCCTCTGTTTTCATCATACCAGACAAGCAATCACTCACTCTCCCATCTACACAAAGCTGCACCATGGCCAGCAAGAGGAAATCCACTGTACCCTGCATGATACCATCCAAATCCAAACATGTGCGTGAGGAAATCATACTGGGCTCGCTACCAGAACTCCTACCAACAATCCCAGAAGATAGCATACTCAGTATCTCTGGAGAAGAGTCTGGCCATTTCTCTCAAAGCTCCTCCAAACCCGAAAGTGGCATCGAGATGCAGAAAGGAGGTACATACAGCTGTCCAAAGTGCCGTTTTGAGTCCAGAGACCTAAACTACTTTTTGGATCACATGCACAACTGCCACTTAGACTTCAGGGCCCAGCCCACCTTCTACTGCCTGAACTGTGGGGTGTCAGTCGTCCGCTTTGAGGCTCTGGCTCTACATAACGCTAATGCCCACCCTAAAATAATGGAGGGCTTGGTCACTGCCTCCCTAACTGTCAACAAGAGGGATGGGGTGACAACAGTGGAGCAAAGCCTATTCACAGACAGCGGAGAAGACTACAGAGAATCTGGGATCTCCCTCACCAAAACACCGATTGCAAAAATGATGAAAGCCAAGGGAGAGCACAAAAAGATTGTAGTTTCTCACACCGTGGAGGTACGGAAGATAGACACTGGAAAGGATGTAGACCCCAGCATGCTGACAAATGTGCCTGAACTCCAAAACGGGGCTCTCAGTGTTTCTGCAGCCCCAGCTATGCCGAGGACCACTGTCACTCATGTGAAAACGACGACAGTGTCCAACCAAGTCTTTCACCAGCACACTCCCTCCCTTTACTCTTCCCCCTCGTCTGATTCCAATAAAGACCTTCCAAAGGTGATGATCCCTCTCAGCAGCATCCCCACCTACGATGCCGCCATGGACACCAGCAGCTTTCTCAAGACATCCTTTGGCAAGTTCCCCTACCCGACCAAAGCCGAACTCTGCTACCTAACAGTGGTCTCAGAGTTCCCTGAAGAGCAGATCAAACTGTGGTTTACTGCCCAAAGGCTCAAGCAGGGCATAAGCTGGTCTCCTGAAGAGATCGAGGAGGCCAGAAGGAAGATGTTCAACACTGTGTTCCAGGGAGGAGCACCACAAAAGCAACCTGCTGCACAACAGCATGTCAATCACATTGTCACTCACCACACTGTCACTGCCCATCCTGGCTCTAAAGGACCAAACTTTCAGATGGCCAAAGTTCCCTATGGTAGTATAAAAACTAAGCCTGTCGGAGTCATAGCCACACAGGCAAGCCTGTCAACCAACCCCCATGTCACAAGGGTCTCATATTCTACTCCAATTGTCCCCCCAAAGTTTCCACCCACAATGAGAACAAAAAAGGTACTGACCAAGAATACTCAGCCCACTGTAGAGCCAGACAAGAGCAACGGCCTCAGCTTGGACTTGGCTGGAAGCAGCGGTTGTGTCAGTAGCACCAGCAGCAGTCGAAGCAGCAGTAGCAGCAGTAGTTGCAGTAGTAGCAGCAGCATCAGCAGCTATTCCAGCTGTAATAATGGTGGTGAGACTGTCACCAGGAAACTGGTGCAAGACAGCAGCCCGACAAACAGCATCAACAGCACTGCCACTTGCTCCACCAACATTAGCAATAACGATGAGTACTGTGTCACTGACATCAACGGAAAACCAAATGTCAAAAACAGCAGTTTACCAATTGGATTGGAAGGTTCAAACAGTACCCTGAGTCAAGTGATCAATGATAACACCAGCAAATCTAACGTCAACTGTAACAATCATAGCAGCGGCATCATCAGTCCACAAGAGCAGGCCCATGTTGCAAAGCCCAACGACGAACACAGCGACTACATCCATAAGAGCAACGACAGCAGTATTAGCAATGAATATCCCAGTGCTACCTGTAATGACAGTGTCCCAAACCTGAACCATGCCAGCAAATCCCCAACTGAAAGCACCAGCACTATTGTCATTACCAAAAGCAGCTCATCCATTATAGATGAGGTTAAAGATAACAAGGACTTTCCCATGAAAGGCATGTCAATCTTACAGCAACTCATCAAGGAGGAGGACTTATTTGCCAGGGACAAATGCTGCCCAGAACTCAAAGTTGACCCCATCAAGATCAGCTTCAAGAGGATGAAGATGAATGACTCGGAAACTATAGCTGAGGGTGTATCACAAGAACATAAGTCTGAGATAGCTGAGGTGTCTGCTTCTCAGCCATCTTTCTCACCCCCCTGGGGCAACAAGACCCCCCAGCAATTGCACATCCTCCGACAGGTTTTCTCCAACACCCGTTGGCCCAGCAGTCAGCAGTACGAGGACTTAAGCGTCCAGACAGGCCTTCCCAAGTCAGAAGTGGTGCGCTGGTTCAGCGACAGCCGATACAGTCACAAGAACGGGCAGCTGAAGTGGCTGGAGACCTATCAACGGCCACCCACAGATTCTGAGGAAGCAAGGGGCCATGGAAGCGCTGAAGTTGAGTCACCGAAGGACTTTCCAGTGGCCAAAAAGAAACTTGTTGAACAAGACATGAACAAGCACCTTGAAGGAGAAGCAGGACTGAATTCAGGGCAGCGGGTTGTGTGGCAGGAATCATACTCACCGCTGCTGGGTCTGATGGAGTCCAAGGGGAGCAGTGAGCGAAGCCGAGCTGAGGATTCAGCGCAGCCGGTAGTCCTGCAGGATCCCTGGTCAGAGAGAACAGAGGACCACCAGCAGCCAGTGGCCAGTCAGTCACTCACTGAACAACAGACTGATGCCAATCAGGCCAGGTACTTAAGTCATAATGCTCAAATTACAATGTATGATAAAAGCTCCTTAACTAAGACACACTTCTCATTTGCTGGGCCGAGTGATATTTTACAAGACTATTTCTATTTATCAATCAAGAAAAGAAAAAACGATGCAAGACAGGTGGAGTGATGAAAGGCCTGACAGCTTGTTGTTTGTTGTCATTGCTGCATGATGTACAGTAAAAAGGAGATAGGAGAAGTGTGTACAGGTACTCATGCTGAGTATCTTATTCAGGCAATCAAAGGTCTGTGTTTAAGAAGCTATTTTTAGATAAATACGAGTCTCCCCCTTTGAATTATAGATTGAGAGCGCATGCTAATATATGTGAATAAATCATGACAATTGTCTTTGGTGCGATGGATTACCAAGAGGCAAGTTAACGTGTACACAGGCATCATTTTACCAGGCTGCCTCTCAAAACCTCATTTGTACATGTGTAAAGCAATCCAACAGAAACTTTCCAATCACGTCCTCACAATTTGTGCATGCTGTCTTTGCCTATCTGTGTGTGTGTGTGTGTGTCACTGACAGGGATCGCCTGAGGATGGAGCTGCTGGAGGTGTGATGAAACAGGCCAATCTCGCCAGAGGAACATCGTGTTTAAAGGCTGGCTTGCTCCCCTGGCCGTGGTCTAAAAAGAGTGTTCATAATGACAGCAGATGTGATTGTAGCTGGACCGTTGGACTCTGACTGTAACTGTGAATACCCCCCACCCCTCCTCCTCCTCCTCCTCTTCCATCTGCCATCACTTCCTGCCATCGTCAAAAGAAGAACTTCTCACCTTTTAGTCCTGTGATGTTTAAGCCTTTCATGCTTCTTTGTGGTTGTGTGGGGAGGGTGCACAATGAGGTCAGTACGAGGGATCAAAGAAAAGAAAGAGAAAAGACGCACACTGACTGGAAAACTGACTTGAATGAGCGAAGATAGGATAGGATAGGGCCGAAAGCTATTGTTTTTGGGTCAGAGGGATATATATATATGATTGAAACTGCACTATAAAAGAGGGTTTGTACTGACTGGACAAACAAAAGATGTGTCAAGGAAATGTTATTGTTGGCTTTGTGATATTTTTTACTTTTTTAGCAACCAGTACTTCAGCACTGCCTTGAATTTTACTTTTTCCGTTATATGGTTTTTCAATTCTATTTACTCTTCTATAGTCACTGTAAGTCCAGATGCAATCAAACATGGTTTATTTAGATTTGTATAAATGTTGGTGATCACTTTGCAGTTCAGCTACACGCAAGAGACTATATACAATGCACTTATAAAGACAGCAATGCTAAAAATCACACTGCCCCACAGTTAAGGTATTGACAGCTCCGTCAAGATCAATACACTACACTGCCCTGCAAACTGAAGAGAGAGAAGCCTGTCACGCTAACGTTGCCTTACTCAGCTCTGTCCATGTGTTTTTATGACCTGTCTGTCCATCACCTTGCTTTCCAGCTACTGTGCTGTCCTGAAAAAGAAAAGGAAAAAAAAAAAACGCCAGTGCATCAATGGTCACTGTTCATCTATATCTGTGAAAAATCTTGTGCTGCTTTCTGTACACTTGGAGATGTTTAACTTTAAGCTGTAATTGTATCAGATATTGTTACTGGCAAAATGTTGTTTAAGCAAAATTATCAATTTGATCCCTAGACACTGACAGAGTGAGATATTGTGCTAGCTAGAGAGCCAAATGAGGAGATTTTGCTCTCCTCTGAATTTTCTTGTGTTTATATAAACATACAGTCACTACATGAATCCTATTAAGCTGCATCTTTGTCAAGCTGCTAATAGCTAAGAACGGTGCTATACCATCCAAAGTGAAATTGGAGGTTGATCTCCTACCAGCAGTGTATGCACTTGTGTCGAATGTTACAAATTTATTTTGGTTTGAGATAAATGGAATCTGGACTTACGGTGTTATGATCACTTAAAAAACTTTTATGAAATAGTCTGATCATAAAGCACTGTTGTATCATCCTTTCTACACTTCTGAATCTTTACAGAATAAACTGAATACTCACCAAGCAGCAATGTCTCATTATTTGTTTAGCACCTTTCACCAGAAGTGATATGAACCAAGCCATAGTACAAGTCAAATTATTCAGTGTGACGAGTGTGAAAGTAACAGGTAAGGCACTGGGATCTGGGAAGTGCTTATAGCCTCACCTGCTGGTGATAAGCTGGAAATGCATTTTGTTGGAGGTTGAAATCTGGAGGAAAATTTCTAGTCTTGTTTCCATGGCAGGCAATCATTGCAGGATAAGCTATTTATTTTGTCTGCAAGGTGCATTGTGAGGTATTTAGTCTCATGTTTATGTGCAGATGGGGACCAGAGCTTCCCTTTTTAATAGAGAATGTGCTGTGGGCAAAGAAGGCTTGCCAGATGTTGCACGAGAAATAAAAAGCTTGAGAAGGCACAATAGAAGACTCAAGAAATAGTACTTAACAGGAATGTACAGGGTTGTAATGAGTAAATCGCACCACGATCATTCTCCACTGGGAACGTAATACATTCTTTGAGAGCAGTTTATTTTAAAGGGATTAGATATATTTAAACTGTTAATTTGTCTTACTTTTTGTTAAACCTCATGCAATGTGCTATGGGCTGAATATTTCAGAGAAAGTAAGAGACAAAGTGAATATAGAAGCCAATATGAGGACACTGTAACTCTGGCAAGACCTCCAACGTGGCTGTAAGTCCAAAACCAACAGGCAGCTGTGCTACTTGAGGGCTTTGCTAAGGCAGAAGGGTATTGTTTTTAGAACTGAGGAAAACACTCGTCTCTAGAATCACTTTTACCAAAACCTGTAATATTCCTATACCCAGTGAAATGTGTATCAATAAAAAGAAAAAAAAAAGTACAAAGTGAATTTACTTGTAGGATTTTATTCATTTTCAACCTACAATGAGCATAAAACTCAAAGAAAACATGATCAAAGGCTATGACAGAAGGTAAAACAGGAATAGGATGTTGACTTTACAGCTACTTACATCAATTTTCCTATCATAATAGTGGAATAAAATGAACTGATAATTCACATTAAATGTTACATTACTTTATCCTCAATCTTTACACAATTTTTAAAAAATGCTTTAACTGTAACAGATTGGTGATTTTTTTTTGGCAAAGTTATAATCCCTCACATACCCTTCTCAGAAGAAAAACACTTTCCATTTACCAACTTTAAATACATTATTGTAGCATTATCTTCAAGTAACAGATAGGGGAGTTTCTTTGTGTCTTGAAAAATATTGTTAAATTAAGTTAAAATCAGACAGGGCTCTGCATAGCAATTCAGAGGATGCTAGCAACTCAGAGGATAAAAATGATTGGTTCACATTTACACTGAAAAAGAAGTCCCTGATGGAGGCTGTAAAACAAAATATTCACATTCTGCTTGCTTAAGTAAATATTGACATGGTTGCAGTATTTCCCCCTCGCCTGCCCAGACATCCTCTTTCATGCTTAACAGTTCAACAAAGTCCAGTTTAAAATAAAGTATTCACCCAAACAGATAGCTTTCATGGCTGAGCCCCTCATACACACACATGCACTCACACAACTCAAGTCGAGCTCACATTTCCATTTCCTTGAAAGGCGCGTGGGTGTAGTTAAGGAATTCATTTGATTTCACTTTGTCTATCAAAATATAGAATTCATTATTAATACATGGGAAGGCTAAAATACAGAGCAAGTGAACAGAGAAAATAAAATGATACAAAGCATTTTTCTTGATTTTGCTGCATACAGTAGCTATTAGGACCACAGAGTTCAAAGTTCAGGCATTGTCAGGTTCGGTCCCCGAGGAGGGAGAGTGACAAAGGTAAAAGAGTCTTCCAATTATGGGGACTAAGCCTTGATGCTCAGGTGTGGGTATAGTTCAGCCTGATCTCAGATCAGATGTTTAGACTACCCATGACACCCTCCTGCTGCATCAATATAGCCTCAACATCTGTCTTACCATGTTGCCGCTGTTTTTCAGCTCAAACTGTCTTAAAATCCTGGCCAGGTCTGGCCAGCGAGCAAAATTCGGTTAAGCTAAAAAAACAAGTATCCGATTAAAAAAAAAAAAAAAGAAAAAAATGGGGGTATCATAGTTAAAACCACAAACTGGATTTAAAATTCAAAGTCTTCGTCTGCCATGTCGATGGCCCAGGCAAATTTCTCACGTTGGGTTTTGTTGTAGATCTTTTCAACAGGTATGCCCCACTTCTTACACCTAGTAGAAAAAAATCAGACAAGTTCAGCACAGTGCCCCTCTTTGACTTACTTGTGCACCTTTGCCTTCAACAGCAAAAATCAGGAGAGGGACAGTTTAATCACCACAGGTAAAATAATTTCTCCCACAGTTTATATTTAAAGGACTATCTTACCAAGCCACAGAGATGCGAGGGTCCAGATAGTTGAGCTTGGAAGTGCCGAGGGCAATCTGCTTGTTCTCTTCACGATCAGTGGCCTGCACCTCCAGCTTCATCAGCTGCTCCTCTATCCTCTGAACTGCCTTTTTCTTGCTCTCTACAGCCCTGCAGAGAAGACAGAAACACAAGGTCATAGATGTGGTAACAGGGATAACAAGGAGGACAACTTTAATTTATACCAAATTTTAAACACTTACTTTTTGGATTTTTCATCTCTATGTACTTTGGCATCAGCCTTTGCACTTTTCAGTTCTCTCTTGGCATCAGAAAGCTGGTCCCTTTTAGCATCAATCTAAGAGAAACAACAGATTAGTCTCAGAGACTCAGGACACTATTCACTGGATTTATACGAACAGATATGGCAGCTCCGCAACATGCATCAGGACCCCGTGCATCCTCTGTAAGAGCCCTCTGATTTCAGTACAAATTTTGATAAAATTCAGAGATTTTAAAATGACAAAGCATGAAACTGCATGAAAAGTTAGACAAGTCTGAGTGCTAACAGGACTGTAACTTAAATCTCACTTAACACTTTTTATTACAGTTTCAATACTTGCAGCACTTTGCCTTTAATCATTTTGGGGAGTTTATATTCCTATTTTTTGTATGTTACTGAAACCTACAAAAGAAACCTGAGCAGTTAACTAACATGAACACAAACTCAGGTTTAGATTTGAAAAAAGAGTGTTATGAGTGTTTAAAGACACAAGCTGACCTTGGCCTGCAGGTTCTGCATAGACTTCTCAAATGTCTTAGGTGGAGCCCTCTGATGGTTACACAGGATGGCCACAGCCCTGTTGGCCCTGTTGTAGGACAAGATCTTTGCTGGAATGTTTTCCTCCGCTAGAGAGACAGTGAGAACAATGGGTTTTCTCCATGAAGAATAATTCATGACAGTAGCTACGTCTAAAGGAAAAGTTTATTATTTAATATCAAATGAGTGTTTTCAGATGTATGCCGTTTACATATTCAGACAATAATGGGACTGTAAAGAGATCTGATTCACTACTTGATCACTACGATGCCTCAAGAATTCGCAATGGAGAGATTATTGCAACATCTGTTAAAAAAAAAAATTTAACCAAATACGCTGTCAAATTCACCTTTAACTTTGTTTATTATGTGTTTCATCCCTTTTTTGGCAAATTAGGTACATGGCTGGAGAGCGCCTGTACCCACAACTGTACTTAAGGAAAAACAACAAGTCAACATTTTTCTGTTTTATAACGGCTGGCAACAAGCAATAAGTGAGAACTGAATGAAATAACTGAAGGGATATTGTGCTATATACACATTATCATGTGTATTATAAACACAAAATGAAAATCTCACTTTTAAATAACATGAGTATCATAAATGCCTTTATCAGACAGCCCCATTCAACAAAGGATTAGGAAGGATCAAAGCAAGATTTTAATGGAAATGTGTTTTTTGGATATTGTAACTGAGTGGAGATATACCACTTGTGAGCTCCTTTAGCTGCTGTTGCAGGGTGATTGAGGCGTTGTAGGTACGGAAAACTTTGGCTGTCAGACCATCCATCAGCTCCTGGAGGTGCTTGTTCAGAACAGAAGTCTAGAGTCAGGGACAATAAGTGCAATCATTATCCAATGCCACTACGTAACACCAGTTACTTTGAGAAACCGCTTCCAGACAGACATCTTAGAATAGTGTTTTTTTTTCCTCTTTCTAAAATAATAAAATATTTATGAACTTAAGTTTTATTGTTTCCTTTCAGAGGTGATGTTTTTCTTACATTCAGGCGATCAAACAGGTCATCATCAGGTTCCTTGTTCTCCATAAACAACTGAACATTCTTAAATACCTGAAAGAGGAGGAACACACATTAATACAGAAGCTATGTTGCACACTTTACAAACACTGATTTACAGTGCTTACCCTTTTCTCCACAGGGACTTTGTTGTAGTAACGGATGGAGTCTTTACCAAGAAAGTCAAACTCTACCACATACTCCTGCCCATCCTTTTCTGGGTAGAGTTTGATGTGTTCCACTCTCAGTGAGCAGCAGCCCACAGTGTCTGCAGTCTCTCCTTCCTCCTTCTCATTACCCGCTCTCAGAGCCAGCTGAAGCACATGAGAACAGCAGAAATTAAGCAAGTTTATAAACAGACACCACCACTCACTGCAGCTGGTGATACAGCATCTGCTAAACCTTACTACAGACAGCATTACAATCAAGAGCACTGCATTTAACTCCCTCAAGCTATTAAGACTGAAAAATGTCAATGGCAAACAAGCGCCTCACCTTGTCAATGAAGTAGAGTGCCACAGCCCTCTGTCTGATCCTCATCTCCTTAGACTTCCAGTCTTCACGGTACTGGGCTCTGATGCGGTCCACACATTTTTTAAGTCTACGAGCTGTTTCATACTTCTGCCAATCCTTCTCTCCCTGTGGACAAAAAGTGTGGATGAGAGAATAGTTGGTAAAATTACATGGGCAGTCTTACATACTGTATGTAGCCATTTCTTATAAGGGCACTGGATATTTAATAAGACATTGCAGGATTTCAATTTTTACATTTCAGTCCAGCTAAAATCATTTTAAAAGACTATAAATAGGCCTTAAGGTTACAATTTAGCCTCTAAACGTACAATATGCACAGATGCTACAAGTAGACAGTGTTGCCATAGTAAGTTGTTGTTCAGCCTTCAGAAAAAACTGGCTAGAGATCAATTTTAAACAGGGTCAAAACCCCCATATTGTGTAGAACTTAGCCAGTCAGCCTACCTTGATCCTGGAACTGGGGTTCAGCATGATGTACTTGATGGAACCTTGAATGTTTTCCGTCCACGACACCAACCAAGTCACCTTGTTGTCATGACGAACCTCTTTCCACTTGGTACCTGGAGGAGGCTCAGGGTGCTTGGAGTCCCTATGACAAGCACATTTAGAAAACATTTAGATTGCGCTCACTTAACACAGAAGTTCATAAGCACTGAAAAGTAACAATCTGTCCCCTACTTGCTGCAGTTGACGATGATATCTTGGGGCCTGATGCGACGTTTGAGCATACCCATCTTAGGATGGTCTCCACGGCCGCGGAACAGGCCCGGGGGCTCAATGCGGAAATTAGCAATACGTTCTCTGTGGTTGTCCATGATACAGAAGCCATACTCCTGCAAGATGCGCTCATTCTCTTCTTTTATTTTCTACAAAAGAGTAGAAGGGGGTGAAAAAAAGTCAAACAAAATCTAGTTAGGGTAAATAATTTTAATGGTGTAAAAAAATCTTTAGTATATCATTTAAACATTAAAGAAGGTAAGGACATTCTTCAATCTGAACCGGCACTTCAAACAGAAAAGAAAAATATCCAGTGGGAATCATGGGCGGATAAGCATATATGGAAAGATAATGATTTGTATAGAGCAGATATTTTATAATGCTTCCAAGAATTTAAAATCATTTTGGCTGAAAGGACAAGGATTTTGGCAACACCTGCAAATTAGGCATTACTTTAAAAGTTAGGGAGCAGCCTCCATTTGTCATGAAATGATGACAATCACTGTGTTGGAAGTGAAAATTTAAGAAAAATGTTGTGAAGATCTTTCTTTAAAAAAGGAGAACATATTAAAAACATAGTGGCCGATACCTGCTAGTTATTCAGACGCATAGATCTGAAGTGCCGGGCAAATTCACACACTTCAGATCTATGCAAAGGTATTACGACACCAGCTAAACTTTAAACAATGGGACTAATATGGGACAATCACTGTTAGGGGTGTCCAAAGGAAGTAGGTCCTTTTTTCTTTTACTGTGGGATTGTTTTCATTTCTTTTTTCTGCAAACAAGTAGCCTGAAGCAAATCATCACCAGAATCCCCCCAGTTGTGCCTATTATGAGACCAGTCTTTCCACCCAACAAGAATATAAAAACCTATTTTTGAACTTGCATTGGGAAACTCTCTTAATGCTTCAAGGATTGGTCTACACCTTTGTAAGGAGTCAGACAAAACCTGTTTTTGATGAATGGTTAAGATTAATGTCACATTACCTGTTTTAAATCTTTCAACCTGTGACAAATAATTACTGAAGGAACTTTTATGAAACCTAGTTTCATTATTTAAGAAATATAAAAGGAAAATAAAATGAATCTAGTTTTTTTATTTGTTCTGGAGCCATCTAAAAAACATTACTGTATGATTAGCTGAGCTGTCCCTCTCCTGACTATATGATTAAATTTGATAACTGATTTTTGTTTTATAATATCTCAATGTAAATGTTGTCATGTGTTGCACTATGTTGTTTATCACTTGGAAAACTTTTGCATTTAAATTAACCTATTTTATTTGCTAAAAAGTCATTTGAAATATATGTTCCAAGGGCTGGTGTGGCTGACAAGCATTTTATCACCAATACGAAGGCTGTGTATAAAACATGGGCAACAGTCCTCCGGTAATGTTAATATTGTGGGTGACCAACTATAACAGCTTAAGCTGTTGTTTTGATAATGTAGATTCATCAGATGTAGTTCTGATAAGGTATAAATATGGTAACTGACCAGTTTCTCCTCCTTTGACATGGCCTTCCTGGCTTCAGACTGTGCCTTGAAGTATTCACTCATCTCAGTAAAGTTGCACTTCTTCAGGTCTGTGATTTTACTCTTTTCTTCGTCAGTCATTTCCTGCATAGGTAAAAATTTGTAGCATATGTAGCATGAATCTTTGAACAACTACACAAGACCGCACAGTTTTTTGTAAATTTGGCATTTGTAATTTTCTTACCTTCCTCCAATCTTTAAAGAAGTTTTTGCGAAAGATGTCTTTTGTGGTGTACTCATGGTCCAGCATTTTGGCAAAGAACGTGGCTACCTCTTCTGCTTCTGGGCTGAGCTTCATAGACTTGCCTAAAATATGGGAAAAAAAGGAAAGGCTGTTTTTTGACAAGCCATCACACAGTTCTACAGTAACACCCAACATCTAAAAGTTAAACACTCAGTAGAAAAAAAAACTGTCTTACCATCATAGTAAAATTTAACATTGCTAGGCAGAGGCTCATAAGGTGGTGCAAATACTGGTCCTTTATGTTCCAGAAACTTCCATTTGACACCGTCTGTGTATCTCTCTTCTTCCCACCTTGATTCAAGCACATAAAAAAGCAATCCAATCCAGCAGTTTCAATTTATCAGAGAAACAAAACATTACTCCATTCAATAATAACATGCAATACATCCATATTTACCCAATCACAACACTGATGATAAGCATGCTAGCATACAGCTGGCTGGATGCACTCACCATTTCCACTTCTCCTCTGGCTCTTTCTTTGCTTTCTTTTTTCCATCAGCTACTTCTCCTTTTTTGTTTTTTGTCTTTTTGGACTTAATGTCCTAAAAGGGAAGAGAAACTATTTGAGTTTCTGTTTTCAGGTTGGCAAAAAATGTCAGTATCAACACAAAAGGATAAGACTCAAGGCTCCACAATTCCTCAGGTGCTTCCAATTTTGTGCAAAAATGTATCCGAGCAAATCAACAACTTCAGCTTGCATTTTGCTTACCTCATCTGCTTTCCTTTTCTTGGCCTTTTTGTCATTTTCAATCTTTATTTTCTTGGGCTTGAATTCAGAGCTGAGAAACATATTACAAATTTGGTCACAGTTTGAACTAAAATACACAAAGAGACATATGGAAGAAGTCACACAAGCCACTCACTCATTATCATCATCCCGCTCCCTTTTTAGAGACTTGTCATGTTTGGGAGAGTGGTAAAAATCCTCCTCAGGCTCAGACTTCACATGTGGAGGGCTGCAAAAGAAAACCCATTCAATAAGAAATGGTTACATCGTAGAACGCATCTGCTGGTAGCCTAAATATAGCACTTTAGTGAACTGTGGAGTCCACACATACCTGGCAAAGCCATTCTCTTTTTCCTTTTTGACTTTACCGTCAAGGGACTTTATCTGAAACATTGGAAAAAATTGTTGAAGGGAAAACTTGTCAAATAGAACAGCAAATGATGAAACTATGTCCACATAATGGAAGTCCATATATTGCAAAAAAAAGGGCACTGCAATGATTCATCATAACAAATATAGTATCAATAGTATAAATCTGTATCAAAAATGGTTGGTAGTTCTGAGCTGCTGTAGATTCTTGGTAAATTGTATCGTGCCGTGCTATGCAATGGCTTCTTCTTGGATATATTACACCAACTGCCCTCAACATACACCCTATTTGCAGATTGTAAGGGTATGTTTAAAAAAATAAATAAAATAAAAGATTTTCTCCAAAATTAAGCAGGGGAAGAGCCAAATCAAATTCTTTATTCAGCCAGAATACAAGTACAGCTTTGTGGCTGCTGGAAGCTGTCTGAAATTATGTTGAACCAGAAAATATTAAAAGTGAATCAAAAGACCTATTTGTCAATTCTAGCAGAATTAAAAACAGAAGATGCAAAAAAAAAAATGAACTGGCTATACTTGTGGCATTTTGTTTTAATAGCTGGGGACTACTAAGATGACTGATGGTGATGGTTAAATGATTCACCTGAGTTTTGTTGGTGGAAAAATTCATATTGATGAATCCTGAAATCAAAACATTATTTGAAACACTACCTGTGTTCTTCCTCGAATTTTATGCATAATTCACCTTCTCCTCCTTTCTTTTCTCCTTGTGCTTGTCCTTGTATTTGTCTGTGCTGCCATCTTTGTGCTTCATCTTTTCCTTGTCTCTGTGTTTTTTATCAGATGAGTCCTTATGATCACTAGAGTTTAAGAAACAAAAAATGACTATTAATTTCAGTAAGGTTTAGCTCAAACCATTCAATGCAGGGAATGTTGCAGTAATCAAGCGGTATATCCTGTCCACTTTGAGCGGACATCAGAAACATACATCTTAGAAGAGTGAGGAAGCCCACACCATACCTGTTGCCATGCTTTGCTCTCTCCCGTTCCTTATCTTTCTTGTGGTCCTTATGTTTGTGTTCCTTCTCCCTATACTTGTCTTTATGCTTATGAGAGTCTGAGAAGAAAATCAATGTATTAAAAATCAAACAAGATTGACTGAAACAATCCAACAATGGATTTAATAAGTTGTAAGATTTCTGTGTAACCACATTAGATACACAATCTAATAGCCAATGTATGATTCTATACACAAGTATAAAAGAAGAATTAAGTGCACTCCTCTTTACCAGGTTCTCAAGCTAAGAAAGACAATCTTATTAACCAAGCAATCAAAGGTCACTCACCTTTTTTTTTTTGTTTAAAAATATGAATTGCTAAAACAAGGTCTGCACATGCATCTCATTTTAAATAGCATACAAGGAGGAGACTGAACACCTACACAGCACCTCCTATTGCCCGTATGAGCGTCATTGTTTATGAGACAATATGAAACAACCGACAGGCTGATGCATGCCGGTGCATGTATGCCTTCACCCGCTCTTCAAAAGCAGTTATCAAAAGAGAGCTGTCACCCAACTTTGCTATCAACAAACACTAAATTGAGTCTTGATGCTTTTAAGGGGGGTTAAACCACAAGCAGAGATGGAAGCTAACACATAATAGCTACTTTACAAAAAAAAAGTGTTGATATTTTCCTGGTATTCAAGTGCAAAACAAACTGTTCGCTTGTTCAAAAAAGTGAAAAAAAGTGAACTGAACTCAAAGTCTAATCAGTGAGTAATCTATGAAACTCAAAACAGACTTGGAGCTTTAACTTGATTGGTCCATTTATCACTTTAAAATTAGCTGTATTTGTTATCCATTGTTTGAAGATGATTGGTTTGATCCAAGCTGTCTATGTCTAACCAAAACAGTGTGTGAAACATTTGAATGACCACTATGTACTCCCTAACATTTGAGGACAGAGCATATCTGGGACTTTTTGTAAGACTGAACCCTGCAGTTTACAGCTGACATGTGGAATAAATTAAGAATATATGACTTTTGTGATGGACTAGCTAACAAGCTGTGCTTATGAGTCCAAAACCTATACTTAAAATACAGTATGTGCTTGATAGCTGCTTATAGAGCTGACAAAAGAATGGGCTCTTTTTGAACCTGGCCAGAGTTGAGATGCTTAGTAAAAGACAACCCAATATATTAATCTTATGAAACTGTTCAGTCCATTCTGGAGGGGATGAATTTAAGTCTCACAATCAAATGCTGTCCTGACCACTCATGAGTAAAAACCAAATAAGTAGACCGCCACAGTTGTCAAGTTACTTTCAGAAAAACAGATGCACAGGAAAGCCAAACTCTGATCAATAATGTGTGGCCGCCAGATTTTCTCAAGTACAATTTGTCTGAAAGCAGACATATTGAAGATTTTGTCCTAGATTGTTTATACATCCAAGAAAAAGTTAGTCCTCCTCACAGACTAAGAAAACAAACTGTAGTTTTCTTGACATAGATATTTGCTGCTTGTTGAATGGTTAACTGCAGATAAACTGCATTTATATGGCCTTATTCTAGTCTTTCGACCACTCAAAGCACTTTACAATACAATTCAGCATATATCCATTCACACAATTCAGTCATAAATAGCAGGGGCTTCTTTACAAAGGGCCAACCTGCATATCAGGATCACACACATACACTTACACAGATGGAACCTCAACAGACATGATTACAGCAATAGGAGTCCAAAATTCGTGAAAGCTTTAACTTTAAAATATAACCTAGATCTAAAATCTAATTCCTAATTTGACTCCTAATGTGATGATGAATTAAAGTTATGACCTGATGTGTTGACTTGAAATGAGGATCTAACCTAAAAACGGTCCAGCTTGTCCTTGCATGAGGGAATGTTAAATCCCAGCAGCTATGAAAAATATATATAACTAAGTTTTTTGTTTTTTTTTAATGTTTGAGACCGGGTAAAAATATTCTCCTTCGCAACTGTGCTGGATGTTAATAAAGCACTTTGTCTTTGCATTTCTCCTCCACACAGCCATCTGCACTTTATAGCCTGGGTTCAGCTTGCAGTACAGTCGGGCCGCTACACCGAGAAAGAAAATGGCGCAGAGACTAAGTCCTCAACCCCTAAACCCTCACTTTCAGGTGGGAAATTTGGTATTAAAAGCTAACCAACAAGAAATTCTGACACAATAAACTGATAAAACACCTCAAGGTGTGTGCCAATAATAGTTTGTTTCGAGAAAATAATTTGCGGAAAAGCTTTTATTAGACCTCCCTTTTGAACAATAGGCGCTTGTGAGTGAGACAGAGGACTTAGTCTCTGGACGCCATTTCTGTCCTCTACTGAGAACTAACGCAACGCTACATTTGATCAGTGAAGATGTGTCAAAATATGAGGCATATCCTCGCCTCTTCTTGTTAGCTTCATGTCAAACTTACCATTGAAACGAGAGCCAACGTCAACCTGAAAAAAAATCAAAAACAGATGAATGTTAAATTTCTCAGTAGCTAACTAGCCGGCTAACTAACTTTGAACTTGCTGGATGGCAAAGCCACAGTCTGTTAGCTTCCCAGCTAGCTAGGCTAGCTTGCTACGCTGGCTGGCAATATAGCTTAGTGGCTAATGCCGAAGCCGCTACGGCTAACATTGGCTAAAGCTAACGCCAAATAGAGTAGAGAAGTATCCCACTTGTGTTGGACTTCATGTCTAGCCACACAACCATAGAAGCCAACCAGACTTAACCTTTCCGTAACATTACAAGTAAAAAGGTGATGAAACATGCCAAGATGCTGTTGACAACAAAATGAGTTGGCTTACAAACACACTTGGCTAACGCGCGCTAGCGGGTACTATTCAGTTAGCTAGCCAAGTTGCCTTGTCAAACCAATCAAATAAAACGTTTTCAACTAAATGACCCAGTCATAACCACCAGTGGTGTCTTTACAATACATATTCAACATTACCTGGTCTTCGCTGTGGGAATGATCCCCACTCATCTCTGAAGGGTTGTTGGATTTAAAAAAAATTAAAAATGAGTAACGTGTAAGGTAACCACACACCGGCAAGGAGATGCAGGCAGTCGTAGAATGAAGAAAAGCAGTTGTGTAAGAGATGGTGAAGTCCCAAATGTACACTAATGCGCATGCGCATTCATTTAAATGGTATAGAGTGCAATGTAACTCCTCCTCTTCCCAAAACGTGTTGCTCTCTGGCACACGATGATCACAAACCGTTCTGTCTCCACTCAAGTGCCACTTGTTCATACTTGTGTAAGTTGTATTCACTTGAGTTTATGAGGAACTACGAAAAAAACTAAGCGGCTCTTTTTCGTAAAAATGCATTTATTTTTATCATTATTAATAGTAGTAGTAGTAGTGGAAGAAGAAGTAGTGTTAGTATCATTGTTGTTTATTGGCTGTGGTATAAAATTATTTTATCATTAGAATAATGATAAATCATTAGACTATCATTAGGCCTTACTCTTTCTGTGAGTTGTAATTCCATTAAAAGGGCTGTCCTTTCAGCTATATGCTCTATCCTGCTCACCTTTCTGTCATTTTGTAAACATGTGATACCAAGTTATATGTCCTGTGGGCCCAGTGGCATAGACAAAACAAATTACAGACGTCGTTAGGACAAATTGACATACCTGTCAGTTGAGTAAGCTAAGGCTGCCTTTAAGGACTGGAATGGTGTTGTGATTTTTGTGGCTTCAAAAATGGTGTCTGCCAGAACATGTGGCATGTGAAAGACAGGAGCTAGTCATGCTCTCCACAACCTTGAGAGGTAATAGACCTATCATGTAACAACTAAAAGGCAAGGAGGTTCAAACTATAGCTGAGGATTAAAAGTTTGAGAAACGTCTCAGGATAGAATGATACAATATTCACCTAGAATTCTTCTTCTTAGTTTAATGCTCACTCCAATTGATCTGGGTGATCTTCTTTGGATAATAAACAAAAATGTGTTGTATTTACCTGGGTTCCCATTCTGGTTGAGCCCACTGAACAACTATTAATCTTATCAGAAAACACTAGATAATGTTTTAAAAAAAACAATTTTAAAAAGATTTTGATTTTAGTTATGGGCTGTTACAATGGAACAATAGTCTGCACTTTGGTTATTGTTGAACACTGTGTTGCAAATAATTTAAAGCCAATAGTATTTCTGAGTTTTTTCCATCATTATTTTCCCCCAAAGCTTATAATATCTGAATCTCAGAATAATATTATAATGGAATTTTGGATTCACAGAGTTGCGCAAAGGTATACCGGTAATAAGAAATTGTCTTTGAGTGGTTCTGAGTGAATGACCCTCCACGTGACCTCATTTTGTCCACAAGAGGGCATTGCAGTCCATAACCTTACCTTTTAGATCACCAGATTTTATCAAGACTTTTTGCCTGAAATGGATTTTCATAAAACTGCATCTATATTAAGAAGATTATCCCACACCGTATGCGTGATTATAGATGTTAGTGTGTCTTCTGTAAAATCTTATTGTACCAAAGCTAAACTAAACTTGCCTGATTTTTGGTTCAATAACAATCTGTTAGGGTTAGTTCACAGACTTTCAACTTCAATTTCTTTTACATTTTTATTGATGAAAAAAAGTACAGGGGAAGTACATGCAACAAAAGGTCTGCACACAGTGCAATTATTTGCAGTAAAAAGCAATACAACCAATTATCTTCATATGCTTTACATTATCTAAGAAGCTTCAGTAACAGTTTTAGGTCAACTGTGATAATCCACTGTCAAAATTATGCAACACTCACCAAACAGGTTGTGAAGTGCTTGAGTGGAGTTTGTTACAATAGGTTTATAGGCTGTGTTTACATAAATTAAAGTTAAATTCATTAAATTACTGAGACACTACAATTTCCTTTAAAAATATTGGTATAAATAATCACAACAGGAAAACAGCAAGGCAGTAATGTCAAGTTCATAGTACTTACTGCCTATTTTTCACATCAGCTTTAATTAAGATCATTTAAAGTCAAAATCTGAATGCAGTACTGTTTTAACATTATTGTTTTTGCATTATGTTAAAAGCATCCGTTTCAGTTCCTGCTGTGTGGACGTTATAACAAACTAAATTTTGCTGATTAAGAAGCAATGCAAGGTTATACGGCATTGTTATGGGAACGTTGCGTCCTCTCCTTCACATGCTTTAAGCCTCCTGATGGTTTGGCTTTGAGAGAGGCATGGTCGGATTCTGGTACAAGAACATGTAGGAGTCACACAACAGCCTGCGTACTAGTTCAGGAGTTTGGCTGGGGTTAGCCCAAGCCAGCTCCTCCTCCGGCTGGGACAGGAAGTCACCCACCTCCGGACAAGATCGGATCTCTGGAATGTTGTAGCCACACTGATCATCACCTGTTAGGAAGAGCGGCCTTCAGATTAGACATCAGGTCAAGCAGAGATAAAGACCTGTCACAGACGTCAGAGCATAGCTTTATCTAATACTATCCAGGCTGCATTATCAGAGAATAAGGCAGTCAAGTGTAAACACTTCATATAAAAATCACAACAAGACAGAGATTGCAAAGACATCAGAATCAAATGATCATTTTTGCAATTCTACAACGCCAATAATAGAAGAAAAGGTTTTTGCTAAAGACAAGAACTGATCCATCGATTCAACTAAATGAAACAAGTGGTATCTACATTACCGCATCTGTCTGCCATGCTGTCAAAGAAGAGCCAGGAGTTGGGATCAGGGCTGAATTTGACAAAGGACACATAGTGGCTAGTATGGATGCAGAGCACAGCAAACAGCTGCATCATGCGTCTGGGCACAGGGGCATCAGAGGTTTCACCCCCTGGTACGGCCAGAGCTTTGGGGGAATGATCCCGGCGAGTGGGATGGGCGTGCACCTTCACAAAAAAATAGACAGTTATTAAGTACAAGTTTGGACAGCTGGATACTTGACATAAAAAAGGCAATCTGGCTTACCTGTGTGTTGCATGTAGTGCAATACTGTTTGATTCTTCCTGGCTGCAGTTTGCGATCTGGGAGGCACTGAAGACACTCGTACTCTGCCAGCTGCCCGCAGATGAAACAGTCCCTTGGAGCTGTTGGGGGAAAGTAAGAGTCATCAGGATCTTTAAACTCTTAAGAAAACTCTGTTTAGAGAAGTATTTCATTTATATCCTATATTGTTTCAATCTGTGCTGATAGCGTCTGCTCCTCACAATTGTATAGAAGGTCTGTGATGTCTAGCTCAGTGGAGGGGATGATGTGAGAAAACATCTTGTACTTGTTTCCAAACCTTGGCATCTGAACAATTAGACAGGACGGAATCTGAGGACCAAATTACAAAGAAAACACTGAGGTTACATGACCGTAAGGACAAAAACTTGATTAACGCAATGGTACTTCTTTTCCATTCAGAAAGGAGGAGCCCACACTAACCTCTTCAAACTTGAGGTCACCTGACAGACAGGAAGTGTCTAGCAGCTGTTGCACAGTGGGCACCTGTCCCATCTGTTCTTTTTCCAGAAAGATCTGAAAGGTGTAGGCACCTTGAGATATTTCCTCTGTTGATCTAAAATGAAACAAAATTTTAACCAATTCTACACTTTATACAGTCAAATTGGACAGAGTTTTTGAATGGCTAGAAGCATACCTGAGCTTGAGAAGTGGCTCCATGCAAAGCACCTTCTGAAAGAGGACTGTGATAAACTCCTCTGGGTCTGCAGTAAAGCAAAGCGGTTAAGCACATTTACAACCATAACATTGGTTTAGTTATGCTACAGTAACTGAAAAAAACTTACTTATGTTAAATATATATTTTCATGGATATGTACCTTTTTCATCTGTTTGGAACGTGTCACAGCCAAGCTCTTTACGGAAATTCATCACACTCTCAGCAGGCACAAACCCTTGTCTGCAATACAGTTTGTACATTAGCTATTAGTTGACAAACACAAGACCTCACACACTGGAATCGCTGCATTCATCAAAACAATTAAGGGCAATGACAAAGAAATACTTTTCCATATAAGTGATTTTTTTAAGCATTTGCACTCTCTGATCAGTGCAATCAATACAGTGTACCATAAAGTCAATGAAAACTTGTTTAGCAATTAAGATTATGTAACATGGTATGATGTTTCTGTTTTGCACACTAGATGATAATACAACGTGTTTGAAAAACAAACTGTCTCAAAGAAAGTGCTTGTACCTGCGTAAACTGTTGACTATTTTTCTGAGAGTGCAGGTTATGGGTTGCTCTGTGTCAGCAGGCCTCTGCCAGATATTATCCAGGGTCACGGATGAACTGAACAGACTGAAAAGGAAAAAAAAACAAAAACAAAACTTTGTTTTATCAACACAGCTTATATCTGAATAGAGTTTACCATGCTCATTTAGTTGTACATAATCTCCTCTTTATGGCAATATTGAGATTAAAAAGTAAATCTGAGCTGGGTTTGAAACAATGTGCTACTTGAAAATCAGGCACCTTTAGGAGTGGA
The DNA here is from genome assembly GCA_029783645.1 of Ctenochaetus hawaiiensis. Classification (NCBI taxonomy): domain Eukaryota; kingdom Metazoa; phylum Chordata; class Actinopteri; order Acanthuriformes; family Acanthuridae; genus Ctenochaetus; species Ctenochaetus hawaiiensis. The sequence goes on along the minus strand of JAPZDY010000012.1, from coordinate 22,707,749 downwards.
ACTGGTTTTACCTGAAGAGTGTGGCATCGAGGTAACAGGAGTTGATGTGACCCTGAATCCCTTTCATTCTTCCTACTAACAAAGACAAGGCCTCTGATTCAGGGATAGGTGGTGCATCCTCCTCTGAGTCCTCAAATGGTGGAACTGAAAACAGCAATCAGATACACATAAACAAATGTTCCTGTCAAACTGAAGTTGAACACAGACCACATCATTTCCCCTGAAGCTTTACATCTGGTAAACTGAGTTTCCTGCAACAGCTTCTCACTGGGTGTAGAAACAGTCCAAATGAATAATCACACTGGCATTCAAGGACTGATTAGTCTGTTTTTCCAAAGCAGTAAGTTCACAGGATTGTCAGACATGTTTCGTTAATACATGTTGTCACAAACTGTGCACTGTTTCAGGTTTCTGACTTCATTCCACCTCAAAGGGTGTAAAAATAAAAGCAGTTAAACTAATGAGAAGCAATGATTCATGACTATTTAAATCCCCCCGCCAGCCCCTAACAATTAAGCAGGATGCCATGTTCCTCAAAACTGACTGTAAGGTTGTCTGATGCACATTATAAATGGCAGGTGATAAGAGGATTGAAAAACATCTGTCTCAATAGCTTTATGTGGTAAACTTCTGTACAGCTCTGCAGAATAGACCACTCTGAAGAATATCAGGCTAAAATGCTTCAATTTAATTTATACAAGTAAAAAAGAAACACTGATAAAAAAAATGTTAAAATTGTAAAAATGAAAAAAAAATACTCCAGTTATATTAAATGTGTGTAATGTGTGTAACTGAGCTACTTGTGTTTGCATGTCCCACCACCGTAGGACACTTATCTCACCTGGTGTTTCACTGGGTTTGGGGGTCTCCTGTCCTGTTGAGGAGTAGAGGAACCTACTATCAGGGCTGCACTTTGTGACAGGCACAAACAGCGCTCTGTTGCCTGTGCAGGTAAAATGTCTCTGGTTTCCATACTTCCCATCAGAGCAGCCATTCACCTCATAGTCCTTAAACAGTGAAAACCACATCAGATTTGAAGAGTCTTGGACCCTTAAAGGGGACAGAAAATGTAACTGTAAAAAAATGTTTGTCACTCACCAACTCAATCCCAGCCCATTCATCAGTCTTTCCTCCAGGGACCCCCAGCCATCGGACAACCCCATACACTGTGATCCCTAAGTTGGACATCACCTCCACCATGGATCCCACCTCCAAAGGCACATGGGATGTGGTCAGACTTTGGCTCTGAATGACACGCTGCTCTGTATGGCTCTCTCTCACTTGTCGTGCACGAGATCCCATATTGGGCATGGAGTTGATGCGCATCACCGCTTTTCTGTTTAGACCTGCAGAGAGGTGAGGAGGATGTTTGAGGGGGGAAGGAGGCTGGTGGTTAGGGAATCATATGACATTTTTGTGAGTCCTGTCACATGCTGCCTCATCAGATTGCATAACCGGCACATACTGTAATGAGGTATGTAGACAGCTCAGGGTGCACAATGTGCAAAACGCCAGACCATTTCATGTTTTGCATTCCAGGGCAACAAAACCAGTTTTTCATGTTGTACTGCTGTGTCCCCTCTGCAGTCCCAAGTGTTTTCCAAGGACCGACAATGGTGGGATTTCATTCGCCAACAGGAAGGGAGGTGATGCAGATAGTTTTTTTTAAACTAAAAAAAGCGATTTTAATTTTTAAAAAAGGGAATTTAGTTTGACAAACCTAGCAGCATCATGGCTGGTATCTTGTCGGTGCTTTTGACAGAGAGAGGCAAACTCTAACTTTGACATTCATACTTACTCCCATATTGGCCATCTTTCCAGTACTGTCCGAGGGGAGTGGAGTAAGATGGGACCACCTGGACGATGTCTGCAGCACTGAACAGGGGTGGAGGAGCATGTTTCTTGGATGACAAGTTGTGATCAGAGTCCTACAAAGGAAACAAAGAAAGACACTTAGCATTCAGATGTACAGAGTGCAGAAAAACACAATTATACAAGTGACACTGAGTGTTTGGTGTGTTGCCTTTTCCCATAGCCATAGACCACTTGAATTGATATGGTGATGCTTGATTCAACAAATTTAATAGGGTCTTATCTTAATTGGGTATTATCTGCAATTATTAGTTTCATGGAAACCTATTAATGATAACAATGCCCTTTTTGCCTTACTTTTTTAATCATAGATGCCCACACCTTGATGTTACAAAACATAAACCATAGAAACAACTCTAACCTACCACAAATTCCACTTCAAAGCCGAGCATTTGCAGGTCATCTTTGTTCTCCTTCTTCCCAATCTGCATTAGGTTCTTCACCAGTCCGGGCATGTGTCCCTTCTTGTGCTTCACCACCACCAGGTCATCTTGAGACAGCTCACAGATGGCCGAGAACAGCTGGGGGTTGCACAGCAGCTCCAGGCGCTTGCTAACGGAGGAGACGAAGAGCAGTAGCTGGGCCTGGTGGCGGGTCAGGGGGTAAGTGTCCTCCCTCCTCACGATGCCTCCGCTCTTGGGGCTCCCCGCGTTGCTGCCCCCGCTGTACAGGAGCCCCATCAGCTCTCCACGCTGCGTCTCTGCCTCCAGCCGGCCGATACATCCCCGGCAGAAGCCCTTCCTCGACTTCCCACGTAACACAATGAAAAACTTCTCCTTTACTACAGTTTTGGGCTCCATTGAAACGTCTTCTTTCCACCAGTATGATCTGTTTAGCAGTGCTGAAGCAGGTGTTGCGCTTATGAGCAGTTAACCTGTGGAAATATAACATAAACATCATTACACTGTAGCCAAAGACAAATTAGAGCAAAGGCTATTTAGTAATAAAGTTGAGGAAAAAAAATTAAATAGACACGAATGGTAAATATGAGAGCAAAGCCTCCTGGTAAAGCACACTCACTGAGTCAAACAAAACAAAATACCCCGATATTAAACGTAAAACTGTACTATGCAACATGAAATCAGCAACAGTAGGTCAACTGTGAAAATGTTGTAAAACATTTTAAGTCCCAACAGTAGTTAGCTTTAAAAGTGGATCAGGATACTCCACCTCTTTAAATAAACAAAGGGAGCTGCTGTGTAACGTTACTCCTCACATTTTTATTAACACTCTTAGTCGGTCTAGCTTTTTGTAACATAATCAAACATTGTTTACTTACAGTTTTCGTTTGTAAAGAACAATTACTCCGCGACAGGTTTCTCCATTGTTGCTAAAAGAACTATATGCTCGCAAAGGCAGGTGAGTCAGACTGTCCTCCTTTCCCTCTTAAGTTAACGTAACTCGGACTAGGTGAGGTGACCTGCAGGAGTTTAAATACTGACCTGCATGTGACCGTCGACGCCCACTTGGCAGCTCCCAGCTCCTCCGCCCAAAACCCGCCCCTGCGAACGCGAGTGGCCGCTAATGTGACAGGAAACAGCCGCCTACTGATCGCGTTAATCACCGGAGCTAAGTAATGAGATCCAGTAAACTCATACAAAACCGTACATGAACGTGCAAAAAGTGGGCCAGAAGTTTTTTTGTTTTGATTCGTTTTCAACATGAAGTCTAGACTGAAGTAACTGTGTTTTCAAGAAAGCTTAATTTAATTCTTTTGTAATGGGTTTACTTTGGGTAAAGGCATACAGGCTTAAACAATATATCCTTCTTGATGCTAAATACTAACTTCTGCATTTGTGTGCATTGTGTATTATCAATGTAAGATGTTGAAACAGGACAGAGTTTAGGAACATACATATGTTGTGAAACGTTTTGAGATCTATCTTCTAATCTTGTTTTAGGTATGTCTTTATTAAATGCACCATGTTGTTACATTGGACATTAGACTAAGCCATAAAACTCTGGTGCTGCCTAACTCCAGTGAAGACACAAAGTCTTAATTTTTTGCTTGCAGAGGCTTTAATGTCATCTTGTGAAAAAAAAACAGGTGATTTCTTGATAATAACTTACTGTCAGAATATTACTCCACAGACAGTGTAAACACAGAATGAGTTTCTTAAGTAACCACTGGCTCCGGTGCAACTTTTTGAGTGACATGTTTGTCTGCATGTAAACATGTGACATGTCCTGTGATGCAGTTGGAATGAGAGTCTGTCAGTATCTTGACTTTGCATCAGCTTTACCCAACAGCCCTCATTTTCTTCAGAATGCATATACATAGTGACCATCTGTCACGAACATCATGTGCCTCAAGCAGCATAAAAAAACAAACTTCTATCTTTCTTTAATCATTTATTTAACAATCCATTGAGAGATAGCAAATTAGAGCTCAACAAGGATGAGGTTAGACAGTTGATATGAATAGATAACTTTGCCCTCTACAATAGAAAATACTTGTAAGAGGACCGCCCTCTGTTGGCTGTTGATCACAATATCAAGAGAGTTAAACAGTGAACAACAACCTTAAACTTACATCATACCATACAACAGCAGTTTAACCTGATAGTACAGTTTCCAAGTTTCTCAAAGTTCATGAGATCAAGTCAACTGTAATTTAATATCCGATAACTAAGGAACTGTAATGGCTGCAATGGTATCTCTGCTCCTCAGGATCCCCTGAACAGCAGAGTTTGTCCTCAAATTTTGGCTTTCGTGGCTCTTTTCACGTAGAAGCTGAGCAATCACTTCTCTGAACTTAGCTGGCAAAGGAGAATTTGTAGAGCAAGAAATTACTAATATGGAAATATGACTAATGTAACAGCAGAAATGGCAACAGTCAGCTGAGTACTGAGTACTGTTTCATACTTACAGTCAACAAGAGGCCTGCTTGGATGAAGTTGGGAATGGGGTCTCACTTGGACATGGCTGTCATTTTCCTCTTTACGGAAGGACAGTGCACTGATCAACACCTAAACCATGCAAACAGTCTGAGCAGTAAGTCTCACTACATTCAAGATCAGAATGTAAACCTTTACAATATAAAGTAATCAAACCTGGGTGATCACACTCAAACTGTGTTGTCCATTTGAGCTGCTTAGTGCCATGTAGATCCCACATTTATGCCATGCTGGCACCACTATTATGGGCATGAGAGGTGATGAGGGCCTCTTTCCTGGCTGGACTCTGTTATTCTATAGAACAAAATTCAAAAAGTGAGCCAAATGTGAGTGACTACTTTTATTGACTAAGATTTCTGATGCTAATGCACCTTGTTGGCGAAGAGTTGTTTGTGGGTTTTGTTTGGCCAGGACAAGTCGAGGACGAGGCTGTTGAGAATAACGCCTGATGGTGTTATAATTCTGCTTCCGAATGGCCTGCTCAAGGAACTGCAAGATCATGAAGACATAAGATAGAGGAGATAAGATAGACGACTGTCAGTGTGTTCCCAGCAGTACATACCAAACATACTCCTGTACGTCAGACTGTAGGCAGTTACACCATCACCTCACTACTGACACTATGAGGTCATCTGGTCCCATGACTAGTACTTCTCCGACCATCAGCTCTGTCTGCAGGGAGTGGACACTGGAGTAATTGATCCTTTGATGAAGCTCATTAGCCTGACTCCTACTTAAATGAGAGCAGAGAGGGAAAGAACAGGAAATGCCTGATGCCCTAGTTTGGTGTGAAAGTTAGCAGTTGATTATGAAACAAAGGAAGTGATACCTGAACATGATAATATTATAATTTATCACTGTTATCAGCTGGGTCCAACCCCTCCATTGTAAGCATTGGATGCTTTATTTTGTCATTAATAACTGTCCACTTGAAAATCACTGGGTTTCAGACTGTTGGTTTTGTAAACAACACTTTTGGTGTCGTCCACTTAACCTCTGGGTTTAATAGCAATTTGCCTACATTTCATTATGAATTGAGATCAAAATGGTTGATCAGCAATGTTAAATTAATCAAGCTGCAGCCCTAATCAAAACATGACTACCTTCATGTAGTTTACCTCAGCATGTCAGTGAGAAGCTCAGTCACTGAGGAGTTGTATTCGGGATCACCTAAACCCCCAGCTATAGCCATAGTTGCTTTCAGAGCCTTAATTTGGAGAAATAAATTAGTTATTAGATTAAGAATTGCTACCATTTAAACCAGCCTACAATATAGAAAAAATGCATTTAAGTTTTCTAAAACAGCACCTCAGCAATCCGGTGGTCTGTTTGATTTTCTGTGTTATTGTTCTCGTTGAGATGGACGTGCTCCAAGAGTTTGAGTGCTGAAATTAAAGTGGGACCAGCAGACCAGGTGGAAGGAACTTGAATGATAGATTCTAGGACAAGAGTAGCACAACATACATAACAGTACCATGAATACATGCACATTTTATTTAGTGTACAGCTGAACAAAGATTAGTTTTTACCATTGTACAAGCCTTCCACTGGTTGCTCCACTTGTACACTGTAGTTACTCAAGTCATCTCTGCTCAGGACTCCTCCATTAGCTTGCACCTTTTCATGAGAACACACAAAAGGCTGCTACATTACTGACATTTGAATGATTGTGGTTGCTAAACCTGGACCGCAGGCAATTTTTTTTTTTTTTTTTTGGAAAATTTGCTTTATTTACAGTGTCAATGTCAGTCACCTCATCCTCCATCTCTTGTGAAAAGTTCCCATCATAGAAGTTCCAAACACCAGCCTCCAGGACTGCAGCCAGACCAGGCAGCCTCAGAAGTGAACCAGGATGCAGAGCTTGACCGTCTGGGAAGAACGTGTCTCTGAAACGTTGTGATAGCTGTTCACCTTTTACTTTTGATATAGCCTTAGCTGTGAAATTACACAAATGAGTCACGTCCTGGTATATTAACCTCAGGTGACGTCATAATATTATGTGGTGTGGTTATGTGTGAGAATGTGGTTAAATCCGACTCACCAAGACTGAAAGACACATTGAAACCTTGTCTGGCTACAGCTGTGGCTCGAATGATAACATCCTCCCATGATAGACTGCACAGATTTCATGTAATGACGTGTTTGACTTAAAGGTAGAAAAAAATGAACAGCAGATAAATGTCACTTTATCTCAAGTCTCTAACCTTCCATAGAGGCTGTGAGCATGGCGTAACCCTCTGAGCATACCTGGCACTCCCACCTGCAGACCTGCCTGAACCAATGAGGTCAACTTATACATGATAAAAAAAAATTTTTAAAAAAATGTCAAAACTTACAAATGGCAGCCCATCCTCAAACTCTATATTACCTTTAGTTCTGAAATATTCTTCAGCATCTCTTCTTTGAGTGTTTTAGGTGCAGTTCCCTGAAAATTTATCACCCTTGTTTTATTTCTGTGGATGTCATGAACCAGCATTACCCCACCTCTACAGAAAAAGAACGAGAAAAGGATGAATGTGATCAGACAATTATACATATAATTTATATAAGTATATCACCAATAAGTCAGTCACATACCCACCAACACCTGTCACATGTGGATGTACAACACCCAGACACAGGGCAGCAGCAATGGCTGCATCCACACTGGATCCGCCATCATGAAGGACTCTCTGACCGAGCGCAGTGCAGCACCCATGGTCTGTAACTAACACACCTTTTACAAACACCTAAGAAGGGACTTTCATGAGAATAAATAATGCAGTTGGGAGTTGTGGTAAATACGTTCATGTTATGTGGCATGACATACCATATTTGTCCCGAGGTAAATATGCAAGACTAGAGCAATTGTCACTCCAATGGCAAAGGTGATCAAAACAGTCTGGACAGGTATGTATGTGTCCTTAGTGGAGTCCTTGTCTCCTTTTTCAAGGTCTGACAGGCTTTGGTCCAACAAATTCGGGCTATCAGAGGCCACTTGTTTCAGAGGGATCTCCTTTGGCAGGTGGCTGAGATCTGTGGCGGCAGCAAGGAAACAAAGTGTAAACCTTCACCACAGAGGAAATGTTTTGGGTTTGCAAGCTATTTAGTGGTTTTGACCCTAGGTCTGTTTTCTCCCTTACACTTTAACAGGAGATCTCGCAATTTGTGTTGCAAATTAACAACATGGCAGATTAAATCAGGAGAGGAGAAATAATGCAGTCTTTTGTGTGCTAAGAGTTTGGATGGTTAACCATTGATGCTGTATTTGCATTATCTCACCATGGTTTTTGTTGAAGTCACAGGTGACGTCACTTGGTGATAAGTCATCAGCAAACTCAGCTGAATCAGTAAAGCTTTTGTAACTGGATGGTAAATGCTGGTTAAGTTGTATTTTAGGAGAAGCATCCATCCTCACTGTATACAGTCAGGACTAAGGTAAAGGAACCAAATGAGACTCATTTATTTTAACTTGACTTTTCCTTGTCCACTCTTTCAAGCTTGACATGTGATCAGACACAGCAGGTGCAATTAGAACCAACCAATGACATTTACAACATTTGCATCTGTCAAACTGTGAGCAGTTCAAAGTCATTTGGAGATAACAGTTTAAAAAAAGTTAAAAGCACAAGCTGCAAAGATATAGCTTTTATTTTCATACAAAAAAGGTTTTAAAACAAGTCAGTAGAGGTAAATGCATGTCAATAAACAAATCACATCACTTTGCCCAAAAGGTAACAGGATACATTTTGCATAGACTGCACTCATCTACGTGTATAAAGTCACATGCACACAAATAAGAAAACATGATGCAATTCATTTCATGAGGTGAACATCTTCATTTCAACTCATAGACAGTATGAGTTGTTAAGTAGCTGCTTACTAGTAAGAGTTGTCAAGTATCGTATTGGTTTACATCAAGATTAGATGTATAGCTTAAATCTACACAAGACTAAAATGTGTGTATATGAGTGTATTGCGTTATGTGTTTAATAGGTATATTATGAGTGTTTTAAGATCATTATGTGGTTAACATTTGTGGCTGAAGAATCAGTGCCTCAATGGCTGAGGCTGCGATGTCCTGGCTGCTGGAGGTGGAAGGAGTGATGCTGGACTCCTTGGCGGACACGGTTCTGGCGCTGGATGGCATTACGAGTCATTTGGTGTCTGTCTGCCCAAGTCTTGGCTTTCTGAATACAGGTTAACTGTGACACTTCTACCAAAGTTTTACGCTGAAAAACTGAGCTTGTGATGGCTCGACTGGTGGTGCTGCTGCTTTGATCTGTGGGCTCTGGATCTAACACACTAGAGAAAAACACAATCAAACTGCCTTAAGACTCAGTGCTTATCAATATAGGGTGATGAAAAGTTAGTTAGTATACAATAAATTTTCCGTTTCAAATTAAAAATGGTTACAGGTTTTCAAAGTGGATATTCCACATATGGACAAAAAAGTTTTTTCATGGTTCCTCACCTGATGTCAGTGTCCATGTTTGCAACTGTGTCTTCATGAAGATCAGAGTTTGATGACTGGGTGTCAGTCAGCTCTGCACCCTGGCTCTCTACTGAATCTGCCTCTGTGAACACAGATTTGAGTTTTCACATATACTTGGGCAATCATTTGAAATACAGTCAGTTAAGTGCTATTCTGTTGAAGAAAAAAAAATCTTGCAACAGTACCATGCACAGTTCTTAAAAAACTTTTATTAAAAAAAAATACATGTAAGGTATACAGAATGTTAGGAATAGCTTTAAAATGATGTTCAATTAGCTGGCTTTTTCATGATTTTAAATGGCATTTCTTCTATGATTTAATTTAAAACATCAAATTATAATTTAACTACAGAATTCTGCTCACAGTTTCAACTGTATTGCCGGTGCCCTGCTGTTTGTCAACAAGCTCCACATTTGTAGCGCTGTATATTATAAATAAATGAGTAACATGCTGTATGACTGACCTTGATGACTGACAACAAGCCACCCTTCATCCAACCCTTCCCCAGACTTGACATCTTCAGGGGTCTCTTCTTCTGCCCCAAAAAGAAAATGGCTAATTGTTTTGAACATTTCTGGTTTCTCTTTGTCTTCTCTTGAGGTGTTTGTCTTTTCTGTTGTCCCTGTCTTCCTTCCCCTCTTTGTTCAACAGGAAACTAAGGCGTTGTGACAGTTTGTCTGCTGTAGAAAAGAGGAATACTGGCTCAGTGAGTCATGTACATGTTCAGACATCCGTGTGATGCTAACTCTGATAATCCCTCTTTGATTGTTGGATGGGTCCTCCCAAGAGACCCTCCCTTCATTATTATTTTTCAAAATTCAAACAATCTGGGTCAGCTGACCAGGATGTCCAATGAAATTTCTTATATTAAAGTGGTTTGACAATGATGCCCACTCCCCAAGACTTTCATTGTTAGGGTCCATCTGTTTTTAAATAAATGGGGGAGGGGCTCCTTCTATAAAACATCTCCTCAGCCCAAAGCCCTATCTGCACCTTTAATTAACCTCTATGTTGAGCCTCTGCATGTAATTAATAACACAGATTGAAATGACTTTATCTTTTCTACAACACACACTGAATCTGAAGCTTAGTGGTGTTATATTGTTGTATTGAGTGTATTAAGCTAATTGTCAGGCACTGAGGTACACACCACAGAAATAATGGGAGACATAGGACTAAAAACAGTATTGCAGGCAGAGAGATCAACTCCTTGGATAAAACTTGCCTCACAGACTGAGTTCAGGTTAAATTAGTATCATACACTGTTTTAGGTATGGGAGTCTTTAGTGGGTTGCAGTAATACATCATTGTTTCTACTACGGCTGCAACCGTCTTGCAAGCAAGCAAACAAACAAACAAACAAACCTGCCACAACCAATGGAAGCCAGAAACCACACATCAAATCCAGTTTTGTCATAATAATCGAATAAAATGTGTCGCTAATATCAAGAACTATGATTAGTGTTGTCTCTTTATTGTCTAACGTACACAGTCGTAAATTTGTGCTGTGTCCTTACCTGCTGTTAGTGTTTCTCAGTTTCAGTCGCAGATCATCGTCAAATGTCAATGTATAAATTTTCGCATGTATATTCTAATTTTGATAAGACCACGAACGCATATAACTACTGCCACAATACAAAACTGTTATTTTGTATTTCAAATTTTCAACCGATCACAGACAACAGAAGACACGCCCATGTCCCCGCCCAGAGCGAGTAAACCACCAATCAGAGACCCCGGTCTGAGCCTGCGGTCTGATTTGATTCTAGTAAAGATGAAACATTGCTGTCAAGATAAAAATGTTCCTGCCACTGTCGCTGTTGTCCGCAGGGTTTTTGCAGTTCTGTCCAGCTTTGTGAATTTCAGTGATACATTTTAGTATCATGATTACTTCCAACATCTAAATATTCCTATGTTATAAAATATCCCTAAATATTACTGGACTGCTTGACTTCATTCTCTCGTCAGCGAGAGAAAGTGATCACTGTAAGGCAATATTTCTTCCAAAGGTGTGAAGTCATGGCGGACTGTCGTCTGCATTTTGGTGGGTTATGGTCTTTGAGTCGGGCATGAGGCGTGAGACTGGTTCGGGTTGATTTAAGGATATCAGGGCATCAGCAGAGCCGCACTAGTCATCCCATTGCTAATCCGAGGAGCAAAATGTCTCAAACCGCTCAGCAAAAACAATGGTAACCACCTCCCCCTAGTGTTTAAATCTAATATCACGAGATCAACCTCTTTCCGTTCTTTATAGCTTGATGTACTTTAGTATCACTTTAAGAAACTGGGTAAAATATAACTCTAGGTACTTCATTATGAGTTATAGGCTCACATAAGCATGTGTACTATTAATTTCATGGATGTTCTCCAAAAGCGTTTCATTATGTTCTTGGTAAAAAAAAAAAAAAAAAAAAAAAAAAAAAAAAAAAAGAA
>JAPZDY010000012.1:22681289-22692330 GCA_029783645.1 Ctenochaetus hawaiiensis | reverse complement strand
AGAGTATTTCAGAACACAGGCCAGCATTTAGTCATTTTCTATGAGAGCTGCGCACACACACACACACACACACACACTGGTCTGCTCAAGTCCTCTCTAACTTGTGGACTATAGGAGGACATTTCGCCGTTTCCCGCAGATCCCGAGGACCGCGACTTGATTTTCTTTTTTTTTTCTTTCCATTCTTGTAGAAACTGCGTCGTGACCACAGGATACTTTTACGTACAGTTGTTTAACACTCCCAGGGACAATGCCTCGGTCTTTCTTAGTCAAAAAGTACTTCGCTAAACAAAAGCCAAACTACAGTGAACTGGAATGTCAGAATGGTGAGTTGAGAAGATTAGTTTTATATGTTGTATGGTTTATGAAAGCATCCTTACATAAGTGCGCAAAATTAACTATAGATAAAAAAACAACACTTGTTTTCTTAAACATGGTTGCGACTTTTTCGTAAATGTATCCACATTTTGGAAGTAGAGTTTTGTACTTTTTGTGCCTGCTTTTACTACAAACCCGGCTACTCCCCGTTCAAGTCGAGGCCCGTTGGATGCACTTTCCCCCCTTTCTGCAACCAGACAGAGCTCCATTCATGTTACAAGCCCTTGTGAATACGTGGGAGGAAACGGCCCATGAAACCCTCGGCTCCAGCGTTATGCTCATTTACTCCTGAGAAAAACACGAATATATCACCAAAGTAAATACAGACCATATAAGTGCAGTTGGTGAACGTTTATAAAACCCATTTCGGATGATGACTTGGCTCTGTGTTGCTTTGTAATTCAATCAGATAGAATTTCACTTATTTTTATTCTTGCTGTATGTTTGAACAACTCTCTTTTCTCTGTTTCAGACACTTCACTGGAGAGGTATCCACTTGCGGAGCTCTCATCAGGGGACAACACCTCCACTGCCACCTGCTTTCCAACAGGTCTGGTGTGGGACCTGAGTGTCCTGCCAACCCTCTACCTGTCCACCTCCCAAACAGAGCCCTCTGCCACCCCAGGCCCCCTGGACCTCAGCTCCCCGTCCAGCCTCAGCAGCAGTGCCAGCAGCTGTGGAGAGGAGGATGAAGGACGCACCTCAGACCCCCCCAGCCCTGAACCCGTACACACATATGCCCCTCGCCAACGGATGAAATGCACAGGCGTTATGCCTCATATCAGTCCCCCTGAGGAAGAGGAGGAGAGGGAGGCCCCCATCACAGCAGCCAGGCCAGCCTTCCTCTGCAAACACTGCCCCAAAGAGTACACCAGCCTTGGGGCTCTGAAGATGCACATCCGCTCACACACTCTACCCTGTGTGTGCACCACCTGTGGGAAGGCTTTCTCCAGGCCTTGGCTGCTGCGCGGCCACATCCGCACACACACAGGTAAGACACTTCATTACACATCCTTCCTCATCTGCTAAACTTCCATTTTATTGTTGAATCATAGGTGAGGAAATCAGTGTAGGTGTTGCTGTAGAACTGTAACTCTGCATTTGAGTTACTGTCATTGTGAGTCAGCTGGTCACACCTTCATCATGTAAGCTGTGGAGTGAAGGAACGGGGATATCCATAACAATCAGTTTGATGAGCTCAAACCCTTGATCAGCTGACATTATCACATAGGGAAGCCCTCTGTAGACCCTGCGCTCATTGATCACTCATTGTGTTTAATGTCCCAGCAACAATGACTCGTCGACTAATTATCTTATCACGGCTGCTGGGGAAGACAGCAGATTGGGGATACGTGAGACAAAGGTTTAAAAGAATGCCTGAAGGCTCTCTGCTATCACTGAGCACTTAGTACTTGCAGCAACTTGTTAGCATGCTAATCTTATTTGGCTGATTGAATCATGCTAATTCAGTCAGGCTCTGACCCCACCAGCCTACCATGTGCTTTTTCATTATCTCCAGAATGTGTGAGTGTGTGTGTGTGTGTTTGTGTGTGTGAGGTGTTAATAGAGGGCTCTTGTGAACTCAGAAACACCAGACAGTTGTCAATGCATGAGGACTGCCATTAAAGCCACATCTCAAAGGAGGGCCAGTGAAGTTATATGACCCGTTTCCTCCCTTCCTCTGTCCAGGTGAGCGCCCCTTCTCCTGCCCCCACTGCAACCGTGCCTTCGCCGACCGCTCCAACCTGCGGGCTCATCTGCAGACCCATGCCGAGGTGAAGAAATACCAGTGTAGCATCTGCTCTCGCACCTTCAGCCGCATGTCATTGCTGCAGAAACACAGCTCCTCAGGGTGCTGCTCCAGCGCGGTGTGAGACACCAAAGAGACAGACGGAGGGGACCCACTCAGAGCTCAGGGCAGTGGAGGGCTGGTGGTATACACAAGCCCAGCTGGCCTGTTGACTACCTGTAAGGCCACACAGAGCATGAAATGGCCTGCTTTAAGAGACTTGGAGAGACTCAAGCCTCATTACTGGATCTGAATTTACAAGCCTTTTAGCTTCTCTGCTCTGTGAAAAAAAACATCTAAGGAGCATATTTTTTTTTCTTCCCATCTAGATTGAGGTCTTGAGATTGGACCAAATCTGAAAATCTGAACAGAGCAATGCAGACACTCACTTGATATCAGCCCCCTTGTTGCTATTGTGCCCATTCCAAAGACAAAATGTGTAATGAACTCATTGGGGTAAGAGGTGTTCTTTCCTGTCTCTGTCCTGGTGCCGGCCAGCTCAGGATCATGGCCTAGACACAGCTGCTGAGAGGTAGGGGTGCGTGGGTGGAATAAATCTCTCAGCGTGCCTCAAAACACACACATACACACACAAACACACATACACACACAAAAGCAAATGCACACACAGCTGTCCCTGGTACTGTGGTTGTGGATAGACGAGGTGCTAACAGGTGCTACAGCCATGACCTTGGCCGGCTGATAGCAGGTGACTTCCACTGCCCTTGGTTTGCTTAAGAAAAAAAGAGGAAGCATGTCATCACAAAAGAATGGCATCAGTTTGTCTTTTTGCACCCATGGGGATCAACTTAAGCCTCTATTTTGTCTACAACCAAACCTTCTGTAAATCTGATGATTTCAGAGATAGGAAAAGATGTCGAGTCTGTTATTTTCCAAAGAAGCTTTACTTTGCAGCACGGCTGCAAACATGGATGACAATGCAAGCCATGCACTCAAAGTTACCACAGTGTTAATAATAACAGCCAAAGCCATACTTTGTATCATAAATGAATTCGTGCCTTGAAATTGTATTAGTTTTGAAGCCAAAAAATGTGCCTCTTTTACCTCAGTTTGTACTTGTGGATTTAAGATAAATCTTGATTGCAGTATTAGTAGAAATTAGCACCAAACTGTTTGATATGCAAGAAGGCTGGGACCAAAGATTTCTAAGGTTTACGCTATGCGAGACGTGGTTTTCTTATATGTGATCAGAACCCTGTAAATGGACAGTGCAAAGATGAATTTTTAAACTTTCCTAAACATTTTATGACAGTGTTTTATAGTGCAATGTGCAGACGATGTGTTATTTCAGTTTTTTGTACCATACTTGTGTGTTCACCTTCATTTCTTGTACATTGTAACTGATTAAAATTTTCATTCAATAAAGTAATTTATGTTTATAAAAAAACTTGCTCTTTCATTTGCATTAGTTGTGCAGTTAGATTTCCCCTTTTGGTCATTAGTTTAAAAAGGATGCAGTTGATACGTTGGTTATAAAAGGTCTGTTAGATCATTAACTGGGAGATTTCAGTTCATCATCAGGATATTTGAGGTGGGGAGTGAAGTGACCATTGTGTTGAAGCTGAATTTGCAGATGTGCAGGTGAACACACTGCGTGATGGACGGGAAGAACTGATTGCACCTGCTTCCAGTTTACACCTGCCGTCTACTTCTCACTGTCACTGTACAAACACTGCAAGATATGTGAATGTGAGTGTGTGTTTGCTTGTACAGTTAAAGGAGAACTTGAGCAAAAGTCCACTTCTGTTTTCAATCAGACTCAAGATTTTACATGAGTTCATACATGCTCACTACAGCTCTTGAAATGATCTTAAGGTGGAATTCCTGTAAGCAATAGCTGCGATTGCAGTGTGTATATTTTTTTCCTCCTCAGGGAGAGTATAACATTCTCCTCTTCCTCCGCCCAGACAGTGAGTCACAGTCTGCCCAGACTGGAGCTTTAGGTTCCCATGGCTCCTCTGCTCTCAGTCAGTAAGTCAGACCTCTAGTCAGTCAGTCAGTCAGTAAGTCGGTGTGCGTGGGCCGAGGCCTAGCCTGGCCAGCACAGAGTGAGGTAAGCTGTTCCACGGTACAGTTTCTTATTTCCTTCTGAGTCAGGGAAATGTGCTCCCAGCTACCTGCCAGCAAGACCACTGCAGCACGTAGCAGTGACTCACCTCACACACACACTCAGTACTTCAAACAAAACTGCTCATACAGATTCTCAAACATCTGTGCACCAACACTAACCAGGTCCAATATGGAACTAATGTGAGAGTCCTTGATTGTGGTTCCTTTGGCCATTATGTTCTCATGTCTTTTACCCGGGATGCTCTTGGATAAAAGGGCTATTAAAATCTCAGCTGTTGGAGGTTAGCTATTTTGATGATGTCAGCTGGTATGTCCTGAGGGGAGGGTGTAAGCTAGCAAAGACAATTGAAACACATCCCCTCATTTAAACTCTACTTTATTCTTAAGTTATCTTGTTGTTTGACCTTTTCATCTGATTAGTCTCTCATATCAACTCGGTTGTGTAGGCTACAATAAAGATGCTGCATATATTTAGAAGTATGGAGTTCATGAAATAAACTCGTACATTTCAATTCTTTGCTGTGTCACAAGTAACTGTTCTTTTTTTCTGTCTTCTGATAGAGAATTGAAAACACAACATGCTCCAACCCTTGTTCCTTGAGGAGAATGGAGCGCCTGGATCTGAAATCTGAGAGCGTTTTCCTGCTGTGTGTTTTACAGTGCCAGAGCACTCACTGTAATTTACCAAAAGTGGCTGCTATTTATGCCATAAAGCATGTGTTTAACATTCCTGAACCCCACTGTGTTTGTGTATTCCTCGCTCCCTCACTCGCTCGTTCTCTCCCACTCACTCTCTTGCCTGCCTCTTCGGCTGTATTTCTATTTATGTGAGTGTGTGTATGTGTGTGTGTGTGTGTGTAGTGAGTGGATCTGGTCCCTACAGAGCAGCAGCCCTTTCCCTCTTCACAGAAGGATCATCTCTCCCCCTCTGAGACAAGGCCGACAGGAAGTGGGAGTTTACATTGGCCTACTTTACCCAAAAAAGCAGCCTGGGTCGAGGAGCTGCAGAGCTCATGTGTTGTTTCTGCTGCTGCTGCTGCTGCTGCTGCTGCTGCACATAGCCACTACCACTAGCGCCATTTCCCACCCCCACCACCTGTCCCTCCCATGGCTGCCTTTTTTAGCCTAGTTTTTGGGGTGGAGTTGGGTGGCCAGGAACTATGGAGTGGCCTTCAGTGCAGCAGCAGTAAGGGCTCATGGTCTGGGAGACAGGAAAGAGCTGTCAGCATCTCATAAACAGGACTCATCCTGCACTCATAACACACAAGACCTGGAGAGAACTCTCCCAGGAAAAGCCTTCAGGCGCCCACTTCACCTCCAGACTGTGGCTCAGTCTTGTTCTTTCCAATGACCTGCTCAAAATGGACCAGAACGTAGACACTAAATATGTGTGACTGTCACCTGAGAGTCAGTATTCATTTTACTGACATGTTACAGTCACTCGATAGTAAGCTGATTATCACTAGTGAACAGTCCAAATAGCGTGTGACCACATTGGCATGCTACTTGGGAAGTGCAATGTATAAAATTTTATCTCAACAGTGGGATGAGTGTGAATGAAAGGCATTAGGGGGAATGGAAACATGGCCTCTCTCATGCTTTATGCTTATGAACAGAAAGACTATATTCAGTTCTGATAGCACAGTTCTGATGCTATCACCCTATCTACCCCTGAACTCCCCAGGCACCTCTCACCTCATGTATTACTTCCTTGGCCTCCACTAACAAGATTAGCACCTCTCAATGTCTGTCACCTTGCGCAAAGGCACTTCATTACTCTCTAATGTTTAGGAGATACTAACTTTCCCGCAACTTTTTGTTGGGAGTTTGTGTGTCTGAGAGATCTTCTGCAGTGTTGTCACATTTTAACACGGTGTAGTTCTGAGTACTGATGTAAATGTCAGAATGC
Organism: Ctenochaetus hawaiiensis; assembly: GCA_029783645.1. Lineage (NCBI taxonomy): Eukaryota > Metazoa > Chordata > Actinopteri > Acanthuriformes > Acanthuridae > Ctenochaetus > Ctenochaetus hawaiiensis. The sequence goes on along the minus strand of JAPZDY010000012.1, from coordinate 22,686,163 downwards.
AGAGCTAATACCTCTGTGCTCAGCTGCAAACAGGCCAGAGACACAACCGCTGCATCTGGTAAATAAGAAGGCCAAATGCGGTAACACCACAAGTACGCTTAATGATGGATTTGATCAGGCTGTGGAGTTGCCCCAAGGCTGGATTGGAGAAGTGGTTGGGTGGGTTAGGGGATGGGGGTAGGGGGGGCATATTAAAGAGTAATGAATCACACACTCAGTCACAGGGTCGCCGGCTATGAATGTGCTCTCTGTTGGTTTTCCTGGAGCCTGGAGTTTACTAACTGATGACGCAGGCTGGACTTGATCAGAGACATGTGTTGCTGCGGACTCAATGCCAGTGAGAAGCATAGCAAGAGAGAGGAGAAGGGGGAGAGGTGGAAGGATAGATGGCGCCTGAGCTCTCTGCTTTTCCTCTGTGTGTCCTTCTGGGCTTTGACTAAAAGTGGGATGGAGGGATTGGAGAGGAGAAAGGGAGAGGGAGAAAACAAACCTGACTTTCTACCGTGGGACAGGAAACAGGAGATTCTTAGAGAGTATCCTGACCAGAGCTTTCTTCACTGTCATTACTCCTAAATTCTTGTGTGGCCTCTCAGAGAGCCGCTGAACACAGAAGCAAATGAAACAAATTTTCTGCTGACCTTAACAGAATGAGGAATACGTTTATAATTCTAATGTGACTTTTCTTAACCAAGCAGGACAAGAGACCACAGCCAAGCTAGCAGCTCTGCGAGGCTGTACTCAGAGTACACACAGTGTTCTTTTGAGCTAATAAACATCAGCATATAAACATGCTTGCAATATCAACATGAACATGTTGATATTTAGCAAGTATAATGTTGACTATAATCACCATCTTAGTTGAGTGTGTTAGCATGCTAACATGTGCTAATTTGCTCTAAATACAGTAGAGTTTTTTTTGTTTTATTGAAAAAAGATAAGAGATCACCATGCAGATATGTGATTAGTGATTCATCATACATGGGGATCTGACTGTTGTTTCCAAATTTCTCTGGAACCCCTTGAAATTTCACTAAATTTCTATCTCATGGTAGCTCAAGAAAAAAGTCACTTTTTCCAGTTCAAACACCAGACCCCACAACTGTCACTATGACATGAACAAACTGAATGACAATCCATCAGAGAGTTCGGAAATTTCACATCATACCAAAGTAATGCTGACAAAACAACAGAACAGCATTACTATTTATGAAGCCACTAGCATGGCTAAAAATATCCTCTCCACCTTACATCCACAAATACAAAACTGCCCTTCACCTGACTATGCAGTAAATATCACCTGTTTGCCAGACTGGTATGCACCTGAGCATATTTTCCCAGACAAGGTGCAAAAGGACGTTGAGCTGTCGCCCGAGGCCTTTGACAGAACATTATGAAAGAGGTAATGCTGATCTGTGCCCACCTGTCGGGACATGTCATGGTGCAGCGGTGTGTAAACAGTATGAGGAGGTGAGCTGGGAAACCGATTGTCTCCCCACTTGTTCCTTACTTTTCAAGGTTTAGATTTAATGAAACTTATAAAGCTGTGTGTGAAAGGCAGAAGCACCAACTTGGGCAAGCTGAGTCATGCCATGACAAGATATGTCGCACATGAGAAAATCACTGATGACGAAGGGGATTGTTAATTGAGTCATGATAGCATCTGTAGCATGTCATTTCCCATGAACAGTCTCAAAAGTTCACAGAGTTTTGAAGCCGTGCCGGTGTGACAGACGAGCTTGTTTGGGGCAGGAACAGGAGTTTGGTTTGTCATTGCTGGAGTCTGAGGTGTCGAGTGCTCTCCATTTGTTCCAACGGAGATCAAAGAAAGATAAGACTCAAGGCAGTGAGCTCCAGGAACAGATGCATGGCATCAAAACACAATAAGTCAACACCAACAATCTGCTTCATGTTCACACACTTATACACAGAGCGTGACAGCTGTCATATTGTCATTAATCACTGCACATCCTGTCTCCGACATCCTCAGATACAAACACACAACTTTACTGTAGGTGGCTAAAGGCATACACACTAAGGATTGCTCTTCTGTGTGAGGCCTACACAGCAGCTGGTTATGATGAAAAACACTTGCCACTCCCACTGACACCCCACAGGCCATCCCTGTCACTGTGACGCACCGGGGGCTGCTGATCCCCCAAAGGCTCCAAGTCTCCAAACCTGGAAGAGAGTGATCTATTCATCAGCGGTCCAGCTTTCAAACAACTCTAACCAAACACAGAACCAGTTGATTCTGCACAGTTGGTTCCCAAACAATACACACACACAAACACACACACATAGACACACACACAGGCAAGTAAGGAAGGACTCCCGTAATCTCAAATCTATGCACGCACACAAACGCATGCACACAGTCCTGCACATGTTGAAGCCATTATCCTGTTGCTTGTTAAGTCATTACTCTATAGCTTGTTATTTTCTCAAGCAAGAGAAAGCAATCTATCCACAAAGGAGTGCTGAGAGATTTGCCACCCGACTGAGCCTTGGGATATGGGAAGTTACCCTGAAATTTGAGGAATGTGGTGAGGTCTGAAACTTAAGGAAGAGAGGAAAAAAAAAATCATCTTCTGGAACAGTGAAGCTTCTTTCCTGGAGTCTCCAGGTCGTAGCTGCAGCCAAGACTGTACGAGATGTCCGTGGGGAGGGAGTATTATAGACATTACTGATGACAGTGCAGAAAAGTTTCAGTCCACCAATGGGACACGGAGGAACTGACATAGTCTGAGGGCTTTGACATATTCACGGTGGATCTCAGACATCTGGTTTCCATTTCCCTCCTCCCTTAAGACAGTGAGTGCTGGCAGCGAGGCTTTTCATTGAAATCGTCCATTCCACTTCCTGTGCTATCAGTTTAGCATAAATGTGTGCACCACAAAGGGTAATGAAAGCAATGCTCAGCACATAGGCAGTTATCAGAGTTAACTGCACTGCTTTTTCCAGGTTTTTGGAGGGTTTTTTTTTTTTCACTCCCCACCCCCAAGCTCTGCCACCACCCTCAGGGTTTATTAGCAGGAACACCCCATGAGCAGCCATTTTCATAGCATCCTCTCCTCCACTGCTCCACACCAAGAAAACCTGTTAGCCAGCACACTCTCACCACACTGCTAATGAGTGACACATGCCCTCTAGCTCCGCCGCTGACACCTAAGATCAAAGCCCTGGAAGAGAAGGGGACTGGTTTAAAAATTAAACCCAGACCTCCTCATCCCCATCCACCTCCTCCCTGACACCCACACGATATGTCTGAGGGCAGCCAAATGGTGACACACCTGTCCTTTCTACATTTAACACAAGCAGCAGCAGCAGCAGCAGCAGCGGTGGTGTGACTGTCTTGCACTTCACTTCCCAGCACCAAATATCAGGGCGAAGTTATGTGTATTCCAGCTGTGTATGATAAGAGATCAGATTGCACCATCGAAATACACTGCACGTCAATGTGAGAGACTTAAATGAGACATTTAGCACGGCTAAAACTATTCATCTGCACTGGAGCCTGTTGGTGGACAGATTGAGGGAGGAAATGGAATTATGGAAACCTGATTGCAAAACCTGGATCAACACTGAATCTGTCACCCCATGATCCCTGCAGTCCTTTTCATTAAATCAATAGCTTCACCCATCTCCAGCTGAAAGCTGTTCAGAGCTGTTTCCATACTGCTGAAGGGCGTCGAGAACAGAGTGGGTAGACAGGAGAGGGAGAGGGAGGGGGGCTAGCCAGGGCAAAGGCAGGAAATCCCAGTGCAGCATGAACTATTTTCCTCCATAGTTCCACCAGAACAGCTCTTTGTGCCAGTCCCCCATCCCCCTCTATCAGGCCTCTGTCTTTGACAGCCATCCACTGCTGTTCTATGAGGCAACCACACCACTACCACCACCGCCACCACCGTGGAAAAAACAATCCAAACCTCTGTCACACACACACATGCATGTACGTTGTTCACTTGTGGGCTGTTACTCAGCAGTGTTGAGGTTGTGGAGCAGGGATCAAAAGCTTGGGGTTCCCCTCCATGTCAGTCCAAAGTCCCACTGTGGTTAGGCCATAGACAGAGAGGCACCTTATTATACACAGAGCCCCCAAATGCCAAAAACATTCAAGTATACAAAAGAGGAAGCGTACATATGTGCTGACAACGCTGCCTTTCATGCTACACAAATCCAACACAAGAGGAAAGTGATCTGTGGCATATTGAGGCCTCTTTCTTTCTCGTCGGTCTCCTCAAACATTCCTTGGCAATAACTCTCAATCCCCTCACAGTATCACTTGATCATGGAGGACGCACATGCTCTTCATGTGACTCCAATGAAGAGATAGCTCTGCAACAAAACTCAAGTCTGTCCGGGACTCATTTCACAGTGACACACATTCCACTTCATTAAGACAGAACGCTTAGAGGAATGAGAGAAATTCAGGTCAGTGACACTCGTGAAGGACCAGGAAAGCAAATATCAGTACTTGACTCACCGCCATCGCATGATACCCACTAAATGTGTGTTTCCATATTGCAACATCAAATCCAGACACAGCGCTGATTTGTTGCAGAACAAGAACCAGGCCAGTGATTGACTTGGATTTATTTTATGCACCACTGAGACCCCATGCAAAGACTGAGAGGCCGCCAAAAAAGCCCACAGCCGGGCCCTTTTTTTTTTTTTCCCTGAGACAAACTCAAGACTGTGGAAGAGGCAAGTGTGAGTATAGTGGGTGGGAGTAGGCAAGGCACCTTGCAACAGCTGGTCTGAATTATCCGTGGGGTCGGGGGTAGTTGGCTCGAGGAGGTGGAGGGGAGGCGAGGAGACTCCTGGCGCCAGGATCGGGCCAGCAGGTCAGGGAGGATGACGATTACCAAAACACT
>JAPZDY010000012.1:22637877-22668259 GCA_029783645.1 Ctenochaetus hawaiiensis | reverse complement strand
CAAATTTAACATTTTCATTGAACTATTTGACAGTAAAACGTAACAATTTGTCAGGTTTTTATTGTAATCATGTTTTTAAAAAATGAGCTTTTAAACTTGCATCTTCAAAAACACACTTGTTGAGACAGTCATTTCTGTCACATTGCACAAGTTGTATAATCCTTCTATTTAGAGATCATTATTATTTAGAGAATTAAATTATTATCTATGTAATTGTTTCTGCCAGTATTTGTTCACTGGACAGTTTTGCTGTTTCCCATCATCCTCCCGCTCAGTTCACCCTCTCTGCTGAAACGTTAGGTAAGAAGCGAGCCTGGATCCCTGATGAAAAAGAGGCCTACATCGAGATTGAGATCAAAGAGCTCAGTGGTGACAAAGTCATTGTTGAAACCAAAGATGGGAAGGTAAGTGATCGTCATTATCTATATGAAGTGGCCAAATAAATGAAAACGCAAAATTTTAGACACCTCTCCTCATGTCTGCCTGCCTGTGTCCATCGTTTTAGACTCTGGCTGTGAAGGAAGGTGACATCCAGCAGATGAATCCTCCTAAGTATGACATGATAGAGGACATGGCCATGCTGACTCACCTCAATGAGGCCTCTGTGCTGCACAACCTGCGCAGACGCTACTCCGCCTGGATGATCTATGTGAGTACCCCGTTATGGACTGGCGGTACTTTCCCTCACCCATGTTTCCATGCTCCCTTTAGAGGCATGATTATCCAGATTAAGTTACAGAGTTCAGCTGTAAGCCTGAGCAATGTCAACCTGTGAGTGGCAGAACATGGCATTTTGGCTTTAGGTGATATCAGAGTGGGTTGTCATGGTGTCATGTGCTGTTTCTTCAGACCTACTCCGGCCTCTTCTGTGTGACAGTGAATCCATACAAATGGCTGCCGGTCTACACAGCTCCTGTGGTGGCTGCCTACAAAGGCAAACGCCGCTCTGAGGCGCCGCCGCACATCTACTCCATTGCAGACAATGCCTATAATGACATGCTGCGCAGTGAGTGTTCCCATATATGAAAGTATTTATAACGACATACAGCACACACTGAGACATGCTCCAAATATGAACACACATAATCATCATATGCTTTGTGTTATTTTCTCCTCATCAGATCGAGAGAACCAGTCCATGCTCATCACGTAAGTATTATCTGCTTCAAATTCATAAATGATTTTTGTCCCAGATATAAAAGAAGGCAGACAGCTTGACACATGTAAAACATGTAGATCATCCACATTGCAGCCAACTAAAAGATTTGATGTTTTTTTATCAGATTTTTCTGTTTTTTGGGGCCTTTCCTTAAATAATCCCGTATTTTTTCTTTTTCTTTCTGTTTTGTAACATGCAGTGTAATAATTTAGATCAAACTTCTTTTACCAGCTTTGTGACAACTTTGTACCTGTTGTTGTATGTACACTTTGTTATTTTTTCACACTCCTATAGCGGAGAATCCGGTGCTGGCAAAACTGTCAACACGAAACGTGTCATTCAGTATTTTGCCATTGTGGCAGCTCTCGGGGACACCCCTGCCAAAAAAGGAGTAAGGCTGATGTGGCAACTCGTATTTTTGTTTCCCAGCTTTTTTTTTTTTTTTTGGTGTATTTTATTTTTTATTTTCTTCATTTTTTCCTTTTTATTTTTTTGGTCCCAGGAATCCCTCAGTGTATTCCCTTTAAAAACTGTTTCCATACATTTTCCTCACTGTTAAAATGGTGGATGTGAGAACTGATTACATTCATGTCTTCATCTTCATGTGTTATGTCACTCTTTTAAGCTGCTTTACTCTGCTTTCATATATTGATTTTTAAACAATTTTTCTTTTTTCCCTTCCATGTTTTTCTGCCTTTTTTTCCCCATTTTCCCAAATTTTTTTTATCTTTCCCCTGCCTTGAGTTTTGCTTTTGACTTTTCTGTGTGGTTTTATGTTCATTTTTCCTACATTTTTTCTCCCCCACATTCACCACACCTCATCATATAAAACAAGGAGGTCATTGTTGTTTTTTCCAAAGTTTTAACAGCCAATATCTAACTATACAGTTGGTTGTCATGGCCACTTAAATTGTAGAAGAATTATTCATTTTCATTTTACATGATACGACCCTCACAGGCTTCTCACCTTGTTCTTTTGCAGCAAGGTCCTGCCACTAAAACAGGGGTAAGTTTTGGCTGCAGTAAAAATAACCAGCTCCAATATTCTAAGCAACAGTTTGAAATTAACAGTACATTGTAAAAATATTGTGACTGATCATCTTTGCATTTCACTTTTCTCTCCCAGGGGACTCTGGAGGATCAGATCATTGAAGCAAACCCCGCCATGGAAGCGTTTGGTAACGCCAAAACGCTGAGGAATGACAACTCATCTCGTTTTGTGAGTAACCAGAAATTCCCTGTATGTTTTAATAATTTAACATTCACACTGGATGGATGTTCTTGCTATTTCTTTGTTTGATTTCTGAAGCATCTGCTAATTATTTTGTACAATTCCCCACAGGGCAAGTTTATCAGGATCCACTTCGGACCTTCTGGCAAACTCGCCTCAGCTGACATTGATATATGTGAGTTAACTGTCAAATATTGTATTCGTCATGTGTTTCTTTTCATATTTCACATAAAAAATTTATGTGTTTCTCTTTTTGTCTGTCCATTAGATCTTCTGGAAAAATCCAGAGTGATATTTCAGCAGCCTGGTGAGAGAAGCTACCACATCTACTACCAGATCATGTCTCAGAAGAAACCAGAGCTGTTAGGTTGGTCACTCTGTCTGCTTTGGATCGTTCATTGCATACCTTCAAAATGAGTGTGTTGAGATCACATGAAATTTTTGTTCCAGACATGCTGCTGGTCTCCTCCAACCCATATGACTACCACTTCTGCTCCCAGGGCGTGACCACCGTGGAGAACATGGATGACGGACAGGAGCTGATGGCCACCGATGTAAGAGCTCTTATTTTCTCCACATGGACAGTTATTCAACTCCATTTAACAAAGCACATGGAGTAGTGAGATAAATGTTCTTTGTGTCTTTACAGCATGCCATGGACATCCTCGGCTTCCTGCCCGATGAGAAGTATGGCTGCTATAAAATAGTTGGAGCCATCATGCACTTTGGTAACATGAAATTCAAGCAAAAGCAGCGTGAGGAGCAGGCGGAGGCTGACGGCACTGAAAGTGAGAGTCGGCAACAAGAAAAATTATGCAAATAGCCATTTGTTTTCTGAGCAATTTTATGATTTTCCCTCTGTTTTGTCCCCAGGTGCAGACAAGGCCTCGTACCTGATGGGAGTCAGTTCAGCTGACCTCATCAAGGGCCTCCTCCATCCAAGGGTGAAGGTGGGGAATGAGTATGTGGTGAAGGGGCAGAATGTCGAACAGGTGAGGAGATATAAACTACCTGCAGTCTGTGTTCTGTTTCATTATTTTTACAGTATGAAGGGAAATGAATGATTGCATAACAAAAGGAGGAAAATTAACTAATAAATAAATCAGTATATTAGATCTATAGAAGCAGAACAGCAGCATGAAAGAAAAAAAATGTGCTTCAGCTTTACTTCCTTCTGCTGGATGACTGGTATGCTGATGAAGGGCAGCTTCTTAATCCTCAGACGATCAATAGGCTCGCCACTCCACACACGCTAGAATCTGGTTTCTAAGCAACAGAGGCTGTCCATGTGAATGACAGCTGTATTCCCTACTTGTGTCTGTGTGTGTGTGTGTGTGTGTTTGTGCGTGGGTGCGGTAGGTTACCTATGCCGTTGGTGCTCTGGCTAAAGCCACATATGACCGTATGTTCAAATGGCTCGTGGGACGAATCAACCGCACCCTGTACACCATCCTGCCTCGACAGTATTTCATAGGAGTCCTGGACATCGCTGGGTTTGAGATCTTTGAAGTAAGTTTATCCAAGCAATTATCTTTCAACGAATCAACTGCAGTTTATTAAAAGCTATTAATAATATAATAATAATAAAGCTATAATAATCAATTTCTTTTTCTTTCCTATAGGGTTATAATTTGGTTAAATAACCGCAGATGCTCTGTTTGTGCCTCAGCTTTTCCTACATTGATGAATTTTCTTTAATGCAGGATGAATCTCTGTAACATGTTCTGGTGTCTTTTCATGCTGTTTGCCTCCGATGCTTCCTCTGAACACTTGTTTCTCTTTCATTGCAGCTCAACAGCTTCGAACAGCTGTGCATCAACTTCACAAATGAGAAACTGCAACAGTTTTTTAACCACCACATGTTCATCCTGGAGCAGGAGGAGTACAAAAGGGAGGGCATTGAATGGACCTTCATCGACTTCGGGCTGGACCTTCAAGCTTGCATCGATCTCATCGAGAAGGTGAACAAAGCTTGTCTCCATAATGAGTGAAGTTTAATCACAAATGAGCTGCACTGTACTAACACACTCGCTCTTCCTCCAGCCGATGGGAATCATGTCCATCCTTGAAGAGGAGTGCATGTTCCCAAAGGCCACAGACAACAGCTTCAAAGCCAAGTTGTATGATAATCACATCGGCAAGTCACCCAATTTCCAAAAGCCACGTCCAGACAAGAAGCGCAAGTATGAGGCCCATTTTGAGCTGGTGCACTATGCAGGAGTGGTAAGTGTGTCTTCACTAAAATTCCGGAAACATGCTTATTACTTAAATTCTTAGATATAGAATTCCATTGTTTTTGGTTTTCACAGGTGCCCTATAACATTATTGGCTGGCTGGACAAAAATAAAGACCCTCTGAATGAGACAGTGGTGGCTTGTTTCCAGAAGTCCTCCAACAAGCTGCTCGCGTCTCTGTATGAAAACTACGTCAGCTCAGACTCAGGTACGGCACACAGGACTCTGACAGAGGACTAAAGCGTGCAGGAGATACCTGAAGGTGTTCGAATTAATCATCCTGCCAAATTTTCTCACAGCTTCTGACCCCAAGACTGGCATGAAGGAGAAGAGGAAGAAGGCAGCCTCTTTTCAGACTGTGTCTCAGCTTCACAAGGTGAGACTGACACCACAGGGCATGATGGTCTATAATGATGCAGGTGAATGCAGATAAGGTTTTTTTTTTCCCATTGACCTTCAGTGTTTTGTGAGAAATATTGTGCATCATTGGACAACTGGGATGGAGGCAGTTAAGACTTGCAGTGATGTTTAGGGCAATGATCACATGAACATCACTTTAAGTCTGTGCTGGCTCCTCTCTCCTTTACCTCGAGGATTTCATGAGTGAGAAAACTCCTGCAGAATCAAATGTGTCACCCCGAGATTTTATTTTCTTCAGTGTTTTTTTTAAACTGTAGATTCATCAGCTTTATTTACTAATTTATCTTGATTCACTGTGTTTCTCTTTTCCTTCAGGAAAATCTGAATAAGCTGATGACCAACCTTCGTAGCACCCAACCTCATTTTGTCCGCTGCATCATCCCCAACGAGACTAAGACTCCGGGTACACACACACACACACAGCACAGTCATCACATATCATCAGAAGATAAAAAGAATAAGACAATAGGCTCATAGGTGAAACCTGTTGTCTGCAGGGATCATGGATCCGTTCATGGTGCTGCACCAGCTGCGCTGCAACGGTGTACTGGAAGGCATCAGGATCTGCAGGAAAGGATTTCCGAACCGCATCCTCTATGCTGAATTCAAACAGCGGTACAGATTACGTTCAAATCACTCTTTGGATATTGTGCCATGAAATTGGAATTATAAAAATCAATTATCAGTTCTAAAAGACTCTTTTATTCATTTTTGCAGCTACCGCATCCTGAATCCCCACGCTATCCCTGATGATAAGTTCGTAGACAGCAGGAAAGCTGCAGAGAAGCTCTTGGCCTCCCTGGATGTCGACCACAACCAGTACAGATTTGGACACACTAAGGTAGGAGGTTGCAGCTTGTAATGCAGAGCTGTGAACTGCAAATTACTCAAAAGAAAAATAATTAAAAACTGGAAACATATTGTGTTGGGATTTTTTAAGAACATAAAGCAAATTTTAAAAAATATCTCAATATTTTTTGTTCTCACTTTTCATGGTTTTATTGTGATATTTGCGGTCAGATTTTAGGTCATTGTTTCTTTTTTACTTTCCTCATGTCGTGTAGGTGTTCTTTAAAGCAGGCCTGTTGGGTCATCTCGAGGAGCTGAGGGATGAGCGCTTAGCCAAAGTCCTGACATTGCTGCAGGCGGTCGCTCGTGGCAAAATTATGAGGATGGAACTTCAGAAGATGATGGAAAGGAGGTAAAAAGACCACTGAGACTCTGGTCAACAAAATCACGTTTCATGAAACTGAATGAATAGAGAATGTATTCATTGACACAGGGAAGCCTTTGATCTTAATACCTCACAGGAAGGTGAAAACATGGGTTAAAAAAAAAACTCCCCCCACAGTTGCTTCTCCGAACAGGTTCAATAGCAACACGATCGGCCGTGAGCCTCTGTGCCTTGTGATACACTACACCTTAGTGCTCACTCCCTCACTCCAGTATGTGTGGCATGCAAGGGCAGTGTTATCGGCGTGTGTGAGGCGTGTGCTTGCCCTTGTATGGTTACCAGAAATGTGTGTGTGTGTGGCCCAACTGTTAATAAGGGCTCCATCTCTCCCTCACGCACACGCACACACACACACACACACACACACACACAATCACAATCACAATCACACACACCCTTCTTGCAGGTCTGCAGCCATTCTCTCCATCCACTCTCGCTAAATTAAACAATGCTGACGGTGTCCTCAGAGCCAGGTGGCGACATGTGTCAAGTGGCAGCTGCTCGGGCCCTCCCTAAAAATACAACCCCAGGCCCCTTCCCTATCTGATGGCCCCTGGCCCCTTTTGTCCGCGGCGCCTGTACTTCTAAGTGAGTGCATTGGTGGGATATGTGGCGGGTGACAGAGGATTTAAGGCGGCCGTTGGACAGAGGGCTTTAGTTTCTAAATAAACACAGACGCTCACCTTTGAGTGGCACCCAGCATGGAGTCATGTCAAAAATGCAATCAGCTCCCCCACCCTCATTCAGTCGCCTCCCACCACAGCATGTGCACGCTCACTCAAACTCACCCTCTAAACACTGACAGGAAGTCCTTGACAAGTCTGCTCGAGGTCCATATTTAGGACTGTGAGACGCCATTCTACTGAGACTAAAACAATCTGGAAACCCTGTTTGGACACAGTCATGAAACATCAAAAGCAGCATTAGGTGTATGATTTCATGCCGCATCCCTCTGTGTATGATTAGACACAAGGCAGCGGATAGTTGCAGGATTAGTGCCAGAAATTAAGCACCAAGGAGCAGTGCATAAATAAATAGACGGGGAAGTCCTGGACAAATCTATTTGACCTTCTTCTCTTCACTTGATCTGAACTTCACTTCTGTTGCTTCTAATGCACTGTGGGTCAATGTGTGTCTGATGTGCTCATGCAGCTTTAGGTACTCTTTCATTAAAACTAGTGGCTTTTCAAAAAATTTAAAAGAAAAAAAAAGACTTTTCATATAACTGAACTGTCATTGTTAAAGTTTCTCTGGCATTTGCACCAATAGTGACAGAAACTAGATATTTCAGTCATCTTCTCTTTGTACGGTTTCTGTTACCTAGCTATTTTAATGATTGATACATTACTTATGACAGTTACAACACTTACAACAGTTGGTTCACGCACCCTTTTGCTATCGCAGGAACACATCTTTGTGCTGTATTCCTAAATGGGAATCCAAAAAATTCTCACTCTTCCATCATCTTCCATTGGTCCTTTTTTCAGGGAGGCTCTAATGATTATTCAGTGGAACATCCGGGCCTTCAACACTGTCAAGCACTGGCCCTGGATGAAGCTCTTCTTCAAAATCAAGCCTCTCCTGAGGAGTGCCACCACCGAGAAGGAGCTTGCTTCTCTGAAGGAGGAGCTCGCCAAGCTGAAGGAGGCTCTAGAAAAATCTGAGGTCAAGCGCAAAGAGCTGGAAGAGAGGCAGGTCAGCCTGATCCAAGAGAAGAATGACCTCTCTCTCCAGCTGCAGGCAGTAAGTGACACTCCTCACTGTGGCACAGATAGGGAAGAAGTGGAGGACTGAACTGAATGCAAATATTGTGTCATCCACAGGAGCAGGACAATCTAGCAGATGCAGAAGACCGCTGTGACCTGCTCATCAAAACTAAGATCCAGCTGGAGGCCAAAGTGAAAGAAATCATGGAGAGGCTGGAGGACGAGGAGGAGATGAGCTCTAACTTGCTCGCCAAGAAGCGCAAGCTTGAGGATGAGTGTGCTGAGCTGAAGAAAGACATTGATGATCTGGAGATCACTTTGGCTAAAGTGGAGAAGGAGAAACATGCCACTGAAAACAAGGTAAGGAAACTGCAAACAGAGAGCACTGAGTTTCTGGGAGGCCACAGAAAGAGCCACCTCCAGTAGATTACATATGTAAAAAGAGAAATAAAAGTAAACATGTCAAATATTTTCTTTCTCTGGCTTGCAGGTAAAGAACCTGATAGAGGAAATGGCAGCTCTGGATGAAACCATTATGAAGCTGACCAAAGAGAGGAAGGCTCTCCAGGAGGCTCACCAGCAGACTCTGGATGACCTGCAGGCAGAGGAAGACAAAGTCAACACTCTGACCAAAGCAAAGGCAAAACTGGAGCAACAAGTAGATGATGTGAGTTAATCACCAAAAAGCAAAGTAAAAAAACGTACATTTGTATTATCAAGTCCACAGCTATATAGTAACATATGACATGGCATATTTAACCTTCCCACTGTGAATCAGCTGGAGGGCTCAGTGGAACAAGAGAAGAAGCTGCGTATGGACCTGGAACGGGTCAAACGTAAGCTGGAGGGAGATCTGAAACTCTCCTTGGAGTCTGTAATGGACTTGGAGAATGACAAGCAGCAACTTGAGGAGAAGCTGAAAAAGTGAGAGTTCTCATGTATTCACAGAGAAATGTCTTATTTTTAAGATGTGGTGATGATTAACAATAATTGTCAAATGTTTTTCATCAGGAAAGACTTTGAAATGAATGAGATGAGCACGCGGTTTGAAGATGAGCAAGCCTTGGTCAATCAGCTCCACAAGAAGATAAAGGAGCTACAGGTGGGAACTAGTCTCTTAACCTGTAAAAAAGCAGTTATTGGAGATATATTCAGTATAACTGACTTTTGCTTTCCACCAGGCTCGTACAGAGGAGCTGGAAGAGGAGCTGGATGCTGACCGGGCTTGCAGGGCCAAAGTCGAAAAGCAGCGTGGTGATGTAGCTCGTGAGCTTGAAGAGCTGAGCGAGCGTCTGGAGGAGGCTGGTGGGGCGACTTCAGCCCAGATTGAGATTAACAAGAAGAGAGAGGTGGATTTTCTAAAGCTACGGCGAGACCTGGAGGAAGCCATGCTGCACCACGAGGCCACGACAGCTGCCTTGCGCAAAAAGCATGCGGATAGTGTCGCTGAGCTGAGTGAGCAGATCGACAGCCTGCAGCGAGTCAAGCAGAAGCTGGAGAAGGAACGAAGTGAGGCCAAGATGGAGGCTGATGACCTGGCCTCCACTGTGGAGCAGATCTCCAAGGGCAAGGTAAAGAGAAAAAAGAAGACAACTGGAAGTGGTAAAGGAACAAACGAGTTCCAACCCTCAAAAAACTAAAAAGCCCATCTCTTTTCTTTAGGCCACTTCAGAGAAGATGTGCCGCCTGTATGAAGACCAGATGAACGAGGCTAAAGCCAAAGTTGAGGAGCTCCAGCGGCAACTCAATGAAACCAACACCCAGAGGGCCCGTGCTCAGGCTGAGAGTGGTGAGGAACTTTCCTTTAATCATAAGTCTTACAACAGATTTCAACAACAGAGTAGTTAGCAACAGAGATATAACACAGATATCTATTTCTCCTCTCCATGTAGGTGAGCTCAGCAGGAAGCTCGAAGAGCGTGAAGCCATGGTCTCCCAACTCCAGCGTGCCAAGAACTCCTTCAGCCAGAATGTTGAGGAGCTCAAGAAACAGATGGAGGAGGAGAACAAGGTCAGCTATTTGTTGTTGCATTGCTTGGTGGTTATTATTTACAAAGCTGGTAGCCACCTTCGCAGAAATTCAGATTTTCCCCAGGTCAGCTAACAGCTTTCCACTGTCATAATTGGTCTCTTAAGGCTAAAAATGCCCTGGCCCACGCACTGCAGTCATCTCGACATGACTGTGATCTTCTGAGAGAGCAGTACGAAGAGGAGCAGGAGGCCAAGGCTGAACTGCAGAGAGCTCTGTCCAAGGCCAACACTGAGGTGGCTCACTGGAGGACAAAGTATGAAACAGATGCCATCCAAAGAACTGAGGAGCTGGAGGAAGCCAAGTGCGTATGTATATTGAATGTAGAATAAAATGGTACACAATGATTATTTGAATGTACGAGCACCAACTATGCCTATTTTCTCATTAGGAAGAAGCTAGTGACACGTCTGCAGGAGGCTGAAGAGACCGTGGAGGCATCAAATGCAAAGTGTTCCTCCCTGGAAAAGACTAAACATCGGCTCCAGACAGAAATCGAAGACCTGGTCATTGACCTGGAACGGGCCAATGCTGCAGCTTCTGCCCTGGACAAGAAGCAACGCAACTTTGACAAGGTATGAACTGATGGCAAAGGTTTTAGAGGATTGATTTGTGCTGTCTTTAAGGGAAATCACCCCAACCATTTAATATGTAATGGCTCATTGCATCTGTCTTATTATCTGATAACTTGGAAGGATTAAGTTCTGTTGACATGAGACTGCAAAAATTTTTGTGTTGTTTCCTCCAGGTGCTGGCTGAGTGGAGACAGAAGTATGAAGAGTGTCAGTCAGACCTGGAGACCTCTCAGAAAGAGTCTCGTGGCCTGAGCACTGAGCTCTTCAAATTGAAGAACTCCTATGAGGAGACCTTGGATCATCTGGAAACCATCAAGAGGGAGAACAAGAACCTCCAAGGTAGCTGACGTTGTAGCTCATACCATGAATACCCAGTAAGAAGCATTTAAACAAAAAGTAGTAGTTTTACATTGCTTTTTTTAATGCAAAATATCAGCTGTTTTTCTGCTGCTGCCCCTCAGAGGAGATTGCTGACATGTCGGATCAAATTAGTCAGGGAGCGAAAACCATTCATGAGCTGGAGAAAATGAAGAAGGGCCTGGATGTGGAGAAAATTGAGATTCAAGCTGCCCTGGAAGAAGCTGAGGTAAGCAGTTTGATGACATCTCTCACTTTCTCCTTCTCATGGTCTAGGACATTTTTTACAGAGGGGACCTACAGAAAGTCTTCAAACATAAAATGTATGTTTGTCTGTCTCAGGGAACCCTGGAGCATGAAGAAAGCAAAACCCTTCGCATCCAGCTGGAGCTCAATCAGATGAAAGCAGATCTTGACAGAAAACTGGCGGAGAAGGATGAAGAAATAGACAACCTTCGGTGAGATTCAGTGATTAAGCTTTGTCCCTATTTTGTAGTAGGTCAACTGATCAACCATCAACCGTGTATACCCTGTGAACTACACCTTCCTAATTTTTGCTTCTATGACATCTTTTGACTTCTAGCCGTAGCCACCAGAGATCGCTGGAGTCAATGCAGGCCACCTTGGAAGCTGAGACCAAGTCTCGCAACGAGGCAGTGCGTTTGAGGAAGAAGATGGAGGGCGACCTGAATGAGATGGAGGTGCAGCTGAACCATGCCAACAGGCAGGCTTCAGAGTCCCAGAAACTTCTGAGAAACCTGCAGGTTCAGATCAAGGTGTGTTCATCTAGCAGTTGGTCAATGAACTTACCTGATGCACCAGGTTTAACATTACACAAAATTTCATTGTCAGTTTGTTAAAGAAATCCTTCACTTGTACATAATCTGTGACTCCAGGATGTTCAGTTTGAGCTCGATGAGACTACTCACCACAATGAAGAGCTGAAGGAGCAGGTTGCAGTGACAGAACGCCGAAACAACCTGCTGGCTGCTGAGGTGGAGGAGCTCAGGGCGCTGCTCGAACAGAACGAGCGTGCACGCAAGCTAGCTGAGCATGAGCTTCTCGAGGCCACAGAGAGGGTCAACCTCCTGCACTCTCAGGTAGGAAGATGCATTTAAAGCCACCCTGCAGTGCATTTCTTGTAAATGAATCCCTTATAAAATAGTTTATCAAAGAATTGTCTTAGTATGTTGGCCTAAAGAAGGTATTTCACATTTAAAGCAAGCTAGTCTTTGTGCTTTTCGCTAAAAATAGTATGCTAAAGTAAGTGTTTCTATGCTGTTAGTTACTTACTGTATCAGCTGCTTTGTTTATTTACAGCATGTTAGGTTTCATATTAAATCACATTTGGTGGTTACCAGTTTTATAAATTAAAGACACCATAATAAAAAATGAGGAAAACTGTATTTTTAATCCTGACAAGGCTCTTAAAATTGACTATTTTGCTTCAGAACACTGGACTGATCAACCAGAAGAAGAAGCTGGAGAGTGATCTGTCCATGCTGTCGAATGAGGTGGACGATGCTGTGCAGGAGTGCAGAAATGCAGAGGAGAAGGCCAAAAAGGCCATCACTGATGTAAGATCTATGATAAACAACATAAACAAAATATGAAGGACATGATTGAAGATATCTCCTAGAGAAATTGACTCAGTGTATCTACAAGGGGGTTTAAAGAGATACACTGACTTTACAGCCTTTACTGTGTTTCTAATATTCTGTGATTAGACCTCTAATATAATTAACTAGCTCACCTAATGTCTTTAATACAAACTGTAAGCAGTGCCAGAGGCCTGTTGATGCTTCTGTTGTTTATTCCGGTCTATCTAGAGATTACCTCATTTAACTCCGGTCCTCTGAATTTGTAGGCAGCCATGATGGCAGAGGAGCTGAAGAAGGAGCAGGATACCTGTGCCCATCTGGAGAGGATGAAGAAGAACATGGAGCAGACCATAAAGGATCTGCAGCTGCGTCTGGATGAGGCTGAACAGATCGCCCTCAAGGGCGGCAAGAAGCAGGTCCAGAAGCTGGAGGCCAGGGTGAGAGAGGATTCACTGTCCTACCTGATAACACTTGTTAAAGTTATTGAATTTTGTTCATATTTTATTATAAGTCAATTTGTCTTTTTCTGATTTTACTGGTAGGTCAAAGAACTCGAAGCTGAACTGGAATCTGAGCAAAAAAAGAGCCAAGAGTATCAGAAGGGAGTGCGCAAGTATGAGAGGAGAATCAAAGAGCTCTCCTACCAGGTAAACCACCAGTCAGCATGTGCATAGAGCATGCTAAGGTGTGCAACATGAACGCATGTTTTTTGTTTTACAAATTAAAGAAAGTTAAAAGCTGCTCCCTCTTTTTGTGCAGGCTGAAGAGGACAAGAAAAACCTGATCCGGCTGCAGGACCTCATTGACAAGCTCCAGGCCAAGGTGAAGAGTTACAAGAGACAGACTGAGGAAGCGGTGAGTCCACTAACTGTAATTTAGTGTTCTTGAATTTTCAGTGATAAATGTTCATCTTAACCAAATCATTAACCTTAGCTGGAGTGGTTTATATAGTGGAAAAACAACTGAAGAGCCTCAGAACGTTCTCAGTTCACTGCACACTAACTTGTGTCCTTGGTTTTCCCTCCCTGCAGGAGGAGCAGGCCAACACCAACCTGTCGAAGTACAGGAAGCTCCAGCATGTGCTCGATGATGCCGAGGAGAGGGCTGACATGGCCGAGACGCAGGTCAACAAGCTCCGGGTTCGCACCCGTGACCAGAGCAACAAGGTTAGTAAACTGAATGTATAACACATTTCATATTGCAGTGTGCTGCAACATACTGACCTTTGAAAATATTTATTTAAATTAGCCAGCAGGCTTCATAAAAATAACTGATCTTAGAAAAGACTGGACGTAATCCTCTGAAGATGACCTCACATAGCCCTCTCATGTGATCTCTTATGTGCTCATGAGTAACTATGACACTGTGTATGTGGTTGCTAATAAACATCCCTGTCCTGTGTATTTCAGCTTGCTGAGTGATGTGGTGAGACTGAAGCTATGGCCAGCCAGCTGCAACAGCTGTGAGGACGCATCCAAATAAAGACTTTTAAACCTTTAAACAAGACTGTCCTGTTTTAACTGTTTTAACTGCAAATGTAATAAAGATAAAAATCTCACAAAGAAGGTCTAAAGAAGAATTTATTATATTATTAATTTGACAAACAGTTGTTAAATAAGGAAAATGAAGTTTAATACCAGCATTAGAGAGGGAACATGAGGGAGAAAGTTAGTTTTGAATGCAGTTTCAGTAGAAAGTGAAACTTAAATATAAATCTTTTTGGATAGTTTGATGTTCAAACAAGGTTAGAAAGATTTAAGACTGAAGTGAGTTTTTAAACAAAAGCATAAGATTTTATGAATTTAAAACAAAAAAACAAACAAAAATAAAAAAACATGGGCTATACTCTAAAACTGGTTCATGATCTGTATTTTACACCATGAATGTAATCTGCTGTCAGCATCTTGTGAGGGTTGTTTTATGGATGCAGTTCATCCTGGTGAGGTGAGACAGTCATTTGATTTAAAAGAAAGCACCACATGGTCTGAGATCTGAATGTGAATTCATGGGTGGTTGCAAAACATGCCAAAAATTACATAAATCCAGGTAATCAAGTCAAAATATCAGGAATCTAAATAAACCAACAAACTTACTTTTAACTTTGCAGCATGTCCTTTGTCAAGGGGAAAACATTTCATCATTTTCAATGCAAACTACTGAATGATTTCTAAGGCGTACTAGGAGCATCACACCACATACAGCAAAACTGTTGAGAACCAGTTCTCTTGTGCATCAAACAGAAGGATCACTCTCTGAAATTCAGATCACAAATCTACAGAAGTCAGGCTTCACAGATTGTTTACACAGTTGCTCCAGAAGAATGCCCACAACATTCATGTTTTCAAACCAATAACCTCATTAACTTCCATGATGGATGACTGAAGTGATTAGAGGGATTTGGATCAATGGTAACACATAATCAGTACTAAGACTATGACAGCACAGCAGATGTTCCCTGTGTCAAATCACACTGAGCTATCAAGAAACAACTGCGATTATCTCGGGCATCCAGCAGAGAAACTGAGTTTTTCTGTAAGAGAGAAGCACTTGAAAAGTGTAATTGCATTAACTTCACCGCAAAGCACAAAATATGAACTCAAAGAGTGTGCACATCCATCAAGAGATTTAAGACATGCTGAATGAAAGCTAGGGAAAAGAAACATTTCTGGTTAATCAGCTTTAAAGCAAATAAAAGGCTTTCGAAAGTGTAATGGACGTGTGTGTTTGCATCCCAAGGCGGCATAGCACTAGTAACTCATGGCAGCAGGGGCCACTTGTAGATATGCCCTTATACATTCACAACAAATATTATGACTCATGACATGCTGGGAGTTAAACTGTACACTTGTCATTAGAAGTGGTTTGATCTGTATGGTGTCAGGATACAATATGAGGTAGCTCATCCATTTGTACTTATCTCAGGTTGGGTCTGTTTCAATTGGGAAATTAAATATGTGATCAGTTCTGCATTTCCATTTCCACAAAGCAGCTGTAGAGTCAGGCCATGGACATGTCAGCTGAGCGGAGCCCACTGCTTTATCTGTTCCACACTCAAGATCAATTTGCCATGCAAGAAGGAGCCATCACATGGAAAGATTGTCATTCTCAGCTTGTAGTCAAAGATTTTGGGGAATCCCAGAAACCAGAGAAATTGGAAAACCTTCAGTCCAATGCTAATGATGTTGCACAGAAAGCTAATTTACAGAAACTTTATGTGGACTTGAACAATGAAAGTGGTATCATAACACTAGAGCCTGCATAGTTTATTCTCTTCCCAAAGCAACTCTTACAACATGGATACAAATTCTGTTACAAAATGAAGATGTTTTTTAATCAACACGTGTTAAAATATAGTACACAATAAAAACAATTTAATCTGTGCAATGGTTTCTTCTACAGTTTATCCAGAGCTAAAAGCCATTGTTTTCAACAAAGACACAAGGAAACCAACAAAAATAACCTGGCAAAGAAACGAGTCCCTGGGTGAAGCTTCTGAAGCAGAGAGAGAACAAAGTAGATGGAGCCCCATGTGATTTTTGAAACAAGTCAGGTGACCCACAGGTTACCTTAATGTGCAGAGCTGAGCCAGAAAGCACCAATCAACAATAGCCACCTAATAAAATAGACCCAGAGACAGTTTTAACAAAAATGCGGTTCATCGAGAAGACCCCTGCAAAAACTCCAGCATTACCAGTGTCACCCCACAGGTCTGGCGGCGGGGTGACATGGAGTCAGCGTGCTGTGTCGGTAGTGGGAGAGTGAAGTCGGTGACACACCCTACTGCACATCTGGGTGACTATGTGGCCAACCGAATCCATGTGAAAAGAATCTTTTTTTCTTACATATAATTTGTTGAAACATTTTTTCATAGAATTTTTTTATAGTTTATATAAAAGGCTCTATTTGAATTTTCAGCTAAATCAAACAACCAACGCAAGTGTCATTTTGCAAGTTCCCTTAATTGTCTTTTTTAATTGTCTGGGGTGGACACACAAGTTTCCCCCTCTTCCACTGAATAGGAGGAAGGTGACCGCAGTAGCTGGGTGTAGTTTTGCTCAGTTGCGGGGGGTAGAATTAGGGCAGACTGGTTCAGGGAGCAGTGCCAGGGTGTGTTGATTTGGCAGAACTGGTGCACATTGTCAAATCACCCTCTCTTCTCGTGTGATAGCATGCTGTGACCACTCATCACTCAACCATGCCAGTGAGACACAGGACGCCAGCCTGTCCATCTTTTTTGAAGGACCAAATTTTTATTAGTGTCAAGTGTGTACCAACAGAGCCAGTCGGCACGGTGCAGCTCACGCAGTTTAAGTTTATAGTTCTATGTATGGTTAGAGGAAAAAATGAAGTCTGTTGCCACACCAGTCTGGTCTAAGGCTGAATCCGTGCTGAAGGATCTCAAGTTAGTAGCATCTTCTTCTACAGTCACTGTAAGAAGACGAAAGCCACACAAATTAGGTCCCCCCACGTCCATGACGACAGCCGATATGCGAAGGTACAGACAGCAAACAAGTGAGTCTTATATCCAGAACGCAGTCACAAAGTGCTTGGATTGCTCAGCTCAGCAGAGCCATCACCAGCTTTAGGTGTCCATTCTGCCTGTTACCCTCATCCCTGTCCACCCCCAGCACCCTGTGTGCACGCACTGAAGGTCAATCTTCCAGCAGGTCTCTGTCCAGATCCATGAAGGGCTCATCAATGTAGCTCGCTATGGCACACAGAGAAGTCCTGTCTGAGCCCAGAAGCACTGACACTGTCTCCTTCCAGTAGCCGAATGGGATACAGGAGCTCTGAGGGGGGAAACCACGGTGGATTAGAGCAACAAGACATCTTCATCATTAGCTAGCTAGCTAGCAAGAGTCTGTGGTAATGGTTACTAGCTGAAACTAGTCAAGTAAGCCTTGTTATTTGAGGCACTTTTGGGAGAATTTCACTAATTTACCTGCTTGACAGAGAAATCAGCCTAGTTTAGCTGTATTCCAGCATGTCTGTTGATCAGTGGTTACTTAAATGTATATGAATTCGATAGTTTTAGCATCCAAAAATATAGTTCACTGTATGAGAGTCTATCAAAGTGATCAAACTTGTGTTCATATGTGCCAACTGCAACAGCAGTGTAAACTGAAGCAACATACATTTATATAAGGGTAGGGGTTATTCATATACTTGTGTTTACATACTTGTGATAATATTAGCAAACACTGTTCATGTTTAAATACTTTTCGCCACTTGGGGGCAGCAGAACAAGCAAATACATCACAACTTATTAAGGTGGCATATTTTTCAAAGTTGTTATGGCACCTTTTTAACAAACAGATGTAGATGTCCAACCCATCCACAATATCTGGCTTTTTAGCTGCTCAATGGTTCACTCTGTTCACCAGCAAATCACTACAGCACTATCCTCGTCATCATGAGGTTACGTGAAACCCTTCAAAGCAAAACAAGAAGCAAGTCTGCATTCAATCAGCCTTGCCTGCTTAACTACAGGAAGTAAGATGATGTAAGAACCAGGAAGAAATAAGGAAAATGTCATTGAAATTTCTGATTTTTTATGTCTCTTAACTGTCCTTAAACACTTGTTACTGCTTTAACAATTAGGTTTTTAGAAGATGCTTGCAATAGTTGTGTTGACCAATCAGGAATTTGTTTTAGTAAGAAAGAATTTTTTCTGTGAGCAATGACAAATGACCAAGGAACCAAAATTCTTCCTTCAGCAGAAAACAACAGGAATATCACAGGTTCTTGCACCATTTCCTGCAGTGGAAAGGCTAGGAAGGGTGGGGCTAGTTAATACTCCACACCTCTCCAAGCATGCAAGACTACGTCTCATCTACAAAGGACACACCTTAATTGCAGTTTTTAAATTATCCGTCGCTTGGATTTTTCTTGCCCCATTATAGACAATGCTGGGATTTAAACCAGTTCTACAAGCCTGAGCTCCAGCCGCTTAAATACAACTAAAACTGCACTTAAGGCACTTTAAGTCTTGTTTAAGTCTTGTTTTCATGGCATCACCACATGTGGTTGCCCTGAAGAATGTTCTGAATGCTTGACACCAAAGTGACTATATGTAAATGATATGCACTGAGAAGGGCTCCCACATCATGACGCTGACTTGCTGGTGGCTGATGCCCGTGTTGTAGGCTTTCGTGAAATTAAGGTTTTCTTTATGGATGCTTTACTGGTGTACAGAAAAGGCTGGATGCTACTCACGTTCTCCAGACAGGTGCTGTCTTTGTCCTTGTTGAGGTAGTGACGCTGCCAGAAGCGAAGCAGGTTGTGGAAGTTGTTGAGCAGGCAGCCTGGATACTTCTCAGCATACTCCTTCTCCCGCAGGGCGTTGAGGTAGAAGGGCAGTTTAGCCTTTCTTCTGGCCAGCATCAGGATTACCAAACTGGTGTTTAAACAGCTCACATTCTCCTGCAGGAAACGTGGGATGGATGCAGCAGAGAACAATATTTGTGGGACAAATTATTTCACATCACAATATGCACTCACTCAGAGAAAAGAAAAAAATAAATGCAAATTGTGAGGGGCAACAATTTGACTTTACATTAAAACAGTGTTAAATTTATCCAGCCAGTCCAAAGATTCCTTATATTTGCACTGAGTTTGTCTGAATATATGAGACAACGTACAAATCAAACCAGACCTGTGTGAGTGTCTGTACGTTGATGATGTTGATGAGTCGGAAAAGGAAGGACAGCCTGTTCTCCACTCTGGCCATGTAGGACAGCAGGCAGCACTCAGAAAGAACCTCCACCACTGGCAAAAATACACAACATCAAAATAAATGTTTAATGACCTCTTCCAGGAAAAGCACTTGCAGTTATTTATGACCTTGAAACAAGACAAGTATTTTTAAATTGTTTGGAGTTTTCACTGTGATTTTTATTTAACATGTTAGCATTTGCCCTTAAATCAAGGAGATGTTTCGGATCCTTTATTCATTTTTGCCTGGTTATCCGGGCCAACACATGATTTCAGTATTCTCTCTTTTAAATGCTCTCACATGAAACAGTCTACACATGTAAACTTTCCATCCTGATTTACCTTTGACATCTTCAGTCTGGCTCTCAAAGCGATCCAATGACAGGACGATGCAGCGCACCAGCATGTTAGAGTCCACCAGAGAACTGTTGATCTGCGTCAGGAAGGTCTGAAACTACAGAGGAGAAATCAAACCACATATACCACAAGACACATTTGTTCAGGATTGCAACGTTTCATTTTGTTGGGCGAGCACTGTTGTTTTTCTAAAGAACATGAAGTGCACAATTATACCTTCTCTGGCGTGTTGACATATTTGTTAAATCTTTTAAAGGCATCAATGTTGAACTTCATTAGCTCTCCGAGCAGATCAAAATAGCTCTGTAAGACATCTCGAGATGTACAGCCACTGTCTATGATGCAGAACAGGATGTGCTGTAGAGGAATAGAAGCACAAACTGAGCAGCCATTCATTCAAGAGAACTTAAAATCCAACATAGATCTGTAAAACATAGAATGTCTTCATATATAAAAGGCAAAAACAATCTGTGGTTGTAGGTTTACCTCTAACAACCCCCTCTTCAGGAGGAACATCTGGTCTGCATAGGAAGTGGCCCCTCTGAGAAAACTTTCCACTGCTCTTGCCTGCCAGAATCTGCACACACAACAGAAAGTTTCAGCAAGGTTATGACAATTAAAAAGTACAATGAAGAGAAAACTATTGTGGAATCTTTTTAAAATTAGAGAGAATGAAGTCTGGTGCTCCAAATTGGTCAATTTAATTCATATAAGGAGGCTGACACTTTAGGTGCAGGAGATCCGTATGTTGATATTTTGTTATCTGCTCTGCGTGATGCTGACCTGAAGGACGAGTCTGGAGGCTCCCTCTTCATGACAGTGAGGATGCGTGTGAGGAGACCCTTCTTCCCATCACATACTAGGCTCCTATCTGTGTTGACCAGAGCTTCCACCTCAGGGATGTTCGCTTTCATGGATATGGCACTCAGTTCATTCAGCTCCTGACTGTTCAGCAGGAGGTATTTGTTCCTGAAAGAGGATGAAACATTTTAAAACAGACATAACTTAAGGAATAAGCCAGGCCCAAGGGAAATGAGTTAAGGGTCACTTACTCATGGTGATCACTGAAACTCTGAAGTAGCCGCAGAAACTGGATTTTGAAGGATATTTCCTGCACAATCAGAATGAAGAGAATTCATGTTTGTGTTAAACTCTCTACAGTTTTGTTCAATAGCCCACAACCAGTTTGCAAGTAGATTGCTAGGTTAAAAGTTCATACTGGACTACAGTCGCAGTTCTCATTCTGGCCATGCACCACATGATTTGAAGCAGTGTATTTCCTCCAGATCAGCTTGTCAAACAGGTTATTGAGCCCCGGGATGAGACGGAACTCAGCCAGCATCTTATGGACCTGTGCAGAAACACATAACGAGGGTCAGTGAAGGACACAGTTCAACTGTACTTAGACCCAACACTGAAGCTTAAATCTCATCAAGAAGGGTATGTGTGTCATTTAGTACCTGGTTCCTCTGTCGGCCCATTAGAAGGACACAAAGCACATAAAGCACTTCCACTTTATACATGATCTCATGGACAATCTTCATGGACTGAGGCAGTCGATGTCTCAGAGGGCTGGTGGCCAGGGAGCTCTCATCTGATGATTCTGAAGGTGAGGAAAAATAAAATCTATGTAAATCAAAGATTTTAAGATTTAAGTAGTGTTAGCAACAGGGAGCACAAGCCACTGTTGCCTCACCAGTACTGCTTTGCTCAGCCTCCTCAGTAGCCATCTGCATGAGGGCGTCCAGCACCAGAGCATTGTCCAGCCAGGTGTACCAGTCCTCCAGCTCCTGCAGGAAGTTTGCTCCTGTGGCCTCAGACACCTTTCTAGTGGCCAGCTTACAAAGTCGCTCAATGAATCCAGGGATGTTCAGCAGGGTTACTATTGAAGCAAACATAATATTTGATTTACTGACCTATTCTTTTGCAATAGCACAAAGTAATTTGCATAGTCAGTTTATTCTGAGTACTCCAAGACAACATACCCTGGTTGACCTCTGCCCGTGAGGGACTAGCATTGCGTTTCTGCTGAGCATTTTTGGCCAACAAGGTGTGCTTGTCATCGTTTCCTACGTCAGGTTCAGAGATGGTGACAGACAAAATGCGGCAGAAGTTGGCCAACTGTTGTTGGTCAAAGCTTTGGACCAGGCCTGACAGGTTGGGGATCCCCTCTAACTGGATCATCTCCTGAAAGTGCAAATATATCATCTTAGCAAACTGAAAGCAGACAGAAATCATTTATGTGACATTTACTCACTTAACATTTGACAGAGACTGACCACTATTCAACTTACTACCTACTAAATTTGTAGCAGTTTTTTTCCCAAATATTTCACTATATCCTTTATGAAAAGGTAAAACAGGTAAACAAGACAAGGTAAAAATATTTCACAAACACATATAAAAACAAATTTAACTCAGAATTTTCATTTACAAAATAGCAACAAACAACATAAAAGTAAAAAGCTCAGTTGTGTACTGTATTTAAATTACTTTTTTAACAATACAGAGGTGAGCTTTTTACTCTTAAAATGTTAAAGAATATCAAATAAAATCCAAGCAAAACACAGTCTTATGTAAACAATTAAGCTGCATCTTTATGGCATTAAAAGTGTCTGTGCATGGACAACAGAACTATCCAATAACGCTAAAATTGATCTCTAAAACATAGATGAAAAAACTGTTTTTTTCTTTTAACAGAAATATTAGGATTAATAATTACTTTGAGTTTTTAAGAATGAACCAAACAAGTTTTAAGGAGCACACTATCTTGCTAAATGTGTTACTGCATAAATCAAAGCGACTTCATGGACCTTTAAACTCTGGAGTAAACAAGAGCTCTGGGACTCTGGAGAAATGTTGGCTGAGGATTTAATACAAGGACAACTCTGACCTTTTTGACTCCAAGAATATCTTCAATAAGGGTTGCAGTCTGCAGGAAGGTCTTCTTGTTTGTCATCAGGGTGAAGAGAAAGAGAACAAAGTCATCTCTTGCAGCCAGGCTTTTTGTGACTCCCTCCGTCTGTGTGTAGAAAAAAAATAACATTTCAATGTTAATAAAATCACTACTAAGTTTGGCTGTAAACATGATTCTGTTTTAAGACAATATAGCACCAAAAGACAACTGTGGGTAAAATACTTGTAGTTATGTACACATGTGTTTAACTGGAGCAAGGTATGATGCACCTTTGACATTTCTCTGGCATGTTGAAAATGTAATAGGATACTTACACATATGCAACAGTTGTAGAGAACACTAAGGCAGTCCTTGACCAAGTCATCATTCACTGTTGTAACAGAAACACAGATGTTAGTTTAATTACCCGAACAAACTATGAAACTAAAATCAATTCATGTTAACTTAACTGTGTTAACTTTCAGATAATAATAAAAGCAGAAATATTCATAATATTTGATGTCAGTCCTACTTACTTTTGGGTTTTTTCTTCTGCATAGTTAATGTGGGTCTCATCAAAATCTCCACAAGCAGCTTCAAGGGAAAGAGGAAAATGAGCATTCAGTGCCCAGAGCCATTTCAGTTTAAGCAGTACTCCACATGCAAGCTGATTCTCCAGAGGTAGCCATTGTTTCTGAGTCCAATTATTACAAAACATCAAGCACTAGGAAATTCAAACTTACATCGACTCCACCAAAGAGGTCAAAGGTATATGTGTTGGGGAAGGTGGATTCCTGAGCAGTCTTCCTGTCCTCCGTGACAAAAGACATGGCCTCCATAGAGAGCTGGGATGATAATACCTAAAAAAAACATTGTCCACATGTTACATCACCCAGGCCTCAAAGTAAATTCTGTAATAAGTGGCCAAGACGAGTTACTCCACACTCTCAGTGTGGGATGGACTAGTGCTGTGTGGTTACCTTAAGAAAGCTATGGGCATGGGAGAGGTCACTGTTGGGATGGCTGCTCTCGTAGAGCTTCTGCAGCAGAGTAGGGATGCCATGCCACTTGGCCCTTTTATCTCTCTCCTGGAGCAGGCCTCCTGGGAGCTACAACACAAACAGAGGCAACCTTAAAATTGTACTATATACACTGTTGTGATGTATGGTTATGTGCCAGTGCTTCAGAGTGGTTTAAAAAAGTTTATTTTTGCTTGCACTTGTATATGTGAGGCTTCAGTCTTGTTGAAACTTTATTCAACTTAACAGCACACAGAGCAAAGGACTGGGGGATGTAAAGTAAATATGTATATGCACTCTATAAAACAGTGTAGAACAGATTGTGAATTGTTATTTGACTAATGAAATTTCATGAAAATGAAATGAAAAAGCAGATAGTCCATTATTTAGCGAAACCCCAGCCCAGCTGTCCAAGCTTCCTTCCTTAACCACTGAAAGTAGTATAAATTCATTAACAATCAACTGGAAGGAGCAGGTCTGCTGAATGCCCATTTTTGCAGCTTTCTGAGTTTTGTCAGGGATTAATAATCTAACTGCCCTGTGCTACAGTGGCTTCTGTTTTTGCTCTCCTTAACATACTACTCCAAGTAGCAGCTTCTATACTGCACACATTTACACTAGCGCACTGATAGAATAAAGTGGGGCCTTGTTTAACATTTAATTATCAAGATAACAGCAAGAAAGGACATATAAGTATAACAGAATGGTATGATATATCTAGCTTTTATCTGCTCTTTTTGTGAATATTCAAGCTGCATCATGTTTAAGAACTGCTTGTAAGCCTGTCTGTGTGAGACAGTTGCATGGTGAAGTTGTTTACATGTTACTCTGTGTACTACAAGCTCAGCATGATTTTTGCAGAGCAGCAGTTATTTTCAGTCTAAAGTATTCATTTGCGGACTTTCATGTATAACATCTCAGGTACACAGTAAAATTATCTGGACTGTGTGTACCAAGACCGCTGACTAAACTCTAATGTACCTCCTGGTTTGATTGTTGGAGGCTGTGTAGCCATCCACTATTACTGGAGCCAAGTTCCACTCATAATAATAGTTCTTGAAATGTCCCTTTGGCAAAAAAAAACAAGCCTGTCCACCTTTGCTCTATAATGCATGCATACTGTTAGATGTTGATCAAGTGTCTTTTTTTAAACAAATAAAGCATATTAAATCTTAAATCTCTGGATGTTCCTTCACAGAAAATGTGTACAATTTGGAAAACAAAACAAGTCCCAAAATTGGAGGGTTGCAATTTTTTTAAACTGAGAATAGAAGTGAGCCACATTTCAGGTCATATAGCAGACTACTGTAAAAGAAGAGAAACAAGCAAATTCAGCATTTTTTAAAATAATATCCCTCTAATAACTAAAACTCTAAAACAAAAACAGTCCCAGTATTACTCATAGTCAGTAGGTGAAAATTTGTTATGAAGCGAGTTTGTACGGTGCAGCAAAATCCTTTTAAGAATTAGACACCGATAATGGTGTAACTTAAGAAAATGTTCAAAGAGAATTGTATAATATACACAATATATACTTTCTGCACGTGATTAAGCTTTTGTAAATCTGAACATTATTTCCTCTTAATTAGTGATCAGCAGTGCAAGTCCAGTTCTCCATTGGCATTCGACACCCACCTATCTGGCACCAACTGGCATTTAAGAACCTTTTAAGCACTGGAAATCATCATGACCAAGGCAAGAAGCACACACAGAGCTCACTACAACTCTTCTGATCTAAAATACAGAATATTTATGTGCTGATACACCATAGTGAGGGAATTAGAGAAAATCTGACCAAAAAACAAAATGAAACAAAAAAACAAAAATGATCATCTACTATCTGTCCATTAAAAACAAAACAAATCAAAACAAAACACTGAGAAATATTTAAAAAAAAAAAAAACTATAAGATTATAATCAGATAACTAATTAACAGGTTGCATTTTTAACTCTTTATGAACTGGGGTATTTTATTTAAACTATTTAGCCAGTTCATTATAGGTATCTGTCTTTCATAATAAACTAGTAAAGGGAAATGTTTTCCAGAGATATCCTGTGTAAGAAGCAAACCGTTGCAGAGAAAACGGATGAAGCAGTTTCATTGAGGAGGTTATCTTAGTTCAGTAGCTTTTGGCATACTAATAATAACCAACTCCTTTAATAGACACTAAAATGAACATCGGTAACTTTGTAAAGAACTCAAATACCGCAGTTTATTCTATTTGGTTTTCCTAATGTGACAGCTGTCTTAACCCTCTGATCACTCTTAAATTAGCTTACACATATTCGAAGCTATCGAGAATACTGTCATGAGATCTGCTGCATCATATTTTATTTCACACGTTGAAACACGTTGTACACTACAAAGTCAGCAAGGGAGATAACAGGCAAAACACCAAGTACCCTGTAAAGAATTATTTAATCAGTTTTACAGTTTAAGAGCCTTAGTCACGAGTTTAGGGAACAGCACACAGAGTTGCTGAATGTGTTGGTTGGCAGGACAGGTGTGACATCCATATGCCTCGACACTCGTCCAAACGGTTGACATAACTTAGATTTACATCAAAACCAATCGATCAAATACGCTAGGTGGCAAAGTTATAACTGTCATCTGAAATATAAGCTTGCCTGGAAATATTAATAAACTTGCCAACGTTAACCTGTCCAAACTGCTGTTGTTGCGTATCCATTTAAGGAAACGAAAGTTATTGTGGTTGCTGTGTTGTTACGTAATCCCCTGAGCTGTTCAGCTGGCTTAGCTAGCTAGCTGACGTTAGCCCGTTTGCTAACATTAGCAAGCGTTGCTGCTGTTGATTAACGCTACACGATTGTAAAGGCTTTCAAAATGCAAAGACATACCTTTTATTAACACTGACACACCAATTACTTGTAAAACAAAGTAAAAAAGCCAGTCAAAACGCCACGTAAGGTTATCTAACCTGCCCTTTAAAGCTAAGCTAACATGAAGCTAACAACAAAAGACCCACTTGAAGCGGAGCTTGCTTCACACACTTTCTGTCGTGCTAACGTTAATTTTCTTGTCAGTGAGTAAATACTACAATCTAAAAGTCAACAATGTTAAAGCTTATGATTTGCGTTTTAAAAAAACACCATATTGTTAAAGCTAGCTTTAAAGCCAAAGCTGATATGGGCGACTACATCCCTATTAGAGTCTCGGGACAACGTCTACATTTTCAGGGTGGATTGAATGCGCGACTCCCTGGTTGACCAAGATTCAAAAGCCTTTTACAGCTGAACAATGCTTCTTTTTTCTTACCTGTGTCCCTCGACTGAAACCCTGACCAGTAATTCTACTGGCCGTGAGCTTTGTGACGATATTGCTATTGCAATTTCTTCGTTTTCCTCCAGCACTAGGGGGCTCGGACCCCAGAAGCGTCGCCATTATTTCTTCTTCCTGAACTGAACTGTTGGGGCAGGAAGTGGAAGGCTTTGACGAATTACTGGAGGTATTTAAGCGGCATCTGCTGGCAGAAACGCACACTCTGAAAGGATCAGGTGGTTTTAATGATACACACATTTTATATGTATTATATTTTATAATAACGTTCCTAATTGAGCCAAGTAAATGCAGGCCAGACTCTCTTATTTGTATGTGTTGTTCAAGTAACACAGAGTAAATATATTTTATTTGTTTCCAGCAACATGAATATGACAACGGACATATTACAATATAATCCACATATTACATTTATACAGTGCGTACAAATTAGGTTATAAATAAAAAGATACATTCAGTTTTTCACCCAAATTAAAAACGGGTATCTTGCTAACATACAGTCTCTACTTCACAGCTCTGCTGTGTGCCTCCTTGGACACAAAAACAGTCTTCTTTCTGACACATAGTATGACTCAACTTCAAACATTGTAGTGTCTTGGCTGAGGCCTCCTGCTACTCCGGGGTGGTCAACAAGGACTACATTAAGGCATTCAGATGACCTCTTGCAATGGCTTGCTCAAACTTTAGATGAAACAGGAGAGTATCTGACTGTCCTCAGACTGTCTGGCTTCATTCCCTCAGACTGATTCACCGTCTTCCCTCAAGTGTCCCAGCTGTGATCATTGCCTTCTGTCATTTGGAGGTAGGAGGTGATGGCCTCCCTCAGACCCTCACTCACCAGAGAGTGATCAGACTCTGTTCTCTTCCTCCTAAAGATCACTGACCTGGAGGAGACAGAGGAGGACACTGAAATGAGTGAAGTCATCAATGTTTTGCTATAAAAAATTCTGCTATTTTCTTTTGCCAAAACGTATCAAACAGGGATTCAGTGTGCAGGACTATTTTAAACTGGTGTGTAAACAAGGAGAGCAGCAGCCCTGTTTTAGATAATTATAATCTACAGTAGGTTACGCAATCAAACCTGGAAGACACGGTACAAACACAGTCTTAGCTGTTGGCATATCTGTTGGTATTATATGTGTAATCTTCTCACTCAGTTTACTCAGCATTGAATCACACATAACTGTAGAGTTCAATCAACACATTTCTGACTCAGTGTCAACAAAAACAAAAATAAGCTTCACAAAGATTTATCAGTTGTATTTTATTTAACCAGACACCACCAGGAGCTCCTGCTCTGCTGGACAACAAGTAACAGAGTGACATCTTGTGGTAGTCATCAGTAAAAGCAAGGCCAGAGAGAGTCTGCCACACCTGCTAATGTCTTTCCAGTTAATAGTTGGCCTCCTGACAGTGATGGGTATCGGCCTGGCCTCCCTAGCGTTGCTGAAACCCTGGATGAAGCAGGGCTCTGTCAGCCTACAGCACAATCCATCTGCAGACTCTGTGAGAGAAGGTAATATTTTAATATCACTCTGTTGGAGTTGTCTGGCAAGAAAACAGCATTACACCCTTAATACAAACCTGAGTAGTGTTCCACCAGGTGATGCAGGGAGGGGAAGGTAAGTCCTGGAGATATGTAGACCCAGCCATTTTGAAGGTGAGAGATGCGGTAGTGCTTTACACAGTCCTGGTTTGATAGATGGGTCCTCCTTAGGACAGACAGCGAGTAACAATCTAAACATGGAAATAACAGAGATGTGGCGGTTAAACTACACAGCTCTTGAGTCTTCAATTTGCAAGCACTGATATACATTTCTTATCTTTTCTAAACCATAATATCAGATATTTTTATGCAAATCAAGCCATTTAAGTTGTCTGACTCATAAATCTATACTGCTTAAAAAATGTGGACACTGCTTTAGCAACAGTGAAAAAGATGTTAAAATATTGTAGCTCATTGCACATTCTGATGCTGCAGTTCACAATAAAGAAATAAAAACCAGCCCCCTAACCTCTGTTTGTCTCAGACTCTCGAATCAAGAAGGCTCCATTCGGGTTGTTAGGCTGCATGAGCAGCTCTGATGCTTTGTACCTACTGATGCCTGTGAACAGCCACCTGAGCAGAGAGAAAGCACATTGAGAGAGTAAGACATTGTCGTCATGTGGTTAAAAATAAACGTCAGTTTTGTTTTTAACTTTGGAACATTTGCTGGAACAGCTTCAGAGCACATTCCCCACTGGAGGAGTACTGAAACTGCATGAGGCAGTAGCTATTGTCATGTCACTGGAGAGAACTGAAGTCTTGTTCCAAACCTCTGTCTCCACTGAGGTAAAGGTCACCTACACAGAGACTCCTCCCACCCCACGGGAACTCCCCGCCCGTTATTTCACCGCTGTCACAACTCCTCTGCTCTCTCTCACACATGCACAATACCGAGACAGACGTCTTAATGCGTGTTCTTGTGACAGTGGCTTACCTTTGTGACACCTTTGCGGTGTAGTTGGTGGGAACGTAGCTCTCACGGCCCGTGGTTGTAGATCTCACAGTCATAAAATCACCATCGCTGTTGGAGAAAGTAAGTTATCATGAGTTTATCTGTCTAGTTGCAGACAAGGGTGAAGTTGTCATATTTGTAGCTTCATCACTTACTCTGATAGGATGGTGAGTCGTTCCCCAATACTCATGGTCAACTCTGTGCGCTCAAAGGACGGGTAGTTATAGAGAGATACAATCAGGCTGTCCTGATGGGCTAGAGACAGAAAGTAGGAGATTAATTTTATGAACCCAGTACAACTTGTTACATTTGTATGATTTTTATTTTGTGTGTGTTTTGATGTAACCTACGTGGTCTTTCAGGTTCAGGTGGATTTTCTAGGATTGTCAGGTTGGATTTACATCTGATGGGGCAGGTCCCCATTGTCTACAGCTTCTTGCAAATTTGAAATGGTTTTTGTTGCTAAAATAGAAAAGGTACAGAAAAAAAAGGTGAGCACTATGTGAAAGAAAACTATCTCACAAGCCATCATTTCATAACTGCCATCAGTTAAAAACAGCTTACAGGTACACTCTTGTTACTTGGCAACAAAACCTAGATGACACAGGAAGGCACCAAACCACAACAAGAGGCAATGATATCCTGTGTTAAATTTCCATGCAACATGTTTGTGAGGAATAGAGTCCACTTAACAAGAAAGTGATAGATTCAAATAACGAAAAACCTAGATTTTATTCTAAAGATGCATGCCACTTTTACATAAAATCCGACCTAAAAATGAAGACTTGTCTTGAGACTTTAACTGGAGATGCAGTTGCTCCTGTCAGCTTTGGCTTTAAAGTTAGTTTTATGGTGTATTTTTAATATGGATATATTATATTTTGATTGTTCAGTTTTTGACCTTAGTATTTATTCGCTGACAAGGAAAATAACGTTTGCACTGCATACAAAACATTATCTTAATTAAATTATTTAAAAACCTATTTAACTGGCAACTTTTTTAAATTTATTTTTATGATGAGAAAAGTGAAAAAAATTGATAATTCATAAATAC
>JAPZDY010000012.1:22605477-22629577 GCA_029783645.1 Ctenochaetus hawaiiensis | reverse complement strand
ATGCAGCAACAGCTGTTATAAATCTATCAAGGGTAAACATGTTTTGTTCCAAGCTGGTTAAAGCAAATTCATTTCATAATCAATTTTCTTTAGCAATTCTAAAAAGAAAACTCTACCCTAATCCCAGCAGCTTTCCTTCTTACCCCTGACCACCATCCTTTCCTTTCATTATTCATCTCTCAGTGCTCCCTCGCTCCTCTCTGTCACTTCTACCTCTTTCTGCTCTGTTGTACACATATCGTGCATATTTTAGCTCTGCTGGGTTGAGTGTGGAAACAAGACGAAAGCAACTGAAAGGAGAGAATCACCAAGGTGATTCATCATCAGGGAATGGCAGCGTATGCAGCAGACTGTAGAGAAACCTGAAGTCCTGCGTAGGCTTAAAGGGAAGCTTTAATATTCAGTAATCTAACAAGCTGTGTGGCCTGCAAAACCTCCATTATTACAGGCGAGACAGATAGGAGGTTGAAAAAGAATTTGGGAGGGTGAATAACATTAGAAAATAATGGAGACTGTGTGGTCATGATGGGGACTCACTGCGAAGCGGGTGAGGATGTATGCTCCTGCTCCGACACCGATGCCAATCACGCTGTTGACCCTGCCGAGAAACCACCTGTTAGTGTGGGGGCCTGGAGATGAATAGTCAATTTATGCACATTATTATTGATCAGCCATCCACAGGCGGGGTTACTCACTTGAGCTGAGTCATCACGGAGGGCAGCATTTCAGCCAGCTCATCCATGGTGGGGTAGCGATAACTAGAAACAGATGACATGAATGTATACACGTCTGATTTAATTTATCATAAATTTAAACACTCAAAGCATTTGAATAGAAGGCTTAACAACTAAAGTGCTTCTATTAGCTGATGAACTACCAGCTCACTTTATATTCTAACTAAATTAATTGATTGCAGCAGAGAAAAAAAGGGTCCCCATTTATCAGTGTATTTAAAATCATTGCAACACCCACCCGCTGGGGAAGGGTGGTGCACCCTCCTGCTGGCCAGGCGCATCCACATGGACCACTGCAAAGTGCTGTGTGATCTCCTGCATGTCCTCATAGTTGAACAGGGTGTTGAAGCAAGACTTGTCTGGAAAAGTGCAGAAGGCAAAGAGGACACAAATGTCCAGGAGTTTGAATGGACCATCAGGTGCAGAGGCTAAGTTAAAGAAGAGTTTAATCCAGTCCAGGACATTGAGCATCGATTAGTCTATTTCTGGCTGACTCACGGTTAAGGCCGATGTCATGATAGGTGAGGATGACGGGTCTGTTGCCCTTGGGAACTCCTCTCATTGTCACATGGAGAACGCCATGGGGAGTTTCAATGTCATGCTCCTGCAGACATAAAGAAAGGCAGAGCGTTCAGAACTGATGGGACAGTATATGATGTGCATAAAGAAAAGGGGCTTTTGATTCTGTCTTCGTTGCTGAAGCCTCATATAAGTTTTGACCCAGAACTCCAGCATCATCCAGTAACAATTAAAAACACATAAAAGAGTCTAAGTGTTGCATTTGGGTGACATCTTCCTTCAACATGATGAGCACTGCCAGGGCAGTTTATTTTTTCACCTTGTCCAAGCAGCAAGTTAGTATAAATGAAACTAATGAATGACTCATTAAGGCTTTTCAGTGGCAGATGACATAAGTGCCAAAGTACATAAAGAACAGGGTGGCCTGGGACTGACATATGTTGCTGAAATCATGTTGTATGAACACAA
Source organism: Ctenochaetus hawaiiensis (assembly GCA_029783645.1). Classification (NCBI taxonomy): domain Eukaryota; kingdom Metazoa; phylum Chordata; class Actinopteri; order Acanthuriformes; family Acanthuridae; genus Ctenochaetus; species Ctenochaetus hawaiiensis. Next base: position 22,627,856 of record JAPZDY010000012.1, on the reverse strand, counting down.
AAGTTTTGGTGTAATTAACAACAGCATATATTAGCAGGTAGAAGCACTTCTTTGGTACTAAGCCACTTGTCTTGTGAACTTATGTAGTTAAAGAAGAAAATACGAAACATTGGTGGTGGACATGGAAATTGTCCTTTTTTTAGGTTCCAATGAACATTTATTTTACAACGGTATATTTACTACTTAAACATTAAAAAAAAAAAAATGCATGAACTCTGATGTGTCTGCAGATATTTTTCTTCATCGGCCTTGTGAGTGCAGGAAATCAGCCAAAACAAATGATCTCATCTGATATCTTATGAGTCTACTACTCAAGAGAACTAATCTATAGCCGTAAGCAATCCAAGTAATGTCTGGGAAACACACACATCATCAATAAAGATTTAGGTAAGTAGTATAGTATTTTCAAAATAAATCATATTGTCAATGCTCACTGTAATGACAGAAATCTCCAAATGCAATTAAATGGCTCTTTCAAGGGGTTTAAGCCATTTTTTTTTTACATTAATGAAGTTCTATGGCATTGGGGTATAAGCCACAGCACATTAGCTATCATTTCAGTTTAGTTTTTTTTTTTTTAATTGCTTTTTCTGATAACAAAGCTTTATGTTTAGGAAGTTGAATATTAATTGCATTATGTGGGCTTTTACTCTTTACATGAACAATTTCTCCACCAAGAACAAAGACAGAGGTTATTAATGTGATTTCATTAACAGGCATTAACTTGTAGCTATTCATTTAAATGACGTAATTTATGTGATATTTAATGATAAAACAGACATATAAAGAAAAATGGTAGAAAAAATAATCTACATTAAGGCTAAGTCAAAGCTTGAATACCAAAAGAATTAATTTATTCACAAAATCAGACATAAGAGACACATATCTACACATAAACACCCTGTGAGCGACATAAAATTTGGGGATTTTATCTGAAAATGAGGATGTTAAGCAAGCACCCCTTCACCATTTCACACCGTCTGTTAAAAAAAAAAAAAGAAGACTGAATGGGCGGTCTGGGAATCAGTCTCTTTATCCGAGTGTCTGAGGCTTGCAGTTCTTTCACAAGTATGACTCTGCAAAAAATGAATATTTTGAACATTTTTGCAGAAAGACCCATTAAAATTCAAAGGGCTCACACCAGCTTCAGTGTTTTCTCTTGACTATCTTTCTCTATCAAGCCTGAGGAAGCCCTCATGTACTTCACAGTGCTTCTCCGAAACCACACAAAACTACACATTAAATGGCTTGTGTGTAATCTCAGCTGACACTTAATCTGACTGGAAGGCACCCTTATGTGGTAAAGATTAGCGTAAGAGGAAAGATGACAGATGAGTGTAATTGATGAAAAGATGACAAAGCAAAAACAAAAAGATGCTATCCTGAATGTTAATGAGATTCATGTAGGGTGTAGAGAGTAACATAATGAGAAGTGATAAAAAAAGGAGAAAGTGACAAAGCCAGTTTACAGACCTTCCTTAGAATCACAGCATCATTTTTCATCACAAACACACACAATTCCCAAGGTCAGTGTGACTTGGTGCTGCATATAAGGGTGTGCAATGATGTTGCTACCTGTTTGTATCTGTGTGCATATGTATGTGTGTATGTGTATGTGTGTGCATGTGTGTGTGCGTGCGCTGCACAGAGGCACAGAGCAGGAGCGGCAGGCGGGGCCCAGCACTCGCCTGGTCTCAAGGCCCACCGGTCATCAATAATAAAAAGAGTGAGGCTGAGCGGACGAGAGACACAGGTTATGGCTGACAGACACAGAGGGAGCATGGCTGCTGCTTCCCCTCATGTGTTCCCTTTGCAGGCATTTAGGTGATGGATATGTGTCACTGTCTCTTCAGAGGAGATGAAGGTTAATTCTCAAGGACGAGGCTGCAGTCATTTGCATCTGCATTCTGTGACACAGATGGAAACTGCTCATCCTATCGGCTATGAAACGAGATATCTTCATTTGTGTGGGTGTTGGTACAGAGATAAGCCTGTCGCACAAAACATGAAACCAAGCACATGAAAACAACACAAACTGATGATGTTCAACAACAGTGTGCCAGTACTGAATACAGGCTGAGTAAACCCTGGAAAAACATGCCTGCTGGAAGCCTTGGACTCATCAGAGGCCTTTTCACAGATAATAGAATAATTCTGCAACCTTTGGGTGGTAGAGGTTGAAGGGTTGGAGGATGGACAGAGTGGTGTGGTTGGAACATTGGCGGGGAAATAAAAAATACAGATGAGATAGAACAAGTAATACATTCTGGATGTAGATAGGAGGAAATAGAGCATGAAAGCAAGTGGGGACAGAGTGACAGAGACAGGAGGAAAGAGAGAGAAGACAGGGGAGTCCGCTACGGCTAACAGAAGGGGTGCAGTGCTTACATTTATCATCCCTTTCCAGCCATGTCCTGGTATAAACAAAGGTGGAGAACCATGGAGAAAAGGGCTGTGTGGAAAGGGGAGGAGAGAGGGGTCCTTTTATCTATCAATTTAGCTTTTGGCACAGTTTGAAAGCTGTATTGATCTGAGAGCCTTTCACAATTTTTTTTCACCCAAACATTTATGGCTACACACTATGGACACACAGCAGCATCTCAAGAAAACAGGCATGGGGTGGGGCTGTTAGCCTGGCTAGCTGGAGGGCAAAGAGAAGAACACTGCAATAGCAGCAACCTCTTTCACCTTTTTAATACTAGCACAAAGAGTGTGTTTGGATGTTTTGGAGGGCTGTTGGTGAGACAGGAATACTGAGTAGGAGTTGTAGGAGTTTGCCAAGGGCAAACAGGGAGCACTTTGATTTTGGTCCCAGAGTGAAAGAAAGTAAGGTAGGTGGGCTAAGGTGAAAAAGCAGAGCAGTATGTCATGCTGTCCCTTTTCCCGCAATCACTCTCTTATCACTTCCTCTCTCAGCCTCCTCCCTGTTTTCCCTGCTCTGCCAGGAATGGCATTAATCACCTCTGAGAGCAGCATTACAGGGCAGAAACAGCCAGCAGCCTGCAAATGACTTCAGTGTGCACTACAGAACATATGCATACAGACACATACACACACCCATGTCTCACATGCAAGTGGGATCATCCCAGGTACATGCCACCCAGTTCATCCTTAACACAGACACAGCCCTTCCCGTCTGTAGCACACATGCATTAAGTGTGTGTCATCGAAGCAGTGGGTTGAAACTACAAACTCAAGGTCCCTGCAGGGGGAGAGGGGGTGAGGGGAGCTGCTACATTGGTTTTAGTATGTTGTTGCTACAGAGTGTGTGGGGCTGAGTGACCTCCCTGCCTCTTTTTGGTGCTGGCACTATGCACCATCCATTTTTCTGCTGCTCACCAGGCAAAGCACACATCCCTGCAGTTCTGGATAAATGCACATTTGAGATGTACAGAAACATGCACCCTGAAGACACAAGTATCAGGCAACCTATTGATGGACACCCACGTACTGACAGGCACGTACACATCCACTAGTTGTGGCATTTGCAGACGTAAAGACACTTGAGCACTGCACACATGCATCTTTCAAATCATCCCATTAAAATGCATGTTTAGGCTGTGCAGACTGAACACATGGGCACTGTGTGACCTATAGGCACATAGTGCACACATAGAGAAACACACACGTGCACACACACTCACACACACAGACTTGCACACGCAGACACAAGCAGCTGCCCAGACAGAAAAAAGCTAAAGTCTCAACCGTCTGCTTAAGGTGGTGACAAGCAAGCCAGGAAAGACCCCCACCAGCTTTTCTTTTCTGAGCACCAGCTGCTGACACCCTGTCTTTTGGGGAGACCACACAACAACCTCCCCCACAGTATGAACCAGAACCCCCTCCTGCAAGGACCCAGCCAGGTGTGTCAAAGCAGGCAAGATGCATTAGTCACTCACCACTCCATTCCCAGAGCATGCAATCTGGTCCAGATCCAGAATAGCTGACATGTTTTTCCCACGCAGGAAAGGAGTATGTTATGCTATCTGCGAGTGTGTGCTGGTCAGCTTTGAAGATCTCCAAAAAGGAGGAGGAGAAGGAGGAGGGAGGAGAGGGAGGGAGCGTCGGTAGGAAGGGAAAGATGTAGGGTGAGGCAACTAGAGCGGCAGCAGCAAGGAAGAGAGGGAGGAGAAAAACACAGCAGAGGCAGTGAGAAAGAGATGGGCAAATAATCTGAATGAAAGCAGAAGGGGGTGGTTAAGATGCGGAGGGAACAAGAGAGCGACAGAGACAAGAGGTGGGAAAGAACAGGAAAATAGACGAAGGGGGAGGAGAGTGAGACTGCAGTTTGTGCTTGGTAGTCACAGCGCGTCCATACATCCAGCCTTCGGTGCATCTCATTGGACTGCAGAGGGTCAGGTGGGTAAAGGGAGAGGGTGGGGCTTCAAGGAGAATGGAGAAAAGGAGGGGGAGTGGGAGGATGAGAGAAATGTGTGCGTGGAATAGGGGTGATGGGGGGCAAAGGATGCAGAGGCAGTCCTGGAAAATGGGCAGGCTGCAGACGTCACTCTGTGATACTGATGAAGTGGAGAGAGGAGCAGGGGCTGACTTTGATAACTTACCCTGGACTGAGCTTGCATCAGCAAAATGGCTGCTCAACACTAAGATTTACTCACAGTCGTCTCAAGATTCATTTTAGCATCACTGTGCTGACAGAGGAGAATGTGAATGACCATACATCCTTTAGGAAATATCTTTATAACTACCTATAATTAGATCAACGACCCCTACTCACAAGACTGAGCACCTAACTCTGCAAGGTTAGTGTAAAACGCAGCAGTCTGACACACATCAATGATGGATTCGCGCTAAATGTTTGCTTTTACTGTAAACCTGCTTTATCATGTAAAGACCTCTTGCCTCTGTATTTATTCAGTACTGGCATTTAAAAGATAACCCTGATCATATTCTAGGTTTACCAGAAAACGGACCAAAAACGAGCTACTATTTTTATTTTACGTTCCCAACCCTACATGACCGGATCTGTTTCCTCTAAAGCTGACACCGAGGTTTTTGATCCACACAGTTTATTGATCTCTCCTTTTCTACTCTCCTCCGTCATCTGCACAGCTGCAAGCAGTTTACTGTGTCACGCCTTTGGTTGAGACGGGCTACTTTGTGCAGCCAATGGCACATGTGCAAACAGCCAAGAGTGCAAGTGGGTGGGATCACAAAGACAGAGGGGCGCTTCATTGGTTAGTCAATGCAGTAGCACGTTTGGTTGGTAACTGCAGTTTGTCCTCTAATTTTTCCATGTCATAACCTACAGAGGGTGCCACTGACACACATGTATTGTATGTACATTTTGACAAACAAACACTTGTTATATAGACCAGACAAATAAAGTAATCCAGACAGTAAAGATATGATACCAATTCTGTACAGTATGAGAGTTGCATGTGTGTCTGTTAGACTTTTTTCCCACAGTGTAAGGTTTTTTAAAGAAGGTCAGTGTAGCTCTACCTCCAGTTATTTAAGTCAGAACTCAGTCACTCAGTGTGACTAATCGCACATACACTGTGAGTTCAATCATTTATGCCAGATTATGGTCGATGTGTGTTTGGTCACATCACAGATGTGAGAGATGATCAGTGTGCCTTTTTACTGGCAGAGCAGGTGCCTCTTTGTGTCACACACTGAGTCACTGTGTGCCTCAGCAGGACTAAGCTTTCCATTTGTTCTGACATTTTAAAAATGCACATTCTCAGAAAAACATTTTTTACCTCACCATATGACATGGTTGATATAATTATAGAAATTGACTGGGCAGCGTCTGTGAATACACCAGGTTTTCTATCTTTAGGGCATTCGCAACAACTAACAAGAAAAGCACAGCACACCAAAACCACATCACACAAAATATAACTCTTCCATTGTGAAATGAACAGGCTTATGGCGCCCTCTGCTGTGCTTCAAGAGACATTGAAGATTTGAAAAGTCAAAGATACAGCTTGGCAGCCATTTGTCTGAAATATGAAGGCAGGAGCTGCAATTGTACAAGGTCATGATGGGAAAATGGTAACAAAATATACATTATGAAGAAATTTGACATCTAATGATGAATGACTATACAGAACAAATTCTCAAAATTAATGATCTATTTATGCTAGATTTTCTCACAAACATTTGAGACCATTAAGTAAAACACCACATGAATCTGGGATCCATGGATACTATCTCAACATCTGACTGACCAGAACAAACTCTATTTACTCTAAGATGTTCTATATTTAAAGTGTACAGTCAGCCATTTCCATAGCTATAAGTAACTCAATGTTCTTGAGCATTCACTTTTAAACACAGCAGTGTCCCATGGGTGCAGGAGGCTGACTCACTCCACCCTCCCCTTCCAGCTCCTCAGTGGCGTAGGCAGGGACATTAGACTGCAGCAACACACCCTCTTGGATTTCCTCTCTGACCCCCACCTATCAACACCACCCTCCTTATGCAGGTGCACGAAGTTCTGACATGACTGCTGCAGTGCCTGTGGACCGCCAGTGGTGGGAGCTTTAGTAGCATGAAGAGAGGGCAGCAGCTGGATTTGTCCTCCAGCTGCTGGAATGTCACATTGACAACGACCCCTCCCCCACATGCAGGCTGTATTCATGGGATGTCTGGTGCTAATGCCTTTTTACTGCATGTGGCTCCAGTTGGTCTTGTATTACTGAACTGTGCAGCAGTGTTAGTTGGGTACAATCATATTATGCACCACATTTCAGGAGCTAATATCAACCAAATTATATTGTTTTTTTCCACCAAAAAAAAAAAAAAAAATCAGACAGACATTTTTGGTAAAACTTAGCTTGCTATCATAATTTAGACTAGATTTGCTAAGGCACTAGCAGGCTAGCTAACCCTCCCTTTCTCAGAGTATTTGCCCTGATGACTTTTAAAAAAACTAACAAAAAAGGGTAACAAACATATATTTTAAAAGGCACACATACCTGCTTTTGGCTCTTTAACGTAATGTACTAGTTACTCAACAGCAAACATTTTTCACTTGTCCTAGCAGGAAAATTCGCAGGTGTTACTAAAAATATTTGCAATGGCTATGTTCCATTCCAGTGTCCCTGTAAGCCATGACAGTGTAACAGTGAGTCAAGATTCACAACATCAGGACCAACGAAGCAGCTTCATGAAACTCAGTAATCTTTAATCTTATTATTTACACCTGTGCTTTCCTACTGTGACATGCACAAAATGTCTTTCTTGAAAAATGCTGTTACAAAGTTGTTATTTTGGTGTTGAGTAACACATGTATGGAAAACCTCTAAATAGTGTTCAAAGTAATGTCAGTTTGAGGATTTGTCTTAATTCCTTGAAACTACTGAATGTGACTATGGGAGGTCAAAATGGCTGCCTTAGAAATAAGGTCAAATACACTTAAGTCTGCCTCAATACCACTGACACAAATCCTGGAAAATTCCTTTTTAAGTATGACTGCAGAACCTGGACTGAGTCACAAGAGGATGAATGGAAAGAAATCATGAGGAACAGATGAGTGACTGCAGAATTTAATGAATAATAATGTACAAGCGACAATGCAGATTTGAATGGGCGCTGGGGAATATGTAGCATGCCTGGTCCAGCTAACATGCTTTACTCTCCTCCCATGCCTGCAGCAGCTACTAAATTTAGCTCTGGTGGGATGCTGGAAGCAGCCGTGACTGCAGAAAGTGAGAGAGGGATAAAAGATTTAACCCTTAGCAGCTCAGAGTGTTTTTCTGTTTCCTGCAAGGAACTCCTTGCATGATGGACCACCAGCTATCTTATTTTAATCACATGTACACCAGCAAAGAAAGGAATTCTGGATCACTGCCCATTCAGGGACAAAACCCCTTTGCTTGGATGATAATCATTCATACATTATCATGTAAAATAACCTGACTGTGGTTGAAACACTGACTGTGAAAAGGCAAACACAATTTCAATCTTACTGTGGAAGACAACAATTAAAGCGAAGTGTGAAATTACCGCACATACCAAATTACCTCTGACTCTTAATGTCTTTAATGACATTAGAATAAAGAACAAACCCTACAACAGAGCTCGACCCTTTCTCAATTTCTGAGGGTGATGCCAATACTTGGTAGTACTATCTTGTAGCGAGATCTCTCCCTCACTTACACACAAACACACACACTTTTGGCAGTGATCTCTCATATGTGGCTATCAAATACTTCTGGCAAAGATATTTAATGGATACAGAACATTTAACAACTAACAATATCGTAGTCCAAAACAACATTGATGCACTGAAACTTCAAGGGGATTTAAATACCTTTGATTATTCTCCTTTGTTTATTTTGCCCATTGGATGCACACCTAAATATAAAACATGACAGGTGGTGCAACAGAAGACATAGGGTGATGTCTAAAAGTCTTTTGATCTCCACAGGCAGTGCTATACCTGATGTCCAATACCACTCTTGACTTGGAAAACTCACTCCTTATCTTTCTTTATATCTTTCTACTTAAATAGAAAAGGACAGAATTAAGTCTTAGTAATTATACAAAAGCAAACAATGAAATTCATGAACGCTGCCTGAGTGGAGCTTCAAATACAGCAAGGGTTCAAAAACAAGAACACTATAGATGTGACACTAAAAAGTATCAATAAAAAGCTGTTTACAGCTCTCGTGTCCATTCACGTACAACCTGCCCATGTAGATCACATGCACACACACACATGCACACAGACTCAGGCACACAGGTACGCACACAGACAACCATACACTCACATTATACCTACATATGTATCTGTACATTCATTAGCACTGAGTAGTAAATTAAACATGAGCTGTTTCACAGATAAAGAATTACGATAACAGAATAAATAAATCAGTAAATAGCTAGTATTGCACAAGAAAGTGCCAATTATTGCACAGAATGTCAGCACTGCATGTCAGTACCAGTGTTGTACAGAGGTAGTGTGTACCAAAAGGTTTACTTTCAGTCCAGAGTTCAGTGTAGTTATGGCTTTAGGGTAGAAACTGCTCTTTAGCCTTGTAGTTAGAGCTTTGATTGACCTGCAGTGCCTTGCTGAGGTACAAATAAATGGTGGGTGATGAGTCCCATAGGATGCAGGGTGCCTCAATTATATGCCTGGACAGGCAGATGTGTATTGATGATCTTTTGGGCTGACTCGATGACTCTCTACAGAACACACATGTCAGCCACAGAACTGTTGCCATATCACACCAGGATCCCATGTGTCAGGACAGTATCAATGGCAGCTGTTGTGGCAATTTGTTTTCCAAGCACCAGTAACTTAGCATCCATACCTCCTCTATGTTTATTGTTACACGCTAAAACACAAAAACTAAGTCAAATTCTTTGGAATTCTATGGAATCCAAAGTCTATGGAATTTTGCCTTCACTTTAAGCCTCAACAGTAGAGAGTGTGTTTATTGAATCTGTGTTATCCTTTTCGTTGGTATCATGGTTTGGTAACCTTTCTCTGAAGGACAGAAGCAGACTAGACCAGATAGCTAAATAGTCTAGTCAGCTGATTGTTGAGTCACAGCTGAGCCTAGAGTCCTGGTATATCAAGCAGTTACAGCAGACAGCCAGCTACAAAGATGACTCCCATCCCCTGTTTAATAATTTTCTGCTTCTTCCATGTGGTTGGAGGCTTACAGTCCCGAGGTGTAGAAGCGCCACAGGAATAGTTTTGTTCCAACTGCAACTGTCTATCTCAATAAGTCTTAGCAACCTCAGCTTACAGAAGTTTTATTCATTAGCCTTTGCCTTGTGTCTCCTGGTGTGTCTTGCTGAGTCCTGACTGTACTTAGCCATTGGAGAACTTCTTGTCTGTTTCTGTCTCCTGTCAGTGCTTTATTGTTTATTAATTGTTATTGTGGATGCCTCTCTCTATTTCTACTGCACAACAAAACTACCGACAGGTACCAACAAAGTCACCTGAACCTGAACCTGAGTGACAAGGGAGGACATGTAAATAACACTCCGGGTCAGACTCGCATTGTTCACACTGGACTTTTATAGGAAAGTGTGTAATCTGGCTGCTGGACCCCAAAAATATCCATCCAAACAACAGAGTAATTACAAGAGCAGTTCTCTGATTTTTCTGATTTGGTTGAGAGTTGTTCATGTTCATAAGACCATGGGTGTTCCAGCTGTCACTCCCTAATCCTTTGTGTTTGGAACAACAAGCAAACACAATGCTAACCTCTAAATCCTCTTTATAGAGTGTTTGCCCTAACTGTGACAAATAAGCCACCAATGTTGTTGCATTTTAATTTTTCATATCAGTACAAAACAGTCAACTATCATACACATCTACGATATACATTGATGCAAAACGAACAAAGAAACAAAACTAAATCAATGTTTCAGGCTCCTTTATGATTTGTAGGAGAATTAAAAAATTTAAAAGACATTTTTGCCCTTCAAGCAGGGTAACAACTTTGTATAAACAAAAGCATTTTAACTCTATCTTGAAAATGTAACAGCCCGTGTGGTGGACCTTCACTGATTTTTGATTTTGACAAACAATCCTACATTGCATCAGCAAGTGGTATGAAGTAAAACTGAATGTTGTCTTTAAAAAATGATGTTCAGATAAAGGGCAAGCAAAAAAATGGCTTCAGCAGCAAAACAGCTTTTCATTTTTTTGTAGGAGCAGAGAGCAACACTCACCTGGCAGTCGAAATCTTGAAAGTTGCGTGCATTCTGCAAAACAAGCAAAACAGGAGCATTAAAATGTACCATAAGCTCAGATGCCTTATTTCTATATGTATAACCATTGATAAGAACTATCATAATAATATTACACTGTTGGAGGTTCATTTATTGTTGACGGAAAGCACACAGATAAAACATTCGTTTGGACATAATGCTACCAACAATAATCACGTCTGATCAGTTTGATTTCAGCACCTTTGGGTGCATAAAGAACTGTGCCTGGACCGCACAAAGCTAAGCATGCAACACATTTTAACTGAGCGTGGTGCATTGTCCACTACTATCTAATGCAATTTCTGAATATGATTGGGCGTGACATCCTGTGCTAGGACTTCATCTAGTTATCAATGGATCTTTTGATCCCACTGAAAGCCAGTTGTTTCTGCAAAACCTCATGATTTTAGGAAACAAGCTGTGTTCTAAAGATCTTACAACATCGCTTAGGTATAGACAACAAACTTACAACATCTAACAACCAAACTCTTTTTACATTATTTATAAGTAATAGTCTGTTTTTATTAAGATAGCAGGAATCTACAGAATAACAGGCTGAGAAGCGAGAGTGGGAAGCAACAAAAGAAAAGATTCTTGTGGGATTCAACTGTAGGCCAGACCAGCAGGGTGCATATGGGTGTAGAGGCAGATGGTGGAAATAAAGCCCCTTCTTTCTTCTAACACTGAAACTCTGTTGCATCAGAAAGCTTGGTAAAACCATGTTTCTAGCAAAATTCTCCACTTTTTACTGCTCTAACAATGAAGTGTTATAGAAACATGTAAAAGTATAGAAATATACTAAAAGTTTCACATCTGTTTACAAAGCAACATCCTTAAAGTTAGTTATATTGACATGTTGAGCAAGTGAAGACAGTAATTAGAGATTTACCAGCTTTTTCTGTGTAATTGGTTGACTAAAAATGGGATGGAAGAGTGGTTTGCCGTTTTTTGTTGTTATGCCAACTGTTGCACTAAACAAGTTGTTATTTTTTCATTTTATCTCTTATGTATGATCTTCTCTGAAGTCAACTGCAATCACATACATGCATAAACTTTGCTGTAGGCCATTTAACCTGTTGTGTTGTTTAACATTGTTGTTATGGTTACTTTGCTGCTGTAGACAGTGCTGATCCTTTCTGTACTTTGATGCATCATTAATGTAATCATTTAGATATGCATCAGCATGGAAATCAGAATCAGTTTTCATCACTTTTGCATTGGACCAGAGATAAAATGAGAGTCCTCTATCGTCACTGATACCATGTCATTGACTCTGGCTGCTTCCAAGATGCTTAATTTGTCTTTTTAGTGAGCCGGCCACTAGGTGGAGTGAGAGGTCAGTGCCAGTAACTTTCATTCAGACGACATTTTTATGATGTAAATTCCTCACTCTTTCACTTCACACAAGGTTTACACCTTACAAAACATGCAACCCTTCAGACCCACTATGAAGGCAGCTCTATCACCCCTGAACTGGTACTTCTCTACTTACTGCTCTGACGCACTATGCCCCCCTGAGTGTCTGTGACAGTTGCCTAGAGGGAGAACAAAACACTTGTGTGCATCCAAAGACACACACTCTTTCTAATCAGCTGTTGAGATGGAGTAGAGAGGGGGAAGAGAAGGAGAAGAAGAGGGTGGGAAGAGCTTTGATCTCTCACTGGGGTTATTTCTTTCTCCATACTTCCTTCTGTTTTTGCCATCGCTCACTCCCTAGGATCTTACAAGCTCTTAAAAATAAAGAGATGAGTTTCTTCTCCTTTGATCTGTCTTTGTGCTTTCCTGACTGTCTCTTCTGACTCTGGTATACACCCTGCTTCTCTTCTTCTCTTTTGCCTCATTCCCTCTTCAACCTTTTTTCTTCTACTGACTTGCCCTCTCCCTTCTTTTATTTTCCCCCTCGACGGTCGAGCAGATATGAATAATTCACTTTGATGAACAGAACTGCAGAGTGTGCATGACTAGTGTATTAGCGTATGTATTTGCCTGGTGGGGCCATATGGGGTGCTCATTCACTTTAAGTACCACATATCCATTAAGCTTGTATGTGTACTTCCATATACTGGTTCAGGTGCATAGTTGTGTGACTGTTGTCTTCAGCAACTCGTCACTGTGCTGTCCTCTTCGCAGCTCACCTTGTTGGTCAGCAGTGGCTTGATCTCAGTCAGCTGTACATCCTGTAGCTCATCCATCTTCCTGTCTCGTCTCTGTGAAACCACTCTGTCCAAGGAGACAAAGAGAAAACATTATTCTCACTAATAACAAGTGTCAGCAGTTAGAAAAACAAAATTATACATTGTGAGAGAGATTGCATAAGATATCACTGCTGTCACAAATGAACATGCCCATTTGAAGTGAGGCAGAAGGCACCATAAATTATGTCTGCCTCTCTTTGTTCCTTTAAAATAAATCACATTATTCAAATCTGACAGAGGATGTCTAGATTTATCATTCATTTATTCACAGCTGAGTCATGTTTCATGGTGGTTCTATTTGCTGCAACTAATACGTTTTTTATTATCAATTAATATGTGGACCTAGAGTTGCACAAAGATGACTCATGCAATGATGTGACTCTAACCTTAACCTGAGTGAGCCATTTGCTTATCTTAATAAAATTCTTCTGCACTCATTTTATTTGTCATTTCCCCTGGTATTAAATGAAAAAATGAAATCTACTGCTTGGATGTGGGGTGTGATTTTCAGCTTTTAAGGGAGGCACATTAAAGTGCAGGCATGAGAACCACTGGTTTGACTGTGACAAGTCAGAAAAAAACAAAAAATCCCAATATTAGAATGGTTAGAACAGTCTGGTAATTTCACAAAATCACGCTAATGTAGTGTTATGCACCATTTGCACCAAGGGAAAAAACTTAAGTCATATCATGATGTTACAATGTCCAAAATCCAAGGCGATTTCTAGTCTTAAATCACTATATTGTTGAAGTATCAATATGTTTTCCAGCCCTTCTTGATAAAATCTCTGTCTCTTCTTAACTGTACTATGAAATATTGCAATGTCTATATAATGATTAAAGAGACGGCCAGGACGGGGATAGAGGGCGTTCTCTCTATCAGTTCTTAGGAAAAGGTCACACTTCCAATCCACACAGATGGTGCGCAAACATGTACACACTGAAGGATGAATCAGGCCAGGTTTAACAAGGAACTCTAAAGCCAACCTCATTTGTTTTCCCCTTGAAACCAGCCGTTTGTCCCTGCACATAATTATTGAACTGAATTCCCCCTCCCTCACACTTTCCCTGATATGGTACCTCTTGCCTTGCCCTGTTTGCACAAGCTGAGGACAGGAAGTTGTATTGAATTACCTGGCTGTGCCCAGGAGAGCGGCTCATGTTGCACATCACAGCACACAGAGCCTCCCCCTCTTCTAGGTCAACTTACAACTGGAAGACAAAGCCTACCTGTACTGCACTGCAAACAGACCTGACACAGAAAGACAACAGTGCAAACAAAAAATAACAATAATAAATAAATAATACTGGCCAGATGACTAACATCAACTTGAAGAGAGGCTTTAATAACTCTCTGAGTCAGAGCCAAGAGCCCTGGAATGACCTTGAGATGTTGCTATCAGATAAACTTCAGGGTTGGTTAGCTATGTTTCTAACGGTGAATTAACAGTGGGAGGTATCAGAAATGAGGATGTCACATTGAGTCTGTGTTACCAGCAGTTTCATCCTCACATTGCCTGACCAAGCACTGGACAGACAGCTGCTTATTGTTAGATGAATTTTTCTGAGAGAAGTCATCTGGTTTAAGTAATACACAGCATCTTGCTCGGAAACAGCCAGAGAGGCAAGTGGACACAACTGTGCACAATCCTCAAATTCAATAAAACCATCATGAAAAAGAAGGTGTAGAAACACTGAGCGTTGGAGGTACTCAGCCATCAGGATAGGGAGTGAAAACATGCCCGGCAAAATCCCTCCTGACAAATCCGGCTCAATGGTGGAACTAAATAATATTTAGACAAGTGAACAAGGAAAAAAGAAAAACAAATACTCCGCATGCTTGAGCGTATTGGCCGGATCAATCCAACACTTCCTCAGGCTGTCACAGAAAGTGGGAGGAAGGCAAAAGCTGCTTTAATTGTAGCAGGCTAGCCGGGTAATAGAGGTGTTCAGGAAGACGGGGTCAGGGCCAGCTTAAACCAACTGACAGACTGACTGGGTGGCTTTCATAGCCCAACCCCACTGACCCCTTATACTGGGTTACCAGGGCAACTACCTACCATCACTCCCCCACTATCATCCTTTGCTCCTTTTGTTTTCACATGAAAGGGGGACATGCCCCCTGGGGGCCTCTGACAAATCTCAAGCCCCCTCTACCTTGCATCGAATCACCTAAAAGAACACCAGATTCCATTTAGCAGCATCCACCACCATCCTGTCCTGCCTACTTCATGCCTGCTCCACGGTTCAGCATGTGCAGCTGTTGCCATAGAGACAAAGCTGGTAGCTGATGTTTATTCTAAGCTGGGCTAGCCCCAAGGGACAGATGTGAGGCAAGGAGACAAGGGGAATAGATATTGGTAGAAATGAGTAGAGTTGATGAAGTGAAGCTCAAAACATGTGCTTTCAGCAGAGTTTACCCCCGAGAATCCCAGAGACTTGAGTGAGTCATGCAGGCTGTCAGATATGACAGCAAAGTTTAGTTTAATTGAAATAGAGAAATCAGTAGTAGTCTCCAATGACAGAAGGGAAATTCCATTTGCAATCTGTTCAGCTTGCAGGCTTTGTCCCACATTCACACCATACTATTAATGTGGATGAGGTTGGGGGAAGGATTTAGAGGGCTGATAATGTAAAACAAGTCCTTCTAGCCTCGACAGCAGCAGCAGAGTCTGTTGTGCTAGATCGCTCTCACAAAACCTGCATTTCCACCAAACACTTCATGTATAATGCCCTTGAAACCCCTTCCTAAATGTACCGAAACCCTGCATTTGTTTTGTATTGTCTCCGTAGACAGTGTTTGCAAGGTTGATATTGGGGTTTCCAGGCTAACCTGCTTCACTTTTCTAGCAGCTGAGAAACACCAGATAAGTCTTCTCTTCATTGTGAGATGCTGCGGCTGCTTTAACTGAAACTGTACTGTAACCTACACTGTACATTTTCTGCCAGATTGACATCTTAATACTAACCTTTTCCTCTGCTCACATTCACCATCACTTTTCTGCTGCTCTCTCTCTACCACACAATTGCTATAAACACATGTTTTGTGATCTCTCTTCTCATTTGGTTGTTTATTTCAACAAGAACACGAGGTTTCTTCAATTTCAAGGCTACAGGCATCAAGAACAAAAGACTGCTGAAAAAAAAGGAAATAGACAGTTTGGGAAATCTGACAGTGGAACGCAGACGATGAAGCTCCAATTCTTTCTGATCAACCAACAGACAGCTGAGTATAAGTGTGACAGATACCTTAACAGAAGGGTAATGATAAAACAGGACAGAATAAAGTAGTTCTATTGATACCATCCAAAACTTTTGACAATGGAATTGTGAAAAAATTAATCATTCTTATGTTTAAAAACTGACTGCTAGTTGGCTAAGTGGTCTGTTTGACATCAGAATCTGTTTAACTCAGCTCACAAATGAGTAACACACAAATTACATGCTGGTTCCTACAGATGATTTCCTTCATCTGGGCTTCAGGTTAATTTCCCTGAACAGCTTGTGGCTGCCAGCAGGACCTCATCTCAGTGCTAAATATCATGCATGCAGAGAGGGACAAGGGGGCTGGGCGAACAAATGACAGCAGAAACAAAGTGTGTCAGAGAAAGAGCTTAAAAGCCCTTCTTACGCAGCCTTAGTCACTATAGCTGGGCGTCAGCGCTACTTCTGAGAGTTCACAATGTTTTCAGTGCAGACATATTCACTACAGAGCAAAGCCATTTTTTAAATCTGTCAGTTTAATAAATACATAACTTATTTAACATCCCTCCCTCTCTCCTCTCTTGTTGGCAAGCGCTGCTACCTCCTGCCTCGCACACATCATCCTACCCTGCAGCTAAAAGAAGACAGAGGGCATGCCTTTCCTTTAACGGTGAACTGCAGGCACCTGAAGGCATGCATGTGTGGACACAGAGGTGTATGCCAACACCTACTGTAGATCTATAGTGTCTGCGCCAACAAAAAGAGTCCTGTAGCTGCCATGTCAGCAGACACCCCTGAGTGATCGATGAACATATCCTCAGCCTGCTCCTCCACCCACTTTTTCCAACCTCACTCCTACATCTTCTGCCTCCTTCACTCTGTGCACTCTCTCCTCTTCTATCCATCTCCACCTAACCTTGGGACGTCATGAAGTCTGGGCAGGCTGCATGATTGACGACTTACAGCCCAGCTAGGGTGCTGACCCCCCTATAGCCCCTTCAATTAGACTTCGTTCCTCTTTATTGCCATGGCAACGGTGACTTGAGATTTACTTCCTGTCATCATCATTCACATCATGGCTGTACTTTGACTCTGACCTCTCTGGCTTCAGATTGACCACAGTGAATGTCAGCACTGTGACCTCATATTAACCCACCACTGGGTTTCTATGGAGACTTTGACTCAGCCATCAGACATACTGCCATAGTGTTATAAAGCAGAAACCCTGAACTGTGCGCATGCTGTCACCCTTAGTTAAAGGTAAAAGGGTTACTGTAAGCTGCTGAGATTTTGATGCATGGTTGCTTCTGGTATTAAATAATATACCATAACAAAAATCTATGAAAATTGTATTAAGTATGCTTGGGCTTATGCTTAATGGGCTTAGGCTTAATTCCATGTAGGAAAATACAAACATGTCATAGCTATTAAATCAACTCAAAAACATAAGGTTTATTTATCATATTAAATTTTATTTCAAATGATCCCTTGATGTAGGTTTTCTGTGGTTTGATGTCTCTGAAATTGCATAAATTTTGGTCTATGGTACCCTCATAATACAAAGCTTTTCACTCGTTATAAATAGATATATTTGTGATCAAAAGGTTTTATGTTTTTATACATTTATTTCTGCTTGCTTACAGTAAAGGAATACCATGAATAATACAAAATGTTATGTTGGTGTTCCCTACGGGACAAAACAATCGCTTGACTAGAGTATTACACAACAGTGGTCATCCTTTATTCTTTCTCCACAATGCAGCCACACTGACACCACATTATTCATGACTGAAGCTGCCCAGCCTCTGTAAAGAAACCTGATCAATCTGATCAATTCCCAAAAGCATTCCACAACAGGCTTCCGCTGTCCAAATCTGAAAATTGTAAACCTTGAAATTTGTCACAAAATTCAGGCTATATAGATTTTTATTTATACTGTACTTCGTTGAACCTGGTATACATTTTGCCTGTTGTGCACAACGTGTTTAAGTAAAAACTCAGTTGTCATGAGTCTTGACCCAGTTTACCTCTAATTTCTAAAGTTTTTTTTGTGTCTTTTCAGAGTATTTTTCACATGAAGCATTTCTGACTGCACATCCAAATAAACAACCATTATTACACTCTCACAGCCTAAACCCTCTTCCTTAGAGCAAAGGAACAGCCATTTCAGACACATCAAAAAAATCTTTGGATTTCGGAAAGATTAGGACACAGCTATTTACAATAACATTCATTTTCAGTGAGATGAAGTAGTGTCATCTGCCTGTCTGCTTTCTCTAGGAACCAAATTATTCTAATGACAGCTCTTATTACAGAGGAACACAAGTGTATCTGCTCAACTGGAGTCTCAGTCTGCAGTCAGCACTTCACCAGGCTTCACCTCACAATAGAAAATAGGCCAGCACAAATTCCAGAGATACTGTGCTGCCAACAGCCCAACTTCTATGTCTTCCTGTCTTTATGAGCAAAAGTGTTTTTGCTGTTGGGGCAACAAACAAGTAGGGTTGCAACTGCATGAGATTTCACTGTATGATAACACTCTCAGATGATATCACTCTTGCACACTACATGGAAATACAGAGTTTTTACTCTTATTTTTTTCCTTTTTATATTAGTAGTAACATGGACCCTAAAAGAAATAAAAGCAAAAGAGATTTTTTGGTTGAACAAACATCTCATAATAGTTTCAATAAATACTTTGTTCTGACAAACATAAAAGGGGTTATAATCTTGAAATATTTCTTAAGCAACACCAAAGGGGTAGAAATCAATATTTTAAGAAGTAAATGAACATGATATGATGGTCATCAATTTTTATATCATGATATCCCCTAAAAACAGTTTATCACTGCAACTCTACAAACAAGAGGAGAGAACTTATTGCTGCACAGTCACCAGTGTGGTGACACTTTGATTTAGACAGGAAGACTCTTCCATCTGGCTGAAATAAAGCTAATGGAGTGCAATAAAGCTCAGTTCCAGATTACTGCTCTAACCCAAGCCCTTTGGTAAGGGAAAACAGAAAGAAGTCCACTTGTTTGGCTTTTCAGCCCACCCCCCCAATAATAACCTGAATGAAAAAAAAGGTGGGTGCATTTTAATCTGTTAAATACCGGAGGTGAGGGAGGAAACCTGATCTTAAGTTTGCTCTTTTGTTCTCCATCATGGAAAAGCTGACCTATAGCACAGAACATCCCCTGCAGATACTGTCAGTAAACACACAGATGAACAAGCACGGAGACGAGCACACTCTCACACACAGCTCCCCATGCTTCACGTCTGCTTAATTAAATGACAGCTTGCTCTCCTGAGGCTCCATCATCCTCCTTTCAGCTTATATGATTCTTCTGATACAAGCTGACAGAACCTCTTTTTCTTCTTTTGACAATATAACAAAAACTGTGATAAGGCATCTCTCTGATTTCTTTTTCTGCCTTGATTCTATCAAATTCTTCTATTCTTATCAAATACCCCACTTCAAATGTGGAACAGCACCCACCTCCTCTTTTGAAATCAAACTAAAAGCACACAGTCAACTTACTGACACAACTCTGCTCAGGTGTAAACTCACCATGGCTGGGTGTACAGCTTAATCATTATGATACCAGAACCTCTACCAATACCAGTATGTGTACATGGATGCATGCTGATCACCACCGAGCAGATGACAAAGCCAAAATAATGTCCTACTGGTTACAAAGACAAAAGGAAATGAAGACAAGCAACTCAGTCCATCAGAGAAGCTATTTTAAGAGAGTTCACAGGAGGCAAAAAAAAATCTCCCTCCTTAAATATCACCCTCCTTGTTTGATACTTCCAGGATTAAAAAGGTCTAATAAATGCTAAATACAGCATTACTATAATTGACTCATCCCCTCTGAATTGCAGGCAGACTCACTCAGTCACCGCCACGTTTAATATCCTGAGCCTGCAGCCAGCCGTAACTCAAGAAGCAAGTGATAAAAATGTTGTAGAGGTTGTGCTTGGATAGGACATGGGATATTGCGCACACAGGGACTATACTGTGAATGAAGATATAAGACACACACATACACTCACACACACACACAAACACACAGACACATCCACTTGCATTTGCATGTGGGAGGAGACTCATTTGGACAGTGTCTTCTGGGTGTGATATCCATTCACATTGTTCATGTCTTTGTCTCTTAAAAAATGTGTCTAATGAACCACATAACTGCATCTTTTTAAATCAGGAAATCCCAAACCAATCACCCATCACTTGAATCTCTCTGTGTGAGTGTTTAGGAGGAAAAGCCTGGTTAATCAGCAAAGATACTGACTGGCATGCAGCAGCCACTGTACTGATCTGTCTGCCAAAAAAAAAGGAGGCCCCCACTCTCATACGTCCAAACCCTGAACTCTATACTTTCACAGGATTGGGGACATCCTCTGTTGTACTCACATATAGATATCCATGTAACAGGCACATAATCTTTTGACACACACACAGTCTCACACATGCTTTATATAAACTCACACTCGTCTCTGCAAGACCCCTCTCATTACTCTAGGAGGGCTTTTAAAGAATTACATTATTCCTTGAAGGGCCACTTTATCTGCTAATGGTCTTATGAGATTAAAGAGCAGCATCCTGCTGTATTGATTTATAGCCACATATCTATTGGTATGATGATCAGCATGCTTCATCCATCCACAAAAGCTAGAGAGAGTCTCAGAGGACAGCTAACTGGCTTCCTAAATGCAGTGCTATGGTTCGTAAAATTATTTGTCATAACTTCCAGCGGCACGCTAAATTTACAGCACTAATACAGACCCAGAGACCAACAGCAATATTTTCCACTGGTGAAGGGATGTTTCGGACCAGCAAACTGGAAACTCCATTAGGCATGTGACAGACAAGGAAGTGTGCAAAGCAGTTATGAATTTTGTATGTGTATGATATGTAAGGCCCTTAATGTTTGTGTGTGAGGGCAGCTGGGATGTAAGTCCTATGTTCCTCGCTGCTCAATATATTGTACAATACGTACTGTTTAGCCACACACAGAGTCACCCAGGCTTTTATTTTGATCCTCATGTATAACTAAAGACGTGCTCCCTGCACTAACCTGCATTTCATTTTTTGTCAGCCTAATGAGTCAATGGATTTTGACTCTTTGTTGTGTTTGTGTACTTACACCACCAAACCCCTCCCTGTCTTGTGCTGGACTATATACTAAGATTGGACAATGAACCAATGAACAAAATTTGAAAAGTTATAACATCCATTATCTCTTTGTGGCCTAAATTTACTCATACTGCGATTTCAAACTAAAAAATTGGCTGAATAAATTGAAAATGACTGTAAAAAAGGTGTTTTCAATTATTCTGCCTGATTAGAAATCCTCACAGGGTAACATGGATGGAGCAAACTTGGCTGATCCTGTTGGTTGATGACTTCTAAATCTTTTTTGTGAAGGTTGACAAAAGTACCAAATAAACATTGGGCTGCACCAAATAGCTGGAAGCATCGTACATAACACTGACATTTAATGATTACGACAACATTTGATTGTGTAGGCTATCACACATATCACAAGGCTTTGAGTGTTGTGTGGGTTGGAGGGGTGGAGCGAAGGGACAGACGTGGGCAGACAGCTGCTAATGATTATTGCACCTATGAGAGAGTTGGAGGCAGACTGGAGGGACAAACACCCAAAGTCACACCAACCTGCCCTGATATGGAGCCATTTACTGGCAGGTGGAGGGTTTAGAGTTTATTCATTAAACTTTTAGGATTAAAAGGAGGATTTATCTTAATCCTTCAAACGATCTAGCGTTCAAACTAGTGCAGATAACACACTGTGAAGATTCCCCTTCTTTAAGGTGGATGGGGGTCATAAAATATAGAGATAAACATTTGTAGCTTAAGTTTGATAACCTTTAAGTTTAGAATGTCAAAAAATTACATTTGATGAATCCCTTTACTATTGTAACATTCTTCTCTTTAGGTAGAGTAACTTATACCTTACCAGTTTTTATAGAACATGGTGATAATTGCCTGAATAGTTCGACACAACCAATTTCCTCCCAGGCAGAGGTCTAAGTAGCCAAGTGAAAACACAGGAGTGACAGACCCTTAACTGCTTTTTTTGCAGGACAAATATTATTCAGGACAAATATATATATATTAGGGCTGTCAGTCGATTAAAATTTTTAATCGCGATTAATCGCATTAGTGTCCTGAGTTAACGCGCGATTAATTGCAAATTTTTTACCCGGCTCTATATGTAACTTAACAAGATATTTATTGTGTTT
>JAPZDY010000012.1:22594100-22605377 GCA_029783645.1 Ctenochaetus hawaiiensis | reverse complement strand
AAGGCACAGACCGTGCGTGCGTTAATTGCGCGTTAAAAAAATTAGTGCCGTTAAAAGGAGTTTGAGTTAACGCGTTAACTTCAACAGCCCTAATATATATATATAATATATATGTATATGTATAGGATTAAAAGATTATATATATTATATTATATATATACAGAGTGATTGTACAATGGGTGTGCTTGAGTGAATGGATTATATATATATATATATATATATATATATATTCAGGACAAATATATAGATATTAGAAATACGGCAAGGAGAGAAATGAATGTTGTTCACTTTATTGCTCCTGAGGTAAATGACCAAAACCTGTCATGAGAAATTGTTATCTCATGATCTTGGTTTTTATTTACATTATACAACCATACAACAAGACCCTACAGGGTCTACATTACATGATCTAAGAAGACATGTACATGCTTGGTCCACTAGTTGATAAAGTGATGCTACTCACACTAGTTAGCAACAAAAATACTAGACGGTCAAACTTATAAGTCAAAGTTGACAGAGTTTAAACTTCCAGTTAAACATGAGGGAAATGACTCGTTAGGAACATCCCTTGATCGATGTGAACAGTGGTAATATATAATGCATTCACTCTGTACATGCTACGCACACACAAGCACACATAGTCATAAATAAAGTTTTTCATTTTTCTTTGAGTCCACATAATAACCCTGAAAGGCATTGCTACAGATGATCCCTTCAAACGATGATAAATAGACTAATTAGAGAATGGCAATGCACATGGCTGTAGCTACATGACGCACATCATCAATAAATCAAAACAAAACACAATGGCACAGACAGTTTCCAAACAAAGAAAAGCAAAGAGGGAGGATGAGGCAAAAGGGAAAAAATATAATCACTATGAGTAGGAGGCACCAAAAAGCAAATGAGTCTTGATAAATTTGCTGTGATAGGTCAGAGAGAGGTGTGAGCCTGTGTGATGGAGTCACTCCTGGTTGAGGTCCTCCTAATACCTGCCTATAAATAAGAGTGCATGGCTGGGCCTGTTGGTCCTGCACTCAGTGCTGCTAACAGAGTACCTGCCCCTAATCTGCCACGCTAGGCTAGCTGCCGCTCAGTCTGTGGGGATTTCCTCTGCCATGCTCACTTGAGCAGACAGCTCAGAGAAAGACAAAGTGCAGGGAGGATGGCGTGTGCGTGTTTGTGTCTGTGTGTGTGTGTCATGGGTCCCAGCTGGCTGATGTGAGCAGGCAGAGTTTCCAGAACACAGCAGAGGCTCAGCAGGATCTACTGCGGTCAGACTGGCCGAAGGGCAGCTGTGGAGGCAGCAGTGAGACCATCTGTGTAAAAAATAGCTCACATATATTATATCCACACACACACACAGAATCAGTTCAACAAGCTGCGTGGAAACATTAGAAACCACCTCCATAAAACATTAACACCGCACAGACATGAGAGCCCTTGTTCCCAGAGATAGTAAAGACCTCTGCCTGTGAATACACCGGGGCCTTTGAATCCGAGCCTCAGCCTGTTTCTGAGTGTCAATCAGTGCTGAGGGGCCTGTTGCCTCACAGGAACACAGCCTCTGCTAATAGAGTTATCCATGTGGTCAGCCTGGCTGTCACAATGACTGGTTACTGACTACTCAATACCACACAGAAACACAGAGTTGCCTCCTCTGGCGCCTTCCGCTGTGAATGCTCGCTGTGGAGGTCGGCGGTGTCCTTGGCAACCACGGAGCCCCCCCCCTTCTTCGTGCTGTCCTCAGCTCAGCTGGTGGCACTGCTGAAATCGAATGACCTTTTTCACCATCATTTACATAAAGCCATTCCCTCCTCATCACGACAACCGACGCAAAGCAGAGTGCTTTACCAGTCAGCACAGTTCCCACTTGGCTCAGAGGATGTTCTAGGCAGTCGTCATCAACTTTCAGTGCAGCAATAAGGCATCAAGTGAGTCATGAAAACCACTTATTTCTCCTCCTAAAATGTATCAAAAGCATATTTACATGTAACATTACAAGTCATGACTCAACTCAACTACAAACACATTCACCAGAGACACAATCTCTCCATGTTAAATTCCAGTGTTCACTAGGACTTTACATATCATCCCTGTCTGAAAGCACTGGGTCTAGCATGAACACAGCCTGAGGGGAGGATTTTCAAACTACCAGGGCACCATGTCTACATTTTGTTCCATCACAATGGCAATTACTAAAGCATTTAATTTTACTTGGTGTACCCAAGACTATTAAAGCCAGCTTAGGAATGAAAAGATATGATTCATGCTGTGCGCAGCCTATCATGCACTGTAAATAAAGCTTCATGCTGCTTACACGTTTAACTACATGACAGCAAAGCACACGGCCTTGTATGCTCATTTATTTGTATCTATGACAAACAGGGGTTTTTCTCTGTGGAGAACTAAAGCATCCTCTGTCATTGCTTCCAACTGTGTCATATGCACATATTCATGTACACAATGATATTTTTGAATGGGACTTGTTTCCCTCCTTTATAAGAGTAAAGAAATCAAATGACAACCTTTAGAGAAACTCAAAGGAAAGAGAAGGAAGTTAATGCAATTTGAGTCGTGAATATACAGCATAGGTGCAGCTTTATCTATAAAATATGCATCCCAATTAAACGGCTGTACTGAAGGACAGTCTGGGGCATCCAGGGGTCGAGCCTGGCTTGTATCCAACACTTCGGATCAACAAGCTTACCACCTGTGCTCTGACTCTGCTCATTACCACCTGCCGATACTGCTGATGCTGATAAAGAAAAAGGAGACCGACAGACCCCTACCTCCACAAGGGGTGTCTTCTAGCAGATAAGAGTGTCTGGGAAATATGTGGAAACTGCAACCTCAAATAAACCTGCTAGCAACTGTCTCTGGTGTTTTATCACATGTTTTGTTTGCTAGAAGCATATTTATCCTCAAGTCCACCCCTGCGGAAAAATACTGATGCAGGGGTGATAAACGTGATAACTGTCTGAATAAGCTGTTTGGCTGGGTCAAGGGAAATTTCAGAAGTTAACCGGTAACAGAAATGTATGTGCATCAGCTTCTTTTGTTCTGGAAGCTTGAAGCTGCTGTGCAGAGCTTGTGCTGTAACTCTAGGCCTGATACGTCTTAAATTACAGAGGCAGTTCAGTTACAAAAACACAGCAGCACCGGAGCTCCATGGGGGTCAGAATGAGAAACAGACACTCAGTACGGTGTTAACATTATTCTGATGGCTACGAATTTCAAAAACACTGTTTTGGTACCAGATGACTGAAAGGCAATGACAAAATGCGACAAGGAGGTGCTGCTGACGACTAAAGTATTATTATTCCAATTATGAGAGGAAGTCTCTGTAAATGTCCACGTCTTGCACAGGTTATGTTTTGTCCTGCAGGGCTGGCAAACCAACAGGCACAGTAATGCTGAGGTGAGAGTGAAAACAAGGCAGACTGGCTGTCAGCACAGTGGCTTAATTACTGTCTCCATCTCTCCAGTGAGTGTTATTCCCTGACATTCATCCCTGCAAGAAATCCTCTCCTAGACAAGAGCATTTTCCACTTCTTATATACTCTGTAATCCCTATGATACATTATGTGCAAGTTGTAATCCATGCTGAAAAAGCACCTTAATTGTGCTGTTTTTTTTGATACAATCATACTTAAATTATTTTATATCATTCACTTACAGAATTAATGCAATATTAAGTTCTGTTCTATTGCATCCTGCTCCCTTTGCTTTTGCTCTGAATGCTCAGGTTAAGCTAGCTTCAATTTCTCCAGGCACTTATGAAAGGTGGAATACCTCTACAGCTGAAAAGAGTAAGAAAAGAAACAACAGCCTTGAAAACTATGTGTTGTAATAAAATGTATAAACCAATTTTAAATAATTAACAGTGTTCTTGTAGTTCATGCACATCTAAGAGTAAGAAAGGCTAGGATGTGGTGAGGAAAGATGATTTAATATTCCATAACTCTGACCTAAACAAATCTTGCTGACATAACTACTTTTGCCTCCTCTCAGTATCCCTGCAGAACAGGCACTGCAGATTGCAACTGGTTGCAAGGTTCAAACTGGCGACGACATGTTTGGCTCTCCAGTCTACACTGCATGACTCTACACAGTGCTGCCATTTGACATCACAAGAGCAACAACAACATGCTGCTCTTCTTCTTCACCTTAAATGGTGTATGAGACCACTGACTGTAGCAGAGTGTGTTTGTTATGTAAAAGAAATTAAGTTTCATAATGTCAAATCCACAAACTGACATTCAATGTTGCTCTAAAAGTCAACATGACCATAATTTCATTAAAGCCAATAAAATAGATGTTGATATAAATTTCCCATTATTTGCTAATATTTATTAGCAATGATAAGTATTGTGCATTCCTAATAATTAGAATCTGAAGAGACCAGATGGGAACATTTCCAGGAGATTTCAAGATCTTGAGCACTATGTATGGCTTAATAAACAACTCATGACACTCCCATTAGTTAGGCAGCAGGTATTCACGGTAATAATCAACCACAGGTCAACTGATTTCAATGATGTGGCAATAAACCTTAACTATCCACTATCTGCTCTTTCTCTTGCTTTCAAAACAAAAGACTTGCTTACAGATCAGGTTACAGAAATAAACTGTCTATCACTAGCCTGTTATCTTTTGGCCTTTTTAGTCTTAACAATAGTCTTCAGCAACAATGTTGTGAGTGACAACAAATGTCTGCTTGTTGCTTGTTGTGTAAGCTCCATTCAAATCTTACTGACCATGTGACACTGTTGATGGCATGATGGAAGTTACAGCACCTAAATAGACCACCACCATAAGACAATAAGATAGTAAAATTTTAATTATTAGATACCAGAATTAAGGCTTTAACATACAGAGAGCGTGCTTGTGGTACGAAATACAGAGATTATGATGACCCTCCACTTATTGGTGCTTTAAAATCCCCTATAGCTACAACTAATTTAATATCCTCTTTGTTCCTGGTATTTTATTGAGAAAATGCAGAGCATTGTGTGCGTTTTAAATATACTGCAAGATGACGATGGTTATTATGAGCGAGGGGAAACACCTGATGCCCATTCTCTTACGCTTCCCACCTGTGTGACCTTCGCATGTTCACCAGTGACATTGTCATTCATCACGTGGTGTCTGAATGGCGCTAACACCTGCAGCTAAATCACTGAGAGTGATCTGATCGATTCTGATGGATCTGACATATTCAGACTGGGTCGGTGTTTGGAAAATGTGAAGAACAGAGTATTAGCTACAGTGACACCATGGTAGAAAGCAAGACACACATTCAACACATAGCTCTTTTGCTATGTAGCTAGCATTTAGGCTTTCCTGTCCAAACTCCACTTAATGGAAATTCCAAATCAGAACCGAGTTAATATCCCTACAATAAAGCTATTAGTATAACTTCACATTATTTTACTTGACGATGAGTTTATAACCTCAGAAAACCTTGGCACCACTAGGATAAAAATGTCAATTACTATTCCTACAGAGGTTTAAGGTTTGAACTTCGTGATGTAACACTATTAAATTCATCATGCCAAAAGCTATCAGGCTAACACATCTTTACTTGTTTTAGATGATAAATATGCGATTAAACGCATCGTGACAGGTCTCGTTTCCTTGAGACTAGCTAGAGCTTATGTAGCAGGTACATGATGAAAGAATAATAACAAACTGCCATCAACACGAACTACACTGAAAAAATAAAAATACTGGGTGAAAAGAAGCCGTTATGTCGCATTAATGTTGAAAGAAGCAGCGATGAACTCATTTAAATTGAGCTGCAGTTGTCCGCCTGAGCCGCTTCGCTCGCGCTCTATAAAGTACTACGGTCGGTTTACCCGGTGTTTAAAACGTCTGTTTTGATTAACAGTTAAATAATGGTTAGCTTTTCGCCGCCACCGTTCCTCTAACAAACGAGGAGATGTATGGACGGCAACGTGAACAGATTGGGAAATACGGCGAGCTGAGGTAATGTGGCATCGGGCACATCTGTACAAGGGAAGTGGGGAAATGTTACCGAGAAAAACACGGTTATAAGACATACCTCGTCAGTGAAAAGGTGTCCGTCGGGTTCCAGTAAGTTCCTAGCTAGTTAGGTTGTTGTATATAAACGGAACTATGAATGTTTTAGTACACAGTACACATAGAGCTGCCGCTGCTTCCTCTGCCTCAACTAGTATTTCGCTGTGACTCCGTCTGGGCGGAACTCCACGCTGCGTCGCAGACTCGGCGGAGGAGCCAATGGGAAGAGGCGGAACACAGCACAGACAAGAGGAGGAGGAGACAGGAGGTATCACTCTGCACCGAAAAACCGAGGACGAGACTTTGCTCCAGAGAGGCACGGGGAAACAAAAAAGCTTCACAATTTCGTTTAAAAGAAGTCGCATCTGTTTGAACCGCATTCACAACCAAATATTACGTTTTATTTTGGTTGATATTTCAGTTATTGCAGCCGTGAACACGAGCTGCTGAAATCTTACAGAAAAATTAAAGCGCAAGCATGAGAGTAAACGTTTCCTTTGATATAAGGGAGAGGAGATAATTGCATTTCTTTATTTATTTCTATCAAGGGTATTTCTGTATTTCTTTCACATTCCACTTTTGGCAATAGAGGAATCCAACACACTTTAAATCAAGAGATGTAATTCATCATGGGCAGTATGATATCAGTTGCCCCGCTTTGTCGCCACATGATCCTGGCTCAAATTTTGGAGATTAACCGATTAGATTTCCCATCAAGTTTCTATTTGCAATCTGATTATATAACCGCACAAATCGGCTGTGAAATAAAAACAGTACATCAAAGCATGCACGCAATCTCTTTTTACGTTTTAATTTTTCACAAAAGCTCTTCTCCTTCATGCAGTTTTCCAATTGCAGCAGGCCGGTGCGGTCAGTGCTGTTTTCAGGTAATGAGAAGCTCCATTGAGAGGTCTAATTTTGAATGCCTTGTTCAGTGGCCTCAGCATGGAAGCATTCAGACCGATTTTCACTGGCTCTGCGAAAAACTCAGTCTCAAGCTCATGCCTTCAACCTCCAGACTACGCTGCCCTCAATCTCAATCTGATTGTGTAAGAGCACAAATAAGCTGTGAAGAAAACATGTTACATCAAACTGAATGATGTGTGCGCCTGAACTGTGAATGATGCAACCTTTGACTTCACTGGTGGGGTTATGGCCAGCTGGATAAACAGGAAGGGAAGAACCGCTCGTCTTGAAACACACTGCATGTCAGCGACACAGAGAAACAACAGTCAAGAACACGGCCATAGTGAGTAATAACAATGATAGTTTATTTATGTACCAGCAAATCTGTTTGCATTGTTTTTGACATTTCCCTGCTTCTAAGCCGGACACTCACAGTACAGTAGCATACAATATCTGAATTTGGAGAATGTTTTCAATACAGAAGAGCACATTTCTGAATAACATATTTACAAACCAAAGTACTGCAAATAAACAGATGAAATAGAACAGAAATAAAGAAATATACAGTTCTTCTAAGTAATATGTTACTGACAAAGCACATGATGCTCTAGGTAAAAAAAAAAAGACAAGTCCATATTACAGTTTTCAGTGAATCATAGGTCAAGTGCTACCGCAACAATAATGCAAAGAGTAAATTGAAATACAGGATACTGACACACATAAAGAATGACTGATTAAACTGCGTACACTGATGAGAGAGGACTGTAAGGAAAGAAGCACTACATTTTCAGACAAAACAAAAATCACACTGGTGTCTAAAACTGAAAATAACATTCCTTTGATTGCAAACAGAAATAACTTCACAGTGTAGTATAAAACAAACCCCTTTGTAGGACAAAAACAGAACAAATTTGTAGACTGCTTGTACAGCAAGTTATAATGCAGTATGGCGTGACGCATGACCAAAACAGAACTTTGGGTAAAATGCAAAAACGGTGACCATTTGAAAACTTGTTTGAAAACTATGGAAAGAGGCCGTGTAGATTAAGGAACTCGATTGCAATTTTGAATATAAAGCTTCTGCATGTAAGCACTGTGCACTGAGAGAGAGACAGCACAACCTTAAGCAGTAGCTAAGACAAAAGGCATTCATAAGGTTTAGAGTTGCATGGGAACCACAGAAGTATAATCTGGTCCTAAGGATTTTCTCCTGCATTTACGAGGTTACTTTTTGTGTTTAGTCCTGATTTAAGATGCTGACTCTCCATAAATGTTCATATAAATATTCATACATGACACTGGCTGTCTGTAGCATTGGATTCCACCACACAGAATCTTTTTAATAGGAGAAATAGCAGCAGATGTCAGGTCAGAGAGAACGTGCTGAACAATCCAAGTTCTTGCACTTGCATTATTGTTTTCTTTGCATCCAGAGACCAGTGGGCTTCCTCCGCTGCAGTTTTTCTGCATGCTATGTGGGGACTGAGGCCGGTGCTGTTCTCTGGCGCCCTCATGTGGAGCTGTACAGGGCGATCTGCTGCACCTTGCCCAGCTGTGTCAGCAATCGTTTCATGCGGTTTTTGAGCTGAGGCAAACGGGCCAGCGGCTCAGGAGGCTCCAGCTCCCCAGTGTAGTCAAGCCAGCTCTCCAGCACTGAGGAGGATAAACAGAAGAACTAGAGGTGAGCATATGGTTACAGGTGATGGGTTTCCTTCACCCTACAGAGACTATATCCTGTTCTCATGCACACACCATCTGTGGGTGATTCAGTGTGCTGGATCAGGTAGGAAGCATTTCTTGTATTTGTTAGCATCATGCTTCACATCTATAATGGCATAACTGTACAGTCACAATTAGCATGACCTTCTAGGTAACACCAATTTACCTCATCTGCCCATAAAATCTGAACTGGACTAGTCGGGTAGAAAAAATAATATAATGTTGCAATCATGAAACAGCTGCCTGCTAACATAAGTCATATTTATGGACCAGTGATACAAGGTGTTATCAACACCACTTTGCTAAGCTACTTTTATGTTCACTCAAGGCCCTCCAAAGTTTCTCTCTCCACCAGAGACAAAATTAGAAACTAGAGCTACGGCCAACACGGGTCTTACCGTCAAGCTCCCTCTCAATAAAGTCCATTCTGTGTGAGACCTCATCCTGGACTGCATCTATGTGATCCAGCAGGTTGATCTGCCTCTGTTGTTGCTGCCTGCTGTTGTCTGCAGCCTCTCCAGGATCTCTTCCCTCCTCCTCCTTAATCTCAGCCTGAGACCAAGAGCTACGCGTTGAAGCCTGGAGACATTCAGGTAAATTATTAAATTTTATTTACAGCCAGAATTAGATCTTGTTCTGCAAAAGCTTTCTTGAGAAATCAATGCTTATTGTAGATGCACACTCAAGAAATAAACAACCCAAAGGCATAGTTACATCATGACTGGTGCATAAACAAAGGCTGAGCTAAATCCTTGGTTCACTTTAGTAACCCAGAAGTAAAATTGCCTTTACAACTTTTGTTCCTTAAATTTAAAATTTTTGTTGTCCCCTTTATTCACAACCCAAAGACTGTGCATAAAGCTTAAGACGGAAGATACTGACTAAATCCAAGGAACATTAGAGGTAAAAACTTCCTGAAAATAGGTTTATTGAGCCAATAACAGCAGAAAGGAGTTAAATTAAAGCTCTGTAATACTTGTAAAGAGGCAGCTTTAATCAAGTCACATATAGAATCTTATTTAATTCAAGATCAGGCTTCACTTTTAACATCCTTATCTGCTGTGGAATAAAGCCTAACCTTGTTACTGGTGCCTGTTGATTTGGGCTTGTCTGTCTCCAGCAGGCTTCCGTAGCGCTGCTCCCGCTCCAGCAGTTCCTCTGTGCTCCTCATGCTATCCTCCAGCTCTGAGCCCTGCCGGGTCTCCACCACCAGCCTCTGCTCCACCGCAGGGTAATATGCCCTCGGTTTCTGATAGCAATGTTCACTGGTAATGTATGATTCCTGGAAGGATGGGAAGGGGGACGACGAGCAGGACAGAGAGGAGGTGGCAGCTGTGGCTGCCCGGCTCAGCTTCTCCAGGGCATTGGACATCAAAATCTCACCTCGGCTCATGTCTTCATCAGGGGTCACTGGAGATGGAGCTGCATCACTGCCACGACATGAGTCTGGGCCGGTCCGTGACCGCTCCAAATGCTTCCAGGGCTGCCGCCACAGCTGCAGGTCAGGGTGAGTATTGCTCCTGAAGAATGAGGAAAAAATAAAATTGAAAAAAAGCTTTGTTGGTTTGACTGAAATCACTCGCAATATCAAACATTTCTCTCTTGAATCACATTTGAATATGACTTCATTAGTGAACAAGCAAATGCATTTAAGTTCCTACATACAAATTTGTTGTACTCACTGTAATACGCTCATTTTGAGCTGTAGGCCGTTGAGGATCTCCACCAGGTGGTGCACGTCTCCCAAAAGCTGGTGCGTGGTGGTGATCTTCTTGGCATTTTGGTGAGAGTAGTTCTCTTCCAGGAAGGAGAGGCCATACATGTGACCATTGCTCAACCACTCACGGTCATACCAGTAGCGCAGACTCTGCCTCTGACCTGGAAGCCATCAACACATTGCAGTGAAACGATATCAAATGCTACAAGAAGTTCAAAAATTGTTTACAGAAGAGTTTTTCAAGTAAAGCTCTGGAGACTGATTTCATAGCTAGGCTCTGTCTGCTTGCTGTTGCAGTTGGTTGCTTGCCGTCTAACATTTTTCACATTAAAGGAATTACAGATTGTACCATTAGAGGTAGAGAGTACATAAGTAAATGCAGGAGGCTGCACAGCAGAAGACACAGATATGAGGCATCTTTACTTTGGTGCACAGTGCTAAGTTAACACAAATTACTTCAATCAACATTTCTCTGGTTTGTAGGCAATGTGTTTCACTGGCTCTGATCACACACTGACGCTCACTCCTCCACTTTCGTAGAGTGTTAGCTCTGATCCTTTAAAGTCATTTTTATCTTAAGCTAAAAACAGCTTCTGTACTCTCATGCAGCTCTTTATTTCAACAATTACTGAGGACATACTCCTAAGGCTTCAAAAACCTTTATCTTTTAAGACTGTATTCTGCCTCATGGTACAAAAACAACGGCAAGCTGATGATACTTGAAGCTCATTATTTTAACTATTCATCCATAAACTAAAAAAGGGATAAAAGTCAATCTGCAACACAAAAATTCTGTAATTAATGGTTCACAATATCAAGGGACTTAAATTACAATGATTCTATTGGTGGAAATAATTATTTTCAAAGTTTATTTTAGTATTCCAATTGTA
>JAPZDY010000012.1:22559493-22584532 GCA_029783645.1 Ctenochaetus hawaiiensis | reverse complement strand
TATCTATCTATCTATCTATCTATCTATCTATCTATCTATCTATCTATCTATCTGTCTATCTATCTATCTATCTATCTGTCTATCTGTCTATCTGTCTGTCTGTCTGTCTGTCTAGCCATCTATCTATTTAGCTGTCTAGGTATCTATTACCATTTCGGCAAATTGATTGATTTAACTGTTTGAAAATTTTTTTCCTTATTTTTGCAGAATTTAAATTCTGTAATGTAATAGAAGTACCAGGAGAAAAATAACTCTAAACAAATAGAAATTCTTATTTCAACTGTGAAAATCGAATATTAGTAGCCTAAAATTATTAAGTATAATAATATTCAATGAATATAAACAAAAATAAACAATCATCTTGTGATTATTTTTTTTCAAACTGTTTAAATTAGAGCTGTTCTCATAAAATAATCTTTGTCTATTACAAGAATGTGAAAATGAACCTGCTATTTCATGTTTTCTGTCACTCCATGTGTTTTTTTTAAGTGGCTACCCTTTGTTTTGTCTGTATGTCTTGTAACAGTTCTACAGGCTGAAGCCAGAGGTTCTCTAACTCAGGAGTCATGGTCACAATACCTCTACATCTTTTAAAATGCCCCTCTGAGAAGTTCTGGTGGGTTACTGCAAAGTGCAGCCTCTTCTGCTGACAAGAAATACTTAAAATTTGTACAGGTAAATCAAAACAATGAAAGCGAATAATTTAGACATCAGACCAGACAGAGAATTGATTAGACAAATTTCTTATTTTTTAAAATTACATTTTAATTTATTTACTCATTAACAATATTACTTATCCAAGTATAATAATTATCATACATAAATAATATACAAATATAAAATTATATATAATGGATATATTATTACTGGTGCAATAATGGGATATTTTTAATGGAAGAATGCACGCCATATGGATTATAAACCCTTTACATGGAAAAGAACTGTAAAAGCCAACTCTTAATTTATATCTTAAAGAACTGTAATTTTCTAATTAAGGTAAATATTTCCAATGTTTTTGGAAAATTTTTAAGAGCTTTAAAGACTTAATCTCTCAATCTGTGCCTATAATACATAAAAATAGAACTCCATGTACAAATCCATACTTCATCAATTTTATTAGTGTTTTTGAGGGGGCAACTCTTAACACATTGCAACTTGAAAAAAACAGTTGTATCCTTTTAAAAATTAAGTAAATTATTAACATATTATTTTAATAATATTGTTTTCTGGATTTACAGTGATTTGACCCATTTAAACCTTAATATTCAGTTAGTTTTTTCTTTGCTTAATTTTAAATTTGAGGTGAAAAAACAAAAATCTAATTTTAAATATATAAAACTTTGCATGAAACCACAAAAACCCTAAAAGTCCCTAAAAATTAAGCTTGATAAAAGTCTGAGGAAATAAGGATCCCATTACAATTTAATTATCACCATAAAGTATTTATTATGAAACCCTAATGTTCCTAGTGATTTAAGTGGTCAGTAGTGTATTCTAGAAACACTAAGTTTGTTTAGCAATTTTTTTTTTTGCCATGTTAATATTTTAACAATCCATCAATGTAAGAAGTGCACATTTACAAATATAAACATAAAGTTTTTTTATATCAACTGGTTGAGAAACACCACTTCAGAATAAATTCTTTACAAGAGGAATATTAAATGTTCTTCAGAGACATTAATCATGTGGTTGCAGCTTCCTGTTAGGGCTCTTGGTTTTGTTTTGTCTCCTCTCTCTCGCTCTCTCTCTCTCCCCCCTCATTTCCGGTCTCCCTTCTGTGACCTTCAACCAAAATAAAAGCAAAATTGGCCCCAAAAAATAAACAGGAGACATTCAAACTACAATTGAACAAACCTTTATTTATGGACAGCCATTCCATATTATGACAAGAAGGTATGCAAACACACATACACACATGGAAAGTGGTTTGAATCAGTCCTGTGTTAAAAAGGCAGGCGGTTACAGCAGAGAAATTAACAGTTAATTACAAAAACACTTTTTATTGCTCTTTATAGCAACATATAACTTCACCCTTAACCTGGATCATTAGAATACACTTAAGGAGAGTTAATAGTATTTACACACACAATTTATTTACATCGGTACAGCCTGAGAGGGGACAAAAGAAGTTCTATCTACATTCTCATAGTGTTTGACAGTTGAACAATACTCTCAGTAAAGGGGTTTGTGGTAGATTAATCAATTTTTTAGTCTGTGAGGGAGGTCATGTACATTTATCACATCCAACACCCGTTTTTTCAGAAGACCTGAGCCAAAAAAACATACAGACCACAAAAAGAGAGAACACAATTCCAATCAAAAGACTTATATATAATAGAGAATGAGTATGATCAGTAAAGTAACTATCCCACATCACTATGACTTACACTGCAACTACAACACTCTTTGTCTGTCTTCACTTGAGTGTTTTGAATTGTAAAATCAAAGCAGTTAAACTGCCACCATCCGTTCAAAGAGCTTTCAGCACATATTTCCAGTTTGTGCTTTGAAACGATGGCTCTGTGTTCTGTTAAAGTAGCTGTGGCGGCTTCTTGTGTCTTGTGAAAGGAAATGAGAGGAAACCAATACAACTTGTCAGAACAGCACAGGAAAGCTTATTAATAAGACACTGTTACAAAAGTTCTTTCACTTTTCATATTTTCTGTACATGATAAAAGAAGGCTGTCTTTCGTTCACACTTTGACAATCACACACACACGCAAACACACCTAATTGAAACCAGGGTAGAAAAGGAAAAGCAGAGCATCACTGCCATCTTCGCTTCTGTTGTGCAAGTGATTGCTTCTACAGTCAATACTGTGAGACTCCTTCTTTACACGGCCCAGTTGTCCAATGAAGCTGTAATACTACCCAGTCAGTCAGAAATGAAAGAGTAAATCTGTTTTCACATGCAGAAGTTAGAAAATACAGTCATTAGAGGGAGCCACTTAGAGCCATCAATGTTCACTTTAGTATCAAAAACACAATGAAACCTAAGGTGATGCCTTTCTCAGCAAATACCTTTACATATTTGTTGTGTTTTATCATTAGATTAATTTTTTTATTAATATATTTTTGTCATGAGTACTTTCACACAGAACCTGAATATTATGCACTGATAAGGTGATTGAGGTTGATCAGTGCAAGTAAATGCATCAACCAATCAAGTTGTGCCAAACAAATATCAAGTTTCAATTCCTGATGACAACGGTGGAACTGCTGACTGTTTGTGTTTCTCATTACTGTGTATGAAGTAGCTTATGTAGTTCACTTTTGGATGTAGTGGAGTTGGTAGCAAGGCAACAGCAGTCATGTGAAAGTAGATACATGTTATATTTGTTATATTCTATACTGAGCACCTTTGATCAGAAATCAGAAAGCTCACCAGGAGTCTATTAAAGCAGGATAAACTAGATGCTGTCATCTCAGAGATTTGCCAATGAACTGCACAACATAGACAAACGGAAAGTCCCTCCTTTTGATATACAATCTGTGTCTCAGTCTGTGAGCTGCACAAATCCTTCAAACCATTTATTGAAAAAGTGTTGTCACTTTTGCAGATTCCGATTGCTGCAGATATGAAAAGTTTAGGTGCTTTTTTTTTGCACTTTAATGTTTTGGGGGGTTTTTTTCAACACAGGCCCAGTGTAAAAAGGCCTTAAAAAGTGAGTGAGAACAAGGGCCCATGGTCCAAGCTGTTTTCACACTCCTTGCATTGTAAGAGGTGTATTATCTCACCCCAAGGGTTTCCAGTGTGGTCTGAACTGAAACAGTGTTTATGTAAGATTGTAAATATGTAACTGATTTTGCACCTGAGGTGGGCTCTGTGGTTTACAGTGTCTACACCACCCCTTCAATGAAACATGTGTCCAGGTGAACGATGAGCATTCTTAGGAAGGACATCTCCTTCCGTGTGTTCTCAAAGATAATCCTCGGATCATCAGATTGGCATCGAAGGCAGTTGGGGGCCATCACCATGGCCAGGTTGTTCACATCCATCTTTGTTACAGCCACATTGGATGGCTGAGCGAATACCTTTAAGTACAGAGGATGTAAGGAAAAGGAGAAAGCAATGAACAAGGAGGAGTGGACAGGCTGACCTTTGACCTGCAGTGAGTAACGTCTTAGTCACACTCAGTCATCCATTTTTTGTTTGGTTTCAAAGGTTCAAGTACAGAAGTCCAGGTTGAGTTTTTTGTTTATATGACTTGAGTATAAGTTTTGAATAATTGTGAAGTTGAGTGTTACTATTTTTGCACGTTTGTGGTATCAGGATTAAGTTCATAACAACTGTGCACAGATTGCATTGTGTAGTTAATAACTACAAGATTTACACTTAAGTAAAACACATTTTTGAAAAAAAAAGTCATCATTCTTTCCTTAGTCAGTAAAAATCGCAAAAAACCTTCATCAAAATGTAATCTTTTTGAACATCACATGAATATAAGATGAAAAATACATCACGTATTACATTATCTTTTATTTATCTGTGATGAGTTTTTGTTGTGTCAGCACTTTATTATAATAGTACAAATATGTGTTTTTGTGTGTATGCATGTGTGTGTTACATTGGGCTTCTCCATTAAGATAAACTAAAAAAACTTAGAAGAAAACACAACAAATGGACAGGACACAAAAGTTTTAGTATTTTGTGTCAGTACAGTAGGACTTGGTTGAGTTAACTTAGGGTTAGGACTTTGTTTGAGGGGATTGGTTACCTGCAGGAAGTGGATGAAGTAGCAGAGCACTAGTCTGTTGAGCTCAGGCAAAGACTGAACTACAGCGATGGCCGCCACGGGGTCGTCACAGTTACTGACACACTGCTTATAGAAGTCCATTGGGATGAGAGGTTCCTCCAGCTCCCGATACCACAGCTTCATTAGAGAGGCTGAATGAGACACACACTCTTAATATTCATATACCAAACATATGCATGCTGACTCACAACAACAAACTAAGTGCTTCATGCAGAAGATGTCCCTCCTTACCTGGAACATTGGGATCAGAGAGATTCTCTGGGATCCTCCACTGGTCTACTTGGAGCTTCAAAGCATTCACTTCATCAATGTCTCCTGGCACTCTGCAATCACAACACAGCATGTCAGTTACACTCAGTAGCCACAAGAGGGACCTCTACCTCTATCATTAAAGACTCTCCATGCCCTGTGGCAAATCCATTACTCATGCACAACCAATTGGCTTCAAATGTGGCCCTGTGGCTGAAAGCACTGTGTCCTTTGCTTCCAATACTTCTTCAGGACAAAACAAAAACAGACAAAACATATTATAACCAAACAATACACTATTCAGGGAAGTCCCTGTGTCAGAGCCACATTCCATGGGAGTCCCTTATATAGTAGGTCTGATGAAAGGGAACTCTTTTCTAAGCAAGTCAAGATGTTACAGTATTAAATTTGCTGGACAAACCCTTGCACAAACACACAGTTGTGAAGCTCCCACGTGCTTGTAAGCTTCAGCAGTAATGTAAACATATTATGAAGTATCAAATTAAACAGTGCTGGTCTCAGGAGCAAAGCATGGCTATGTTTGTTCTGCTGTGTGTACTGTACACTTGAAAAGCCTACTTTGAAAAACAGGGATACAGGAGACCACACACATTTGTTTATACACACTATACATACAATAAAGCACACACACACAAACACACAAACACCTAATATGGAGTACACTATTCCCTTTTAATTTCCTAGACTCTACCTCTCTCACACTGCTCAAGTTGAGACATGTAATTGGCAAAGATAAGTCGGTCTCACCTGAAGATACCCTCTGTCTGAGCACCGCCCAGAGCCAGAACATACTGGGAAAGCTGAACTTGCACCCAGGGCAGTTTCCTGTCTGGGAAGAGCTCACTCTGCCTCTCCATCACCTCCTCAAGAGAACTGCCAAACAGGGAGGGAGTGACGATAGCTCGCCTGCTGTGGTCGATCTCCTCCAAGGTGGGCTTACGTAGACCCTGGAGGGGGTGAGAGGTGAGGAAAGGAGGGGATTTACTACCTGGGTTTGTCAGGGACTAAGATACAAATCACGGCTGTGTCTGCAGCTGTGCTGCTCTGACTGCGTCTGTGTTTATGTCTTTGTACCTGTGACTGTGTAACTGTGCCTGTAATTATGTCTCACTGTGACGGTATCTAGGATGACTCAGACCCCAGTCACAACTTTGAAACTGATTTGTCCTATTTTTATCGTGTGAAAGTGACATATTTTTGATGGCATGTAAATACAACATCTGAGGCTTAACTCTCCTTTTTTCTCCCCCTTCTAACTTACCTTTTTGCCTCCAGTAATCGCCACTTTCTGTAGTTTCCGATGGCAGAACTTGGCATATGTGCTAATAGGCAGCCCTACAGGTTGACAGAAGCAAATTCAGGATTGAAAAACAATGAAACCAAACTCCACAAGAGCCCATATGTATTATGACCTCAAAGACCCTCAGTTAAACCTTTTAAAGACCAGGCATCGCTGAATACAAAACAATGATAAATTATTTAAATTCTTGCCCACAAACAAGACAAACAATATTTTTTTTCACTCACAGATGTCAAATAGTGTATGAGAGGCAGGCAGAGGTAATTGGAGAGACATGTTGATGGTGTGATTCTGGCATATGGGGATTAGAGCGTACCCGGCTAAACTGTCAGGCTGAGGGAAGATTTACTGCTGCTGAACAAAAGCTTTGGAGACAGAATCCGGCCTACACATCCAATGTTCAAGTGATTCATCAGTTTTCACACACATAA
This sequence comes from Ctenochaetus hawaiiensis, assembly GCA_029783645.1. NCBI lineage: Eukaryota > Metazoa > Chordata > Actinopteri > Acanthuriformes > Acanthuridae > Ctenochaetus > Ctenochaetus hawaiiensis. The sequence goes on along the minus strand of JAPZDY010000012.1, from coordinate 22,577,774 downwards.
AGAGCTCTGAGGAAAATGAGAAACACAGAGGCTCCCTGTCTGCTACCTGCCCCAAGCAGCTAGTGCAGAGCCCAGATCTATTTCGGAAGTGAACTGCACTAAAGCAACAATGATAGTTTCTGAGGTGGGATGTATATAAAGCAAGACAAGTTAGAGAAAAAAAAATCTGGTCCTAAAATGTTAGAGAGTCTGTACTCTACCAATTTTCAAGCCAAAAAAAAAAAAGCCAACAAAAAACCTTGATTGTTAGGTCACCATGTTCATGCAAACAAATCATCTTCCACTTTTATTGCTACAGTAACGTCTGGTTTACAGCAAACACTGAGCTCTCATGGGGTCTATTCCTGTTCCAAGAAACTCCACTCTATCAGCTACCAAAACAAGGCCAAATGGACAAACACACGGATGAGAATTTAAAAGTGAACACTTTTCAGTGTGATCTACCGTCAAAAGCTCTAGATTTATGGCAAACAGGCCACTCCCATGCAAGCTTACAAATGATGTTATTCTGACCAAGACTGACTGTAATTATGTCTAATTAGAGAGATCATACCAATAATTTGCCCTTGATCTTGGCAAAGATGGATTTTTTTCCCAAGACTCCAAACACAGAGGTTATACACTTAGAGAAAAGCAAAACTGCAGAGCCTTTTCACTGCAGTTAGAAAGGGTTTAAACATTACTGGTGGTCTATATTTACATCAGATTAGATGACATGAAAACAACAACAACAACAACAAGGCAACCAAAGCCCAAGAGAAATATGAGCTCATTAGGAGCTTGAGTGTACTGTACCAAGCTAAGAATGGTATGACACCTGTCTGCACATTGGTTCAAGCTACACTTGCAGAAAAACCAGAGCTATTAAAGGACGTTCAGGAGACGACCCCACTCTCCTCTTTGGTGGTTGTTTATAAGACAAATCTCTGCTTATCCAAGTGTTGACTGAAACCAACGCACCCCTGGGCCTTGAGCCCAAAAAAGTTTGTTTCCAAGCTCAGACTGGGCCAGGTCTGGCTGACAAGAAGCCTCCAGTTCCCACATGTGACTCCCACTCCCGTTGCTCACAGCTGCTCATTTCTCTGGTCAGACACAATGTACGTTACCCAGCCTCTCCATCTATCAAGCAAACAGCAGCTCTCATTATGCTGTTTTTGTACAGTTTGGAGAATATGTTTTGTTCTTGTTGGCTTTCATCAAGATTCCTCTCTCGAAATTAGTCAGAAATGTTCAGTGGGCTTTCTCTTTGACCTCTGAGTTGGAGTGCTTCCCAGCAGAAAGCACCAAGGTTGACTCACTGAAGTACAATGTGCGAGTCCACTGCTGTGGTCTGCACTGAGACAGATGATTGGACTACTCTGATGACTTCATCATGAGAGTCACTGCTGTGGGTTGCTCTAATGAGAGCATGTGCCAATGAGTTGGTATCCCCTTCAATGGCTTTCTGACATGCAAGCGGCAAAGGAGACCGCTAATATGATTCTAAGCCCGCTCCAATGTGCGCGCACAGAACTTTCTGAAATACTCATCCTACGTATTTTTTCCAACTCTACTTTCTGTGAAACACATTCATTGTGCCTGCAAGTACATCAGCATAGACTCATCTGACAAGCTGAACAGCAGTGAACTTTCCATCCCAGTCAAAGTGGTCACTCTACAGGGAGTAATATCTTCAATTTATAATGGCTCACATTGGACAGCTTTTGATTAAAGTAGAAAAACATCTTTACGATTCCCTCCCCTGCCTACTGTACTTTGTGCTCTGTCAAATAAATAATGTCTTACAAAAGGGAATAACTGAAGATCTGATGTCTTTAAAGCAATACTTTGACCTGTAGAACAAGTAAATGAACAAAGCATTTACCTTCCTCCTCCTCTGTATTCTGTTTCCGCTTCTTCCTGGACTTTGAATTCTTCTTCAGCTTTAGTTCTTGCTGTTCCAATATGAACTGAGTTACTATGAAACAGAAGACAGCAAGGGTTTCATTTCTGATGGTCAGTTAGATTGAAACAAGGCTAACAATCAATTATTGGGCTCATCATAAACAATGCCATGCGTTCTTCCATGGTCACACTAAATGAACCACAGGAAAACAGAAAGGCCAAGAGGAGGTGCACATTTGACTGAAAAAAGTGAGACAACTATCTGGTCTACAAAAACACTGACGATCAGACAACACAGGGAGGTACAAGAGAAAGAGAGGTGACCCACCCTGTTGCTCAGTCTGAGACTCACATTTCTTGTCGCTGGTGGGCTCCGTGTGTCTCTGGATGTAGCCCTCCAGGTAGCAGCGGAACTTAGGTGAGGGGGCAAAGAACGCCAGGCTTACAGCCATCAGCTCCCAGCCTGCCGCCAAGCTTCTGGGGCTTGCATTGCCCGTGGTCTGCCTCACCAGCTGCACGTACAGCTCGTCCCGCAGCCCTGGCATGTCCCAGCACTTGGTGACGATAAGCAGGGCGCAGTGACGGCGGTCCAGACGTGAAGGTCTGTCTCCCATGTAGGCCTGCACCAGCTTGAACATCTCGCAGGCCTCCTTCCTCACTGCGCGGTTGCTGGTGACTAGCATGGGCTTTTTGATGGATCCGCGGTTCCATGACAACATGTTGGCGATGGAGACACGGCGACGGAACAGGCCTTGTGTGTGCATGTTAAGGTGCTTGCTGGCCCAGTCCTCCATGCCCATGGCAGGAGGCGGGGGCTGCCGAAGGGTGGCATAGGAGAGCTGGTAGGAGGATCCTCGTGCTCTCTCCCCTGCCCCATCACCTCCCTCTCTGTTGTCATGGTTGGCAGGGCGGTGGGGGCCCAGGGAAGCTGTCCGCCCATCCACCATGCCTTTCTTCCTGCTCTCCAACTGAGCCTGCAGCTCTAGGGTGCCCACCTGCATGGGCACAAGAGTTGGACATGAGATGGAGGAAAGAAGTTATGGAGAGAAGGAGGAGGAAGGAGTGTAGAATAAAAGGAGGAAGGGGGTGAGAGGAAAGAGTGAAGCAGAGGTACAACTTGTGTGTGCAGCTGCAGAGTCTTCACTGTGTCACACTAACAGCTTAGCTGCCTTCTGCTGACTGTGCTCTGCAATGCTGGGGCTTGAGGGGGCATTGTTGCAAGGCATGGTACATTAATTTCCTAATGTCACAAAAAGAATTATATCGAGAAAGAAATCTCACCAAAACCTTGTGAGCCCTGGCCTCAGGAACAGGCAGAGATGATGATAAAGAGTTGTGTAACAGTCATGGCCTCTGCTCAACTACCCAGCAAAACCAAAGCTATACACTACAAAGACCTCCCTGTGATCCCTCTGGTGGCATTTATGGCTGTAAGGAGCCCCTAACCTCCCTTAATAGAGAAAGCCAGCAAGCTCTGCAAAGCCAGGAACAACACGAAACCTTAGCCCGAATCAAAGCTTAAATTTACAAATAAAACATAAAAAGCACTGACATGTCTTTTCAATGAGACCCTGACCCTTTAATATAGAGTTGTCAAGTGCCAGACAAGCTGGACTTTAGATTTTGGTTTCTCAATCAAATGGAGCAAACCAGGTTTTGGCAGATAGTCTGTACGCTTGTGCAGAGCTGAAGTTTTTTTAAAATGGGGGACAGAGGTCATTTTCAGAAGATCAAATGCAACAAAGCACGTGCCTCAGCAGGGAATGGGACATATGCTGTACAACTTCTGCTTTCAGTAAATTACAGTGTTTCACAGACACATAAGCACAGGATAATTTACTCTAGTCATACTATGGATTGAGATACAACTGTGAAACAGAGGAAAGTTCTCTCATCTTAGGAAACATGACTTATTCACGGTCTTTGTGGTTAGAGTTTCTGTGCATCATTTGAACAAACTTACAGATCTTTTGGCAAGAAAAATATATTCAAATATGATATAATATGGAGCTGCTCACATATAGCAAGCCATAATGCGGGAGTGAGTGTGAGTGATATAACAGCAGGTCTGCAGAACATTCCAGGACAGACTTAGGGGGCCCGCTCAGTGCTCTTTGGCTGTTGTCTAACATGCTAAAGCTGCAGTGGTACCAATAAGCCTTGGTACCAGTCTCCTGCTCATGTCCCTGCCAAGCCATGGCCATATGGGCCACAGCGGCCCTCCTTCCTGACCAAGGGAAGCCATGTCCTGAATCTCTCTGGCCTGGCATGGGCCCAGATGCCAAAGCACAGAGCTGGCATATGAGTATACAGTACCTGCAGTGCAAAGCAGATGGATGGTGGTAAGATGATGACAGGTAATGCTGGGACTGTGGCCATTATAGTCAGCAGTGCCCAGCCTGCCTACTGTTTAATGTCCTGGGGACATTTCAGCACTAAAGATTGGAATGTAAGTGGCATTGCTCACAAAATGCTGTATGTTCTTTTCAAAGAGACAGATTAGTCTTATTTCTTCATTCTAGAGCTTAATTCTTCATGGAATCAAACACTGATTATTATAGTTGCAGAGGTGCTATGGGACAACTTCTAAAAACAACGCTATAATGTAAAGAGAAATGGGGTGTGATTGTTGAGAAGAGATTTTGAGATTAGAAGTAGCAGATCTTGGAACTGCCTCCACATGCTGCTGCTTATATAACTGTTTGGAAAAGTCAAAACCTCTTTCATGTTCGATCATGTGCCACTTTTGTAAGGACCCTTGACGTCAAGATAAGCCGTCACCATGGTTGCTCCTCATATGTCTCTTTGTATTTCAGTGCTGTGCAGAATCAAAATAGAACTAAATCTGTTGTGTTGTCTGGAGTTTTTGAAAAGCTGATCCCCCCCAACAGTCCAGAGGAATATTTCTTCACAGTCTAACAATCTGTCCATTATTCCACTTACAGCTCTCAGAGGACTACACATACTAGACAATAGAAAAGCAGCAGCTAAAAATTCCCATAATACACAGATGCTTCATTCAGGCATGACTCGGCCTCATTTGACACAGTGAGACTGAATTCTTCTCTAATCTGATAGTGAATCTGGAGAGACATCAGCAATCAGAGCATTTCCAGATCAAACAAAGCAGAATCCAAGCAAACTTGCTGAGGTAAACAGACCACACAATAACACAGACAGAGTTGAGCTCTTAATCACACAGGAAAATACCATAATATTGGATTAGCTAAAATGTATTCTCTTACAATTTCTATTTTGTTATTAACAATAATTTAACTTTTTGCTATGTGCCTCAAACACAGACACACACATGCACACGTGCACACACGTGCACACACACACACACACACACATACACATACACACAAACACTGAGACACACAAACGTGATAAGGGGGTGGAGTTACCTGGGAGGATGGCCCTGGGGTCTCTGGTGAGGACAGGCTCGCTTGGCTATTCAAACTCATCTCCAAGGTGTCCACCTTCTCATAGGTCCTTTTCTGTCTTCCTGGGATCTCCAGAGGGGTCAATACAGGGTTGCTGTGGTTACCTGCCCTGCTCAGTGAGCGTGGGGCGAGGTCCTCTCGTGATGCACACCTGCCTGCAGATCCCCCTCCCCCTGCTCCATACCACCTGAGTGAGTCTGCAGGGGATCGTGTTCGAGGTACAACTACCCTCTCCCCCATCTCTGGGTCCAGCCCTGCTCTCACCTCCCTCATAGTGTTTGAACGACTCACCACCTCCCTCATCTCAGCCATTAGCCTCTCGTTGAGCGCACACAGCTCCCCGCTGCTGCCCACTGACCCCGGCCTGCCTCCTGCAGCGCCACCGGCTCCCACCCTTCTCCTGCTCTTTCTTCTCAGACTTGGTGAGGGGCCAGTGGAGTAACCCGAGTCCTGATAGTTTGCGGTGGCCTGAGGGGTTGATGAGGGGAAGTCCTGCGAGGCCTGGCTGCTCTGCCTGCTGTGCCGTGCCTCCATAGCCCGCTGGACAGTGGCCTCAAGGACCCGCCAGCTTTGCTTCTTGTCCAGTGTACTTGGGCCTGGGGTCCCTGGCTCTCTGTCCTTCAGCTGGCCTCGAGACTGGGGCAATGAGTGGGTCTGGGGTTGCGGATGTGGCTGAGGCTGGGTCAGGACAGGATCCTGCCTGGAGGTAGGGGAAGGGGTGCGTGTGGGTACAGGAGAGCAAGATAGGAGCCCTTGTTTGGGGTCCACGTTGACCATGTGCTTAATGCACTCCAGACCAGCTGGGCTGTAGTCAGAGGAAGAGGGATTCCTCCTGTGTCTGGACCCTGAATGAGAAGAACCAGGGTGCTGGAGGTGTCTCGGCTTTTGGAGGCTATGGGTAGGTGTGAGGCGAGACAGAGGTTGTCCATTGTACAGGTGCGCCCCCTCTACCTCCATGTCTATTGGGGGTTCATCATATATGGGGCAGTCTGAAACTGGTTCGTCATAGATTGGGGCAGTACAACCATACTGAGGAGAGATGGGGCGTGGTGTGCTGGTCTGTGACCTGTGCAGGAGAGGACTCGGATGGCTACTGTCCGTCGTCACCAAACAGAAGCTGCCATTGCTGGCTTTTCTAAGGTGGTGAGCATGACGTGTGTCGGCTGCCATTTTGCCAGAAGGGGCAGTTTTATAGCCCTGAGCAGAGCTTAAGTGTCCTCCTTGGGCCTTGTTGCTAGAAGGGTGCAGGGTGAAGGTGTTGGCTTTGCTCTGCTGCTGCTGCAAGGCTGTGCTGGGCTGGTTACGACTCATGCTGTTCACCTTCACCAACATGGCTGCCTTAGAACCAGGTGCAGGCTGCCATCTTTGAGAACCATCCCTAACAGAGAGAAAACATGAAGCAATCGAGATTTTACATCAAAGCAACCAAGTACATATAAAGCCTAAAAGAACATCCACAGGCTGAAAGTAACAAAAATATATTATTATCATATATTATCAAACACAGGTATAAGATCATTCCCTTTATATAATTTATTTTAATAAAAAATCCACAGCTGACAGGGTGGGAAAAATCAGCAGCAATCCATAAATTCCTCTCCAAACATTTCACTGACCTCCAAACACTTTATGCCATTTTTAGTCTGGCATTCAAAATAGCCTTGTCAAACCCTTGAAACAATAACCTCAGTGTGTGTTGTGCCTTGAATACTGAGCAACTGAATACAGCACATCTAACAAAAACCCTTCATAGTTTCTAATAGCATGTGGGTCTCAGGTCAGGAGAACAAACATGGAGTAATATAGTATATAATAACTGCTGGTAGCTGTACGCCTGTGAAGTAGCTAATGCTGGTTTCATCCACATATGACTATCACATGGCATAAAAGTCTGCTGTTTGAATCCCTGAATGAACATTTGGACTGCAAACCAGCAGGCCACATGAAAAGAGGTTGATCTGAGAGAAATCAGGATTGCAGTAGTTCACAGCTGAGAAGATCTCCATTCAGGTCTAAAGGTTAATTCTTCTCCTTTTGGTCGAGCGGCTGGGCTAACTTCAAACCCAATAGCCCACTGCTAATCCCAGCAACATATAACAATCTGCCGTCAATCCGGTCACGCCACTCTGGTCTGCTGCCCTCCACTCTGCTGTCGCCTCATAATCTTCCCCTGCAAGCGGGACTTTTCATTCCTTTACTGATCAAAAACCTGCTCTCTTAAACCAATGTGTGTTTAAAGTGGACCATGCACATGGACACAGTTGGCCTCTGGCCATGTGACGCAGTACAGAATATACAAGTTCAGCCGACTTCCTCGCTTCATCAAAGGGCAAACAGGTAAATAAGTTAGAAGTAAGGCAAAGGAGACTTACCTATCCTCCAACCTCTACTTAACAGTCAGTGGAGTAATTAATTAGATCAAAGCTGATCACCTTCTGTCCTTGTAAATCCAAACAAACACAGATCAGGGTTGAGCCAGAGCAAGTGTTCAAAGGCTTCCTTTATCCAGCAGCACTCAGTTGAGAGTTGGGCTGTAATGGCAGTAAGAGGACGCAGAGGGAGGAGAGAAAGAGGCGGAGTGACCCCCCTCTCCTTCCCACATCTCTCTGGAACAATGCTGAAACAATTCCCCTGAGGTCCTCAGGCCAACGGCAAACTTCCTTCAGGCCTCCTAGCTGCAGCTTGCCATTCTCCCTCCCTCCCTCCCTCCCTCTTTCTTTCTCTCTCTCAGAACCCAGTGCCACCCCCATCTATAGAGTGAGTCACACCACCTCAGCAGTTTGAATGTAAACAGGCTCTCATCTTCAAACAGTCTCAGATATTCAACATCCAGGCAGGACCTATAAACAGCTGGGTCTCAGCCACCTGGTACAGCCCCAGGACAGCCTGCCACTACCACTGATGTTGGGAATGCTTCGAAGCCCCCACTTTGCTGAGACAATCAAGAAAGTTTACTGTCTAAATAACACATAAAACACACTCTCACACACACACGCCCACACTAATGTGAGGAAGCTCCAGTGGATGGGATTCACCCCAAATCACCACTGTTTTGTTGTTACAAACGAGTGTAAGTGTGTATAGTAACACAAGGCAGGGAGGAGGGCCGGTAGGTGACAGCTGTAAACATGAGAAGCCACTGTTTGTGCTCTTTGAAAAAAGTGTATATTTTCTCACTCTGGTCCTGTCAAGCAGGAGGAGGTGATACAAATGCTACAAAATCATTCCCACCTCAGCAGCTGACCGTTTAGCACCGGTTTGCTATGGCAGGAACAGCTCACACATTTCACTTCAAGGCCTTTTTTTTTTTTTTGGATAATTGGATTCCAAAGAACACAGCGGACCTCACACATGTAACTACAATAATCAAATTCCCTTACCATTAACAACAAACAAATCAAACACATATAAAACAATCTCTGGGGGTTCATCTGATGGCTGACTTTAAAAACATGAATCTGTCTTCTATGCTCTTGGTGGGTGGATGACGTACTTTATGGGGACTGACCCTGAGATAGCAGTGACCACTACTTCCTGTCTGAGGAGGTCTACTGGAGGGTTGGACAGAGGGCTTCCCCACATGTAACACAAACAGGAAATGCCTAATGCAATGTTCACACACTGAGCCCAGCAAGTAAGCATGGGCTAAATCTTAATAATAGAGAGCTTACACACATTTTCACTCAATGTCTCACCTTCATGGAAACACTAAAGTCTTGGACTCAGGAGGTGAGCCCATATATGGCTCATCTTCCAGTCCAAAATGCACAATACTGTATGGTTAAATATGCCATCCTCTATACTTTTCCTTCCTGTCATTACAAACGCTATATTATATCTTATTATGAATTCAGTGGCAACGTTAAAGAACCTGTTCTTCAGGGATCAAAACTAAACACGTTCATACGCCTATGAGAGGCACCCAGCTCACAGTGTTGAGAGAGAGGTATTTTGTCAGGCCTCGTTTCTCGTGCCTGTCTACCATTGTTCCCATCAGGCTTAGCAAAGGTCTAGAATGTTCACCCCCTCTAGCACTGGTACAATATGCTGGATGTCAGCAGGGAGTTCAGTGCACCGATCATCATGATCGCATCGAGGCCAGTAGCCAAATCCAACAGCAAGGCTTTAGAGTATCTTCAATATCTATCCAAAGCCTGTAATCTCATTACGCAGCTAGAACAACACTTGCATATCAGTAAACCTCAGGTCAAACAAATAAAGTATGATTACAAATCCAAAACTACAAGAGAGACAAAGACTGTACAATGGTGAGAAAATAGAAACAGGCCTGGAGAGGGGAGGGAGACGATTGGTGATGGTGGTAGTTGGGATGTTTGGGGGGGGGGGGGCAGACCTGGAGAGACAAGAGAGGAGGGTGTGAGCATGTGTAAATGAGAAGGGGTGGGGATTAGTCGTGGGAGAGTGCAGCAAAGGAATGAGCGGGAAGGCCGGCATTCCTCAGGGCTCATTCAAGGGCCTCTGTGGCAGTGTAGTGAGCCTCACACAATGCATGGCTATGCCATCGCCAGGGAGATGCCTCCCTCAACGACAGCAATGGAGTGCAAGGAGGGGGAAGAGAAAAAGGATAGGGAAGAGGTTGAACCAGAAAAAGCTATCTTCAGCCGCTAGAGTCAGTCAGCCTCTTGCGTAACACTCAACAGGCCTGGACTTTATTCCAACCATAATGAAAGTTGTTTAGAAAGGGTGTGTTGCCTGCAAGTTGCCTGCCTGTCAGGTGTTTGTTGCATGTCAGCTGCAGGTGGGGATTACGCACAGCAATTTACCAGAAAGACACTTGATAATTATCACTGGGAGTGTAGGGTTTTTTTTTTCTGAGGCACTTTCAGTTTGAAAAGAGACTATTTCCATTTCAACCATTTCGCAAGCTGACATGATTAGACACAGAGCACATGTGCACATACCTGTGCTACACCCACATACATTACAAGTCCCTTCATTCAGAGCCGTGTGTTACCATGTGAGAGCTTTAGGAAGACAGAAATGTACGATAAAATGAAGTTAGAGGCCCTTTGGAAACCAACAGGGTAATCTGATTGACCACTGGGGTAGCAAATCAACTTAACGGTCAGAAAATTTCAATTAGTCTCAGCAGCTCTGGTGTCTCACATCTACAGACACAGTCCCAAATACCTCTGTCACTGTTCTTATAGAGCTGTGGTCAGGTTGTCTCAATAACCAGCTAAATATACTATGGGGACTGTGCTGTCAGCAGATGTTCTGTCTCTTCTTTCTTTCCTTCCTGGAATAACTGCTGTTGGAAAAGCCATCAGCTGAGTCACTTTGGCGGATAGGGATATGGATTTGGAAGTTCTTAAATACACCCCCTGGGAATAGCAGGGTCTTAAAAACAGGAGTTATTATTAACATTGGCTGGACAGGAAGAGGAAATGAGGTCACAAAGGCCAAGCTTCTACTGCACAAACACCTCAGAGCACAAACCAATGAGACCTCTGCATCGGGGAAGGAAACTGAAAAGACAGGGAGGATATGCTGAGGACAATGTTGTATCCTTTTTGCTAATGTTCAAAGATTATTTTTCCTCTCCTTTCCTCCTCTTCTTGAACAATCTGTCATAAAAATATCAAACAGAAGCATAGAAAGACATTTTGAGTTCGAGGCAAAGCTGGTAGCCCCCTAGGTCCTGTCACACAACTTGAGAGAGCCAGCTGTCGTGCAACAGCTGAACTGACGCACCTCCCTTCTCTGAGCCAAGATGTCTACCAGTTGTGCATGTGTGTGGCTCCCCCAGCCCAACCCTGTGAGGAGTGCTGGACAGATGACAGTCACTGGGATCATTTTGAAGAGACAGGATGAGGCCAAACCCAACTGGATTCCAGAGAGACCCACCTCTGGAATTTGAAAGGGTAGCTGCAACTCGTTTTTTGAAGACACATCTATTACTGCACACTTTTCCACACCATTAAGTTTTTTTCTTTTAAAAGGCATCTTTTAACTAATACCAGTGTTACTATAACAAAAAATTGGTGCCAGTCACCTTGTCCAACAAGATTTCAAACTTAAATGAAGGAAAATTTGGCCTTTTTTTGAGCTTCAAATCAATTAAGAACTACCAAGCCATTTCTAATATTTTTATTGCAAAAAGGATTAACAACAGTTCAACCTACATACACATTAGCCTACTGAAACTGTCTGTCAATAGGTTACCTGAGTCACCGAAAACCCTTGTCCACACTGACACACTTGAAAATAGAACACATGACCATTCATGTACACCGGGCAGGCGCATTGCTGTGTAAACAGGAAGCAAGGGATTGGTTGCTTGGTTGCAGAAAAGACTGAGAGAAGAACAGTAATGCTAAAAAAAACCAGTGCTTGGATCAACGACGAGGTAGAACTTAAAGTTACAAAGTTACTGAATGTAACTTTGTAAAAAATGTCTTTGCGAAAAGCCTAGCCGACATGCAAGTAAGGGAGCTCTTTCCTGCTAAAGCACGGAGCAAGAGCAACCATTAAATGACAGGCATGGTTACTGAATGTCAGTGCCATATTTTAGTTCTATTTTTAGTTCTTGGAAAGCGATACCAAATGTGTATCTGTTATATGACAAGTCACACCCGTCATTTCCCTTTATTTTCTCCCATGCCAGCATGTTATTTGACATTAACCGTTTGGGTGGCTGCATTGTTGAGTTCAATGTTAAAGAAAAATAAAGAAAAAAAAAAGGAAAAAAAGGGGGATTTGTTACTACACTATTGTGTAACAACTTGTCTTTTCAGTCTCAAGTGTCAAATATATGATAAAAAACGCAGAAATTATTTTTTAAAAACCCCAGTATGGTAGTAAACAATAATATTTCATTAGAAATATAAGCTAGTGGAAACCCTGTAAGTCAGTTGAGGCAGTCAGAGCAGCGTGCCTGAGGCCAGTTCACATGTGTTGCCACTGGTTCCTCAAAAGGACATTGCAGATATTCCACTACAGAAATCAACTGTGTAAGCAGTGTTTAAAATAAAACAAAAGAGGTTGTGGATACACTGCATTACTGAGACACATAAAACCGTAGCTTTGTAATCTGATTTGGAGAAAGCCATAAACTCTGCATTTTTGAGAAAGCCTGAAAGTGAAATTTGGAACAACGCAGTGATAAAAATGAAATAAGAACACTGTCACTGCTAACCAGACCAAAACAGTTTGGCACATAACAAGAAAAAAACAAGAAAAGCTACTTTATTATTATAGGCAGACTTAAACAGCATAGCTGAAAAATGAGCTTACCACACCAGGAGTGCAGAGATAAAAAAAACAAGTCTTTCCAGTGTGTGTAAAAATGCTGTGGCTACATCCTCAAGAGTGACGGGAGATGAAAAGCATGAGTGTGTTGTGCTCTTGTAGTTAACATGCAGACAATGTGTGACTCATTAAAAACTTAAAACCTTTATCTAACCCATAAGACGCCCCCGTGTTTCCTAAATAAACCTGTTGGTGATTTCTCTGACATGAGTCACAGGCAGACAGTCACATGCATACAAGGGGAAACTTGTTATGTTTTGCCTTTTTTATTCTTTTGCCTTCGTGCAATTTTTTTAAAAATAAGAATGCTTTGTAAACTTCCCCTAAAACGCCTCAAAATAGAAACTGAAATAGAAAACAAAATGTTTCCAGCTCTGTTTTTTTTTTTTTGGTTTCTTGTGTTATCAGGCACTTGACAAATATTTGGAGATGTGTCTACATTTGTTTGTTAGTTTCCCTAAGATACATCAGACTAAAATTAACCCAAATATTCTTTAAAACTAAACTTATTGCGAACTAATATTAAGCCAACTATCTTATCTACTCTTTAATTTTTTAGATGCTTTGGTATAAACACATACAATTAACACTGAAACAATTTAGAGAGAGATGAATTCCCTTTGGATTTGATTAACCCAATTCTGTGAAGGAAGAACTTTTTTTTTTAAAAGAAAGCCAAAGCCAGTGGACAATTACGAAAAAGTGTCAAATGTCAGCGTGACTGCTCCAGAGTGAATGCTGGTGCACCACTTTATCATTACAGGGCTAAATGAGAGGGCAGCTACAAGCCATTTTGTGTTCAGAATACTTCCTGCTTAGAGAAAGCTCCCATTTGACTAGGGAGCAAAATGGGTTTAAGTGTGAGCCTTTGTTCCTTTTAGTGGTCCATTATACACCCCAGGCCACCCTTTAAGACAAAAGAGTGCCATGACCCTGATGTGAACCACCTTGGGTCACCTCTGGGCTGTCTCACACCATGCTGTCATGTGTCCTCAGCAGACTTTTAACATCCTCTCAACCTCGGCATGTCTCCTGTAACATTAAAGCTCAGTGGAAAGGAGCCCACACACAATAAAGACAGACACACACACACGGATAAAAAAAACTTCCTACATAAAAATCCTATACAGATATAATCGGGATGATAATAAAATAATAAAACACAGACACACTCATGTGTTGAAAAGTGAATGAAATACAATAAAGGTATTATAAGCTAGTTGATGTGTAACACCTTTAGGTCCTACACCCTGGAAAGAGATCAGTCTGCTTTAGTTGTCTGTGCCTATAACCCCACATGACTGACATGTTTACCCCTGGAGATCATGGTACTTCCCTGATGAGCTCCACAGGCTCAAAGTACGCAAAAAATTCCCAGGAAATTTGATAAGACTTGGCCAATGAGTAGAAGATTTGGCACTGAAGTTTACACATACTAAGCGCGCTCATGAGCCTACACTGCCCATAAGCATGAACAAATACAAAGATATCGAAAAGAGAAGGAGATACACAAAGAGAAAGGAAGAGGCAAAAAGCAACCTGTGCTTAGAATAACACACAGGGTGTGTTCTGTGGAAACCCTGGAAACTCTTCAATCCATTATGAACAGATTTATTAATAACTCTTAAAAGAAGGAAACTGGTGTTGGAAGAACTGGGATTGTCCCATCTCCACAAGGAACAACATTCTTTTTCAAAGGTCATAAGTTAATAACATTTCATCTCTGGCGGAAATTTAGCAGGGCAAAAAAATTGAGGACAAAAAGAACATGTAAAGACATGTCGAAAATAGCAGAGAGGTTCAAACCCGACATTGAGGAACTCCAAACAATGAAATGCACAATTACACTCTGGAACTAAAATAGTTACAACCGGAAATAGCATGATAAAAAAAAGGGAAGATCTTTCATGAAAGCCCCCCACACTCTGGGTGGGACAGAACAATTAACTAACCTCAAACCACTACAGCCATTCCAACTCTTCATTTAAACTTTCTCCCTTGCTCTTACTCATCGATCCCTGTCATTATCAATATGGCGGTCCACTAACTGAAGACAAGCATGTCTCTCAGTTTGTTTTCATCCATTTTGAGCTGTCACATTCCACCCTCTCTGTGCATTTTGTGGTGGTTTCTAATTACCTGCTAAGAGATGGAGGCTGGTGAGCATGTGAAGGGCCATATGGCTAAGTAGGGTATCAAGCCTCTGAGGGCTAAAACTCCTCAGCCTTCCTCTGAGGAACACAGCTGGCCATTGTTTTAAACACAGACAGAAAAGGTTCTGGGAAAGGTTGAATCACTGGGGCAAAGATCATGTGGGGAGTTTTGACAGTCCCGGCAAACACCAGAACCAATGCGGCGAGGCCTCCACTAGTGTCTTTCAACAGCCATGACTGACCAATTAGTTCCTCCTCCATCTTTACGTCATCCCAAGGGATTGGAGGGTCAGAGGAGAGACCTCCTATTGGCCAAGGTGAGGTACAAGAGGTGTCAGGAGGAACCGGAGAGCCAGAGTCGCCACGGCAGAGCCTCAAAAAGCCAGCAGGGTTCACTTATTTATTGGCAGCTGGAATGTAGTGGTTCAGCTTGTTATTAACCACACACAACACTTGCTCACATGCCTCTCATGCATGCACATTTAAGCTCTTACCCATAAGCAGTCTTACAGCGTCTGATGGCCCGGGGCCTAGATTTGTTTTAGGAAAATGAAATGAGGATTGGAGCAGAGGGGAGCCGGGTGGGGTGGTGGTGGTGAGCACACAGAAGGACACTAAGATGGTCTCTGTGGCCCCATGCCAGGGGAAACAGAAGTGGCATGTATGGAATCTGACTTGGAGTGAAGATACCGTGGTTTGGACAAGGTCTCAACGCCAAGCACATGATGGGGTCTCTGAATGACTTACTGTTAGGGGCTGTTCTGCACCAGTAACCCTAACATGAGGAGGAGGAGGTGGGGGTGTCGTGCTCTGTAATGTTACTGACCATTCTCCCCGTTTGGTAACGATTTGCTGAAATGGTTGAGCATGGTTCACAGGCAACAGTATGGAAACATGGGACGTATGGAATGCTCAGATAAGTGAGAATGAAAATAAAAGAGCAGTTTAAGTTCGGTCTGAGCGGTCAAAAGTCAAATAATCCTGCGAGTTCTCAAAGCAGAAGCATTTGAAAGTCATTATGTCTCACTATGCCACATGCTATGATGACTATCACATCACCCCACTTTTCTCCTGGTTATATGATCCACTAATGATTAAGCATAAATCCTTCTGCAGACTTACTGTAAAGGCTACTAAAGGTTTTGTCAGCCTTACCTCTGCGGGTCTTTACTGCCATCTGTGCTATGGTCGGCGCTGCTTCCATCTCCCTGTAATCTGCTGTCTACTGCCGGGTCCAGCTCTGGGATGGCAGCCTCTTCATTGGTCTCCAAAGCCCTGGGGATAGGGCTGTCACCGTCCTGCTCGGGCAGAGGGGCACAGAGCCCCTGGCTGCCCACGCTGTTGAGACTCCCTGTGGTGCCATGGTGGTGTCTGTCTGCGCCCCCTCCCGCCTGCTTGGCCTCACTGCATCGCTTCATGGCCTGGAGCTGGGAGAGGGGCACTATATCAGCTCCCTGGGGTCGGTGCCAGACTGTACGGCGCCCAGTAGAGTTGTAGTAGTAGAAGCGGCCGCTCTGGTGGTCAAACAGCTCCCACCACTGGTTACCATCTGCCTGGCGGACAGGAACGCCTGAAGGGGGATCCCAGCCACACTCACCAGTGGTCAAGTTCACATACATATGCTCACGGGAGCGCGGCTCCAGGATCTCCACCCAATCAGAGCTGAATGAGAAGAAAAAAGATAATCAGTGTTATTAACGGCTGAAAATGTCAACAGATAATTCAGCAACAGGATACGATGATGCGCTAGAGGCCATGGTCACGCCTGAGTACGAATCAACTCGACAAGCAGTAAACAACTCACACTGTTTGACAGACTGAGAGGCCCAAAAATGCCCACTTGCCCAGATGGAGAGAGAGTCAGTGTTTGCGTCCCCTACATGAATCCATCTGTATGTGTGTGTGTGTGTTCGCAATGACGTCATCTTTCTGGTAGGCAATGAAACAGCAGGAGTGATGGCATGTAAGTGTGATCCTGAATAAAGACAGGTGGACACACTCAGTGAGACACCAGGCATGGAGTCAGCAGGGCCCAAAGAGAACCGTACACTCCGAGTGCTACTAATGCAAAAACCACCAAGCTTAACTTCAATCACAGAGTGGCAACAGCCAGCTCAGCACAATACACGCGGACAAAAAAAAGAGACAGTGGAGAGTGGGGGCGCAAAAAAGGCAGAGAGAGGGAAACAGAGAGGAAGACAACCCAGTTTGTAGAAAAAGTACATACACAAAGGGCACAGATAAGAGGGGCAACTAATTACACACAATTAGACCATGAACTGAATTTCTGAGAAATTATAGGACACTCTATTTATCTGTGTTAAATGAGGTGTGTTGAATATAAGAGCTGACCGATATCAACCCATATTTCAGTAGCTTTCCACATAAAATCAGGGTCAATAAATATGACAAAATTAACAAGGACTGCAGTTTATTGGTTCTGTATATTCAGGTCATGCTACTCTTTAGCAGGCTCTATTATGTCTCTTTTGATCTAGTTCCCTAACTGTGCCAGCAAATCCATGTGGGAACAGGAACACTGCAAACAGCCAGCACGGGTCCTTTCCCAAATCTCAGACACAGTAGATGTGCAGATCAGAGCCAGAGGAAGGACTCACATTGCTCCTTTCTATTCTTTCGCAACGGCTATTTGAGGGTCCTGGCATGGCAAGATCATTTCTCTTCTTCAGTATCCCAGCATGCCTACTATCTGAGAGGTAAGTGCCAGTGGAAAGAAATTAGTGTCAACACAATCAGCCATAGTGATGGATATTTTTCCAGCTTTCTTAGAAAAAAAAAGTTTTTCCTCTCCCTGTTGCCATTGTTTGTGGAAGGAGCCTGTGGTCCAAACTATCTGTAATGATCAAGAGTAGCTTGAAATTCAACATGGATAAGGATGCCTACAATGTCCACTGAATATACACATTAATTCCACATGTGTCTTCCAAGTGCAAAATCAACTCTGTGTGCACCCCCTATTTTTTTTTTAGTGTGGTGCCAGTCATATCTGTCAGGGTTACAATGTCACCATGTTGATTATAGTTACAGGGAACAACAGCTGTTCTCCCTTTTTAACTGCAACCTTTGCAGCAACTTTGATGTACCTGTTCATCAAGTACAATTTGACATCCACCTAAGATAGAACTGGCATGAAGAGGGCAGGGCTGTGGATTGTGATCTAATGAGAGTGTATGGGTTCAAATTTTACAAGGTTGTATTTTTGCTGAGTGGCACTATGTGGGAAAAACATCTCTGTCCAAAGCTGAAGAGCCCTGGAAGTTCTAGAAGAAGCAGGAACAAAATCACATCCACATTTAATTGAGAGATGACAATGGCTCACGATAATGTTGGAAATTACAGTAAAATTATATCAGGTGTAACCAGACTAGCCAAAGATAGATTGTAGTGATAAGTATCTATGAAATAATAACATAATATAATGTAATGTGATATACAGCGGGGAAAATAAGTATTGAACACGTCAACATTTCTCTCAAAAAACATATTTCTAATCGAGCTATTGACA
>JAPZDY010000012.1:22538072-22559393 GCA_029783645.1 Ctenochaetus hawaiiensis | reverse complement strand
TCGAGATATATATCGTGTATCGCGATATAGCCTAAAAATATCGAGATATTGGTTTTAGGCCATATCGTGCAGCCCTATGTATGTGCAGTTTTATATAATGGTTATAATATAATAAACACTAAATTTTGGCAACATTTTTGTTATGGATTAGCCAGACAACTTACAAGAGCCATATCAGTTTAAGCTAGCTCCAAATTTAACTTTAACTGTTCCTTTATTTCCTTTATTTACGCTTTGCTGTGGGACATTATTGATAAAGCAAAAGGTGAAACCATCTGAGAGAGTTGGTAACATCAGTGACAATGGAAAAGTTGGTCTGGAGCCCTGAGTGAATACAGGAACCTGAAACATATTATCTATTCACATATCCAAATGCTCTATGCAGGGAAGCCATTTGCACAATCCTTTATACCAGGTAAGCAGTCCTAATTTTATGGACTCAACATGTAGGGTGTTCAACCCAGCCTGCGATGACAAGAAGATGATGGGGAAAATTTACTGAAGAATTAAAAAATACACTGGCACTGACAATTTTGATGAAATTTTCAAAATATGCATGATGATGTTTGTGTTGTAGTATTAAATTTAATAGCAGAGAAGAGTTTACGGCCTCCTCTCTCACAAAAACAAAGATCCCACAATGAGGCAAAACTATTAGAATATGACTTTCAGACTGATTAGATCAGCAACACTTAATGTGTGCACAGTCAAGCAAATAATGGGGCATTCAAAGCAGAGGCCAAACAGTCAACACCACCCCACACATACCAGAGCGTTCATCCCTTTAATGCTTCCAGCCTCCAAAAGAGGCCTTCCCACACTGAGAAACTGATCTCTCCATGCTGCATTCCTTGTTATTCAGCCCTGTGTTTGTCATCACTCTGTGTAAAGGCAGTGCTTGTATCTAAATCAAAATAAACCAATCTCCTCTGAAAGCCTGCATGTTTTAGAGCACAAAATTCCACAGCAGTGATGACACTGGGGAAACCAGTGCAGAATGTAATGTGCTGAACCGTGTCCTGAACACCCCAACAGGAAACCAGGGTTTGAGGGTCAACCGTGGAGGCCATGGCTGATGAATTAAGCAGCACGGGGTGTAGTGGTTGCATAAGAACTGTTCCCTCTGGATAAATAAACAGCAGTTAGGCTGAGAGCAAACCTGCTGGGCTCTGTTGACATGGCCAGATAAGCAGGAAGACGCACTGGTGTTCAGGTTCTAAAATTCCAGGAACATCACTTTTGGGAGTTTTCAAACAACATGAGAGAAACATGGGTTTGCCAAAACCAAGGGAATATCTTCAGTGGAATTTACCTTAACTGTGGTCAACATACATTCATTTCTTCATGTTTAGCATGAAAAAAAAGATTTATTCCCAACATATTGATATATCTTTAGTTCTTAAAATTAAAGTGATTGTGCATCTTGAATTGGAAAAGAAAAAAAACCCTAGTTCATGTAACTTTCTGGTAAAAAATTACTAGCTCTAATACCATGTAAATGAACCTCAGCCCGCTCTGCTTCTCATGTCAGATTCCTTGACATGAGAAGCAGACATAAAAGCAAGACTCCAAACAACCGAGGCAGTCTGCCTCATGCTGCCAATGTTCATAAATGGTTTGGAATGCAGTCTGCACCAGCTCAGCGAACTTTAACTCCAACAGAAATGTTTTATATTGAACTAAAATTAACTTAGCACACACACACAGTCCTGTGACTGAAGGGCAAAGCACCTGATTTACCTCTGGGGAATCTCAATGTAATTGAAGCAGACATGAGTGCAAGAGACCTGTGTTGTGGGTTTGAGTAGCCCTCAACCAGCATTTCACTGCCTCAAGTAAACATGCGAACATGGAAAGTTAAGGAGTGGTTACATTTATCAGATTCCACCAGAAATGTGTGAGTAAATAATACCTTTTAGCTGACACAAGGCTTTATTGAACATAAACTGATTTTTTTTATTTTTTTTGGAACCAATTTTTCAAATAGTATCCTTTAAATGGTCACCTGCTTTAATTTTTCATCTAACCTTCACTATTTAATTGAACTCTTAACTCTTAACCCTTAACATTAGGTGCCATTTGTTTTGTGACATAAGACATTTTTATGTAAAAGCTTTAAAAGATTTGAAAATTAACGGCAGAAATCCAATGTCCTTTTTACTTGCATCAACAAGACACACCCTCAGCTCTCCCATGGCACACAGGATTATCACACAGATTTTATCTTTCTTTTGGAGAAGGAGAAGCTTCTGTAGACTGTTGTTATTCTATACTGACTGAATAAAGCTTGTCAATATCTTGAAAAAATATCTGCAAACAGAGGCTGCCACTGAGACCAAAGACGTGCACACAAGCACACCTTCTAAACCACCTTGCTGTTACTTCCAGTCCTAATGTGCAAGAGGTCCCCTTCGCAAGAAAAAATACTTCATCCATCATCCACAATTTACAGTCAGCTCCAAAAATAACCAGGACTGAGACCAGTTTCCCAGAGTGAGGGAAACAACAGAATATAGCTCATGGAATCTGCCCCATTGTTCGAAGCCAACGCCAAATTGTAAATGGCACTTTCCCAGCAGCAGTAAACATAGAGTACTGGACAATATATTCACTAGAAATAGGGCTATAAGCAGCCTTGTGTCATTGTCAGGCTTTGAATTTCAAACAAACTCAAATACCAGTGTGGTTGTTGATTTCATCCCAAAGATAAACAACACAGAGAGAAAAAAAAGATTGTTTTTTCTGTGTAGCACAGAGTTTTGATCAAACAACAGCAGCAGTTTCATCAGATAATCTACTACTGGCTGAAATGCACTTTTATGCTTCAGTGCCATTGTGGCATTTCTGATGGACAGATATGTCGCTTTCAAACACTTAGCCAAATGGGGGTATTACTGTATTCATTTGTCCATAAACTTAAGGTGAGATAAAAGACTAAAACTGGTGAGCTAGCTAAAACTCCCATTCAACAGTTAAGACTCTTGTAAGGTAACCTTTAACCTTTTCAAACAACAGACTATTCTGAGCTGATGCTTAGGACTGTCCCTTGTTGACCATTGCAGGCTGAGTTCTCACACAGGGCCCGCCATTCATCTAGGAAACCTTAGCACTCTGTTCATTAGCACAGCATCAAGTGCCAAGGTACACCCTGGCCAGTTTATATTTACAGATCTGCTATTTCTTATTTAGAGACATAAAGCATTCCTTGTCCTAATACACAGGCCAAGTCACTGCTATGAGGAGAAAATTCAAACTCACCTAGTGCACAAGTACAAAACTATTCAAATCTAGCAACAATGAAAAACCAACCCTAATTTGCTCTCATCAAGCAAGCAGGGACCTGTACCTCCATATAATACAAGAAGTGATCCGCCAAAAGCAGACTTCTGTTTGACTATGTACAAACCATGTACAAAGTCTATTCAGCACAGCTGCTAGGCAACCCACTTATCTAAATATTGTAAAACAAGAACAAGGACATGGACTGGCTACTGAGTGCTTGGCAGCAGTTGCAGAAGCTGTGAGGTTGGCATGTTGACCACAGTCCTGTTTACTGGAGTGAAGAGGGCAACGGCACTAACGTGTGGAACCCCATCAGCTGCAGCACATGACTTCACTGAAACAAGTGGAGAGTGGAGAGGCCATTCACAAATATACATACATATATATATATACATATATATATATATGTGTGTGTGTATATGAAGCTAGCTGTATTTTCCACTTCACTTCTTCTAAAATACTATTCAGGAGATTTAGTTGCTGCTATTATCTAAAACGATCTGTTTAAGAGCGCTTAAAGAAGAGCTACATCAGTGTCTTGACATAAATAATGACATGCATTTCCCAAAAAAGAAAATCAAAGGACATGGTAAGAAATGAAAGGCTGGCTTGACTGCTGTGTTTCCGCCTCAATGTTCTGTTTGTTGGTAGTAAGAGAGAGAGAGAGACATAAATTCGACAGAGGCTAATCTTGTCCTTATCCAAAAAAAAAAAAAAACCCTAAATCAGTGTTAATTTTAACACAATAGTTCCCAATATAATTTCTGTCATTATTTCTTTGAAAATGGTTACACAACCCATTTTCTAAGACGTTTCGTCTAAAGACAAAAAATGTTTTTCATTTCTTGTTTAGGGGCAGGATTTTTTTTCTTATTATTCACATTAACACAACATTGTCAATAGATTTCCTCATACTTTCTGTTATCACTTTAGAGTTTCTATTTAGTTATCTTGTTTTTGTCAGTAGGAAAAAAACAACAAAAATTTGGTAGAAAATTATTAGTCTATTAGCCTTAGAAAGGCATCTGTTGTTTACTAGATGTCTCCCCAGTTTGTGCTGCAAACAGAGCTGGACGAGGTGTATGTGGGTTGTCTCTGTGCAGGATATGAGAGCAGGCTGCTCCACCCATGAGTCCAGAACAATCAGAGGGAGAGGGGAGTGTGCACATGTTTTAGATGACAGAAAAAAGCCCAGCACCTGTCACACACACATTCTTTGGCCCTTTTGTTTAACACCTCCCGTTCCTACTGTGTCACCAGGGTTAGAGGTAAGTAAAACTGAGGGTACAATTGGTCCCTGTGTGTGACTTTGTGTGCATATATGTGTCACTCTCCCGTATAATTTAACAACAAACAAACCAGCATAAAAGAGTGCTGAGTCTATTATAAGGCAATGGACTAAAACTTGGAAGTGTTAAACAAACTGTTTTTACTTGTAAACTCTGACAATGTCCACAAAACAAGGTCAAGACATTCAGTAGCTTTCCCTTCAACATGCAGGTGTCCACAGAATTTAAGGTTAGCAGGAGCAATTTGTGAAAGGGGCTATTAACATCTTATCATAGGTGTCTGCCCAGGAAAAACCTGGATATATTTAGCAGACTGAAAAAAATATTTTATACATTTGGGAGTCTTCTTATGATAAAAACAGACTGGTTTGTCAGTGGTAACACTAATATTGTGTGACTGGATATGTTGAAACAAAATTAGCATTTAAATAAGCATTTAATAGCATTTTTAGATTGCACCACACTTACAAGGACATGATCTCAAACAGGTTCACGCCTTTTCTCTCTACCCCACCACTCCTCCCTCTTCCTCTATTCTTCCCACCCTTCGGAGCAGTTGTCAGTGTCCATTCCTCACTCATCGTATGCTGACATTGGCAAACAATTTCGGGGGTCGTCTTTTATGGCGTGACACGTCAGACATGACAGAGCCGGGCTTATGTGAGCTGACCCAGACACCAGGGAAGCATGCTGCCAAGGAGGGGAAGAGAGGTAAAGCACTTTAAGACTAAACAGCCGGGCATCCATATGCCTGGCAGGGAGAACAAGGGTGGGGTGGGGGGGATCTAAAGCTCACTCTGTCACCTGACTCACCTCCAAACCGCCTGCATGGATAAGACACTAACAAGCTGTTTATACTGGGTGTGACAGTTCTGTTATGACAGCACTGATCAGAATAAACAGAGAGGACACTCCACAGTCTCATGTTGTGCCAGATATTAAAGTGAAGTGTTGTATCCCATTGGAGTTTGTCTTTTGCTGCAGTAGTAAGGTGAAGATTTTCCCAACAGATTTTAACACCTGTGAAGCAAACACATCTGCCAATTTCTGTAAAATCACAAAGAAACTGTAATGTAGGAACGCCAAAACAAGGAACTGTCACCATCACTTTATCGAAATGAGTATACTTTCAGTTAACTCTTTCATCTTCACATCTTTGCTGCAAGATCAGTGAGATTGGCTCCTCTGAGTCATTAGAGTGACCGCATACATCTAAAACTGCAAGAACCAGGTGGTCAAGTTTGGTCTGTGAACTACATGCTAGAGTCATATGAATGTAAGCCTTTGTTGGACATGGGCTCTATTTATAACCATGTTGTGGCAGAAAATGCAAAGTGGACACTGGAGCCTCGAAACTCTCTGGACAATGCCAATCTGTACTCAGTTTACAGCACAACAAGGGAAACAATATGAGCACATGAGCGTAATGATCTGATTGAGATGTCAGAAAAAAGGTTTTTTTTTATAGCTGCAGTCAAAAACAGTACCATATAAAACATAAGGCTTCCTAAATATAGAATAAATAGCTACCTAGCTGACAAGAAAGGCCTGTGGTGACTCACACTCATATGCATTACAAAGCCTGTGAAATGCACCCTATTCTGAAGGCTGTGATGGTACAGAACAATGCAGACTATTGTCAGACCAACAGGCAGACTTTATTCAATGAGAACTCCCTGTGTTGCCTCCACACAGGGGAGTGCAGCCAATCAGAGCTGTGGTTAGGGAGGAGCATGGGACATGTATACGAGGTCTAGGTTGACCTCTTTCAACAGCTGCCTTAATCCAGAACTAGAGACAGTTTCCCCTCTCCTTTGGCACTGGATTAGACTGGATCTCACAAGGTTGTTCAGCCACCTTCAGCAAGGCCGGTCTTTCCCATGCTGCTTTCCAACTAGCAATTTTACATGGCCTAAGTGAATTTATTCCCCGTAACTGCCAAAATGTTTACCCCCACTGCATCAAACCGATTCTTCATGAGATGTGAGATAATAGCGCCTACCTCGCCACCGGTTCCGGCAGAACATTCTTGTGTTGGAAGTCTTGTATGTTACTTCAGATACCCTCGCTGTACTTCGCCTACAAACTAACCGCGAAGAAGCAGCGCTCTGTCATTTATGTATAGAGAGCATTGTCTTGTTCCGCCATACTCGCTTCTCCCGTGAATGCTCAAGCTTTTTGAAGAAATGCCGAGAACTTCTGGCCTCCTTGCAGCTCTTCTTAACAGTCACTGTCTGAGACTCAGCAACAGGTTCAATAAATTCCCTTTTATAGGGGTAAGCCTGACCAAACAGAAGCCCCCATCCCTCCTAAAATCCTCCCCTTTCTCTAGTTAAGGAGTACACAGGGATTTTTCAGGTCAGATAAGACTCTGGACGAG
This sequence comes from Ctenochaetus hawaiiensis, assembly GCA_029783645.1. Classification (NCBI taxonomy): domain Eukaryota; kingdom Metazoa; phylum Chordata; class Actinopteri; order Acanthuriformes; family Acanthuridae; genus Ctenochaetus; species Ctenochaetus hawaiiensis. The sequence goes on along the minus strand of JAPZDY010000012.1, from coordinate 22,552,442 downwards.
AGTGAACATGTGCAGGAGAGGCTGAGGAGAGGATCAGGGTGTTTAGGGGACTGCCTTTCTGTCCAGTACACCAGCTGTCGGAGCTGTTACAATGGGGTCACTTGTCCAAACAAGAGAAATGAATGAACCCATTTCAATGTAATAGTGCTTAATAACCCCATACATTCATTGTCCAAACTTTATCCTATTAGATCATAGAAGGTCATAAATGTTATTATAAATGAAGACATGTTCTGCACAGCCTCTTAAAAAAACAACAACAAAAATAGGAGCATTCAATAACCACCATCTGCATGCTGCCAAAATAATATTTTTTTAGTTTCTGACCTGTCTGCCTACCACCAGGAGCAGTTTGTAACTTCACTTTGAGCTGGACCTCACCATCCCCCCGAATCCTCCCCTGCTGACATGACAAACGAGGCCAGAGTCTAATCCCAGGGCAGAGTTACAGGGTGAGTGGGGGGTCAGTGGCTGGCCCAATACCCACACAGGAAAGAAACGTCCGGATTGTCCTCTAGAGGAAGTGAAGGTGCAGACGGTAGGCCCACCAGGCTTAGGAGTACAGAGCAGTCTGGTGAAGATGTTAATGCTAGGTCTGCAGGGGCCCAAGCGTAGGATTGGGTGGGGGGATTATGATTTAAGAGGCCATCACTGGGGATCAACAGTGTAGGGACAGACTAATATTTCCTAATAACAACAGACTTTTAGGTTATGATAGAGGGAGACACTAGTGACTCTGCATGTCACTAGCAAAAAATTCCCTTTTCTTCATAGACCCTCAGCATGCCTCACCCATATGTTTCAGTGTCACATTTTTGTGTATAGCGTATGTTTGTGTTTTATGTGCTTTTGTACTTTTTTCCACAGAGCTTAAAAGTTGTGCATGGACAGCACACTGGGATTATTAAGACACTCATTTTTTTTTTAAGTAGATTAGTGATTCTCCTTGACATGCTATCTGAATGTATGGTCAGCCAACAAGTTATTATCTCCTGTAATGCTGATAATCAGCATTCTGTGCATCAGGTATATTTGAGAGTGGGCTAGAAAGCTACTCCAGCTTTTAATGCCAACAGAAGAAATGTTTAGAAAGTCAGCTGCTATACAGGTACATATGAACGTGTTCGAGCAAATTACCTTCACCTTATTACAATGTCATTGTGGCATGCCACAGAAAATTGATAGCAAATACAGAGTGTTTTAGGGGGTCATAAAAGTACTGATCCACAAGAATGTGACCAGGATTCTAACACAAGAAGCAGAAAAGGAGGTGAAAGCTGTGAAATATGATTTGAAGCTTATGCCCCCCCCCCAAAAAAAAACATTTAAAAAAAAACGATCTTTTACAGTCAAAAATTTTTTAACATGTCACAACGAATAAAAGACAGTTTTTGCTGGAGCAAAAGCTTAAAAAAATCCCTTCCTCTTAACAAGCCAACAAACTTGTCCATTGTCAAACAGTCTGCAGGATGGACATCCTGTCCTGTCCTTTTCAAAAGCTCCAATCTTGATTAATCTTGTTAGGGCATGGTTAGCAGGGCAAACAGTGAGACAACATCCAATTGACATTTCTTTCTTACATACTGACAAGCTCGAATGAACAGAAGAGATGTTTTAACACAAAGCAACACTAAAACCACTTTTCTCTTGTCCCGCACTGCTGCTCTCTCCCCCTCTCTCTGTGATGTAGTGCTGCACAGATAGAGAAATTAACACGTCTGCAGAAACCAATACCACACACTCATCAGTGGAGCACCAGCTGGTGAAACTGCTACACCCAGGAAGTCAGGTTAGTGTGGCATGCCAAACTGAACTGCTTCAGGCTATAAAGATGACACCTGACTGGGTGGCTTCGTTGTCAAACAATGACCATGGCACTGAATCAAACAGAGGGTACATGCATAGAAGGAGGGCTGTAAAAGTGTAAAGATATTATAAATTTTCAGAACTTTAACTTCAGCCATTTAAAAGACAAAAAAGAAGTAACTTCACACTGTCATGGCACAAAAACACATCATGCCAAAAACAGTTGAAGGACGTATTTGAAAGGGAAGCAAAGTAGCTTATGCTATACTTCCCTTAAGCTTTCAATAAGACTGAGGACTAAAGCAAACCATCTGTCTCATGAAATAGATGAAAGCTAAACAAAGTTTTAATGCACATCTGCAGTCAAAGCAGATGCTGAAAAAAAAAAATCAACATGTGGAGATCAAACCAGTAGCTAAAGCTCAGAGCCCCAGTTACAGCCACCAGTACAAATGGGAGCAACAAATGGAGCTGTGGAACATTTGCCTTTACTCTCGGTTATTGGTCTCTTACCCACAGCAAAGAATGAAATTAGTTTAACTTAAAACAACCTAGCGTTATTTGAAGTTAATAAAGCAGCAACACTAGAAAAATACAATCTAAATTATAGCTGTTAAAGGATCCTTTCAACCTGCTCTCTTCACATTACCGAACCCTCTTAATCTTGTGCTTGATTTCACAAACTTTAGCTAATATTTTAACTTAGAAACACACAAATCACTGCAAAGTACTTAAACTGTCTAGCTACTCATTGAGTAGCGTGGCCATGCTCACTCTCGGCTGGCTGCCTCAGAAAGCTTGCCGCGGCAGGCTGATAGCGCGAGGAAACCAGTCTTTACCCTACAAACTTTCTCCAGTTGAGTTCGTATCACTTTGAAATTAAATCAAAAGTTAACTCACCTTGTTCCGGCCATTTTTTTCACATTGTAAACAAGAGGTAAACAACAGGAGAACGATGTTTCGCTCGTGTCGTGGTGGTAGTTAATTTTGTTAGCTCACAGTGCTGTCCGTGGAGTGAATACAGGACCGTCCTCCCGCGGTGAATCCGATATGGAGTCTCCGCCTCTGCACGTGAGTCATAGGTTGGGATAGGGGTCACCCAGTCTGCACCCCCACCCTTCTCCCTCACCACCACACCCCCTCCTTCTGTCCCCACTCTTCGACTAGCTGACTGGAAAGAGTAGAGACCAAACCATAAGATAAACATTTGGTAGTGAAGTTGGCTTCACAACAAAAGTGATAAAATGTTTAAAGTGGCCGCAACTTCCACGCCATACTTTAGGGGAATATAACAGTGATTAACTTTTTGTTAACGTGTATTTTTGTAGGAGAAAAAAAAATATTTAGCTATACATGCTACCGTCTATCTTTCTGTGAATGAAAAAAACATTACGTCAACTTGTTTATGACATTTTTTTTTCATAGTTTGGAGGTTACAGAGAGGAAAAGGCCCTGTTGAATTTTAAAGCTGGTTTATTTTAAACAATTCAAATTCATATTTGAATATCATATCAGGAACATGATAGGATGACGGGCTCGTTTTACAACGTGTTTACATTTGTCTCAGCCAACCAGAGAGCGAAGGACCATTAAGCGTCTGTTTTATGATCACAGTTGTGTGCGAACGAGAGTTTTGTACCATGAAATCGTGGTGCATGTGAGCCTGTGGGCGAGCAAACAGAGACACCTGCTGGACAGGAACACAAACCGCCATAACGTTTTCATAATAAAATGGAAGTCATGTTTATGGTCAAACAACACTTTATTCACAATCACTATCAGCACTCAGGTCTATGGAAATACTTGCTAAAAAAATCAAAGAAGCTAACAAATGCTGGTAACTTAAATTCACATCAATAAGTATACACTGTTGTGCTGTTCCTCTGGCACAGAGTAAACTATATATCTATTAAATGTACATGGAGTATCTGTTCACAGTGAACCCTTTAAGTGCTTTCTTGATGTAAATAAGGAAAGGACAAACATACAAACCGCGGGCAAGGAAATTCCTAAAGCTACACTTCTCTCTATAAGTTCATCTGTCAACTCATATCATACAATGAGGTCTGCCTCTTCAGTATTATAAAAAATATTGTAAACATTTATATTAATTGCACAACATACATTCAAATACATACTGGACTGCACTGCAAGATTTTACTTCTGTATTGTTATCCTGTAGCACCATGTATAGCAAGCTCAAACTATCTGGATTCTTTTACAATGTGGTACTGACAATACAAAGGAGTAAAATGGCATTCACTAATGATGCATTCTGCCAGTGGTCAAATGTTCTGGAGGTTTGGATTGTATCATTGTGAGATAGTGGTAAGTGTAAGCCAGTTCAAGGTGTGGCTGACACTGGATGGGCTTGGATCAAGGTGGACAATCTCTAGTCACCTCCCATCTCACAGCTCTGAGGAAGATGATACTTTATAAAGGACATTCATTAGCATTAAGATCGACTATAATACAAAAGATCATGGCAAAGAGTTTCTTTTTTTTTTTTTAACCATTGGTCGTTTGAAAAGTACATACCACTTCCATGTGCAGACACGTTGGTGCAGAGAAAGAAAATATGTTCTGTTTTTATTTCAAGCACTAATGATTTATCTAATCAGCATGTGCCACAGAGACATCATGAGGCTATGTCATCATTGTGTAGCAGCAGAGGTGACATGTAACTTATCATGTTCCCACCCAGTCCCACATGACATGAAAAAAGCTGATTAAAACTGATATATAGTATGTACAAGCAGTACTGTTAGACTGAATGGCTTGTGGACACCAAACGGTCCCACCTGATTCACAGCATCCTGTTGATGTTAATCTTCCTGGTGGCTAGGGGTAACAGGAGATATAAATGAGAATGAAATGTGTGCAAAGGTAGAATTGACAATTGGAGAGTCTTTAAGTTCTCACTCAGTCTCAGCATCTCCTCTGCCTTGGTGAGAGTAATGAAGCAGCTCTCATAAGAATTAAAACCCAGATTAAAGTAGTACAGGTTATGGTCCATCGAAGTGTGGTCAAGGTCCTTGGATTTGCCTGCACTCCCCCTTTTCTTTCCTCCATTAGAGGGGGGCTGATGGGGTTGGCTGTTGGATACAGGTGGTTAACCAACCCACCCTTCCCAAATCTGCCCTCTGTACGGGGGAAACAAACAGTGAGAGATAAATGTACCATTTGAAGCATTCACTGGAAACCAAGGCTCCAGTTGTGGTCTCTTTCCTACCAACCAACACTGCGAGGAAAAGTAAGAAATGACAAAAACAGGACTGAGAACACAACATAATGAGACAATGTCACATCTGCATTGCTTTACTGAATTTGACTTGAGTGTGTAAATGAAAAAGAAGATGGTGGAGCTTTGCAATGCAGGTTTGTGAGAATTACTGTTAGTACAGGAGTACAGAATTAGGAAGTAGGAGGGAGGAGAGCATGCTGCTGGGTCATCTGACCAAGCAGAAAAATTTGGTTTGGGCATAGGAATGGACCTTGGCTGACAACAAAGGAACAGATGGGTTATGACAAACTCACAGCGATTTGGAGGAAGGCTTCTTCACTTTTGGCCTCTTTCGACGATGTACTGGCCTGAGGCATGCACAGCACGTATACACGCGCAGGGCAAATGCACGTGCATGGAGACAAACATACAGGTATATACACACAGAACACATACACCCCACACACACATACAGGTACACACACATACATGGCATGCGCACACGCACACACACGCACACACAGACAGACACACACATACACCCCCACACGCACAGCAGAGACAAGCAATTAGGCTTCATTACAAAAAGGGAACAGCAGAAGCTGAAATCATGCTTGTATTTTGTCCCTCTTTGGCTTCTGCTTCTGCATACTAAAAGGGCTTTGATCATAACAGTAAGAAACCATGACAGTTTGAAGAGGTTCAACTTTAGCACATGACTGTTTTATTTTCTTCATTCCCCAGATGACATGCAATGAGAGGAAACACAGCCAAAGACCCACTAGGGAGGCTGTAACCACTCAGAGTTCAAACTGTAACATGAATTCCATCTGCAGTGTTTGTAAAAGTAATCAGCTGTGCTGTTACAGGAAAAAGAAAATACCTGTATTCACTGAAGTAGTTTCGCTCTTTTCCCCCTAAAAGGAAGTGGAGGTAACATTAGTCTCAGTTTGAAATTACTGGAGACAATATAATCAATCATGTTTGCCTCAGAGGCTTTGTACCTACCCTTCTCCGGGTTGCATTGCTTGTGTCCCTTGCATCCCCGTAAGTCCATGAGCTGTTGATGCATTGAATTCAGAGCATTGCGGTCGAGGGTGCTGACAGCATTTATCAACTACAGGAATAATAAGGACAAAATGTCAACAAGGGCTTGGAAAACTCTGGAAAATTCCCTTGAAAACACTGGAAAATATGTAACCCCTCTGCTCATGAGGGCGTACCATGAATCATGTTGTGGCATCATTTTGTAGTTATTATTGGTAGGTCACAGTGTTTATGTGTCTGTCATACAGTACAGCGTGTCCCTGCAAATTAAATACCTGGTATGGGTCTGTGTTGAGGTCAAAATACTCCAGGAAACCAGTAGCAAATTCACAGAACAGGAAATTGTGTGTGTCATTGATGGTCCTTAGGCACCAATAGGTATTATTGTTGGCGCTGGTGCAAGCACAGAATGGACCCACTGAGGGAGGAGGGGAGGAAGTGAAGAGTTAGACTGGAAAACAATGGATATTTTAACAGGGTTCCAAAAAATGTTTTCATCAAACCTGCTTCGGAAACATTGAACAGTTCCAAAACAATACTCTTTAATTCTTTTTAAATCGCTTGTGTTATTCCCTTACTCGTCCAGAAGGGGGCAGTCTGCCAGTGATGGTTGTCATGGGTGAAGCAGGTGAGGCCGGGCATGCTGCAGGTGTCATTGTTTTGGAGCCTCTTAAGGAATTTACGGAGTTTCTTTCTACGCTTCTGCTCCTTCTGCAGCCACTGACTCTTTTGCTTTGGGGGCATTCTGAAGATGGGAGACATTCAATGTAATGTAACTGGATGATGAAACTGAAAAATAAATCATTTAGTAACTATCAAATGATTTCAGTTTATACCTGAGCGAGTGCATACGCCCTGCACTGAGCCTGAAAGCCTCTTTATTTTTAAGAAGATAACTGCAAAGAAGAGGAACAACTGTCACATAGGTAATTAGATCAATATACAGGTAACAGTGTGGTTTTGACACAATCTCACCTGGGAGGGTCACACTGACATTCCTCAGGCCGCACCTTTTTCAGGTGGCCTTTGACCTCTCGGAGGTTCTTGATTTTGGTCTGCAAGGTTTCAATCTAAACACAGTTGGAACCAACACATCCACACAAAGCTCATTATACAAGGCAACCATCAACTAATTAATAAAATGGGTATCATGGGCTAGATTAGACAAGGACATGAATTAAGCAGTACCTCATGCTCAATGTGCAGTTTGTGGTCTTTCCATGCTTGAAGAGACTTATAGAGGCCTCCATCACATTTTACTGTGTCATTCATAAGAATAGAGCACCTGCAGGATAAACAAACATACCAGCACCAATAAAGCTATGTCTTAATTATTTATGAGCAATTTATTCCCTCTTTTTTCATGAAAACATCAAACATTTCTGTAGATATGTGAATGCAGCAGCACCTGTAGGTCACTTTAAGAGCAGCTGGTGGTGTGAGTTTATTGCTGGTGGTGGGCTTGGCTGTGATCCCCATGCCACTGAATTCTTCAATGTCATCCTCGATCCCCACTCCTCTCCTCCTGTCTCTGGCCCAGCTGCTGTTCCTGCCCAAAGGCCGGTAGCCCTCCTCCAGGTCTACAGCATACAGGTCTCCATCCAGCTCAAACGATACAGAACGGGCCCAGCGCTTTCTGGAGACTGTCTTGCTGGATTTCATTTCTGAATAAGATGAGACAGAGGAACCTGAATACAATGAGAAAGAGGGATGTTTTTTTGATATTGCAGATGATACTTGTGATGTGAATCAATATTTTACTAAATTGGTGTCATATTCTATGAATATGAATCTTATTCTTTTGTATTTTTGTCTTTCAAAGAGCTTTGATTAAAAGCTCATTTGTTTACTCTAACCTACCACTTGATGGCAGCATAGACACATACTCCTCTCCTCATGAATACTTGGAAAGCTGGTTATTTTAGCTTGAGATTGATGGCCCTGTTTGACAAGACTTTGTAGGCTACTGCAAGGACGTTTCAAAGTAAAGCACAAGTGTCTGTCTGAACAAAATCATATCTATTAATAACTTCCAGACCAGTATTACATGTGAATGACAAGAGGAACTTACTCTTCTTGGTGAGCAGCCTTTTCCTCTTCAAGACAGATGTTTTAAAGCTCACAGTGCCACAGTTACAGCTGTCGGAGTTGGATGAGGGAGAAGGCTGAGAGGCACCGCTGGCCATCAGAGCCTGCATACGTGGGGCATAGAGACTAGCCATGCCCTTGCACTTATACAGCCTCAGCTTGCCAGTCGGGTCCTCAATACACTGCCACTTCTGAAACAAGGAAGAGGAAAATTTCATGATTCTTTAGGCTTGTGTTAAAAATTGTGTTACAGCATTACATTCATTTTTTATGTATGAAACCTCCTTGATTTAAAATGTTTTTTATTGAGTTGTGCTCAAATTATCCCTCACAAAACTCTAATGGTGCTCTATAAAACCCCAAAACACAAAAAAAATATTTCATAACAACTGTAAAAAATTATTTTATAGCATGAGTCCTTTTATTTACTATGCCCCAGAGACATCATGAGGCTATCATTATTTTACTTAACACACCTTGTTTTGAAGAACTAAAACAGAGATTTTGATATGCAATAAAACCTTGAGAGTACAATTACTGGATATTATACTCCTTTAATTGTCAAACATTACCCAAACTATCATACTGCATGAGCCAAACTCCATTTTAAAACTTAAATAATCTCTCTATTTTAGCTGCTGCAGGTCAGATACCTGTCCTGGCTGCTGGCAGGGAGTCTGGTACTCTGCTTTCTGGCACAGGTCCTTCACCCGTTGGTATTTTGGCAGGAAGTTCTCCTCCTGGGACATTTCCTTCCCATCGGCTCTCTTGTGAGGAGGCTTCCTGAAAGAACAAGAAAACCTGTGAAGTTTATTTCAACCAGCTAAAGACAAGGAGTGTGGTGTCACCAGGATACAATGCCTGGAATGAGAACATGCCCTGCAAAAGGTCAGTCAATAAAACATACCCTCTCTCCACCAGGAAAGAGTCCCTCCATGTTTTCCCCTTCCTGTTCAATTGGAATCTGGAAAGAGATTAAAAAGAAAAGTGGTTTTCTTTTGGATTGTAGCCTTTATTGTGTCAGAGAAAACATTAAGAACAGAGATTTAGTAAAACTTAAAGTTCAGGCGAATTAATTTATGGCACGTAGACGCCTAAACTACATCATTTTTAATGCCATTCTTACCAGGGGATTACAGGATTTGTTTATTTTGACTGTTAATCCACCAACATAGCAGATTAAAAGTCCGAAATAATGTCTAAAAAGTGATAAAAGGTGGTATTTCCAACGATGTAGAAATCCTTGATCTACAGTGACATTGACGATCTTCTCATGAGAAAACATTGTCATCTCAAAAAAAAAAGACAGGTACAGTTTGATGACATCATGGACTAGTGTAGGATCACTGGATTTATTTATTTCATCTGACTCAGACAAAGATATTTGCAGACAAGTTGATGCACTTTATATATTTATAATGTATACTATTTAAACTACATTACATACAGTATACAACTTAAAAAAAGTAAAAAAACAAAGATGTAGTTGTTTTGAACCATTTAGTGAGGAAATATTTCATGACACTTGCTTAAAGCATCTGTTAAATGCCAGGACACAAGGGAAAAAAACATTCATGTGTTTATTTACCTATTGACCGGCCTGTCAGTGTCCAGCAGCTTGAGTATAGACTTGCCATCCATTTCTGCAGGGATGTCAACACCGGCCATGTCCAGCAGAGTCGGTGCCAAGTCAATGTTTAACACTATATGAGGATTGCTACAAGGAAGCAAGGAAGCAGTGATATCTGTCATTGAAATTTGGTTAAAGTCATTTATCTCACATTTGTAATACTGAAACACAGAATCCATAAACAAAATAAATAACTTAAAAAACAGAGCCTGTGTCACTCACGTGGCACCTTGTTCCACATTAGGTCCTCTTATGTAGAAGGGAACGCGGATATCGAACTCATAAGGCATTGATTTGCCTTTGACCAGACCAAACTGGCCAATATGGTAACCATGGTCTGAAGTGTAAATGAGGTAGGTGTTGTCCAGTTCCCCTGTTTCCACCAGCATGTCATAAACCTACAGAGGATATATTTTATTGAAGACTCATACTGTGTAAAGTTAAACTTCTATGTTTGATAGCTCAAATCTCCTGTTATTTTCAAAGAAGAGGACAATTTACCAAGTGTGTCAGTGAATACATTATGTGATCCCATTATACGACACAGATCTCTCAGGACTTGAGACAGTCTGATGAAATGTGTGAGTGTGTGTGAGTGTGTGTGTGTCTGTTTAAGCATATATCTATCTGACTGCATGTCCGCCTACCCTCTCCATACTGTCATCCACAGACAGCAGGGTCTGCATCCTCCTGCGCTGCAGCATGTTGGTGAACTGCATGTGGACGGGCTTCATAGGTCCTGTGTAGCGTAGGATCCAGTGTTTGTCTGGGTTTGGGGCATAGTTGTAGCTGGGGGTTCTTACAGAGGCAGAGGACAGAAACACATCAAACTGAATCACAAAAAACTCAATGCTGTGTACTTAGCATTTCATTTTTGTCGCTACTTTCACGTTGAAAAAGGAGAAAACAACATAACAGGGGACTCATTCTGTTATATGACAATATATATATATATATACACACATACACATTTGGTTGTTTATTCCATCTCTAAACAGGTGGTTTTCATACTCCACAAGCAAATGGGGTGATGGAAAATGTACCAATATGTGTACAGTCACATTGTGCAGTCACAGCAATATTCTTGGCCATTGTCTGCTTATACTATTTCCTACTCTTTTCTTCTCAAAGTAACCAGAAAACTGTTTATACAATGCTGAACTAGAGGTTACACAAACTATAGAAAACGCAAAGCACTGCAATCGATAGGCCTGAACACAGTGAGCACAGTTTGATCAATAATTAACTCTGAGCCATATGGAACTTTAATTATTTGAGAATAAACACTGCTAAATAGCTAATGAGATCCTAGAAGAAAATATATTTAAAGTTAAGAGTGGATCGATTTGACTTTCAAGAAATGCTAATGTCTCACAGCCTGGTCCACTGTGGCAACCCTGAAGACGTGTGTGAGGACGTGTCTGCAGGGCACCAAGGGAAGGAGAACATTTATCACCAGAGGAATGCAAGACTTTTACTGCCTCTCTTTCTCCATGTGGTTGATAAGGGTGGAGGGAGATGGAGTGAGAAAAATAGCCAGAGAAGCACTTTTGGAAAACACCACCCGAGGGGCAGCAAATTTATGGAGAAAGAGCAATTAAAAGTTTGTACAAAGACACTGGGGCTGGAATTTTAGAATATTCTGTGTATAAAGCCTGAGTGGCACAGGTTAATGATGCTGGGGGGATTAGATGAAGCAGGAGGAGGGTGTGAGGAGGTTGGAGGGAGGGGGCAGAAACTCCAGTCTCATTACTGGCCTTGGATCTGTCTCTGGAGACCAATAGCAGGTCTGCCATTAGCTAGCAGCACTAGACAGGCAGTCACAAGCATGGAAGGTCAGGAAGACAAAGGCTGAAATGCTGTGTGAGTGCGTATACACGTGTGAGTGTGTGCAAGTGGGCATGTACGCAGCAAAATCATTACATTAAGCGTACATCATTCATGACTCTCTTTGATCATGGCTGACAAAATGGTACAAATTAGCGGGCCTCATTACTTTGGTAACACTGATGTGAACAACACATGAGCCAAACAAACTGGAGCAAAACACTGGCTGTGCGTGGAGAGGACTCAGCTGCCAAGAGCGTACTGCAGGCAGAGGAAGAAAAGATCGAGCTGAGATTATGGAATTTGTGTCATTCTGGGTCAAATGAAAAGGAGCATGAATGTGTGGATGACTCACAGGCAACCAAATAGCAGTAAATGTGAAAATATACTCTTGTGCTTGTCTGCTGTGTCCTACATAAACCAAGTCAGTATACATCAAGTTGGCAAAGCCCATCCAGTTCAAACTGTGTGCTGTAAATCTGAGGACTCACAGCTTGATTAATCATTTAGAAGGTTTTGGTATTTAGAAGCTTATTCATTGTCTTACATGTGCTGTGATGCGTTAGGGAAGGCAGAGCTGTACTGGGGGGCGGAGTCTTCTGGCCCGTGGGGAGCAACGTGGCTCAGGACCATCATGACAGGACGGTGAGGGTACATCCTTTTAGACATACGAAAGTAGTTGATGCTGTCGTTGGTGATGATGTCTGTCAGGTAGTCCTATGGAGCGAGCGCACGTTGTCAGTCAGACACTCAATAAGTGACAGGAGGAGCAGATGTCAAAGCCTTTAGTACGATGCTGTGTCAGTGCCCATTACTGATGTACTGTGAGTTAAAAAAGATTCCCAAACACTATAATCTCTCTATCTAAATAATGACCCATATATGCTGTTGAACCCTTTCTACCCTATTTTTTGTTTTATCAATCACCTCAGCTTGATTTTGAGTTTAAAAACAAAGCATTATTTCCACACTGTATTAGGTTTTTCATACCAAGGGAAATATTTAAAATTAAGACCCTATGTTTTTAATTCTATTAAAAAGAGATAATCGGTTCCTGAGCCCATGCAGGAATATCCATTACACAGTCATGTGTTTCATAAAATGTTGAACCTCGTTCCATTCTTGCTTGTAAATGACTGAGCCTGTTTAGGATGCCTTGCCAAACCCAATCATGACATTATCACCAGTCACTGAAGCTTTCCTGCCCAAAGTTGTTTAAAACACATTGCTGAAATCAAATTCATAATAAGCATGTATATGTACAAAAATCAATATAGTTGATGAGGTTAAGCATTAAAAATATGGTCTTTGTACTGTTTCAGTTGAATACATGCCAAAAAAACTGAAAGAATTGTCACATTCTGCTTTACATAGTGCCCCAACTTTTATGAGTTGTATTTGGTACTTTTCAAAATGAGTTTTAAATTGAGAAAAGAAGTTAGGAAATTGAAAAAGCTCATTATTTGAAAAGAAAAAAAAATGTATTTACAAAGCCCTAAGTTAAAAAATTGCAGATATAATGCATTCTTAACTATTTAGTCATTTTTGGGTAACTACATCTTAAAGAAATCTAAAAGAAGTCTTGTCTGACTTTTGCTTTCACAGTCATTCTACAGAAGCAGGTGTTAAATCTCCAAGTTGGAGTGTATAAATACCTTTGGATAGTCACTGCTGTGTTTCTCTCGTACTCCGTTCCTGCAGAGGGTGTAGTTGTAAAAACGCGAGTTCTTTACCAGTGCTACCCACTCCTTCCAGCCAGGGGGCACATAGGAGCCGTTATACTCATTGAGATACTTTCCAAAGAAGGCTGAATAAGAAACAAGCGAGCAGTATGTCGATATTAGTCAATGTTCGATGCATATTTCAAAGTATCTGTTTGTGGTCAGACCTGTGTGGCTCACCTGTCCTGTAGCCAGAACTGTTGAGATGCACGGCGAAGGTGTGAGGCTCGTGGTGGGCCTGCCATGATGGTGAGGAGCAGTTCTCATTGTTGGTGTAGGTGTGGTGGTTGTGTACATACTTTCCTGTCAGGATGGAAGAGCGAGACGGGCAGCACATGGGCGTGGTGGAGAAAGCGTTGGTGAAATGTGTGCCGCCTTTCTCCATGATGTGCCGAGTTTTGTTCATGGCCTGCATTGAGCCTGGGAGAAAACAGTGCAAAAGAGAGGGAGGGGGAGGTTGTATGAAGGGATACGAGGGTGAAAGGAGTTTCAAAGACCAAGGAATGAATTGAAAAGGAGGCAGGAGGCATACAACAGATGGAGAAGAAAGAAAGGGAAAGATTGGGGAAAATAAAGAGTAACGAGTAAAAAAATATAAATGTAGGGCATGAGAGGAAAAGAGCAAAAACTATTATGTTCGCGGTAAGAGGAAAAAAAAGGGAGGTAAAGTAATTGGGGGACAAATCTTTTTAGTAAAGTGTAACCCATTTGGATTCCTGTGTACTAAAAGCTTTTCAAGCTGATGGTGATTGTTTGGGAAAACAGATGCTTGACCATAAATTCCTGCTTTTCAATGGCAGCCTTCTCACTAGCGATCACAGGAGGACAAAGGATGTCACCGAGGCCATTATGCAGCCACTCCAGTCCAATACGCCGCTAAAGGACTTAAGCGGGAAGGGAGATGGCCAGGGTTTGGCACCCAGACAATAGAAGCCATAGGCCGCCCTCATTTCATGCCAGCAATGAAGGAGTTGGCAAGGGGAGCACATGACTTTGAGTGGGCCAGTTGTTATGGTGCCAAGAGGCGG
>JAPZDY010000012.1:22527360-22537972 GCA_029783645.1 Ctenochaetus hawaiiensis | reverse complement strand
TTGCTGATGCTGTTGGATACACATGGAGAGAATACCCATCCCCATGGGACATGGACTCAAAGCAAACAGGCAGAGACAGATGCACAAACACACAGTAAACACACACACACAGGAAAGGACTGATTAGAAAAAAACTGTCTTACCCAGTTCTATGTCCTGATCATCAGTGAGTATGAGGATGATGTTGGGTCGGACATTGCGGATGTGGCGGTCCCTCTGCAGGCGAGACCTGAGGCGATATCCAGACAGGTAGCCAGAACCCTGGGTCACTGGGAGGATTCCCACCAGGACAAAAATTAGAAGAGGGAGAGGAGCGGAGAGCCCCCGCCCCGCCATTACGCTACTCTGCAGTCACCTCCTCAGTCCTTCGTCTCACACACAGGAGTCTGCAGCTCCCTCAGATAACCTGACAGGCAGGACACAGGAACTGATAAGAATAAAACACACACACGTGTACACACAAAACCCAGGGAAAAAATAGTATATGCAAGCCTTGCAGTGCCATTACAGGGTGCTCTTCCGTACAAATGCACCCGTTTGGGCTTAGCTCAGCTCGTTAATCAATCATTAATGATGCATTAGAGTGGTGTCATTGGCTGGGTGTAATGATCTCTGATGATGAGCACATGGCTGCCAGGCTGGGGCTAATGGGCCTGGGCCCAGGGCCAGCTCAAGACTCACCTCCCCCTGAGAGGGTTAGGGTGAATATGAGGGATGTGAGGAGATGGTATGGGCAGAGGTGTGGGGCTCAGAGGTGAGAGAGACAGAAGAAGAGAGGAGGAAAGGAGGACGATGAAGACAGGGGTCAGTGAGCTGAAAATGTGAAAAGAGTGCAAGACTAAAGTTCCAAAGACTAGCAAACATGTTAAATTAAAAACCAAGTCGGAAAACCGTGGGGAACAGAATGATACAAAAGTACCTATTAAATTTACAGTAGGCAATATTAATGTGACAAAATCACAGAAACAAATTGCCTCTAGATGTGCAGAAAATTACAAATCCTTCTAAATTCAACATAACAATTACAGGCAAGTATGTAAAGCTTTTTCCTCATTAATCTCCATATGCAGTTCACCAAAATTACATTACAATCCTATTAGTTCTTCAATAACTCTTCCTCATTAACAGTGCTGTATGTCCCCCCAGACTTCACCATGGCAGCTATTGGTTATTCTCACTTGCAGACAGTAGCACCTGACTATCTGGACGTCAGTACGACCTATACAACCTATATGATGTTTACATAAGCATCAAAAGCAATAGAAAAAAAGAGCATTGTTACTTAGAGATCTGCTCTTCATTCAAGTTCACTACATTTCAAATCTAACCAGACAAAAGAAGAACTTTTTCAAGAGAGCATGAAATATGAGATATAAATTCATTTAATTTGACACAAAATAAGCTAAAAAAAACAATTGGACTGCTTTTTGTACAATTGAATGAATTTAATTGAATATTAGAGGGCTTAACACCTTTGTTTTTTGTACCTTTTTATCATATAATCAGAGAGCAACACACCCAAGTGTGCCTGCTCTGTAATCATAAGCACAGTTTCCAAGCAGCACCACCAGTGTGCCCTCTGAGAAGCACCACCATCTCAGTAAGGTGGGGGCTTGTGCCTGTCTGTGCATGTGTTTGGGAGTCCACAAGGAGCCTGTGGCCAGAGCAATTCTTGTTTGAAGATGAAGACCATAACAAAGACAACCTCTCTCTGCTGGGACTGCGAGTCCTCCTTAACAACAGGCCGACTGGAATACAGTTCAACATGGGGATACACAGATACACACATGCAGCCGCGCCTGGATGCTCACATACACTGCCGATGCACTTTTAAAGACAGGATGAAGCCCTCAAAAGCAAAAAATGTAAGATGTATTAAACATTTAAGGGAAGGGATGATTACAGAGGAGAAGCTTGTGAATCTTTATCTCTATGCAGAGTCACAGCAGATGAATTAAGTGTGAGCTGAATGTAGGAGAGACTCTCCATATAACACTAAGCTCCCTGTTCCTCTCAGCTCTATGCCGTTGTCCAGATTGGGCTCATTAAGTTCTTCCCAGACACCCACAGTCCTGCATCCTCCTTCCATGGTCTGGCTTTGCACAAAATGCACACACCTACACACATGAACACCACATGCACGTGAATACACACATGCACACACACAGGCACACACAGACACAAATAAATCTGTACTACAGCAGCTGTGTTTGCTCTGGTTTCCCTCTCCCAGGGCATGTGGTTCCTCCCCTGAGGAACACATGAGCTCTGACCCAGGGCACTGTGCTGTTTGAAATTGTCCTTGCTCCTTTCTTGTACTCTCTCCCTGCATTCCCCTTTCATTTCTGGCTAGGATGAAAACAAGGCACCAGCAACAAGGAAATCCACAAGAAAAAAGCAAAGCCCAGTGAAAGAAAGAGAGACATTTAAACAGGGAGAATTACCCTGTCACTAATGCCCAAACATGTACAGTTAATGACAAACAGATTTAGTTTGTTCAAATTAGGGATGAGTCATGATTCTCAAATTTTTGAATAGTGGTTTAATTAAAGAAAAAAAAAAGTAATATTGTATGCAACAATAAGCAAATGTCTTATTTTTGTATTTCTAGGTAGTGATAAGATATTACATTGTATCATGTTACTACCCAAGTGCCAGTAAAGCATGTGGCACATTCTTGTCCAAATGACAGCAGCAGTATAGAATTTAGTACTGCGCAGTGAGATTGGCTAGTTTACTGACGGGAGAGGCATGCAAGGTTTACTACAGATCATAACGGTCTGTGTGGAACCACTTAAAAAAATGAATTAAAGTGAGGTGCAGTGCAAACTTTGCCGTGCAAAGCTAGCATGTCATAAGTCACTGACGACTTTGCATAGATATTTGAGAGCGAGGCAGTAGAAGGAGAGGGCCTGTCTGCTAATCAACAACAGACAAGGTAGGTTTAATAATAGACAGTTGAATTGTCCCCTAGTGACTATCATGACTATCAGTTTATATTTTGGCCTGAAATTTCCATCTGTAGTTCTAATTAAGACGGTCCTCTGTCATTAGTTTCTCTTTAGAATGGTTTGTTGTGTGAAAGGTATAATATTTCCTTTTGATTGCTCTTTGTCTTTTCAAAAAGTAGATGTGGGCAAACACACGTCAAGGAAGAATACCAGATACAGTCCTGATTTAAAAGAAAACAGCTCGATTTTACACACAAATTTATCAGCAGCCAAGTATGTAAATGTTTTGTTACTGACATGATTCGCTGCTGGATATTTTCTGACATTACTCCCAGGAGGCCTCCCCTTCCCCTTGATGCTGAGGTCTAATTGGATTTCCAGGCTTTTATCAGCTCCAACTGACACATACAGTCCTTTCTTTCCAGTTTGTGCTCTCCCTCTCTCTTTTATCTACTCATATTGTTTACCTCTCCGGGTGGCAGATGCTACATGAAACCGCAAAAAAAAAGCAGAGAAAATCATAACGACCAAACAGACAGAAGCCATTATGCGTTGAGGATGTGTCGAAAAACAGAGATGGACAACCGTTAGAAAGCAGCAGTACTTAGCTAAGCTGTGCTCAGTCTCCAGCAACATGACCAATGTAATGGTTTGTATGCATTCATAATGTGAGGCAAGCCATGCTGTTTTCTGTAAACCAGAATGATTTAGAGCTTGTTTCCTGACAGAGCTCTGCCCACATCAGCTCTTTGCACTAAGTGAGCTGCGAAACAACAATGCTGATTCAGCCAGACAACCCAGAATAAAAGAGGAATTTTTGCCATTTAGACAGAAGCACAAGACATCGTGAGTAAATATAACTCTCAGCAAAACTCATTAAAGGTTTGGGGCTTAGGGGAGGAAGAGCTGGAAAGTCAAATCGCAGAATACCAGATCATAGGGAATAAGCTTCTAAAAGCATGTTTGAGGAACAAGGATCATCTAAGGTTATACTAATGCCAAGTGATGCCTGGAAGTCAGAACAGAGACGGAAAGTTTTGCTCTTCAGTCATTCGCTTGTAAAGAGGCTCTAAGAGACAGCAGCACTGCATCACCAGATAAAAACTTAATGCCATCCATCTTTTATTGAGAAGACTGAATTATAAATGCCGTGACAACAGAGCTGGCCATGTCACAGCATGGGCATGATGGTGAGAGTGGAGGGATGAAAACACACACAGATTGACAGACAGATATGTTACGCTGCCCAGCAACACACATCTGTACTCCTAGTATCACAGTTCAACTGAAGCAGTGTGGAAGCTGAGAGAGTGCTTGATAAATCTTCCAAAGACTTTGCAGAGGCATTAATGTACTTTTTCCCTATAAATAAAACACCTTGGGCTTTGAAACAGGCATAAAGTCTGATTCCTCCAATCTGCAGCCCCCTGAGAAAGCACAAAACAGACAGAATGAAAAAAACGAAGGAAAAAAACAGACATTTATTACATATTGAAGGGGGACGAGTCATGGCGTACACTAGCAATTTAATCAGCTGCGTCCATAATGCGTGTGAAATATGGAGGCAAAAGCCCACAAGCTTGAAGCCAGACTCCTGGATTCTCCATCACCAGTGCTCTGAGACACAGATAGACGCTACACACTAGAGAAAAAGGAGAAAGTGTGAGAAAGGAAAGGAACCTCTAGGCATAGAATCTGGAGAGAACAAAGCCTGAGCACTTCCATTGCAGATGGATTTTTCCCAAACATGAAAACTAGATTCACAGACCAAGGCATCTATATAAAATAGAAGACAGAGAGCAGAGAGCTTCTAAATCTCTTCTGCGTAGTTCTCCATGCAGGAATTTACCATCCACTGTATTTTCGTGTTGGAAAGCATAAAGGAAGTGGCCAGGAGAGTTTAAATAGACACATCCAGTTTTTGAATGTGGCCCACTGCAACACTATCAAGCCAATCCCTTTGGTCATAATTGAGGCTGGCAGGGCTTTGCTAATGTGTGACTTTGTTCCCGTTGGTCTGCCTAGCTCTGAACAGAATGTGCAAAATCTCCAAGGACCCTTGAATTTACCAACAAAAGTTGGCATTCAGATGCAAATTCTGCAACGGCATGCATCTATGTGAGAGTAACTTTCTCTCAGAGAAGTTTGTGTGTGTGTGTGTGTGTGTGTGTGTGGGAGCACGCGTGAGTGTGTGTTGGTGGAAGGAGGGGTTTGCAATTCTCTATACAGTATGGAATGCTTTTTTCATGATAATAAGAAGCCATGGTTTGTTGCCATCCTTCATCTATCATTCTCTCCTTGCAAATCTTTGCTCCCCCACTAGAATCTGTAAAAACAGTTATCAATCAGGCTTGTCAATCTTGCACCTAAAGGACAAAATATTTTCTCTTGACAAGAAATGACTCATTCGAGCATTCCTGCTCATTTGACCCTCTAGTTGTGGTATACTTAAAATGCATTAATTGCTTTTTTTAGCCATACTGAAGTGTTGGAAAACAAGATGGGAGTGCAACATTGAGATATCATGACCTTTTACGTGAATATGAAAACTTGTTAGCAAACAGTTGCTTATTTACATATCCAGCAGCTACATTATCATTTATTTCCATCTGCCTAATGTAAGTACAATATTTACTCTCTTAAGGGAAATATCTGACTCATTTGCTGCTAAATGCTCCATTAGTTGCTACCTGTGTCAGCTGCTGTGCGGTGAGCAGGTACTGTACTGTGAGTTTTTTGAGCTTTTTGGCTGAAAATAGGAACTACAGATGCGGGTGATAATTTTCTGTTATTTCATCACTCAGGGCATCATCTTTCACACTGTCACATTGTTTTAACGTTGCGGTTTCATACAGTGTCATCATAATAATATTGATTGTATCTTTTTGAAGTTTAGGTACCTAAAACTACATGGCAGATAAGGTTAGGTTAATTTGAAATTAACTACTGTAATAGTATAGTTCAGATTATGCAACTAATTCACCAGTGTGAACTGAATGCTTTGCGTACCCATCAGCTATCTCAACACCTAAGCCCTTACTTTATCTACATTGTAAGACTGCTTTGGCTTTGGCACTAAATCTAAAAACTAGTAGTTTTAAGCTGCTTCAACCAGCAAGCAATGCTATTATTTCCATGGAGAGGTGCTTTAAGCATCCTGGTAGCACAGCTGTGTCCCATTCAATCTGTTCTACCAATGACCTTTAAACTAACTGCTTATCAATTATTAATGTTCGTTTGATGTCATCTAAAACAATGGCTCCTTTAACAGGTCAGCACAGTCCATTCAAACTCTCCAGTCCTTGGATGATAACTGCGAAATCCTCTTCAATACCTCTCCTACAGCTCTTTGGTCTGGAACAGCCCTTGCACATTCTTCTGACAAATATGCCTTTACTTCCTAATAACTAACTTTAATAGTTGAGAATGACATGAGATAATGTGGAGGCTGATCCCATTCACCAAGAAGATTTAATTTAGATTTCCCTCAGGTTCTGATAAGCTCGGCACTCTGCAGACATTTATAGATGACAGTCAGAACCTACACAGCAATTTTCTGTTTGAATACGCAGACACAAAGAGCAGTGTTTAGAATTTAAAAGTGAGAAAATGAGATTGCTGCTGCGATGAGGAGACTCAAGTGTGAAATATTTTTTTCTGCAGTTACTGTTTAACTGTTGGCCTTGGCAGTTCTAGTCTTGTTTATACATTATATGTCTCCTTAATCTTTAGTACCATGTAGAACGTTCTTCTAAGATAGTGACATATGAAAGAGTGTAAATTTTGTATTTAACACATCATTAGTCCTGCAGTGAGTCTACTGCCCTGAGAAAAAAGGTAAAGCTGTCATGTTCTCACATGTCTCTCTCTCTCTCTCTCTCTTCAAAAACACATACACACACACACAAACACTGCATTCCATTTGTTTACATAGATTTCATCAGCACTTAACGAATGATTTTTCCTAAATAATCATACTACAGCATACAGTAACATTTTAGCCAGGTCCATTATTACAATTGTATTTTTTTCAGTTTTTTGGGTAAGAACTTGACTGGCCTACACCAAGCTCTGACCACAATCTAATCCAAAACCTTTGGGATAAACACTGAAACACCAACTGCGAGCCAGGTCTTATCACTTTGCATCAGTGACTGAATGGGAGCAGAGTTCTCCAGCCATGTTCCAAAAACTTGTGCGAAAGCCTCTCCAGATGACTGGAGGCTATAACGATATGGCAGCATAATACTGCCCATGGTTTGCAAATGAAACATTCAGCAATCACAGTTTGGTGTAATTTTTTAATGTGTCCTTCTACATGTAATGTACAAATTATATAGAAGATGTTAAGATTTATAGAATCATTATAAATCACATTAATTACTAAATTAAATTTATGTAAACTTTCATTATGTAGTCTGCAATTACAAGTCATGTAGAAGTGGGAAAATAAGCAAACAAGCTGATATATTATACATGCAAATGTGCTGTCCTCAGAAGTCATCTTTGAGTAGTAACACTATACTGTACTTTAGAAGTGAGAGCTTAGACCCGGGAAAAAAAACATCTCCATCTCTGCAACTCCATAATCCACAGGGGTCATTATCTTTTAAATGGTTTCATCACCAGAAAGATGGAGAGAGATGGAAAGCTGGATGAATAGTTTAGTGGAAAAAAATAAGAGGGTAAGGAGGAGAGAGAGAGAGGTATGAGAAAGAGACTGTATGATGGTGTCAGTTCAAACAAAAGGCCCAGTCATGATGTGTTCTCGCTGGAGAACAAAGAGCCCTGACAGACTCCCTGTATCTGCTCTGTTGACTATAAATGTACACCATACACACACACACACACAGAGGCAGGCAGAGCGACAGACACACAAACACACCCCCTCTACGTATCAGACTTCAAACTTCTCTCTCCAACAAAGGGACACAAAAGGAGTGAAGCACAGTTAGGCTAATTATCTCTGAATCTAAAGGAAATGAACGGCATCGTATTGTTGAATTGTTCGGAAATTGTTTGGTCCCGGCAGCACAGGAGGGACATCATACAGCTACTGCCTGCCTTTTTGTCTCCTCCAGGTTTGACAAACTAACTCAGTGAAGATATTCCTTATAATGAGCTTAGATGCAGCCCCATCATAAATAAAAACATCAAAACCTGCAGCAGTGAGGATGTTTTGGTGACTGAATCCAGCCTTCATCTCTTGAGATGTTAGTTTTCTCTCTCATCCACATCTGTCCACTTTGCTCTTCCTCTCTGTATCTAGCAGCAACCAGTGGCATGTAGTGCTAGCGTGGTGGTCCGCAGGTTTTTTGGGGGACTTCAGTCAGGGTCCAGTGCAGGGTCACGGCATTTACCCCTCCTCCTCTGCACTCTTGCGGTACGCTCCAAGAGAGCCCAAAGAGAACACAGAGGTGTTAGAGAAAACACAAACAGAGCCCCGATTGTCCCTGACTTGAGTTCAACCCCCCACAGCCCCACCACCAGGGGTTTAAGACTGAGAGAATGAGCAACTGTCAATGGTGTTTTGTAAATACGTAGCTGTTTTCTCTTCAGATGGGTTTATTCAGATGTCGCAGGGAAATGCGCCTGCTTTGCAGTCTGAAAGTGTCCTTGCCTTTCCTGTCCTATTGAGGTTTGTATGGGAAAGCCATTTGTGGTGCGTCCGAAAGAGCAGCACAATTGCCAGCTCCTTTGAGACAGGAGTTGACAGTTGAAACAAGTGAGCAAGCTGGTGGACAGGGCAGCCCGCTGAGTGATGGCTGTTTCTTATTGGCACTTATTGACCAGAGGCAAAGCCCCCCTAAGGTGCATCACATCTCAGTTAAATGGATTACAGACAAATCAGCTGGGGCCAATTGTTCCACCAACCTAACTACCTCAATGAGACCACAGGGCAGCCAAATGACTTCTGCATGACACTGCTTAATTGCAGCACCAATGAGAAATCATTCCAAATATGATCTGCTGAAAACTAAACCATGCTAAGAAAGCTTGATGAGAGGGACTTTACTAGGGGTGCACACAGTGATATTAAACTGCTCGTATAATGCAATTATCCTCATAAACAATGGTTCCTGCCTCCAGTTTATGAGCTGCACACATGTTGGTAAAATAAGATCATGTTCCACGGGACTCATAGATTTTGAGCTGTCATTTGTTGTGTTTTAATTACACACCATTTCTCTCCCATCATCAAATTAGCACCTGCAGTGGGGACTGCTCCTAATGGCCCTGACTTAATGACGATTACAGACAATATCGGTTTCAACTTTCGGTAAACAACTGCCGCCCGCCCACTGAATAAATTACTGACAGCCCAGATAAATCAATACACTCGCTAGAAGTTACAGTTCACCTGCTGCAGCAGTGATCACTATTATAGACTTGGGATTCTTTCACTCGACTCATAAACAATGGCTCTTGACTACTCAAAGAGGCCCTACACAGCAGATGGATGTTTTACTCTGGGGGGCGAGGTACTGTGGGTGCCTTGAGGACCATCCTCTCTGGTGTTAACTATACCCTTGGGGGGTTTGGAGAGGCAACGACCACTTCTTTTTTCTTCACTCCTCCTATTCTCTGTCCTAACCCCCTCACCTTCAGTAGCTGGCTTTCTCCTGGCCCTTTTGTCTGCAGATTACTGGGGGTTTAGAGGCGCATAGACTGATCCCTGCCTCCACTATGGAGCCACACAGGGGGTTAAGACTGGAGGACAGAGAGGAGACCTCCACACAATGATCTGAATTACACAAGCTTTCCATGTATGGTCACTTATATTCCCCCCATTTGGTCTACTCAAAAATCATTACAGAGTGCTATTCAGTGCTCATGGTTTTCCCAGTAGGAATCTTGGGAAATATGCCAAAACCCAGAGCATTTTTTTTAAATCTGCAACAACACCTACAGAGTTCAGACTGTGTGTTTTTTTATCCAAACTCTCTGCCCTTTGTTCAGATTAAACACAAACATGTAAGACTGATCCCTGTAATCATCCACAGTAAACGACCAACACAGAAAATACCCAGGGCAAACAAACAAGCCTCAGGTGAAACCGCAGCGATGTGTAACTGCACACAGTCAACACACACAGCTCACATTATCCTCTCATATTGTGAGAGAGCACAGGCTGTCTCCTCCTCTACAGGTCAGTATCCATCTCTCTTTGCCTCATCCATGGGACAGCTGCCCAGACAGCCCATCTGTCTGCGCTGACCTGTGTTTGGGACCATGGGGGGAGCCTAAGTGGCCCACAAAGGGGGTCTCTGGCATGCTGCCTGTCCGGTAATGACAGTTAAGCTGCCAGCGGCTTGCCTAACAGCTCTGGAGGTCCCTCTGTGGTGCTATGGTATTGATATTGTATCAGGTTGCAAGGGGCCTGGCAGCCTTTTAATGAAAGCGCAGATTGATCAGGCGGTAGTGGCTCTCCCTTTACTGTGGATGATGCTCATTGGATGTCCCTGCAGGCTCGATCTCCTTCTAATCAGTACTGACTTAACAGTAACATGTGCACACTCATGCTTTAATACACACACCAGTCACACACATGCTGGCACAAATATATATATAGATATATATATATATTAGGGCTGTCGAAGTTAACGCGTTAACTCAAACTCCTTTTAACGGCGCTAATTTTTTTTAACGCGCGATTAACG
>JAPZDY010000012.1:22511441-22527260 GCA_029783645.1 Ctenochaetus hawaiiensis | reverse complement strand
AACTACTTGTAATTAGCTGGGCAAAAGTATACACATATCCTCCTTGTCAAAGATCTGTAAAGGTTCAGGTGGCCATGGTGCTCATTTCTCTTTGTAACAGCTAAAACAAAATGAACTCTCAGTGGTTCAATACTGCCGGCAGTAAACTCTGCAAAAACAAAATTGAAACTTAGAATTGACTTCTAAGATAAAAAGTCTTTTCAGTTTTAGTCTGCATGTGGTAATAAAAGGACAGAGTTGCTGTAATTTCAGTAATCATTCCCCCAAACATCATAGTTTATCAGCACTGGTACAGAAATAAAATACTTTGAGCTTTTCTTGCAGTAAAATGAGTTGCCAAAATAACAACTAGCATTAATAAGAAGTTAAAAAAAAATACTCTGAAGCTTGCCAACACCAGTGCTCATACCATTTTTTACCAAGTGACTGACCCACCCACTCACAAAGCAGAGCAAGAGCAAAATATCTTCCTTTTATGCTGATGTTCTCTGTGGGCTGACAAGCTGGCCAACGGAGGTAAGCAAAGTTCAAATAAACAGATAGAGAGTCAAAGAGAGAAAGAAAAAGAGAGAGACATTAAAACCACCTGCCTTCCAGCCCATGAACTGGTACTTCACCTTTCTATTCCCCCATCCTACTCATCCTCCCCCTCTTCCTCTCTACCTGCCTTCGCAGACTCATGTCAAGGTCACAGCAATGGTCTCTGGGACTCGACTCTCTCCTATTAGCCCTCCATTAGGCTACTGTCAGACAGGCAGCCAGCTGTCAGCCCTCCTGTGGTTGTGCTCATGACCCCCTCTCAGCCTCTGGACCCCCCTGGAATCAGCAGCAGGGAAGTAACAGGATGAAGGTAGAAATGAAACCCTGCTCAGTACCCGACGAAGAGGACACTGTGATTACTTTTCAGTGGCCTTTACTGCTGAAGCGGCAACTGTGCTGCCGATCGGTCACGCTGAAATATGAATTTTGAAATTCAAGTACCAAATGCTCCTGATTTGCACAGCCAGAAAAGGTACATGTTGTGATTCTGTCCCTTTCAAAATGTTCACTTGCTCATCCTCTGCCTCTGTCTCAGTTGCCTCCCTCTCTCTTCTATAAAACATGAATTAGCAGTTCCTTGATCAAGTTCATCACCCTTGTGTTGTAATTAGTGTTGTGTCAGAGCACAGAGTACGGCCCCATTTCACTAATAGAGTAATTACTGCACCATCGGCCAGCTCTCTGACCTCCGTCACCTCATCCCCGCACACCTAAAACCTTCCTATCACACTGTCCTATCTACTCAAAAGGAACATAAAACATCAGACTGGACAGGACGTACTATCCCCAGCCTTTCAACCAGATGGGGGATTAATAAGCGCCTGAAACCTTTTACCTTGGATCACACTGAACGAAAAGGTCAATCAGATTCATGAGAAAAGCGTCGTGGATGAATGTCTGTGCTTAATGAGAGCTGTATATTGCTGTTGCGCTCTCCTACTTTTGACGTAGAAAAGCATTAAAAATAAATGGGGAGTGCAGCCAATTCAAGACACATAAAAAAGCCAATAAATTCATAGGGTAAATACACAAAAGAGGTACAGGGGTACGCAGGAACACAGTTTTTACTGTTTTACAGACTAAATCAATT
Source organism: Ctenochaetus hawaiiensis (assembly GCA_029783645.1). Classification (NCBI taxonomy): domain Eukaryota; kingdom Metazoa; phylum Chordata; class Actinopteri; order Acanthuriformes; family Acanthuridae; genus Ctenochaetus; species Ctenochaetus hawaiiensis. Next base: position 22,525,630 of record JAPZDY010000012.1, on the reverse strand, counting down.
ATCCCTGCATTTGTAGTTACGGAAGAGTTAAACAAACCAAGTTTCAACCAGAAGCCCCATATCTCAACCAGAGGGCCTGCGTTTTTTCAGGGTGGGCATTAATGACATACTTGGTGTCATCCTGTGTTTGGTAAGCTCCTTGTTAAACACGGCTGTGATTAAAAGCTATTAAAGCAATAATCTTAACGGCAGGAGAGCTGGGGATTGGAAGAGAAGGAGAGAGCCTTTTGTGGAATTCAGATGAAACCTCCTTTCAGCACCATCGCCCCAGATAGCTTAAGTTAGCTGAGTGGTTATGCAATTGGCAGAAGAGATTTTTTTTTTTCAAGTGTTGAGATGAACACACACACTTTTTTTCACAGCCAGCCACTTCCTTACAAATAGGGAGCCGACTTCCCAGCCAGCCGATGGGAGCTGACACACAGCAAAAGAATGAGCTTCTTCGATGTTGTTACTCTAAAGCTTGGCCAGAGTGCCAAGTGGCCCTTTCTCTTTGTGGCACTGCAGGTTGGCACACTCACTGGGGGCTTTATTGGGGTGCCGTCCTGAGCATCAGGCAGCATGCCCGATGTTGACAAAGCCTGGTATCGCCTGCTGTCAGCCCATTCTGTGTGCACCCGGCAGAAAGAATCAATTAGGCCGAGCTCACAACAGAGCACTTTAATATTTGACTTTTAATCAGTGGGCAGAAGGCAGGCTGGGGCATGGAAGCAAGCTGGCAGTTCCAGTCTCACTGATGTGGAAAATGAGGGTCAGGAAATTGCTCCCAGAGCCCCACCATGTGCATCACATTCCCCAGGGAGGATGTGAGGAATCAGTCTGAGGAGAAATTGCCACCAACAACAGGCTAATCCCCTATAGTGTTAGGGGAAAATATTCCCTCGCCAGTCACAAAAAAATCAAAAGCACCTTACGCAACCAGTTGCAAAGGACAGAGGAGAAATATCACATATCTCTGCTCATAAACAACCAGAGCTCTGTGGAAGGGGCAGTGGTTTAAGAGGGGAAAACTGAATTGATGAGGTCTTCACTCGGCAGATGAACTGTGCCTTTGAAGAGTTCCTCTTGAAGACTTTTGTTTTTTATCCTGCACTGCCGAAGGCCCCCTCTGCCAGCAAGAAGAGGAGGAAGAAAGAGAGAGGTGAATACTGTCCTCACGCTGAGGTTTTGAAGTGGAGATCAGTCCTCAAACAGAATAGCTTACCAAAGGCACATCATTCACCTGTCTGCTGTTGGTGGTTTCTCAGAGACAAGAAGTAAAATCAAAGTTCATCTCCTTCAAATGCTCCATGAAGAAAAGCTATGCAGCATTTTACATATATATATATAGTTTTTAGAAGCACTAAACTCCATCACGGCTATATTAGGAAGCATTTGTAGTGAGTTGTTAATCAAAAAAGAGCACTGATTACAGTCACGTATTGATGTTTTTGCAAGTGATAATGAGTCAGCTGTGCACAGCTGTGTACATAATATGCCCACATGTGCTGAGAGCTGCTTCCTCTGCTGCCATCCAACTGTTCGCACAGGATGACTCTGATCACAGCAGCAGCACCAGCATGTTACTGGTAAACAGCCAACAGGAAAGTGGTAACACTGCAGCAGCAATGTGTCCAGGTCATCCAGATTTATTGACTCATTAAAACAGTGTTCGCACAAAATCCTTTCCTTTTTTAAAAACGCAGTGCCTCAAGCTACAGACTCAAACTTAGAGCATAAGACACAACCTGGGCTATCATTGCTTGCTTAGTAGAGACATGATGCTAGTTTACAGCTCAAAGCCACAGAGGGTGAAAGTGTTTTTTCAACTGTTGATTTGATAAATCTGAGCTTTGTAGCTCTCTCATTAATTCTCATGCCTACTTCCCTCAGCCTCACCTCATACCCACTCTCTGCATCTGTCTTCTCACTCTCTTTTCTTTTCTCTTCATAATTACTATTTGGACTGATGGCCACAGGGAGGGCATCTGCTGTGGCCACAACAAAAACTCAACACCCACAGCTCTTTGATCATCAATTCCATATGAGTGTGGCCAACACAAAACGTCCTCTCATTTGCACAAAATGAAATTCTGATCACTGGCATGCAGATCAAATGAGGTGATGTGATTTGGAGACTGAAACAGTGTGATGCATCAGTCGCCTCAGGAGGAGACGAATATATCCCCCATAGTAAATAGAGCATTGAGGTTAACTGTGGCTCACTGTGCTTTTTGTTTCCTCTGAGATCTACAGAATCCATGGTAACAGGAACAATGATCAGAACCTGAATTATGTCTGCTCGGGTGGAGAACAAATACTCGTAGGTGAGTGGGATAGGTAGGATCGATAGACAGACGGTTAGGTTAGGTTAGGTTAGGTTAGGTTAGGTTAGGTTAGGTTAGGTTAGGTTAGGTTAGGTTAGATAGATAGATAGATAGATAGATAGATAGATAGATAGATAGATAGATAGATAGATAGATAGATAGATAGACAGATAGACAGATAGACAGATAGACAGACAGACAGACAGACAGACAGACAGAACGAACTGAGAGGGCAGAGGGAGATTTTACTTTCACAATGTGTAAGAGGGAAGCAGCATTACCTTTCTTTCTTTTCAAGCTATATCTGATATTCTCTCCAACAGAAATCAGCCTCTGGCCGCCAAGTTCTGTAAAAAAAACAAAACAAAACACAAAGTTTAAAGTGGATGAACACTTGGAACATATGCAACGTCTACTTAGGAGCCCAAACAGGAGCAGACTGTCTGCCATAATGGCTTTTTTCTTTTTAATCTATTTTTAAATCTATAAATCTTGTGCACATTCTGGTCCATGCTTAATGCTGGTCTTATTGTCTTAGACACCATCAGCCAGTCTGAGCCCAGATGCCACTCCCAGTCACTACTCTTCCCTCACGCATCTCCTGGGGATGGTGACACATCTGTTTTAGACATAAACACTGTGAAAAACTGAAAGCTATGGAGATAAGGAACAACGTACATCAATTCACATGATATTTGCACAAGTTAAATACTGTGTTTGACTGAGGGTGTGTTCAAAAGGTGGTTTAATTAGACCTGCGCCAGATATAATAATGTTAAACTGTCTAATTTTAACATAATTATCTCAAACCCTCTAGGACACTTTCAGCGGAAGTAATAATAATTAGTGTCTGTTTGTAATTCTCTGAAAGCACTGTTTACTTTCAGTCAGCCAGACAAGAAAAACCCTTCACTACTTTAAACTAGGTGTCAGAGGCAGCCGAGGTACATCGCAGCTCTTTCCATCAAGCTGCTGTCTAACACTGTCTCCGTGTCTCCAACAGCTTCTAGTTATGATTTTGTGAGCTACGAGGCCTTGTTCTGCGTCTGCCTGTGTAGACATGTTGACAGGAGTGGAGCTGTTTGATCCATGTCCTGATTGGACAGGCGTCAGTGTCCAGCACGTAAACATCGTAGCCGAGCCAAACTCAGGCTTTACATCTCCATAACCACTCAGAGAAAATTTGGCCCTTAATCTCTCTATACTGCTGGAGCCTCTAATATATCAAATGTAGTCATAGGTGAAATGGTTTGCACCTAACAATGTGGTGATGCACACACACAGGCGCACACACATATGCACTCATGTGCAGCAAGGCTAAGAATAAACCAAAGAACCTTATACACATACCACATGTACCTCACTGCCAAAGCATGTCTCTGACCCCAGCTGCTCTCTGCCTGGGCCAGCTCCGTCGGCCAGTCACAGGCATCAAAAGGAAGTGAGGCTAGACACCTGTGCCTGTCTATCTGACCTCGTTCAAGGCTTGCTTTGCGCTGTGAAGCATATTTCTAGATAGCTTAACATATAACTGACAGATTTTGAAGCCAAGGACACAATGAGGAGGAGGGATCTCAGTTGTGTGACAACAATACAAAACAGCAGAGAGATTTTGTTTGTTTTGACAGGATTTTATTTGGCCAAAGAAGACATCCACATAAACTTGCAGCATTCAGCAGACACTGCAGGCTGCAAATGGCAAAAGTGATTTACTTTCGTTTTCTCTCACTCAAATAAAGGAGTGACAGATTTAATATAAATAAGCAGAGAGGGGGAGGCAGAAAGGGAGTGGATTGGAACAGGCTGTGGGTGACAAGGCAGTGTGACAAGCGTGGTAACTGAAAGAAAATGCGACACCTGGCCTTGTCCTTGATGTGAATAAGAGGATGATACATCAAAAAGTGACAGAGCGGTGAGATGGTTATTACCCAGGCGAAGAGGAAGATGAAGAAGAGGAGAAATGACTATTTTTAGCAGTGGAGTAAAAATACTCTAGGGTTTCATTTAATATTCCTATCCATAAAGTGCTCCTGTGTTAATGAATCACGTTTTATTAGTTGCAATAATCTCTTGTTCATAGCAGAGTTACACTAAAACTGTACTGGCATTTTGAAGCATTCCAGCAATGGATCAAATGCCTACATTGACAAATAAGGGCAATCAGGCGACCACATCCACTCTTGACTGAGATAAGCTGGAATAAGCCGTCTGTCTGTTGATCCTGATGAAGTTTGACCAAAAGGGTAAATAAGCAGGAGGCGAGGATGTGTGTCTCTTTTTCTTTTTTTCTTTTTTGATTGGCTGCATTCTCCCCGAGAGGCAGGAGGCTGATTGATTTCAGTGGGCTGGTACCCCAGCCCTGCCCCTATTGATCCCTCATCCGCAGCCCTGTCTCTCCCCCAATTAAGAGTTCACTAAGCCGCCACTACGGACCACTTCTAATGAATACTGTCTTCTTGCCAACATCTCAATGCATTTATAATGCTGCCTGTCTCTGGTGCTTCACTTCCTTTCTCACTTTTGTCTGCTACTGCTACTCCAGTCATAGGTCATTCTCAGTCACATCTGAACAATAGCAGTGGAAATGATCTGGATTTATAATGAGGTGACTTCTTTAGGGGAAGGGTGGGTTCAAGGTTAGCAAAGGATTCCAAAAGTTTATTAAACATAGCTGTGGGGTGGCCAGTCCAAATGACTGTACATCACTCAGAACCAATTGCTTTACCAGCGACCAGATTCTGAGGGTTACAACAAATTGATTGGCTGTGGAAATCCTGGATGTGTCTGGGTGTGAGATGAGAAAGATCAAAAGATTCATTAGATTAGAATTAGATCAAACACAGTCAAAAGCTGTGAGGATGGGCGGAGGAGGAGTTTGTGAGAGTGGTCGACATGAGAGAAGCAGAGATCCAGAGGCAGGAGCCAAAAAGCTGTCTGACTCAGAATCACGTTAATTGCCAGGTACAAACACAGATACAAGAACTCTGCCTGTCTCTCTGTCTTTCACCCGAGCTGTTGGCACATCACTTTCTCGATCTGCTCACCTTGAGGGTGCAAAAAACAGTTCAGTCAGAGGTCAGTTGCGCCCCGATGCACCCGGCCTTAAACCCGTAAGCCCACTGCTGTAGCAAAGTGAGAAAATCCAATTTCAGAGATCTGTAATTCCATAAACCTTATTAGGCACAACAATGGCTGCTACACCCTGAGGGAGAGGCATGAGGGAGGGGGTGAGGGTGCGGAGGGGGGGTTGGGAAGCTGAAGTTGTGACCAGTCTAAACACAGGGACAGAAAGAGGGTGACGAACACAGAATTGGAGATTAAGGTAGAGTTGGAGTGTAGCAAATCACGAAAATGAAGAAGACAGAAGCGCTCTGGCACGGCTGCACTGGTAAGTTACCATGACTAGGTACAACATGATGAAATGAGTGACATACTAAGACTCACAGGGTAAAATTTTCAACCTGCCAGTCAAGTCCCTGTCACCAGCGCTGGAGAATTTGTTGTCCCTGTTTCACCCTTGTCTAACACTGTTTAATGATATCTTAAATTTGTCATAGCTCTTCTTTTTTTTGTTTCCTTTCTTTTTCCTTTAATTTACCATAAAATTCTTTTTTTCTTTAAGAGCTTGAATAGGGCAGAAGGTTTCAGCTGATGTTTGTACATATGAAAAGGAATCCATGTGAGTGAATCAGTTTTATTTTATCTGGGTTGATGTGTCCTCCCATCACCACTGCATCCTGTATTCATTTAATCGTAACATCAATGGGCCACTTAGACTGCTGTTATCAGAGTGCTCTCATTGATTGCTTGCCTAAATCCAGGATAGAGGGGTGTGCCTGTTTGTTTTGCCTTACTAATGGACAGCGTCTCAGCTCAGCACACACCTCAGTGAGAATGCAGCCAATAGCAAGCAGTGAAGGAGACATGGCCATAAATTAGGAACACAAATGACATGAGAGGAATATATGGCTGATGGATCAATAAAAATCCTTCAAATCCATGCAATAAAGGCTAAGGTGGTGGACTTGCAGATAAAAACAATTATGGTCATAATTATGTCTACGGTGATGAGACTTTGCTTATGAGAGACAGACAGTTGGAAAGAAATGGCTTTGAATTTGAGTCAGATTTTCACCATGTTCCAAAATCTCCCAATCACAGCTCTTAGCAACTACAGTTAATTCTGTCATAAATTATTCACAACTGTAACAAAACTGAAGCAAAAGGCCAGTGATAACCTCGGGATCTGAAAGCTGATTAGAAAGGGAGATTGGAGCAAGGATTTAACACAAATTTCAGAGATATAGCAGGGCTTTAGTGACATGCTGTTTGATATTGCAAGTGAGAAGGGGCCTCTGGCCGCTGTCTCTCCTGAGACAGATAGGGAAGTAAAGCCTGTACTCTGTGGCCAGCAGGGTATAATTACTTTTCCCCATGGGGCACCAGCACCGCAGCAGCTCAGCCACATAGAGGGGAGAGATTGAAATCTGATTGCACTCACCCACAGTAGTCAAATGGCTGTCCACACGTGAACACTGGGAATCACATGTGCACACACTGTGCAAGCTGAGCTGATATGGCACAGGCACAAACACAGAGAAACACGACACAAAAACACGCATACACAGTATGCATGTATAATCACAAAACAACGTGCCTCTCTGTATTTGCTCCTGTCAGCCGTGGACGACTCTTCCTCCTCTACACACCGTTGAAAGAGGAGTGTCTGAGGATTGTTGTCAAGGAGTCCCTCTGCCTCTCTATCATTAGAGTTGAGGGGAACAGCAGCGTTGAGATTCGTGCACTGATCTCTTGATGCCATCTCACTGCAGGACCTGTTAACAGCATCTCATACATAGAGATGAAGAGGGAACACGTATGAGCTACTTTAAATGTATTCTATAGGAGTCTGGTGTGTGAGTGAATTAGTAATGAAACACCGGCTAGTTCCCAAGTTTTAAGCTAAAATTTCTGCAGTCTTAAATTTGAATTATTGTGCGTCCATTAAATAAATGCATGTAAACAATGATTTATTAATTATCATAAAGCCAATATAGATATCTATCTATTGAAGCATCAAAATTTCAAAATTTCATTAGACTAGCATCATTACAGCTACCGTATGAACAACCCTGAAATTCTCTCTTCTCTTTACTCTGTGTGTCTTTCTGGTGAAATTAAGGTTTTTCACCAACTTTTTTTTTTTTTTTTACCTCAGAAGAGCATAAAAACTTTTTAGGAACAGTTAAGCTCATTTATCAGCAAATAAAATTGAGAATATAACCGATGCACTGATCGGGGTTGCTGTAGACAGCAAAGAAAGACCGCAAGTAGAGCAGGTGGATGAAGCTGTAGTTTTTAGAGGGCCGTATGAAGTTAATAGAAGACATTAGCTCTCTAAGACCCTCTAATATAACCTCACCATGTCTAACCACAAAAGGTCAAGGCGGCGGTAAAATGAGCAGACATCAGTGCTGCCCCAGCCGCCTTTGGGCCTGCAGAGACCGTCGAGTGGTGTCACCTTGACCGCTGTCACTGATATCTGCCACCTGTCATCATGCTGCTCCCCCCCGGCCGGGGATGGGGTAGCGTCAACAATGGGTTTGTCGATAGCACTACCTCCTAAGTGGCGATGGGGGAACATGTCTTCTGCCTTTATCAACAGCTTGAGTCAACAGCCTTGGCGTGTGGCATTAGCATACAATACATATTCATGCCAGTCTCTCCCTTCAACCGCATCGCCAGCCTTCCTGCACATTTTCCAGTCATTTTTACAAACAGCGTGTCAAGCGCCCCATTTTCGCCGGGAGTCCCACATGGCCTCTTATGTATTCACAGCACAGCCGCTGCAAACAACATCAACAGGTCTCAAGGTCGTCACTCCCACTGATCGTTGTGTGTCTTTGTATGTCTGTGCGTGTGTCTGTGTGTGTCTTTGTATGTCTGTGCGTGTGTCTGTGTGTGTGTCTGTGTGTGTGTATGTGTGTGTGTGTGTATGTGTGGTGTCCATGTGTCTCTGAACTGTGTGTGAACAAGTGAAGTAGAAAAATATGAACTGGAGAAAGATGGGAGCAAGGAGAGCAAAACAAAATGGCTAAGAGTGTGATGGTTGTGTGATGATTGTGTGTGTGTGTGTGTGTGTGTGTGTGGGTGTGTGTGTGTGTGAGAGAGGGATGTTTGAGAGTGGCTTGGGTTAATACAATTGGGTTGCTGTGATTTTATGTGTACTTTCCATTAAAACAGAGAGTGTAATCATTACATCTCAGTGTGTGAAAATATAAATCTGAACAAAATGTTATAAATGTTATACATCTAGGTGCATACACAAGGTGTGCATGCATGTGTGTGTGAACAGAGTGTGCGGGATGCTACTGTAGTCTTAACATGCCCGGGGACTAGCTGACAGGTAGACTAAGAAGGAGCATCTTCCTTAAGTCCACTGGCATCTCGGTGAGAAAAGAGGCCAGTTGATGTGGGGGTTAGAGCTTCCATGGCAGAGTGTTGTGATAAATAATGAATGCTTAAAGAACAGATCTCTGACGCTTCTTTATTTTCCATCCATCCCTCCATCTTTGCATTCGTTCATCCATCCACCCATATTGCTACAAACAGCACGGGGCGTTCAGCTGTCTCTGTCATAAATATTTCAGCCTCTAGGTCAGCGCTTGCAACCCCCTCCACTCTGCTGCTCTTAACTGCCACCACTTGGTGATGACACAGCCTTTTGACCCATAAAGATATTGACAAAACACTGATACTGAGTACATTCAGTGGGACGAGCCTTGTAGATTAAACCCATTCGGGTTTCTATAGGAGTGGCAGTGGCTGCAACTGTTGAAATGGCGACTCTTGAATGGATTGTGTGTGGCGGGTACCTCCTCGATTTCTGAATTAGGTCCCCAAAAAGGTGACAATAAAATATCAGACCAGTCCTGCCTCTGGAAAAAGTAATATTTTTACAGTTGCAGTGGTTGTTCTTACTCTCACTATTACCCTAACTACACACTATTCAGCAGCGGTAAGGATTAAATCTGGCTGAGTAAGTACAATGAATATTCCATATCTCAAAACACAGCAGACTTAAAAACAGGAAGACAAAGAGACCTAACAACAAACTGGATTCAGCAAGAAGACAGACCTAAGGGCTACCGAAGCTTTGCTGACTTAAAGTGGCTTCTCCCAGATTTTAAACACAGTCAGATTATATCATGTAGAAATATTATTACTTATATGACAAACACTTATTAAAGCAAATGGAGGAACAGGACATGTGGAATCCAGCCCAAAAAACTACCAACTTGTTCCACCAGATAAACAGCAGCTCCTCTCCATGCTGCCCTGATTCAAAGCCACATACTCTGTGAAGAGTCCAGTGAATCCCATGAACAAGAGGTTTTATCTCTCTTACCCTGATGAGCAGCGCCGTTAGCGACTCTGTGCATAAATCTCAGAGACAAACAGAACGAATCAGACCATTCAAGTGTAAACTAGGGCAAAGCTCCAGCGCTGTACCTTCTAGATTCGCTACTCTGAAAGCAAGTCCTGTGAAGGAACAAGCGATCGCACAGAGCGGATGCTCATGCTGCTCTCTATCATCTATGACAAATGCAGACACATCCACTAACACAAATCCACACACCTGTTCCGGGCAGTCCAGTGCCATCTAGTCCTGTGCAGTCCGTTCAGATCCGGTTCCCCTTGCTGGCAGAGTGAGGAGCTCGTCTCACCCCCCACGCAACCCGGTGCAGACAGCTCACTGTTATAGATGCACTGACAAGTAAAAGGAGGGAGGCGTGGTTTCACATGAGATAAATAAAAGAGGGAGGGGAAGAGGGAGGAGAGAGGCTCCCTCAATCTACAATTCAATTTTGCCCTTACTCCCTTTTTCAGCAGTGATTCTGTCTCCTCCTCTCTTTTTTCTCTTCTTTTAGAATATTCCTGCAGTTATTCTATCACTCCTTAGACTTTTTAATCTTCCCTCCTGCATATCATTCCTCACCAGCTCTCTCTGTTTCCATTAGTTTTAGTCTGCCTTTCCTCTTGTTTCTTCTCTTTTTCCTTGTCACATTTTACTCTGCCTCTTCCTGGCTTTTTCTCTAGACTCTCATTCATTTGGCAGTAGTGTGCATGTGTGTGCGTGTGTGAGAGTGTATGTGTGTGCGTGTTTGAGAGAGAGAGAGAAAGAGAGACAGTGAACCAGGGCAGCTCTGGCCATCTGTTGGAGCCTGTGAGCTTCACCTATTCACAGTCTCATAAAGGCAGAGGCACACAGAGGAGTGAGAGAGAAAGGAATGGGAGGGAACGAGGGATCAATCTTAATGCTGTAGGGGAGGAGAGGGAAGGCACAGCCTGGCATACACACCATATCTATCAGGTTGGCTCCTCGGAGACAAGCAGGCGTGGGCACACCAGCTCACAGGGTCCAGGCAGCACAGGGGATTTGGCTCGCAGTGCATGGGCATGCAGAAGAAATGCACACCCAAATCAATTTATACACAAGCACACAAAAGGCATATATATGGCTGAGCTCACACACACACACACATTCACTCTCACACAAATCCACAAAACCAATTTCCTCTTTGACAAAACAAACAGGATCTATCAAGACGGATAATCCTACAAACTCAAAGAGACAAGGGGACGGAGGACAGGGGACAATTCTAAAAAATCACATCGGCGCACACAAAAAGCCTGCCCTGAATCATTCAGTCAAACAGAGCTTAAGCAGGCATTTTCCTGCCCAGTTTAAGCATGGTATTTCTCCTGAGTGTCAATGTCACTTCCTATCCCTGACCAGGAGGGAGAGGTGCGGCAGAGGGTGGCGGAGGGCGGACACATTCATCACTGTCCGCACCAGCCGTCCCTTGATGGATGCGCCTGTTTATCCCTCTCTGCAGGTTATTTAGATGCAGTCACAGCCAAAAAGATTAGTGATGGAGAACCTTTGCACCTCCTCGCCTCTCCTCCCACCCCATCTAATCAATAACACTCTTATCTATTATCTGCATTTCGAGGTATTTCTCCATGGAAATTTGAAGCAGGGAGGGAAAGAGAGATTAATTGTCCACCCCCTCTCAGTGTTTTCAATTACAACGTCTGCAATGGATCATCTATCTGTCAACTTGGCACACTACGGTATTTGTGTCACTGCAAAAAGATGAAACCATGCTGCTTTGAGAAAATCCAACAGTATTTTTCTGGCCACGACTGTCCCTTGCAGATGCAAAACAAGCTATTCAGAGCAGGGGATTTGCATGGCATTTGAGAAAAAAGGAAATTATATTTCCTGCTTCAACATCAGGTGCATTCAGCACTAATCCCGGTTAAAAAAAACAAAAACAAAAAAACATTGTCATTCAAGCCAATTGGAACCAGGAGTCCTTTGTAAGAATGGATTAGTCTGTTCTGACACTATTCATAATCATCTTAGAAGAAAATATACTGCTGGAAAATGATTTATTTCTCCACTGTGTGTATATCAGATGATGCCTGAGACTGTGGGGCTGTCCACACAAAGGAGCCATAGCTGCTCTAACATGCTAGATTACAGACAATGCCCCCGAGATGGCAGTGTTTTTCCTTAGCGGTGCCGACATGCCAACACAGCAGCCCAGTGACACTACTTCATGGTTTATTCATGTTCCTACTCTCTCTTGCTTACTTTTAAACAAACTAAAGCTGTGTCATCCCGCTGACCTCTAATTAGATAAACACATGTATTCCTCAATCAATCCAGTGCTCAAACAGAGTAAACTTTCATTATTTTAGCTGCAGGTGTAAACCCTGTTGCTTTCTGGAAAATTTTCACTGAAGGTTAGAAATAAAGACATAGATGGAAAATGTAGAAAATAAGAACACAAAAGACTCAAAAAAGGAATACAACATCTGTATGTCTACAGAGAGAAACGTCTAGACATTAAAAAGCACAGGAAAGGTCCAAACCTCAGGGAACACATTCTTTGCTTTTCTGTTTTCTGCTCCATTGGACACAGAGTGCGTGAGGCCTTGTACCCCACTTTTGCATGATAGTGCCGAGGCAGGTGCATAAATAAAAATGAATGATTTCTATTCTGAAAGACAGCTATGTTCTACCCTGCTGAGATCTTGTCCTTGGCTGGGCGTGTGCTAATACAAATGAATTTGTTCCTTTTCTGCACTGTGTGCCAGGCTGATAAAAATATCGCCTGTCAGCCGGCTGCATGAAGAGGGGAGGACTCCAGTGCAAATGAGGCAGACCCCCTCACTGTCTTCCCCTCCTCGCCAGCTCTCTCTATCTATGTGAGCACTCTTCCTATTATTCTCTTGGTTCGGGCTGGTTCGTTCAAGGCTGACTACCCTCCACCAAAACACCCATCCCTGCAACCTGTCTCCCATTCACTCTATGGTTCCCCAGCTAAATGTGTAAGATTGTGTGTGCGAATGTGCAAGTGTTTTCTATGCATTGATACAGCTCTACATCACCAGAGAGAGAAACAGAGTCACAGAAAAGAACAGAAAAAATCAAAGAGATGTTTAGGAGCTATGTTGGGACACAGGGAAAGGATTGTCTTAACTGAGGATGAGAGAAGTCATGGCCTGTGAAACAATTCATGAATGAAAATAGCACACCAGCTACTGCGGGTACAATAGTAAAGGGACCATCTAACCTATGAGCATGTGATTTCAGAGGCAGACAGCCATTATAACTACCCCATCCTCCTGCTCAGCTTATATAGACACAAACAAGATATAAACATGTCTCCAGTGTGTGTTTAAATGAAATGCCCAGACACAAAGAACACACACAAACATCTAAAGATTAAACATAGTCTGTGTCCAGAGGACAGCTTTCTTGGCTAATAATAAATGCAAACAGTTGAGTGAGTCACATTCGGCAGCTGTGCTCATTGCTCCTAGACTGTGGAACAGTGGAACATTCTAGGAGCAATATCTGCTGACATCATAACACTCCCTCAGTGATGAACGCCACACACGTCATCCTGTCATGTCTAATGTCTTCTCCTCTTTTTTTTTTATCTCATTCCTCCTGTCACTGTCACATCATAAGCTCCCGATGAAAATATAAATAGTGAAAAGTCAGTTATGAGTAACCTTCATTATCCAGCAGTTGGTTCCATATCCTGAGGTGATGTTATAATTCATTCATGAGTATCCCACAACTCTGAATGCCACAATTAAAAAGAAAAGAGGCTTCAGCAAAGTTTCCTCCATCGTAGATTTCAAAATTAATTAATAAGCTTTTGGTCATACACATTTTGCAGACTGGAGGGAGTCTGAATAAGTCTCTGATTAAAAGCTTTGTAATATAGTATGAAATCTCAAATGGAGCCACTGTGACAAAGCTTTTATTCTGCCTTATTGTGAGACAGGCTGTAGATTTCCCTCTGGCACCTTGCTGAGATGGTGCGCCATGTGGGGAAGTTTTCCCAGTTACTTTACAGTAATTCTGGAGGTGGCAAGGACAAATACAGAAAACGAAAGAAATGTAGACAGAACAAGGTCTCTGGAGCCCCAGATAGTTATAGTAATTCCATATATAGTTATAGTTACTCCACATCCCACTGTACTTTGACTATGTCACACTGCAAAAATGTTGAACTGAAGTATACCTAAAAATGCCACCATGCATAGTAAAAATATAATGATGTAGGATATGGTTGTTTCACAATACCATGCACAACAGAAATGAAAAAGATGCTGACTATAACTATACCTTTATTAGGCCTTACAGGCCTTAAAGCATACATTTCGACTGTCATAGCAAGACAAACACAGGGGCTACAAATAGCAACCACTCCACTGATATGTCCTGCAGTAACTAAACTGTGAGCCCGCTATTGGAGCCATGTAACTGTAACACCTGAATGTAACACAAAAATT
>JAPZDY010000012.1:22440662-22494064 GCA_029783645.1 Ctenochaetus hawaiiensis | reverse complement strand
AATCACACACATTACCACAAAATGTTTACACAGCTTCAGCAGCCCCCCCCCCCCCCCCAACACACACACTCACCATGACACCCCCCCCTTTTGCCTTCTTGATCCCTCATCCCAACGTCCCTCCCTACACACACACTTACACACACACAGCACTGTTTGGTGGAGATCAGAAGCCCAGCTCGGAGGCCCCACACCTGGGCATGTTTGCGGAGGAAGCGGGCCCTGGGCGGGCTGCGCTCCATGCGCCTGTCGACTGGCTCCACCAAGTCTGGCCAGCTGTGCTCCTGGCCTGGCCTCGCGCTGTGGGGGCTGTGCAGCTGGGAAAGGCATGTTTCCCAAAAGAGGAGAAAAAAAGACAGGGAGGGGAGGAGGGAGGGAGGACACAGAGAAGAGAAAAAGAGAGAAAAAAGGGCTTTAGGTTATTTCGAGCTCATTACACATTCATCCCTGAGCTCTCCCAAAGCATCTCCTTTATATGAAAAAAACATTCTCGGCTAAGCTGGTTAATACCTCGGAGATGATTGAATTCATTATTAGAATTTTTTTGAAATTGCAAGTTTAAATGATGTGAAACATAATATTAAGTTTTGCATTGAGGATGATGAAATGTAGCTTCTTTTTTTTTTAAACAATCTTACCTTGGCATTTGACCTATTTGTTTCCCCAGATAAAAATGTGACTAATTTGTTTTGCAGGATAATGTTTTCTTTTCCTTTCTACCTAATTAGGTCAGCTGGTAAAACTTCATAGCATTTCAAAAATTTCCTAATTTAAATAACATTCTAATTTTTTTCATGTGGTGTCAAAAAGGTAATTGAAAAAAATGGATCCACAGGTGTTAAAATGAAGATTTATGAAAGAAAACGAAATGTTTACAATGAAATTGAATAATGGACATTGTCATTAGGCACATGCTCCAGTGTGATGTGACGGCTCAGGGATGCAATGCACACATTCAAAACTTCTACTGGTCTAAAGAGACAGCAAGCAAACTGTTGCAGCACTTGCTGTTTCAGATGTCATCTCTTCCTGTGTGTGTACTTAGCCTGCTGCCATGTGGAGCTCCCGAGGGCTGCCGAGCCCAGCAGTAGCTCAGGAAGTGGAGGACGTGTGGAGAGGCCGCCGTGTTCTCCTGTCACTCAGCACTCTAGGGAACAGCCAAGCAGGCTGAGCCAAGGGGGACCAGGGCCAGGGTACGGCAGAGCTGGGGGATCCCGTCGCAACATGCCCAGAACACAGTCCTCATCCTGAGAAGAAGACAATGTTCAGCCCTCCCTCCTTCCTCCCATAAGTTCATCCCTGAGGACGAGTCCCAAAAACGACATCTCCTAAATTATGATGGATAGAGAAAGAGATCGTGTTACCGCTGGCGTTATTTTTGTTGTGTAAGGAAAGTGAAACTGCCAGAGGTTCCTACGAAACACTGCTATCTCTCCAAGGCACCTTCACCGGTTCACTATCACCTGTCTGTTTCTAACTGTGTTTGCATAGTTCAGATTCTACACACCTTATCTATAACTATCTGTGTAGATGTCAACTGAGGTAATATAAACCTCAAGCAGCCATACACTTCAGTGGATATCCCTTGGGCTTGTTTGACTCCAGATTGAGTGTTCAGGTGAAACAACACTAGTTATCCAGTTCAAGTATTTATTGCCTCTGCCAGGTCCTTTCCCTCAGAGAACCTCAAACATATGAGGGCCGCCGAGCAAACAGAGGAGCAACACACTAAACCCATTTGTCCACTGCACAAAGCACAGTGCCTGCTGACACACAACATGTTTCTGTCTGTGCAGAGCCCATGTGTGATCCACATCTCTCAAAGGAGGCTCTCACAGTTTGGTCTCTGGGCAGGGGGGGATGTTTAGGTGGCATACTGGCTCTCAGTGGCGCGTAACCTCTTTTCACATTTGGTTTGCCGGCAGCCTTTATCCTCAGGCTAGTGCTGCTCCCTGCTGCCCTCTCTCCTCTGGCCTGACCCTGGATCTGCCACCCTGCTGTCACCAGTGGCCCAGGTGGCCAGATGGACATGCAGAGAGGAAGCAGCATAAGGTGAGCATATGCTGCAGGAAAAGGAGTGACTGCATGAGCCAGAAAGTTCATTTGTTCCCCTTTTTTTTGCCAACACACACATTATGAGAGATAAAAAGTGCAGCAGCCATAAAACAACATGTAGAGATGATGGGTGATGTGTTGCCGAATGGGATACACCAAGAGTTCAGACAGAAAGGCGTCTGAAATCAAACCTCCCGCAGACCTCTATCAACGTCTTTCCTTATATCAATCCCCTCTTTCTCCCTTTAGGCCTGTGCTTGCTCACCCACTGAGGCCTCCCCCTTGCAGGTTGCCTGTGCTCTGTCCTGATGAACCATCACAGGAGCCTGTTCTCGGGCTTGGCATAACAACTAGAGCCAGTCTGTGCTCGCTACCAGGGCCCACACACTCACACCCACTGCATTCCTCCACTCACAGCCAGAGGGGAGGCAGAGTTGCTGGGTGAGGTGAACATCACTCCTAAAGGATGGGGCAACCTGGTGCAATATTGCAGATATCAGCAGCTATGAGCTGCTCTTTGGGCCTCAGATTGATATCATTATGCTGTGTAATATCTGTTATGCTCATTTTCCTGTGATGCCCCGCTTCAGAGGTCTGCCTTTCCAGAAGATGATCCATCTCTGGGGGATCAGATTTGCTTTGCTTCGTATGAAAATAAACCTGCAGCCTAGCAGAGTAAATGGAAAAACAATGCAGAGGGAAAACTAGACCTCAGGAGACAGAGGGAAAGAGAAAGAAAAAATCCTGACAAAAGCAGAAAGAGAGAATTATCTCCCCAGCTGTCTGTGCATCAGGAAGTCTCTCCCAGAGAGTCAGCTCTGACCGGTCTGATCACAGAGGCAGCACAGGAAGTCCAACAAAAAGGAAAGGAAGTAAAGACCAGCTCCAGGAAGTGAGTTTTTGTAGCTCCGGCTCCACAAAGTCTGGACCCTGTAGGGAGGGAGGGGGGGAGGAGGAAGGGAGGCAGCCCAGCTGAACGCCAGAATGTGAGAGAGGAGGAAAAGAGAGGGAAAGGGGGAGAGACAGATTAGGGCGTAGTGACGGCAGTGACAGCTGTCTCCATGCAGCCAGCTGTGTGTCATTTAGTGAGCGCTTATAAAAATGAGCCTGGCACCAGGGAGCGATGTGCCTGATGCAGTGGCGCCAGGCGCTCCGCTTCAAATGACATTGGGTGCCACCACCGACTTCCTCTCAACCTACACACACACATATATACGCACACAAATGAAAGAGCACAAAAAGCTCAATTCAGCACAAGTAAATGCAGGCTTGTGTTGGGGAGAGGCATATTTTCAGCTTCTTCTATCCTTCTTCTGCAATTTCCTACAATAGAAAACTGAAATGTGTTTCCACAAAGCATATAATTACACAATAGTGCGATTCAAACAGTATCAGAGCAAACACAGAGTACGTCAGGACAAACAGATTAGTGGCTCCGGTGACAGCATCCCCACCACATCCCACTCACACACACACCTGTGTTCACACATTCTCTGACTAAGCCCAGTGTTTTGCATGTAAATAGAGTGTGTCGCTGCTCTGAGGAGGTGCTAACTTCCTCTGTGTTGCACCTGGGCCAACTGCTCATCTGCATCAAGGAGGGAGGAGAGCTGCAAGGACACAGAATAGAACAGAGAGAAAGACAGAGAGCATCAGAGGTGTTAATGGGTTAAAACCTGGTAATTGAGGGGTACTTAGTTGACCATTGTCATCGTGGGGCCTGAGGGACAACAGATGAAGTCTCATTTAGATTTCTTAGAGTTCACACGTCCCTTAAAGCACCGATGCCTTTTATCTCACCTACTGTCCTCTAATTTTGCTTGTGATCACATATGGTTTTCTAGTCTTTTAGGTCAACTCTTTTTATCTAAACTATACATCTGTTTTCAAAGTTGTGGCTTTTCAGTTTTCCTGCATTGAATCCATAGAGTTTGTCTGATCTTTCTTCATAGCTCATTTTTCATGGCTGTATTAACTTTTTTTTTTTAAAAAATGCAGAAAGCTCCTTTAAAACCAAGAATTCCCTTTGCTTATATTTTCTGCATGCAATATTTTTATGTGTCTGTTTCATAAACATGCAGTCGTAAAATGCAAGCCAGCCTTGAAACCACATCTTAAAGTGTCCCCTGTGAGACCTCTCCAAATGTCTAAGAAAGGCAGAAAATTTAATGTCATGTTAAACCCCAATTCCAAAAAAGCTAGGACACTGAGTAAAACATAGATGAAAGAGAAAATCATAATTTGATAATCTTTGACATGAGCTCACTTATAAACAGTTCAACGACCAATTACTTAATGCTCTGCCCTGACAATTTAATTGTATTTTTGTAAACATGCCTTTTCTGAATTTGATGCCAGCAAAGCATTTCAAACAGGTTGGTGAAAGAGCAACAAAAGATTAGGAAAATTGTATAATGCTCAAAAAAAAAAAAAGGAGAAGAAAACACCTGTTTGGAAAGTTCTGCAGGTAAACAGGTTCAATGGTAACAGGTTCGAGTGTCATGATGTGGTATGAAAGAAGCATCATTCAAAGGCTCAGTCGTTCACAAGCAAGGATGAAATGTTATATAAAGGATATCGCTACATTGGCCTAGGCAAACTGAAATTAACTTGTCAGTTCACACACATTTTTCCAAAATGACTGTGTTGTGTTTTATTTATCTTTTACACTGCATCTTTTCATGTAGTTGGTGTTTTAATAAGAAACAGTGCGACCTTCTGCTGACATGGATAAGTAGAAGTCATCATGTCTTGATGCAGTCGCTCTGACCCCTGCAGTGATTTTGTGTCTTCCTGCATGTCCTTTACTTCTCATTTTCTTCATTCTTTGCCAATGAATGATAAAGCACAAAGCCATATGTTCTCCTTTTGCTATCAAGAGGCTATCAGAGCCTTACACAGTATCTACTAGCACCCTGTCAAGGTCAGACTGCAGTTCATCCAAAAACCCTTCAGGCTTGCAACTGCTTTTCAGATGGGACTCTGGCGTCTTGGAGTCAGCACGGGACACACAGTCATAACATTTGGATTGGAGTCTTCCAACAGACATAATTCAGCACAGCTTTAAAAGCAAAAGCTGATAATATTCAAAATGACTGCTGTCATCATACTCAAGAGATTGAGCACTCTGGCTCAGGGCTAGCCAGCTCACTGCTCTATATTTGGTAATTTCTCCTGGCTTGCAATGACTTCACCCGGTGCAATTTCAGCTCGGATCGTGTGTTGTTTCAGTCTCATTTTCAGTAAACTCTGTGATCACCTTGCCTCTACGTTCCACAGGCCTTTCACTAGAGGCACAAAGAGAGAGAGGGGCATTAGTCCACAAGAAAAGCCCAGCTTTGGCTTCTTAAAGAAAGCAGAGGTTTAGCTCTTTCACTTCCACTGCATTGTTATGCTAAGGCCCAGCTTGGGAATAAGAGTGAACCATTAGCATCTGAAGAAGAGCCAACATCTGAGGGAAACATGTCTTTAAGGCCCCAAAGAAAAGAATCCATGCTGTCTCTCCCTCTCATTTTCTCATTCTCTAACTCACTCACTTGTTCCTCAGCTCAGCCCAGCTCCCATTCCTCGCCATTCGAAGGCCCTTTCTCTTTTCTTTCAGTTTCTCCTGCTGGCGCTTCTGCCGCGAAGAGGGACAAGAGGTGTAGCTCATGAGTGTGTGTGGGTGGTTGGAGAGGGGGATTACTAACTGAAATTCTTCACCAAACAATAAATATAGCTCTTGACAGATTCCGTGTAGCTACATCAAGTATTCATTCAGACTATAGGTTCTGTTGATCAAAGACAATTTCTATTATAAATGACACCATCTAATTTACTGATGTAACCACAAGAATGTGAGCTTATTAAAAGACATGACAAAGTTTACAGCAACTAATCAAAATTTACATAATCACCCTAAAAGTAATCCGATGTCTAGAACCTGGGATTATTTGAAAATTTCAGTCTCAGTGAACATATGTAACTCCAGGTTTAAACAGCAATACTAATACTACAAACAATACCTTGCTCTAAGAAAAACAAAATGTGGCTTTAGAATCTGTTTTCGCTAAAAGATGCAGACTCAAACAACATCCAGCATTATAGAAATGACAAAGCTCTTACAAGTCTACAACTGATTGAAATAGAATACCAGGAAATAGAAAGAAAAAGAAGATTACAAAATGTGAGCTGATATTTAATGTCAGTTTTTCATACTCAGTGACTTGGGTAAATTTCATGTCATGCCAAAAAAGTTCAAAGGTTTGAAACTCTCACATCTAAGATTTATTGTGGCTTTACAATCCTTCTGCGGAGCACTGAGTATGTGTTGAAATACCTGTTATCACCCAGTGACTTCGAGGTGAAACTAGTGATAACAACCTATTTTTGCATGCAACACTTGTAAACACTTCACTCTTTCCTGTGATGTGATGGCAGGACATGCTAAACCTCGTGTTGACTTTTTGATTTTTAATCTTTTTTTTTTTATCATTTGGAATTACCAATAAATGGTCTTAGAGAATATGGATGACAATAAAGGTAAACACTTATAGGCCTTATAGGCAATAGGCTTCACAGCCAACACTTTAAATCATATACTGTAAAGTCAGTCACACAGTTCAGTGTTAATTAGCCATGATGTTTAGACTTTTCTCTATAAAAAATTCCATCCCATATATTAGCGTAGATGTCATTGTGCACTTTTGTCTTCAGGTAGTACATGGAGATTTAAGCAGTCTTTACCTTAATCTCTGCCCGGCCCTCTGCAGCCTGCCTGCAGCTTCAACACCTCTAATGAAGCACAAAAACTCATCAATAGCTTCACTATCTGGCAAAATGTCCTTGGCAGCACTTCTTCATCAACACCCCCAAGCTGATACATTGTTCCAAGTGCATGTAAGCATTTAACATGAATTATCATGCAACTTGGCGTGCTAATGTGGCCTTACATAATCCAGCACACAGCAGATTTGTTTGAGCACACTCAAAACATTAAACTTAGCTGTTGACCAACATTTTGGCTCGTATTCGCTGTGTCCCCAGGATAAAATGATGGAACAGTGTCAGGCCTCAGTGTGAGTTTTGCAACAAAATGATGCTCCAGAAAAAGGCTGCAGTTTGGCTCCAGCAGAGAGTAGAAACACTGATTTCTATAGTGACAATGACAAAGAAACTATTTTAAATTTTTGTGACAGTCATCTGTTGTTGATGCTTGATCAGCTTAATGAGATCATTATAGTGGTTCTGGCATGTTGAGACGATGCATCCTTGTTGCAGCAACAGTATGTACATATACAATAATATCGTGAAGAAAATGACTATATTTCACTAACTTCTCAAATTAAAAATGCTCTGAAATCTGCAGGGGTGCACTCCAAGTGTAAAAGTGGTTTTAGCTGTCTTACTGCTATAAATCTGGATTTGTTTTTAACAGTCTGCTTGTTGCATTGCTCCTGCAGAGCTGGAGCCAGTCGGAGGAAAGCTGTGGGATGAATAACAGCCTGAACACACACACGTCATCCTGGGTGTGATCCCACCTCTGGGTCACAACTGGACAGGGAGTGGATCGAATCCTAGATAGACAGAGAGTGATACTGTAAAGATAAACAAACACGCACTGTAAGGCAAAAGGCAGGAACCCAAACCGAGATATGTGGAGTCACTCGAGTTTCTTGGACTGTTATGCTCACATCTGGCTTCTGACAAAGAAGGGATGAGCTGAGTGATAACAACAGCAGCATCGCCAGCAGCACTGTGAAACCTTCTGTCTGAAAAACACATGACTATGACAGGGCGTTTTGGTCAGGCCCTGCTAGCTGAGTAAAGCCTTAGTGAAGCACAGACACATCCGGGGAAGAGAAGAGTGACTAAGTCGTGCACCTGCTTTTCTTTCAGAGTAACACCGCAGCACACTGACGGGAGGGAAGGGAGTGAGGGGCTGCATGAAAAAAAGGAATTTCCAAGGATAGGGAAGATGTTGAAATCATATTGCGCATGTGGCCCGCACAGCTGCAGAGGGAGTGAATCGCTCCATGTGTAACAGCATGAATCACCAGTAGAGTTCCTCAGAAGTCAGATCACACTTTCAGCTCTCTCTCTGATTCTTTCTCTGGCTCTCTCCACCACTCATCCACTCCTCCCTCCCTCCCTCTCTGTTTTTTCTCCCCTCTGTTTTCAATACCTCGCCTTCTTTATCACAGGTGCAAACAGTGAAGTAAGCTGACTAGATTCGCCACAAATGCTAAATATATATACATATGAACACACTCAAAGTCCCTCACACATGAACACACACACAGATATACACCTCAGGAATCACAATGAACAATGCTGGAGCCATCCAAAGTCTCCTCATCAGCATGAGATCATGTGGCACTTATAACACATATCGCTCACACACTTCCTCCTCCTCCTTCTACCCACGCTGCACTGCAACGCAGGTGGCTGACTGCAGCAGCTGGAGCAGCATTCCTGCTCTGTTGTTAAGTGACATCTCCTCTGTAGAAGTGTCCTCATCCTCATCCAGGAAAACCAGATGACTCATAAGGTTATTTACCTCAGATGGATCTCATTGGGATTTTTTATGTCACTGTTAATGTCTCTGGAATTCTTATAGGGGGCTGCCTGGGACCAGCGCACCTACAGCATATGGCTGTTGATGTGTCATAGACAGTATTGAGGGATATTCTATTGTAAATGCTCTGGACACAAAAGGCCTGGTAACATCTGCATTTCAAATTTTGTAGCCAAATCAATTTATTCCATTAATGTGTTTGTTCATGGGAAAAAAGAAAATCTGTACATTTCTTTTTTTCATGTGAATTTGCAGAAATGATCCGGAACGGAGGAAGTTTTTGTAGCTCAGTAGCTGTGTTGCACCACTGAATTTTATTTGGTTCTTTTATTTAGTATAAATTGGCAGTTGACAGTTGACAGTTATGGTTAGGGATTCATTGGTATTAACAATTTTTTGAACAGAGTGCAAAAACCTGTTGTAAAAATCCAAAATATTTTATCTATCTTTGATGGGACATTTGGTTGTCTTGCAGTTTCTCCATTGAAAAATAGAGAAATGTAAAAGCACAGAGAAATTTTTAAAAAATTGAAACTTTAAATATTAAGAATTAAAGTACAATATATAAATTGATTGCAAAAAAGGTTTAAATGTTTTGGAAATAATAAGCAAAGCTTTCAGTGTAAATATCAGAGTCTGCCAGAGCAGTTGCACAGTAAAATGCACAGTAATATAGTTGAATAATTGCACAGAGCAAAATAAGAAACTTGAAATTTTCCATTAAACTATTTTACTGAGCTGAGCAACCAAATTTAAAAGCTAAAATGGCTTTTATCCCCCCAGTTAACCCATATTGCACAAAATGTGAACAGCGAAAAAGCTTGAAGAGCTATTGGGATAGATTAATGAGTGGCCCGACCAGCACTGTGAACACTCACAATGTCACAGTGCATATACAATCACACCTTTCTAGAAAAACCACAGATGAATTTTGTTTTAGCGAAGTGATCTTTCCCTCTAAAGTCCTCAGTGAGAAACAGCGTGATGGAGGGAGGGCAGGTGATTAGGAGCCCCCTCAAGTCAAGAGGCTGCCGACATCTTTATATGTCAAAGCTTTGCTCTGATGCCGAATTGACAGCTTTGGAATGTGTCTTTAATGCAAATTCAATGGCTAAATCCACCAAGAACTTGGTGAAATGTAGTGCCCTGTAGGGCAGCAGTGTTATCCCGGGTCCCTAAGGACTGTCCAGCGATGCTCTGTGTGGTCCAGCCTCCCCCTCCTCAGGAGAGGGCTGTGGTTGGGGGGGGCTCTGGGCCTCTGCCTCCCTCGCCTCCTTGTCCTCCTTTGATATCAGGAGTGCTGGAATGGAGGAGTAGCACTAGAAGCGGGGTGGGGGGTGTGTGGGGTAGGGGAGTTCAGTGTCCCTAGTTGCCAAGCGAACGCCATATGGGCAGCTCACTGGTGTTACTGGGGGCCC
This sequence comes from Ctenochaetus hawaiiensis, assembly GCA_029783645.1. Taxonomy (NCBI): domain Eukaryota; kingdom Metazoa; phylum Chordata; class Actinopteri; order Acanthuriformes; family Acanthuridae; genus Ctenochaetus; species Ctenochaetus hawaiiensis. The sequence goes on along the minus strand of JAPZDY010000012.1, from coordinate 22,484,035 downwards.
GGGGCAGTTCCCAGAATTCACATGATAATGAAGCTCGGGGCCATTCAGAGTGCTGGCCTAAAGCTGGGCCTAAGAGCTTTTGATAGCCCCCAGCAGCCTGTAGGCCTGCCCACCCCGGGCCCAGCCAGCTTTCCTGCCAGGCCCAAACCACCTGTTTGATTTTCCCAGGGCCCTGCCACAGCAGAGCGAGAACAGAGAAAGAGGGAGGCGGGAGGAGGAGGGGAGGGGCCGCAAAGGAATGTCTCCCTCTTACTTTGTCACTGAGTGTGTACTTCCCATTCACTTCCTCTTTATAATCCTCAAACCCTCCCCTCACGTGCACACACACATACACACTGTTGCATAAACACAAGCGTGCACGCGAGCACATGCACCCCCAGCATAACCTGGATGCACACACACACACATACATACACACACCCCTGCTGACCTGCACACAGGCTCTTTCCCCTTTTGTTAACGCCCTGAAACAATCCCAGGGAGAAGAATGAAGTTTAAAAGTAGGGCACCTTCTGCCGCATCGAAGTTTCACACAATCAGATTCCTGGAAGTGGGCCCTGGGTGGAAAGCAGGGCGCTTGTCTCAGCTGTGTGTCTCTCTATTCTACGTGGGAACCAGGGGAGGATCTTCCCTGGGCAGCTAAGCAGACTGGCAATAGAAGGACCTGGGGGGCTGGATGAGACACTGATGGAGACTGGGGTGGATGAGGGGACGCCCAGGCGTGAGAGGAGGGATGGGAGGGAACGGGGTAAGGGAATGGTGCTTGTGGCACTTCAAGGGGGTCGATGTGTGTTTACAAGACAGGCACATTCCTTTATCGTGAGAATGGCTAGTCAATGAAGGGCAATAACACCAGCACAGAGAGACAGGTGGCTCAGGCCTCCTTGATTGTAGCCAAAATAAAGAACAACAATTTAAAATGAATGTTCAAGCATTGTTTGTTACATTAAAAGGCTGAGTGGTGAGGCAGAAATAATCTTAGATCAGTTTACTTTAGCCGTGGGGCTTATTTGGATATAAAATGTGGGCTGAATGAGTGCTCTCTTCTCTGAAATGTTTCCGTGGAAGGATATTTCCTGTTGTGAAATCATGTGATGTGATCACAGTAGAAGCACAGGTGCGATGCTGTGTACTATGTGGCCACTTCTAGTTTCCCGGTGTAAAGGCGGGGCAGCGTTCCTACGGTTTAACCTGAAATGTTGCCTTGCTGGGGGCTAAACACCTGCGCTGCACTCACCTGACAGCATTACAGAGAAAAGATTTGGGAGGTTAGTGGTGAGGGGGGGTGGGGGTGGAGCATCTGAGCTGCTTGTGTTTACCTCCAACCTTTACCTAACAGGATCTCTGGTTACTGTAGTCCCCTGGCTGAGCTATTCTTCTAACACTGCTCAGGTCAGGTGTACAGGGGACATCTGCATAGAAAGCATAACAATAACTTGACTGTAGCCCTATTGACTGTGACAAGAATACACACACCTACACCTGTTGCACCTGCACTGCCTTCTGTAGGGCACATGAATAGACAGCCAGATTCCCACACCCAAGTAAATTAACTTCCTCTTGCACTTGTGCCTCCTATGCAGCTTCGATAAATAGAAACGACAAACAGGAGGGGAAACTCGACGAGGCTCAGATCACAGCTGAGCCAGCAGAGACTGTTAAGGTGGGACTTTGGTGTCAAGAGCATCAGGAGAGAGAAACAAAAACCTCCCTAGGCCCAAATAACTTGATTATACCCGCTCCACAATCAAAACAAAAGTGGCAGGCCCAATCTGTTCACTGTCAATGGCGGCTCTCATTTGTCAAGCTCATCCAAGAGGTTGGTTCTCAGGCGACTCGCACAATGCCCAGTGACAAACAGGAGGGCTCTCCTTTTAGCCCTGCCTGCCACCGGGAAGCCCATCTGAAGTATTAATCTTTGGGTGGAAGAGTGGAGGAGAGGGCTCAGCCTGGCCCAGCCATTGTCCCCAGGCCTGGGCCCTCTGAATGGGGCTTTGTCAGCTCCCCAGCTGCCACTGTCCATGCTCCATCTTTAGGCTTTGGCTCCCATGTCCCCTGGCCGTGCTGACTGGACGCCTCTGTGCAGCTGTGGGGATGTGCTGCTTTGTGTGTGTGTGTGTGTGTGTGTGTGTGGGTTGGAGAGAAGGGTTAGGTGACAGACCATTCGTCTCATACACACACAGCGCACACATACATGGATTTAGGGTCATTTCAAAGTTGGGCATTTGGTTGCCATGGTATCTTGGAGAAAAAAAACCCAGATTGAATATGTTAAATTTGTTAAAGGTCATATGGACAACAATTGCATGAAAAATAAAATTTAAAAAAACAAACATTAAAACATAAAAGTCTATATTTTCCTGAAATGTGGAGGTGAAAAAAATATTTGAAATTTTTTGACAGGTCCAAACTGATCATTATATTTACATTGGAGCAATTTTACTGACAAGATCTGACATCTCTAGGATAAAGATCTCTATGTTTAGGATCTCTAAGTAACTAACTACGTCTAACTATGTAGATGTCATATGTTGTCATCGACCTCTGAGGCTTAGGAGTTGCTGTAGCATTAGCACACAAGTTTCTTAGCTAAAACATCTGATCATCAAGTACAAAAGTACAATTCAGCATATCATAACAAACTACACAACAACTTACAGCAGTCAGAGTCCTGACTGTCTGAAGTGTTGTTACCAGTTAGATTGTCAAAACAAGAGAAATATGAGGTTCAATCCCTGAATAGCTATGTTAGCATTAGTGACGCATTAGTAAAAAAAATTGTTGTCCATATCACCTTTAAGGTAAAAATATGTTAGTTTAATTTCAGAAGAAAATTGTTGTATAATATATATATTACTACATGATACCCTAATGAAGCTAAATTAACATATTAATCTTGTTTTTTCAACACACAGACATCTCTCTCTCATATATATATATATGTGTGTGTGTGTAGCATTTAGATGTTTCAGATGTACCTTTATCTTAATAATTTCCCACAATACTAAAGCTAATTCGATGGTTTCACAAAAGCAGTTATTTGTTTGTTCTCCATCTCCCTCCTACAGCAGGGGGCAGCTGGCCAGCGGCAATCAGGCCTGTCCCCTATAGGCATCTTCTGGCTACCAGCTGGGAACAGCTGGTCCCCCCTTCTGCTACCAGTGGACCTGGACACTGCTGGAGGTCCTGGAAAGCAGAGGGCCTCATAGGATCTGACAAACAGGCTACATTCACACACAGACAGGTTCTGCTAATGAAGAGGCCTCATTAGGTTACATCTACAGTTGCTATAGAGGTGCATCTATTGTTCAGTCATAGAGGGGAGCAATAGACATGGGGCTCCTCAGGTCAATGGACCTCATCAGGTTGTGTTGCCAGTTTCACTGTGGCCTCAGCGCAAAGTCACATTTAACTCACTCCACCGATCCTTGTGAGATGTCAGCGCCAAACTGCTAAAGTTAAAAAAGTCGAGGGAGGGTTGACGCGGTATTGTGAAATCGTTACTGATGGTGGCGGTGGTGGTGGTGATGGGGGGTAGGGGGGATTGATGACCAATGGACGGAGAAAGAACTCTGGCATTATTAGATTTGCAACAAGCCGTAACACTGTCTCCCATTGTGTCTCCCTCCACCCCTGCCCTCCCCCAAGCCCACAAATGTAGAGAACACTACCAAGCATCCCCTCCTCCTCCTTCTTCTCACCCCCCCCTCACCCAGCCCCTCCTCACCCACCCCAGACCCCCAACTAAAGCCTTCTCTCCAGGCAATTGCCACTGGAGTGGAAAGTATTCCACAGCACAATGCCTATGCTCTCAATGGGTGCTTTAGCATGCCACCAGTGCGCTGTCACCAGCAGATGGGGAGCTAATTAGAAGCCATTAAAGGGCTTTGATAGTGTGTGTGGGAACCAGGCGGAGGGAGATGGCCACAGGGGTGTGAAGGAGGGGTGAGCTCTGGGTCCGGTAAATGCACACACATACACATGTACACAAGAGAGAGAAAGAGATAGAGAGAGACCAAGCTGTCCCCATGAGTCCTCCCAGGCCAAGGACACAGAGCAGAGGACACCTGTGGGGCTTCAAGGATCTCTGTGATGCCTCTCCACACACCAACTATCAGATGGAGATAGTGTGCCTGTAACCTGCCCCTAGTTCTCAGGGAAGGGCACCCACCCAACCATTCAGTCGGCTGTCTGCACACAGGGAAAAACACCCAACAGGCGGCAAGGCTCCAGCCGGTCTGCTCTGCTGATGACACATCTCTGAACCAGGACTCCCACAGGAAGTGACTCCCAACCACTGGTCCTCAGTCATAACAGAGGTTGGGCTGCCCAGGGAGGTGCCAGGCGATGGCAAGAACACACCAGTCATCCAGGCAGAAACTTGCATAACAAGGACCACCAGTCAATCATCTCTTAGCCGGGAGAGAGGTGTGTGACGTTGCAGTGCGGTAAAAGTTCTTGTATCTGACACCACACTCACCCCTCCCACTCCCATATGAGCCTCTCCACACACCTGCACACAGGTGTGATCATTATCAAGCAAACAGGAAGAGCAAGACTGGGAACTGGAAACTAATCCCACAGCTGCGAGATGTGTTTGTGTATGTGTGTGTGTGTGTGTGTGTGCGTGTGCGTGTGCGTGTTAGTAAAAATTGTTGAAAACTTGCATGTGGTGCTCTCCTCTCATAATCAAATTCCTGCACATTTCTTTTCAACGGTGAACCTCAGTACTCATACTGAAGAACAGTCCTCTATCTAAGAAACCATTTATTCACCACCACCATCATTGTGGTTCGGTCACCTTCATGTTTCAGGAAGTATTAGATGTACTACTTATTGTCCCCAAAGTAATAATAACAACGGCAAAAGTGTGAAAGCATTGCTGGAATGTCCTATTTCCTTTAAATGAATTCCTGTACCAACTTTTTCTCTTACGGCTTCCTGTAGTGTGCTCTTGTAGATCTATCTGCTGTTGCGATAAAGAGGGCGTATTTGCAAATATGTTTCCCCTCAACCAAATGGAACAATTTACCCTGAAAAAACACTACTAGGAAATGATTTGTGTGGGGGTACAAATATAGCCAAGATACACAATGTCCTAAAAAAAAAAGAAAAAAAGGACAAGAGTTGCCTCTCTGCTATTTGATAGATGCAGGATGTTGCAACAGAACTGACACAAACAGTAGCCTGTTGTACAAATAAAATACTATGTGATAATCGGCTCACATGTAAAGAGCCCACTGGGAAATGAGTTGTGTTTGTACGATGAAGGAGGGACGGGGAGCTGGGAGAGGGCATTGCCATTCTGTCAGTTAAAATCAGGAGTTAATATGTTTCACTTTTCTTTCCCCTCCTCTGCCTCTTCCCTCTGTCTTCTCTCTCCCCTTGCCTTGATGTGCTGCAAACAGGCTAAAAAGGGCCCAGCTGTGTGGAGTTATTGTTGGTGTCAGTAGGAAGTGCTGATAGCTTTTGCAGCTGAACAAAAGCTGGATGAGGGGAGTGGAGGGGCGCTCCAGACACTGTGGCTCCAGCCTAGATTCTCTCCCACAATCCCTGCACCGCACTCCCATTGTTCTGCCCACCCGGCCCTCCCTCCACCCTGTCAGCTGCGACCTAGGACAGAGGGCAAAAAAAAGAGAGAGAGAGAGAGAGAGAGAGAGGAAAAGAAAAGAAAAAGGGAAAAAGAAAGTTTTTTAAAAAGTTTTTACAAGCTACTGCAACAGCTAGAAGAGACAGTCATGGTGGTGGTTAACTTGGTTACACGACAACACTGCAATGCAGACGTTATCTTTGGTCTGGTATAACATCTGTGCAGATGTACACTGTGGCTCTTAAAATAGCATTTATAGTAGAGAAAAAGCTGCTTTTCATTCCATTAGTCTTGATTAAAACAGCTATACATTGCATGAATCTGTGCAATTAAAAACACAATTCTAAATTTTTATAAACATGCATTTACAAACAATAACTTGTTGCAGATAATACTCAGCTTTATTTAGAAGAGAGCTTAATTTATGAGCTTAAAAAAAAAAGCATTATACAGTGGTGGAAAGAAGTACCAAACTTAAACTATACAATAACATTTCCGTTTAACAATTATTTTTTTTTCTACTTCATTATATTTCAGAGCAAATGGTTAACTTTTTACACCACTTAATTTATATCACAACTAGTTATCAATAACTTTACATTGTGAATTCAAACATGAAACATTACATGCTTACATAGTTTGAAGCTTTGTTACACACTGAACTTGTTAAAAAATGGATTCACATCAGCCAGCTACAGTATCACAATACATGTTTCATCTTGAAAGATCAGTAATGGTAATCTTATAACATAATATACCATGATATGATACTGACAGGGCCCATTATTATGGTAATTTGTTTACATTTTGATACTAACATTTTGCTGATAATATTTAAATACTTTCACTTTAAGAAGTTTTTGAATGCAGGAATTTTAAGCAAGCTATTTTTGAATAATAGAAAATGGAAAAAAAGGAAACTGCAAATGCCCTTAAATAACTTTCAACATTTAAAAAAAAAAGACTTTTTTCTTTAAATGACCTAAAACTTAATGCAGTTTACACTATCTGACATAATATTACTCACTGGAGTAGGTACAGTTGTAGTGTATTTCTCATTTAAGCTAGGCTACTCTAAAACTTTTACTACACTGCATTTTGGAGAAGAATGTTGCAGTTTTTTAACATTATTTGTCTTAAAGATCATCAAATAAAAACTGAGAATAAAATATAGTTTTATAGGATAGATTGAGAAGCAGAACTATGTGCAAAGTTAATTAAATGAGTTGAACCTGTACCAGCTGCAGCATTTAAGTGATCTACAAACTAATGCATAAACTCAATAAGTGAAAAAAAGGTTAATAAGTTGAGCAAGTAAATTAAATAAGGCAGTTAATAAATATGATTTTAAACACCTCATTTTGCATGAGTACTTTTATTTTGTTTCCATATATTTTGATGCTTACACTTCTATAATTTTACTAAAGTGGGATCTGAATGCAGACCTCTTACATAGAGTATTTATTCACTGTGGTTTCTGTACTTTTACTTAAGTAAAAGATCTGAATAGCTTTCTTCTTCCACCACTGAGTTAAAACCAGTAACCGCAGAGACATACAGTAGTCAATGTGGGCTGTGTGGAGGAATGCGAAGGTTATTTTGTGTTAAAATGCGCTAACAACATAATGGCGACTCTTCCTCCTCCTCTGTCTCTCCGCTGGCGGCTCTGCAGGTGCGCTGGGCGGTAATCTCATCCCGCTGCTTAAAGGTGATAAATGAACGACAAAGCTCCGGAGCCGGTTTGTTCTCAGGGCTCCGCGCGCCACGCAGGTGAATGGAGGAGTGCGGAGTGCGAGCTCTCTTGTTTGACGTCTCCATGGAGACCGCCCGAGCGGCGCCAGGCTGACAGGCGTCAAGGCTCGGATGAATGGGTGACGTCACCGCGCTGGCGCCTGCCAGTCTGCTCGGGCTTGTTTGGACAATCTGGGGGGAAGATTCAGAACAGAGCGATGCGATCTGAGTGTGCACACAAGGCTGAGCACACACTGCAGAAACATGTGAAGGAATCCGTGAAGCTGCTGCGCTCACTGGGCGTCCTTCAGCACGGAGACGCAGGAAAAAGAGAGTCTGTGCTGCGAGAAAAGCGCAGTTTGTGAGCATAAAGAGAGCTTTGAGTGGAAAAAGCTAGAGATGTTGTTCGGGGAGAAGTGTGGGAATAACTGCGCAGCAGATTTTCTGAGACAAACAGCAATCTGTCCTCAAATTGTAATTTTATTAAACTAATGATTTAATACATTGAATAAACGGTTAATCCTTTTAGTGGCTAAATTCCACAGTTTATCATATAAAAAAAGTTTTGTTCTATAATAAACATCATCATACTGAACTCACTCAAGTGAATCTGTTCCCACAATTGTTTGACTACTCTGTATCGTCAATTGTCTTACTTTACTGTACTATTGTCATCCACATGTTCAGTACCATCAATTGTGAGAGGCAAATCTAGGGCACTGTGGCAGCCTAATTATCATTAGCCATTCATCCTATTCATCCTGTCTCATCCCACACACATTCTCACAGCACATACCCAGGCATTCACCACCCCTTGACTGTCCCCAGGCAATCTACACCTGCAGAGTCCCCAAGCCATAGACAGCTGGATTCCCACATATTACCCATAAAAGACACACATTTGTTTCCATTTGTAACGCCATCCCTCAAACAGATTGTAAATCCCGATAACCAGGCGAGCGCGCTGATTGGCCAAGAGTGCTGTTGTGGACCGACCCATCAATACAAATGCTGCCGTCTCATTGGCTGACTGTCTTCAAACGGGACGAGTGTGGCACGCCCCCGGCTCCGGCTCCACCATAAAGCCGAGGAGGTTTGCCCATGTGGATGTTACAAACTGTCAACATTGCTCTGACAACAACTCAAATAGTAGGAGAAGCGTCATTGCTGAACTGATCTTTTTCCCTCGTAATCTTTGGAAAGTACATCACCCACACTAATCAACATGAAGGTTGTCGGATCTACCTGCGCCCTGAAGAGCAAGGTCGGCGGCGAGGACATGGTGCGCTGCCTGTCCGACCAGAGCCTGGCCATCTCCAAGTGCAAGATCCCGCTGCTGGACGAGCAGATGACCGTGTTCCTCCAGGACATGAACAGCTGCTACAGCAAGCTCAAGGAGCTCGTGCCCACCCTGCCCACCAACAAGAAAGCCAGCAAAGTGGAGATCCTGCAACACGTCATCGACTACATCTGGGACTTGCAGGTCGAACTGGACGAGCCGGAGAAGAGCCGCCAGCTGTCCGCCAGCAGCGTCCCTCGCACACCGCTGACCACCCTGAACGCAGAGCTCGCGAGCATCGCAGTGGAGGTAAATATCTCTTCACATATACTGCAGAATTAATCTGAGAAAAGCTCCATCTCTGATAGAGCTGCACACACCACTGTGCTTTAGTTTGTAAATGTCAGTGCGCGTGCACAAAGTTACCAACATTGTGCATAAAAGTTAGTTGTGCATTACTGCATCTCGTGTCTGTGTTGTGTCTGCCTGGTGTACTAATGAAGCCGCTCTCTCTGTCCCCGCAGAATGGATGCTCAGATGACAGGATTATGTGCCGTTAAGAGCTCGTGGAGCATCGCGCCATCACCCCACAGCGAGCACCGCGAGGAAGGAACAAGGCTACCTGATGTGACGAACACATCAATAAAATAAAAACCTTGAACTGTGGGAAGTTTCAAACTCCCAGTGTTAGAAGAGCAGCGTTGTGTGGACATCCTCATCCGGCGAGGATCTCTGTCACTCATGGCTCTCGATTCATCAGAGGGCCCTGAGAGAAGAAGAAGACCGGTGGTGTCCAGATATAGACTGGGTTAGCCGGGGGACCAAGACAAGTTCAGTGCAACTAGCGTCGCTTGTTGCTTGTAGAGTTTCTAAAGAAAAGCTAATGTTTCTGTTAAGCTCTTTGCATCTTGTGTAAACCATATAGAGAACTCAACATTTTGTAAAGGAAAAAAATATATATTTCTCAGATTCCTGAGCGACAAACTGTATTGTATATTACAATGCCACATTATGTGAAGATATTGTTTTCTTACAATGTATCTTATTGGTGTTTTTATTAAAACAAGACAATTATTTTTGAACAACAATTCCTCTGTGTCATTGTGTGTTTGCAAACAGACAGGATGATTATATGATGCTCTATCAAACCTTCTCTACAAAAAACTACACCATAGCTGTGAATTACGACACTCGGGTGCTTATTATGGTCTGTAACAGCCATTTTATCATTGTGATTAAAAGCAGGCTCACTTCAATTTATCTGAATAGATTTTCATGTTGCTGACATGAGCACTAGTGGAGTTTAAAGTGGTTGTCATTAAAAAGTGCTACACCAAGAAGAAGCTATTAAGTCATTTAGGTAACATAAAACCAAAGCTGGTTGTCAACATAATGGCTCAAAGCCAGTTAAATTGGTAATTTGCCACTCTGTGGCTCATTACCGGATCACAGTAAAAGGGGAAGTCTCACTTAAAATCATCAAGTTTAAAGATCTTAACTAACATAGGCACATTTTGAAATAAAGTTCCAGAATTTAAATAAACATTAGTTTTTTGAGAGTATGTAAATTTGTACATGCTCCTGATGGTTTGTTGACAAAAATAAAGCGGCATAGGGAGGTTTACTGGGAGAGGGAAAAAAAGAATAAAGTAAGAAAAAAGTTTGTTTCACTTCATAAAATAATCAATTTCAATATGGTGTTTCAATATGTTACCGTGTAAATCAGCAGTGCTCGTGTCTCCCGGCACTGCAGGGGTTAAACTGGCTTTGGCGAGGCGATTCGTTATAAGATTTATTCTGTCTCCCTGGTGCAATGTTTTTCCCATTTCCCTGCGGTGCGATGCGCACAGCTGCAGCCCCGGCGTGGCCAGTGTGTGATTGTGTTTGTGTGATAGCTTTGTGCCAAGGGCAGGGGAGGGCGGCGGGGCCCAGACTGAGCGGCGCCTCGGCACACCTGGGGAAGTTCAGGTTAAATAGCTCCACATTCCTCAACACACAGCTGATTGAAACATTAACAAACAGTAATCCACGGGCCAGGCCGCAGATGGGCCGGGAACCACGCCAACAGAGAGGGAGAGAGAGAGAGAGTTGCTTTCGGGTAGAGATTCCCACAGTGCAGTCGTATGTTATAAATTTGCTATTAATATATACTCTTTTTTCCTTCAAACATACAGAGCCTGAGCTGTTGAAGAAGTGTCCACGAGCAGTTAAACACAGTTGTTTAATTTATACAATCCCTTAATGTTTTCCTTTGTCATGAAAAATCACATTGCATTTCTTATCTTAATTTCTAATCACTTATAATTATCTATCTTATATGGCAGACACAAATCCGTCTTATGTAATGTGGTAAAGCTGTGGGGGAAATTAAGAGCAGGCTATTGTGGTCTCCATAATGACTCTGTAATCGATATTTTATTACCATTAAATCCAATTAGGCCTTGTCTCGGATTCTATATTTGCTTCATTCTTAATTATTGTTATTATTTTAAGGCCTCATTCTAGGAACAGGAATCAAACCTCAAGTCCCTCATCTCAGCTCTCTGTTAGCTGGCGCCCTCCTGCGGGCATGAAATGGACTTCAGTCTTTGCAGGGTAAAATTACGGCTTTAGCTGCTGTGTGTGGCTAAGTTTAGAGAGGACCTTTGTAGACAACAGCGCCCCCCTCTGGCACAAGTGCTATGAAAACCATCAATGGGTATTTGTTTATAATAGCAAAGATTTTGTAAATAACATTTCAGCACAAATAAGAGCATTATTCACATAAACAGGCCAACACAAATGAATGGGGAATAAAAGCTAAGCAACTGTGTTCACACCAGGAGTTGATCTTCGGTCCCAGGATGAAAACCAGATGCTTGACCCAGTCCTGTACATCATGCACTGGGGAGTTTATATCCATTTATAATGTAAATGTATCCCAGTTAATGTGCCCCAGAAGTGGTGAGAAGTTACAGAGTACACATGCTCAAAGACTACACTTAAGTACAATTTGAGCTACTTGTGCCTTATTTGAGTATTTTCAATTAGTTCTTCTTTGTACTTCTATTCCACTTGTATTTTACTGAACCTTTAGGGTAATTTTTGCAATTTTTAACTTCACTATTACTTTTATTTTCTGGGTTGTTAGCAGTTTCACCTAGGAGGTACACTGTATAACACAAAATAAGTTTCACTATCTAAAAACGCAAAGAGACACAATTCACATTTCCCTTGTGACATATTGGCAAAAAATTAGTCGCAATATATCAGTCACAAGGGAAATGTTTCTGCAACTTAACTTTATTACTTTAAATGATTTAGGTACATTCACAAATAACACAAATTAAAAATGTCCTTTTTCCTAAACATTTAATTTTAGAGTTTAGAGTACAGGACTCTGAGTTGCAATGAAGTATTTTTACAATGTGGTGTATTCCTCCTTGACCTTTAGTTCATTATTCAAAAACTTCTTCCAGCACTGGCCGCCAGTATATCATGTCTTGTCATGCAAAAGAATCCACAGATGTATTTTCTAAATGAAAAGATCTACATTAATAACTTTACACATATAAAATAGCTGTATATATTGCTCTTTTTATGCTGGAGTGTTGTATGAATGACTACAGACTCTTATCTCATTGCCCAACCGTGTTCTGCACAGGGATGAATAGACTGCCTTCTATATTTATATACAGTTCTGCACTATTTTCACTTATTTTTACTTAAACGAGAAGGAAGTTAGTGTATCAGACATAATGGGATTTCTCACCTGTAAAAGGCAATTAAACTCAACTTTCTACATTAAAATACTAAGCAGGGTGTAATATTATTATAAATTAAAACGGAGCAGCTTCTCCTGTAAAAGAATAAAATTAGATTTAAAATGAGAAACGCTTGGCGCTTCATTAGTTTCTTCTAATAAACTGGCAACAGCAGCATAGATTCCGTTTGATCAGTGTTTTTTTGTGAACGCAATAAACTGGCTGTTGTGTGCTGTTCCCAAAATGAAACTGAGTAAATTCCATGAAGGAATCACTGTTCGTAATCATAGTCAGATGATAATGAGAGAACCAGAGTCAAGAGTGTTTAAATAGAAATTTGTATTTACATCAATATCAACATCAACAGAAAAAAATCTGCAATATACATCCTGTAAAATGACAGCTTATCTTACCTCCAAACAAAGAAAAACAAAAAAACAAACCAAATGATCTCTTGCCTCTTTTTGCACTTCATTCAAACTCTACAAAGTTCCTTTTTCCTGAAGTTACAAACTCTGGACATAAAAAGAAGTTGTTTCCTGAAAAATAGAGGAGATATTGATATGTCTTAAATTGGATTTCATTCCATTGGTATTTCTCTTTCACAGCAAAAACATACTTTTTCTCTGGATGTAAAAACGTTCTGCTGCAGGGTTGTGAGTTTCCAGTCCTCTTAGCACTGCACTAATACTTCCCGCTATGGAATAACTGAGCCCCTTGCCCTTTACAGTACATAACCATCATATGCTTTTACAGATCCATATGTACCCATTTACCATCAGAGTAATATAACACATATCATAAAAAATGTACACCAGAAACCTCAGAAACTATACAGAGATATGGAAAAATATCTTTGGATTGCGCATGTTGAAAAGGTAGATTCAGCGAGTTGAGAATAACAGTCAAAAGAAGATGGTGTGAATAAAAATACACATAAAAGACAGAGCTGTTGGCAGAGGGAGAACACCGCAGGGACCAGGCTCGTTGGTAATCTGTGGAGTGTTGTATTCCTGCGGTCATTGTACTGCAGAATATACAGCTCACCTCCCAAAGAACCCAACAAAAATGATATCATTTTATATAATCAGCCTCCCTGACAGAATTAACTTCTGCCAGCTTCAAATAAAACCTCTGACTGTGTGAAAGCTCCAAGTTTCAACTCATCAAATACTCGTAACGAGTAAAAGTGCCTCGCTAAAACTTTTTTTTGGAAAATTAAAAAATTACAGTATTCAGAAAATGACAAACAAGGGAAGGGAAAAAAAAACCCAAACACGCCTGCAATATCTGCAGAGGCATAAAAAAAGCAAATCAAATCAGTATTGACCTATGGGACACAAAAATACAACTAGGTCTCATACTTTGTGCAATAATGGGCCTTTTAAAAAGCATGTTTGATATATTTTGTAGAATATTTACAATTTATATTCACAGAGGACATTTGAGACATCTAATACTGCAGTACCATTTGTTTGCTTATAACAGGGGTTATGATGCTCAGTTACAGTCCAAAGCATAGAGGCAAGAGTTATTGCTCCAATCTGCATAACATAGTAAACTGTGTGCTTATAGCTTTCAATGAATTTTTCAAGAGTGAGGCGCATCCAAAGGGTAAGACGAAAAACAGAAACTCATAGTTGTGAAGGCATTGAATCTCTAGTAAGGCTGTAATGATGAAGAAATATTGCATCAATCTTTATTCCACAAAGAAGCCTCCAGGTAAAGTGCCGCCACAGCCAGTTGTACCGTAGTCCCATTCAGCCTGGCCATGACACTGAATACTGCCCGACAGCTCCAGGTCGTTCACATGAACACACACAAAAATGCACACACTGTCTCTCTCACACACACTCACACACACGCACACACACACACACACACATTTTGTGTTTGGGCATCATAACACAGTTACAGTATGTGAGGCTTCACCTGTGAGTGAAGTCTAGCTCAAGTTTGTCTTTGAAGCCCATTTCTTCCAGAATGAGCGGTCTGCTGAGTCCCCTGCACCTGGGGGGACTCCTACAGGTTGTGTGTTTGTGGGTGCATGTGTGTGTGCATGTGTTTTTGTGTATAGGTCCGGCTCTTTTTGGGGCTTAGACCACTCTGCCACAGCTAAAAGGCCCCAGATTCTGCAGTCAGCCACAGGTCTTCAGCAATACTTCTGCAGAGGGAGAAACAAAGGATTATCATTTACATGTTGATGTTATCTCTTAACTGCTTTAAATATCAACTGATCCTCATGTTAAGAACCACATAAACCAAACTGACGTCAAAGAATTCATAACAATAGAAGCTGACTGTTGTGTTGCCTCAACTTGCCTGCATCTTGGTCAAAATATTGCACTTGAACATATTGCAAAGACTACAGCAGACAGCCCATTAGTACAGGTGTTCTGTGGCTGTGTAGAAGAAAACTCCACAGACCAGCAGGTGGGCTGCATTTGTCACTGAATAAGGAACAGAAGAACTTGACATATGAATATACAAACTGTTACATTCCATAATTTAACTGCTTCTGCTGGAGATTGTATATGATATATAGCTGCAAATGGTACTGGCGTAGTCAGCTCTTGGTCATTTGGTTTTGGGATCAGAAAGGAAGAGGCAAGCAAGAAAAATACTAAAAAAAAAAAAAAAACTGCACTTAGTTAAAACCATGGATACTAAAATAAGAAGCTGAAGTGGTTTTTCTAAACCTGTGTAAAGAGTTGGAGTTAAAATGGACCTCTGATTTTAAAAACTTTGCTAAGTCTTCCCTGTTTGGGCTCTAATATTTAAGGAACTTATCAGTCCAGTCATCCACAGGTCAAACACTGATGACCATGATATATTCTCGTAGTGAGACAACCATTCAGTGTTTTTACTACCCAGCATGCTCTGTAGTCAATTCAGCATGAACTGGCCATAAAAGTGCCAACTAGGGCCAAAGGTGCAGGACACTCGGGGGAAAACTAGGGGGACAGACACAAACCCGCTGCTTAAAACAGACGAAAACCTGACTGTTAGCTGGGTGAGCAGGGCCTGAAGACCATTTAACTCCAGCGTGTCTAAGTGTTATGTACCTGATCAGGTCCCATTGGCATTCTGCCCATTCCCATCTGGCTCATGCCCATTTGGCTCTGCATCTGGCCGTGCCTCTGTCCTGCCATTTGGCCCATCTGTCCTGCTCCAGCCCCGCTAACTGGACCTGGTCCACCCATGGAGTTGTTCATCATCATGGGTCCAAACTGGCCCTGGTTGCCCTGCTGAGGGAACTGTTGCTGGGGATATGAGCTGGAAAACCAGAAAAATAAAAAGCACATTATTGACCTCTCGAACTAAGAGATATAACTCTTTGACACAAGAAACTGCGATAATTAAACTAAAAATCTGCTCTTGAATAACTGTGAATCTTCAATAGTTTTGCTTAAGGAAGCTGGACGCATACATACTTGCGTGGCATGCCGCCCTGTGGCCAGCCTTTCATGTCTCCTGATGGGTACATGGGCCCTCCCTGTGGATTGCCCTGCATCCCTGGCATCATGGTGTTCTGAGGAGGACCTCCCATTCGACCCTGCATAAGGTTACCTGGTGGGCTGCTACCTGGAGCCATGAATGATGGGTCCCCCTGCTGGTTCATCCCTGAAAGTACAACAACAGTGGGAAAACAGTCATGAGTGGGAAACTTGTAGAGCAAAGAGGAAATGAAACAGAGCTCTGTCTTT
Organism: Ctenochaetus hawaiiensis; assembly: GCA_029783645.1. Lineage (NCBI taxonomy): Eukaryota > Metazoa > Chordata > Actinopteri > Acanthuriformes > Acanthuridae > Ctenochaetus > Ctenochaetus hawaiiensis. Next base: position 22,467,985 of record JAPZDY010000012.1, on the reverse strand, counting down.
GTTGACTCACCATAATTACCTCCATAGTTGAAGCCCTGCTGTCCATTCTGGTTCATGGGGGGGCCTCCCATGGGGCTGTCCATGCCTCCTGGTGCAGTGACATTTGGAGGAGGGCTGAAGCCTCCCGCTGCCCCCTGCCCCTGCTGCCCCTGCTGCTGCTGCTGCTGCTGCTGCTGCTGCTGCTGCTGTTGCATAAGCATCATCATCCGCTGTCTCCTCATTTGGGAGATGGTCATCATCTCCCTGCTACGCTGAGCCATCATCTGAGCATTGAGAAAACCAGGCTGCAGACAAACATCAACACATAGACTTTAATTCTACAGTGACTCGAGAAATGTTACTGAAGGAGTGTGGTGAATAAACACTACACTGGTTGTAAGGTAGGGCTGACTACACACCTGACCACCCATGCCTGCATTCTGCATGCCAGGTTGCATGCCTGGATGCATGGCAGGGTTTCCTCCAGGGGCATGTTCCATCTTCATGCCTTGTCGCGTCTGGTTCATAAACTGCAACAGGAGACAAAGACAGTTTAATTTGCACATTTTTTATGTTGTCTATTAAAGTAGCATCTAAGAAGCAACCAATAACTCCTATGATACAAGGTGACTAGTTGTATTAGTTAACATGACATTACAGAAGGTCACTTAGTTGAATATTATGTGTACATGTGTGATCACCTGCTGTCCTTGCAGTCTCTGCTGCAGCTGCAGTCGGAGTGGCTTGGTTGCAGTCATCATGCGAGGTCGCATCATATTTGTACGGGGGTTGCCCATGTTTGCTATGCCAGGGAAACCCCCTGTCTGGCCCATTTGATTCATCATGGGGTTAAAGCCTCCATGAGACTGGCCTTGCATTGTGTTGCCACCATAACCAGGCTGCATGCCCACTGAGGGGGGACCAGGGGGCCCAGGATAGCCTTGATTGTACATGGGTTTTTGGTCCATGCCTAAGGAAGAGTCCGGCCCTGGGAAGGGCTCTGACGGCGGGCACCGTCCCTGGCCTTGATCCTGGCCCTGCTGGTGGCCTTCAGGTCCCTGGCTCTGGATTACAGAGAAGTCACATAACATGCCAGTTTGGAATTTAATGCAATCAATGTCAACACAATGCCAAATAAACTGCTGCCAGAGGAAAAACAGAAAAAACAATACATGCATAAAACTACTGCATTAAAAACACAAATATCATATCAGGCTTGAGACTGCCTGCACAACAAGTTGCTAAAAAACATTAGGAGATTAAGAACTTTTTTCTGCAGCTTGACGTCCAAGTTGATGGCCGAAAACCCTAATTTCACTTCTTTAAAATTTGGATTTTTGTTAGTTACTTTGTGTTGGACAGGACGTCTTTTCATGTTTTGTAATTTATATGAACACAATGAATATGATTACAATTCATTACAATGAAGTACACTACTTTCAATATAATTGAAGGTCATCTGGGCCCATTTTGCCAACACTGGAAATGTGGCACCATGTCATGTTCACAAAATGAAAGTATGCAACACACAATGTGTACTGCAGTGTGTCCTGTACCTGGCCTACTATTTCAGGGATGCCTAGGGCTCGGTCTATCTCCTGCAGAGCGATGACATCAGCAGTGTTGAGCAGAGAGTCCAGCTGGTCAAGAAGCGCTCGTTCATCACTCGGGCCCTCGCTGTTGGCTAGGGGACCCAGCAGCTCTTCCAGGGGGTTTCCAAACTGGTCCCTACCACAACAAATGACACATGAGATGTTTATTCACAGACGCCATTAATTGCAGCTTCTAAAGTTTGGTCACATAGCTGAAAATTTTTTTAACAAGGCTGGGACAAGTGTGGAAGCTTTACCTGTTCAAATTTCTCTGTGGTCTATCCATTCCCATAGAGTCTGGCCAAGAGGGAGACTGAGGAGGGGGTCCATGTCCACCAAACCGGTTCATACCCATATTGCCTTCATTGGTACCTGCAAAGGTAAAAATGCATAATGTAGAATCAATTTAGTGTGGGAACAAAACTATCCACCAGTCAATTCAAAGAAAAAGATCCCCATTATTTATAGTACTAATATTTCTACAACTAACAATAACAATAACAATAACAATAATAAAAAGAAGAAGAAGAAGAAGAAGAAGAAGAAGAAGAAGAGCAACAACAACAACAATAATGATAAATTTTTTTATGGTAAGAGGCAAAAAACAATTGTGCCAACTGAATCATTTTGTTTTAAACAGTAAAAGATTATATGTCATATGCAAGTGATTGTTACATCAGATTATGCTGAAATCAAGGATTTTCAAATTTTAAGTTTAAGCATTTTTAAAACTTTCAAAACTCTGTGTAAACTCTGGACTCTACAACTGAGCGATGTGACCTACCCATATCCATGAGCTGCTGCTGCAGCATAGACCTGGTGTTCCCAGGCACGCTGTTGGAGCGGTTGATCATGGGTCCTGACACTGGACCAGAGCGACCCATGCCAGGCTGCCCAGGTCCGCTCACAGGGCTGCCAGTGGAACTTTGCATACCCCAGTCTCCTGGTGCTGACATGGGAGGGCGCTGAGGCATTCCCATTCCTCTTCCCATTCCTCCTCCTGAACCACACAAGACCATATTCAATGAGTGTATCATCAATAAACGTGTGAACATTGTCAATACTGGAACCTTTCAAAGAAGGTGGGCTCAACTGCAGACTGAAAAAAACATAGTAATTAGGAAACAAATATTGCTATCTACTCTGTGGGACCACAGTCTTTATAAAAGGCCAAGCTGTCTGGGGCAAGAAAAAAAATAAGTGCTCAAATTACTTGTTGTATTGCCCCGTGGTGAGCACACACCCATGCCTCCTGGAAAGCCATTTGGGACAGCACCAGTTCGGAAGGGAGCATCCATGTTCTCCTGTTTGACCAGCGTGGGACAGGGGGCATTCCTTCTCCCGGCAAGCCCTCCTCCTACTGCTCCCTCTCCACCCATGGGCTTGGCATCCATGGACAAGGCTCTTTGATAGGCCCCGCGCTGAGCAGGAGGCATGGGGCCTCTCTCCCCCTCTGAAAGATACATAATACCAAAGTTAAACTCCAGATCTTTACACATTTAGGTTAATATTAAGAGTGGCACTGAAATGGGAGTATGAGCAGTCTAACACTTCATGCAAGACTTGGAAATGATTCTCACTTGCCAAACGCCAAGGCTGACATGGTAGCATCTTGGCTGTGCACACTCTGTGTTTTGTTTTGGTACATTGCAGCTCGACTCAACTCACTAAGAGTCAGGAGGGGTTTCGGTCTTGTAGATATTACCTGTTTTTATTGTTGTTGTTGCTGTTGGTATCACCTTGATCAAAGTTTCAAGTGAGTTGGCTGATACCAAAAGGTGGTGTGAAAACACTGTGGACATGTGATTACGCAGCTAGAGTGATCTCATTATCTGAGGTCTAGTGTAGGATTTTCCAACTGCCCTGTTTTCCCACCAGCTTTCATTTCCAGCCATGTCTGAAAACAATGTGTGCCCTCTTGCTGAAACAAACACCCACAAACTGAGAATCAAGAACATCAACCATTTAAAATCCTTCATTGTTCCTGAGTTTGTGTCAAGTGTAGATGATGTCCTGGCAGTTAAACACTGCATCAGTTAGAGATCCCACCTACATGTAGATAGTACTATCTGCAGAGGAAGATGAAATCCAGAAAGGTACCTACAAAAAGTGTTTTGAGTCCAGTTGACCTGCATCATGAAGTGGAAATGAGGCTTTTGATCACATGATAGTCTCAATTAGACTGGCTGATTTACCATGTAAACTGTCAGGCACATTTCCTGGTTTGTTTCCCACTTCCTTCCCTGCTCTTGAGTCCGGCTCTGGGTAGAAGCCAGAGTTATTTCTTGGGACACCAAGAATAGTCTCTAGGGTTTCCGTCTGAACCATTTAGAGAAAACAATGATTAGAAAACAACTTTTTAACAGGCATTTTACACTGCATCCCAAAAAACTGCCGTTTTAATGCAAAGATCCTTACCTCATCAGAAGGCTCCAACTTAACCTTTCCATCCATGCAGTGGGGGTCAGAGCTGGTGACCCCGACACCCTGAGCCCCTCTCCCCTCCAGCTCCTCCAGCTTTGGCTTGATATCACCACCTTCTTTAGAGTCATCTTTATTGAGGAGGTAGTGAAGAATGGCGTGGGACTTCTCTTTCTTAGGACTGTGCTGCTCCTGCTTTGATTCTGATCCCCTGGCCCCTCCTGTGGCGATGGGCCCAGGCTCCGGAGCCCCTGAGTCTAAGCTGCTTTTCCCAGTGGCCTCGGCTGTGATGCGAGCCACCTCATCAGGAGTGTTGCCATTCTGCAAGAGCTTGTGGAGAATCTTGTGCTTCTCCTGTAATGACTGACTTGATAAATGTCCTGTGCTGCCGGAGGAGGACACAGTGCCATGATTCCCACTCGTAGAGGAGGACACTCCTGTTGAGGAAGAGGGACTGGTGACGCCGGCTGTTCCATCTTTCGCCTCAGGTGTGGAGCTGGGTCCAGAGCTTGGTGCATGATTAGACGGCACCAGGTCATCTGTAGGAGAGGTAAGTAGCTGAAGAAGCTTCTTGTGGCACTTGTTGTCAGGAACCCTGCGGCTGGATTCTCCCCCAGCTGGACCCACCTCCCTGCTGGCCTGGCTGTCTGGCTTCTCAGGTGGGCCCTCGCTGGTGGGAGTTTGTGGGTGCTGCTGAGACTGCTGCTCTCCTCCAGTCCCCAATGAACTGCCTGGGCTCTTGGAGTCAGAGTAGGTTGGGAGTTTACAGGGTCCTGCTGCTGCCTGGTTGGTAGAGTTGATGCTCGGGGAGCTGTCAGGCTTGTGGTGGGGAGGGGAGGTGAGGGGAGAGGGCATCGGATTGCCTACTCCCTCACTAATAGCTTGGAGGGCATTCAAGGAGCTGCTGGAGAAGGTGGTGCCTCCTCCCCCACCTCCTGAGTTACCTGGGTGACTGGAGCTCATTGGAGAGTTCATACCTGCAAAGCAAACAACAACAGAAATACCATCAATCCATGCAGTTACAAACACTAGAGCTGGAAAATGTGTAATTTAAGTTGTGATGCTACACCCAATTAATTTGCATTATATACTTTGCTTAAAGTTCTGGAAAAATAGTTTGGTTATTACCTCCAGGAGAGAAGGGGCTGGCACCCATCTTAGGGCTTCCTCTGACTCTGGGTGAACCCATGACGTTGTGTGGAGGGTTTATACCTGGACTGGCCTGGGGGGGACTGGTCATTCCCATCCCGTAGCCTCCACCTCCATGGAACTGACCCATTTGCTGCTGCTGGTGCTGCTGCTGCTGCATGCCATGGTGGCCCATCTGATTCACAGGCCCCATTTGGTTCATGGAGTTCATGGTGGAGTTCATTGGATGCATAGAATTCATCTGATTCATTTGACCCATGTTGTTCATCTGATGCATGGAGTTCATCTGATTCATCTGGTGCATGGGATTCATCTGATTCATCTGATTCATCTGATTCATTTGATTCATAGGAGTCATTTGATTCATTTGGTTCATGGGATTCATGCGGTTGCCCCCAGTGTACGGAGGCACCCCTCTTTGTGGCATGTTGTTCTGTTCGGCCATGCTGTAGGCCCTGTTCATGCCCATGCCCCCTCCTCCTGGGCCCATGTTCATCTGCTGGTTAGGATTGTTCACACCCATGTTTTGAGGCCTCATGCCCCCGCCCTGATTTCCTCGATAACCATTCTGCTCCCTACAAGAGAACATGGAAAATTACAATAATTAAAAAAACAAAACTAAGTTTAAGCACATAGAACACAATGAGACAATCATGCATTTTCGGAAATATTCTTCTTGGTAATTGTATTATTACACAGCTTTAGCACCTTTGTAGCAGGTGTGTGGAGAGGAAGGAGTGTGGCTCATTGGTGTTGGGATTCCTGCAGAGGTCACTCCTGGTCTGGGCTGTGACTGGGGTACCATCAGAGAGTGAGAAGCGGTAGAGGGGGGTCTCCGCATGGCCGTTATGGAAAGCTGGAGCAGTAAAAGGAGAATTAAAGCTTTCCAAACATAGCTGACATGGGAAAAGCATGTGCACACTGACAACATGAAAAGCAAAAGCTAATGAAACAGCTGGTTGTGGCAGAGACTTCAGCTAAACTACCATACAGCCTGTGATGCGGTCACCACACAGATGTTGAATCCACAACACAAGAGCAAAGAGAAAGGTGTGGTTTAATTTGATGACATGTTGGAAGTTAAAACCACATTGAGCATGTCTTACAAGCACCTCTGTTTTTAGCCTTTTATTCAAGGGGCTCCTTTTATTACTTTATTTAACTTTATTACCACTTTCTGAACAAATTATCCTCTGACATTAATGCACTGACTTTGAATTAAACCAAGAATAAATCTTCAGTCGCTTCTACTGGTAACAAAAGCACTGCATTGTAACTGCTTTGTAATTAAAAGCCTTCTGATGTTCACCGTTTAAAAGCATTTATTGTGAAGCTGACTGATTTTAAGACGGCAGTTACAGCAGTGATAGTCTGGCAAAGAAAGCTTGATCTACGGACAGGAGGCTGCTCTCTGTTTAATATGTCTTGTTTAACAAGACAAAGGGAAACAAAACTCAGACAAAAGAGACTCTTATACAGGGGTTACATCAAGACTGACTCTTAAAAACTGCACTTCCTTTCTTGTCTCCTATATGACGATATAATTTAGAGTAGACACTTTCATGGATTAGCCCTGCTGCAAAGCAGTACCATTAACATTATTATAGGTCAGTGTTGTTTTAATTCACTATTTATTGTGGAAATGATTGGTGGCCTGCATGGTCTGAGCCTCTGTTACACCTCATAAAGTCAGGAGTGTTGTTCATTGAGTCTTATAAATCTGGTGATGTCTCCTGTTATACAGGAGATTACTCATTAATGGCTTGAGCCTCTTACTCATCTAACAAGGGCTGTGTCTCACATACCAAACATTTTAATGAGATGACTTGCACTCTGGTACATTCCATTTATACTTTTATGATTTCTGTTTGATGACAATGCTAAAACCTGCCCTCCTGCCCATAATGATGCGTCATGCCTTTGTCAATGTCTGTGACCATGCTCTAATTCTAGGTAATCTACTCACTCTCAAAACAAGTGTAGAAATGAACTTGCCATTGCAGACACCTGCTAGTGTGTAGATTTACTGTGTACTTACCTTAGTGCTAATATCACATTAACTAATATTTTTGGTCGTGACTTTTACAACAGAGTTGTAAGAGTCGTAGTTGGTATAGTTGGTAGGAAGGCATAAAGCTATTTACCGTCTTGATAATGGCGTTTGTAGGACCACGGTTGTCCTTCACTTCGATGGAGGAACATCTGCATGCAGCGCCTAACCAGGTCCTCCCAGCCTGGACGCATTGTCGTGTGAAGAGAGCTCTGCTGTTCAATTTCAATCAGTTTACCTGGAACAGAAATGTACAATTGGGATTACACAGACAGTAATGACAGTGATGGCGGTGGTGATAAAAAGCGATATGTTTTGAGGTTGTGTGTATTCCGAATACAACATACTAAGAGTATATGGTACATCCCTACATTTTCAAATGACATGGCTTAAAGGGTCTGACACTTTAAGTGGAGACTTCTTTTTAGTGTTTGTTTTAAAAATGGACAAATACAAATCATTAACCAACAAACATCAAAGCATTCGCAGTGGTAAAGGCTGACTGCCACATCGCCCTTGTATTCAAGTGCATTTAAAGAAAAAAAAATCCAGAGGTCATTTTACATAAAAAACTATTACACTTGAAGAAAGTACTTGCACCTTGTAGATAAACCATAGAAGAAACCTACCAGACAATTCATGGCGAGTACTGAACCTCTCTGTCCTCTCTACTGCAATAATTCGTCGTGCCACACAGATCATACATGATTGTAAATCTGAGTAAAAAGACAATGCAATATTATGTCCTTGTTTCACACTGAGGAAGGAAACTGGTTATTCAGAGGCTTATTTGAATTAAATATCTAAAAACACACTGACCAATAAATACAACAGAAGGAATGGCTACAGACTAACTAAAGACAGTCACTGGAAAGTGTAAATAGGTTGTACTTTGAAGCAACTGGTGAAAATATATCCCTAACATGAACAAATGTACATATAAAATGTTGTCATGTGTTTCACTGTTAAATTTACCATCTTTTTTTTAAATTAAAATAACATTTAAAGCTGTAAACCGTGATTTTACCTTCTCCCTCCTCCATCATGGCTCGAGGCTGAGTGAGTGCAAAGCACTGCATTGCCTCATAACGTTGGCCTCCAGGCCTTTCTTCTGACAACCCATGACTTTGACCATGAACAAAGTTCACCAGCATACGACAGTTGAATGTATGGCTTTTCTGCTGGGGTGCATCTCCACCCCACGAAGCCCCGTTTGGTGCTAAGGAGAGAAATAGACAACAGGTGAGGTCTTTGTATACAAATGTATGTGTGTGTGTGTGTGTGTGTGTGCACGTGCATGCAATATTATTTAGATTTAGGTGTTGAATCATTTATCGGTAATGATGTGTTGGAGTAACAGGCTGTGTTTGAGAGTTCATTGGAGTACGAGTGATCTTGAACATATTGTCACCCACACATGTATGAAACCCAAGTCTTACCATTGGATTTGGGCAGATTCTTGTGAAATTCCTCCCTGTCCTCATCATGGATGATGTTGTACACGCTGGTGTTGATCAGCTCCTCCTGCTTGTACTGCAGGTACTGTGTCACGTTGTCTGATACAAATACAATGCTCCCCTCTCGGTTTACCACAAACAGAAAGCCATCCAGAGCCTGAGAACAGCAGGGCCACGCAAATGAAGATTAGAAAGGAGGAAGACTCATTAATGCCAATAACAACATAAAATATACCCTATTTGATTACCAATTTGGCCTTTATGAAAACTAGCTGAACATTTGTATCAAATTTCAGTGAGCAATGACAGTAAAGCACTAGTGGAACAGCAGCTAATTGGTGTCGGTCTTTTGACCCCCAGTGATTGTCCCCAAACTGACCTGTAGGAGCAGCGGTCCCAGATGGTCCTTGTCAATGACCCCTTGACCAGTGGAGGACACATCTGCCTTCTGGACATCATCATCACTGCAAGAGCTCTTTCCTATGGACAGATGAAGCACATCACACTACTGATGAAGAAAACTGAAAATTTAACCACAACAACCCGAAACCCTGGGATTTTTTAAATGTAGATATCTTTATCTTATCTCTCAAATCAAACTTACAGTGCTTTTCGGCACAGTCTGATTAATGTTATTTGGTATCATCTTCCCTAGTTTAACTCTATGTAATTATTTATGACAACCATTCCATGATATCCAGTTGATCGTAGGAGCTGCTCCCCTTACAAAATGAAATAAAATACTTTTTCTGGCCAGCAGGTGGCAGCATGATCTGTGGATGCATGGTTGACATGCCTTTCTATTTTTAAAATCAGCATGTGTCCCAGGCTTTGTTAGATACCACTTTACATAGAAGGGTCATTTGTGGCACTAAGCAGGAGGGCAAATAATATGTCACTAGCTTTATTCTTAATTCTGGCCAAAGTAGCAGCACAAGCAAACAGAAGCTGAGAAATTAAGAGATTTATTGAAAAGAAAGGGACACCTGAGAAACTGAGGTGTAGACCAGAGGAGGGAGAAGATGTGTTAAATGGACAGCACATAGAAAAGAATAGAAAAGAAAAGAAAAAAGAGGCCCTCGATCATTTCCATTCTGTAACTATGGCAACCGGACTACATAACACCCGGGTCAGCCATAGCCAGCTGTGACCCTCTGGGTAGATTCCAGTGTGATTGCTCTCTCTTTTCCTCGCCCATGCAACCTCACATATCTGATCTCAGCCAAGCTAAAACAAGTGTTAGAAAATATCTTTCTTTGTGTTTCCAACCATTTCAAATCTGCAAAATGACTTGGAAAAGGCCAGGGAATAGCAGCAGCCCTCTGTAAGTTCTTATGTCTGAATCACCGGGGTCTCCCACCAGTCTCCCAGAAAGAACCAGGGTTTGACACTAACAGATACACACTGTCACTGAGAGCCTTGAGCCATGAGCATCAAGGGTTGGTCTCAATTGCTGGTATTCATTTGCTCCCAGCAATACACACAACCAAAGTGGCTGTCAGCTTGAAGCACTCGCCATGAACCAAACACACCACTTCATCACTGGCATCATCTTTCCTGCAGAAAGGTACTTAACAAGATTTAGCCTAACTTTATATATACTGTTTACTTCCTAAAACAAATACAGAAAAAACATATGAGTGTTTTATCTGACAGGTGTGAACTGCAGTTATGGTACCTTGCTCTTTGATTTGTCTGATCTGTCTCACGGTCTCCTTGAGGATGGCACATTTGTCAGGCTTCACGTTGAAGCTGTCGATGTTGGAGAGGTTGGCAGAGATTAGCTCAGCCAGCTCTTCGATGTACTTGCTCTCCTGCTCCCTCCGACGCTTGTCACACCTGCTGGGGCGCCAAAGGGATTAGACATGTTACCATGACAACCTTACCTCCTTATGCCCTGTCCGTATTCAAGCCATATGGCCGGGGCTCAGATGCTCTAGATATTTGCTAGCAGCATTCAAACGTTTGGACCAAAGGGGAAGGTATGTTTACGTGAGGCCAGGTTGAAGGAAGTGACCTCATGCACTTGCTGGCATTTACACCAAAAACAGAGGCAGACAAAGCAGACTTGTACATGATTAACACTTGGCAGAGGTAACAGCACTCACCCTAAGCCTGGTGTGTCACAGGTGGAGAGTTTACGTTTGCGGTCGGAGCACAGTGGCTCCAACGAGTTGTCTCCTATGCCACTCATCTTCCGCACATATCAGCACATATCAGCACCTGAAATCATAAACATCATGCATTCATGTATGTATACACACACACACATAGAGGCAGTGCTACATGATCAAAGGGAAGGAACCGAGAGTGTGGTTTTAAAAAATCATGTGTGTGGTACAATCTAATCAAAGGATAAGTGTGGACTGGAAAGTGCCTTCGGCTGTCGTCTACTCAGAAATTATGCCAAATTTAGGTAAACCTTGAAAAATCCCCAAGCTACAGAAGTTACAAATGAAGTGATTTCCAAGGGAAGAGTAGACTGCAGATTCCTACAGATTTATGAGGGAGCACTATCCAGTTAGTAAAGCAGCCTTGGTTCCTGCTTAGTGCTTGATAGGAGTGAAATCTCATCTGTTCCACTGCGAGGAGTGACTGATGATGATGTAGTGATTTGGAGCCTCAGGGGAGATGGGTCATCCTGCGTTCAGCCAGCCTGCCCGCTAGAATGATACCACTCTACTAGCAGCGGCAACACACGTACACACTACGCATACAAACAGTTTCCAGCACACTTACAGGTTCAGGCATGCTGTAGCACAGTCTGCAAGGGAGATGAGCGCTACTAGCTCCTGTCCCAGCAAGGCACATATTCACCAGCCAGCCTCTTTGTTTTGTCTGACTGCATGGGACTGAACGGGCAAAAAATACACACTGCTCAGGCTTGTGAAGCCTACAAACAATCCAGGCGAGGCCCCACTGCACATTTCAGGGACTAGTGAGAATGATCCCTCTTCCGCATTCTCTTTACTCTGCATTCTCCATACTAGGCTACATCCGTTCTTTCTTCCAATAGGTTTTAACTGCCATTTCCCCACCATACCATCCTAAGACAACCCCTCCCTTCTCTCCTTCCCTGGGTGTAGCGGTTCTAGACTGGGGACCCTGCCCTTGTTTTTTTTGCTCTGGCATTGCCCTGAGTCTGACCCCCTCAGAGTTCACGTTAGAGGACAACTCTTTACCCTGCCTCTAAGGTCACTGCTATTTCCTTTTCCCACCCAGACACACACACAAAGGCATAGCGTGCCGTTGTACAGCCAGATTGTTCTACTACAACCCTATGTTGGACTTGTTGTCTGCGTGTGTGAATATGTACACACAAGTGCTCCGAACACAGTGCAAGTTCATTCCAGAGTGAGAAAGTGTAGAGCGAATGGGAGCCATTATGCAACTCCTGCTCCACAAAAGCAGGCTAGGACATGCAACCCAGTCACCCACCACCCCTAGTGCTACTAGAAGAGCACCAAGCCTCAGACACGCACCCTGTGCCATAAATCTGCATCGCATGCTTCTCGTCTGTCTACCTCTCATCACCCCCTCTAAATCTGCCCGTCCTGCTTCGACTGTGACTCTCACCGCCCTCCCTTCTCTCTTTCTTCCTTCCTTCCTGGTTTCTGTCCTAAGGCTCACCTCTGCAGCAGTGGAGAAAGATGACATCAGCCCTCAGTCAGCCACACATCCTGAAAAGGACAAACAGCAGAGCTGGGGGGCTGCTGGGGGTCTTTCTGAAAACAGGGTCTGCACAGTAGTGTTCACAGTCTATGCAGCCTTCAACAAGTTTTATCTAATTTCTAGAACTTTTTAAGGCCATTGTAAATGCAATTTAAAGCATATTTCAGATCCATACTGGCTTTTTACAGTAGCTCTTTGTTGTTCTGCTGTCCCATGAAACTCTAATGCATTTTTAAAGAAAGTTTTAATTTTTTTTGTGCACAGGGTGCATCATGTTTCAAAATGTATCATTTCCTTCTCTAGTCATGGGGAAGCAAAGCTAAAAACCTGCATAAATGTTAACAGGTAAAAACACTGAGATGCAATTTTCTAAAAAAAAAAAAAAAAAAATCTCTTAACTACATAAAACTGCACCAAAACATATGCTACAGACAACTGCATGGGACAATTTACTGGCCTTTTCTTTTTACAAGTCTGTGTCTTCAGTTCACCCATGCTGACATTTTGTACTTTCTTTAAGTTTGACAAGACTCAAATCTGAAAACCGACAACTCAAGGAGGCAACTGTTCTACAGCAGAGTGAGAAAGTGTAAGCAGCAGCCCACCAAAACCACAGTTGAGTCTCAACACGCCTGGCAGTATGCCACTAACCTGAGTCAGCTTCATCTGACGATGTGAAACCTGCTCAGGGACAAGATGAGATGTGCTGTATAAACCATCAGGTACACAAACAGTAGGCGCCAATGTGAGAAATACAACATCTTATTGTTAAAGAAGAAATGGTGTTAATGGTTTATGGACTGTTCACCTGTAGTGTGTGTGTGTGCGTGTGTGTGTATGTTTCTCTGCATTGACCAAATGCTCACCTTGACCAGTACAAGCCCCAGTCAAGCTCCATGCAGGATGTAGCTTTAGTGTCTCAACATCTCCTGAAAATAGAGAGAGACGATAAAAAGGTCATGAACTGTGTTGCCTTTTTGAATGCCTGATATCTCAACATGACTTGATAAAAGCATTGCTCTGCTTCCTGTGAAAAAAGGCAAGAGGTTTTAATATGTTTTTGCTTTCACAGAAATTCATGGGAAAATCTGATTTCTAAAATTGCACAGGAAGCCGCAGCAGATAGCATCCTGTTTGCGTCCTCCCCTCAGTCCGTTCCACTGCGTCATCACTTCCCTTTCCTGGAAATGTGGCCACTCATCCACCCTATTTACATATTCTGTTTATCAGGCTGGTTCCATGTCACCTTGGTTCTTCATCACACATTTTGTGATTGCTGCAGACCATCAGAAGCTTTTCAAGGTTTAGCAAGGTTAGGCTATAAAACACACTGCTATGCCTTTAATTTAAAAAGGTGTTTTTAAGGTTAAAACAATCTGTTGCCAGACAAGCACTTTAGCACCGTTTCAGAAATAATCACTGTCCAAACCAACAAGCCTGAAAGGGATGAAACACATATAACCTGGTCTGTTGCATGATTGCAGAAGTAGGAGTCATGGCAGTGGAAAATAGCTTGGGAGTCATGTTTTGATAAGTGCAAACAAGGGAGTTATGCTGCACAATTATGGCTTTAATGATCATCACAATTATTCATGTCAATATTATCATATATCATATTATTCATCGGAATAATTAAATAATTTTTAAGAGACAAAATATTTTTATCGCACTTTCACATTTGAACTTCCAAGGCACCACTTTCACTTTCATGTTGTGCTACAATCCTGCTAATGTAAAACTCTTTGCATCAAAAAAAGTATTACTCCTCATTAAGAGCGTGTTCTATAGAACAAAATATGGATAAAATGTAACAAAACAAAACAAAACAAAATTAAAATATCCGAGCACTGCTTTATGGTGGCTGTACATTGTTGCTGTTATGAATATTTGAGTTGATCCTTTACAAGGCCAGGGATTCAGTGATTCCATTATAGGCCAAAGAGATAAACAAGAAGGTAGACACAAGTCTAACACACTCTTTGCATATCATTTGTTCTTGCCTAAGATCACTTGCCCAAAATATGAAATACTTTTAAACAACAGCCAATGACCAATTTAAAAAAACTAGCCTTTTGCCTCAGACATTCGATTTTCTGTTTGCCTGTCTCCTTGCTGATGCTACACTTCTACTCTGATCTGCTGCAACAAGGTGCATGCTAAAAAATCTTGACCACCCTCTGGTGGCTGGCTGTTAGTTTAGGAAGATTTGATTTGATGCGCAGCAGAGTTTTTAAGAGCGGGGCATGCATTTTAAATGTCAGAATTACAGTTCAGATCCTATTCATTTAACAGTGGAAGCCAAAATCATGACTGAGATTAATATTCATTTAGCTGTTAATTTTTAAAAGCTTCAGATTCTGCCTTTCCAGACATCAATTCAGATTCAGTTTTATTAGTCAGCTTAACCCACAATACAGTATGTCAGTATATGTTTGTGTGTGCATGTGTTATCCTCCACCACAGACCACTGATCACATCAGTCCTAAACGCTGGGCTGCTACTGAGCTAATGCTGCAGCTGAATAATTTAACACAGAGAAAGAGAGAAAAGCGTTCCCTTCCTGTCAACTGTCCAAACATGGTTTAATAATTCTGAGGCGACTCTTACCAACACCAAGACAACAAATCAACCAATTCCAGAAACTAAAGTGAAAAAGCAACGTCTAAGTATTTCTGGACATTTTTTTTTGGCATTTTAATTTTGATGTATCATCAACTCTCATTTATGTTCAACATTATTGTATAACTCAGTTCATCTCTATGTTTGCTAGCTTTGTTACAGACAAACAAATGCCACAAACACACATGTCTCTTCTGGACATGAAATATAATTCACACCAGGAAGTATGAGCACTCATATGAATGTGGACCTCAGGAGGAGGAGGAGTCATGGCAGGCTAAGCAGAATACAGAGGGGGGAGGAAGAGGGTGAACAGGGAGGGGGAGGGGAAAAGAGAGGAGAGTCAGTGCACTGAGATAAATTGTGCTCAGTATCATAATGGGAGACGCTGGTAGGAATGCTTGTCTTTGGCAATGAAACGGTTCCTACACAAATTTTTCTGGTCAGTCACAAGCTGCTCTGAAATAAAAATACCTCATTTTAAATATCTTAAATATATATCTCATAACAAATTGGAAACTTCTCATGGCAGTACCAATAAAAACATATATGTTAGATTGCAAAGCAATAACATGTAAAAGTGAAATCTGTCACAAAACAGAATGTTGCATGTATTTTATGCTGACCTCATTGTTAAGAGTAATTATAGGTAGGGCTGGGCGGTATGACCAAAAATGTATATCACGGTATTTTTCAAAATTATATCCGTTTCACGGTATATGACGGTATTTTCTTTTTTCATGCACGACTGGCCCAGTCGTGCAATAAAGGTCATGCTACGCTTGCAAAACATAGCGGCAAACGTACGTAGCGGCAAATGTATGTACGCCGCTACGTACGTTTCCGCTTGCTGTTCCCAACGTTATGTACGCTACACACACACACCGGTATTGGGGTATCTGAAAAATTCATATCATAAACAAAAAAAACACTGATATTCGGTATGAACCGGTATACCGCCCATCCCTAATTACAGGAGTAAAAAAACTTAAGTCTTAGGAGTTTGTGGATGTCAGGTCTGTTTTGAAAGAACACCTAGAGTTTTATGGCCATAAGCTCTCTTTTAGTCAAGCTCCAAAATCACTTCCCTTATGCTATATTTACTTGCTACCATTTTGGTTGAGTGCACAAATTCTAAATACATATTCTGAGAAATTATAAAATTACAGTGGTGCAACCCTACATCTGTCAGTCATGACAGATATAGAATGATAATGACTATTTAGAGTGTGATTTTTCCCTGTTTTGTGCAGCATGGAGTAATGGTGTTACCTGACATTTTTAGGTAGTAGTAAATGAGTGAACAAGACAGTATTTTAAACTACATCTCAGTGTTGGGTGTACTAGCAGCCATTTAGTAGAGGTACTTAGAAAATAAAAGTTACTTGAAGCATTTCTAGATATGGCTTTAGAGGAGTCAACATAAGTGGCACCGGCTGCTCAGAGAAACTGACAGCAGACAAGTACAGAATACTGTAACTGAAGTCAGTATTGCAGTAGTAAATCCAATTATGTCTTGTGATTTACTCTTTTCTTTCTACTTTATCACTAACAGACTCATGAGTGACATAAGCGAAATATTGCTTGTGTTTTATCTTAAAAGATAATAAATAGATAGCATTAGGTACTTGACTAAAGCACTACAAATATAAATATAAATGTATTCTCTCAGTTGTAAGTTCAGTATCAAAATGTCAAAGTCAAGAAGTCAGGAACAATACTTTTAATTTGGAAATGACTACACTGTGACAGTGCTTCTTTTAAACTGGCATTAATTTAGCCTTTAGTGACTTTGCTTGTTCAGCTGTTCAAAGGTCACAATGGGTAGTGAGGAGGCAGATAGAATACCATGTATTAAAAACCCTGTTGACTTTACTGGGTTTTTCTCTCTTATGTCTTCATCACAACTAACAGTGAACGGTGCAGTCACTCCTGTACCAATAAAAAAAAACTGCTAAAAAAATACTGTATTGTATGATGTCAAATCTCCTGTATCAAACATAGTTCTACCCATAGTGAGGAAATAAGAGGAGGAAGCATCTCCAAGGGCTATCATTCATTGATTCACAGGGTAAGCCTACTCACAGGTCTTACTTGAATCATTTCAGCGATTCAGCAGCCTCAGTGAGTGACACGGGAGCTGGGAAGATACAAACATGCAATTTATGGGAACTAGTGTTGCTTAAATTGGCAACTAGTGTTGCCTTAAATTAGCCAATAAATTAGCTGACTTTGTAACACTAAAAGGTGCATGCAGCAGATTTTAAGGACTGGTATGCTTGGTGGGAGGCTATGATGAAACTGAGGTCTGTTTGCAAAAACTCTCTGATTAGTTCCTATTTAAATGTTATTTATGTAAAGGAAATACAAGAGTGAAAAGCAACTTGTGTAGTTTGGTTATTGTACACCCATATGATGTAAGCTTGACAGCTCATCACCACTGGATCCTTGTCATAGTTCTACTGAGTTTTGTATGTAAAGATCGTGCAGTCTTCTGACTGAGGCAAATTTTGTTTTCCAATCCATTTTTGTCTTACAGATAATGGTCAGGAGATTACACAAGTAAACCTGGTACTAATTAACACGGCGCTTTGTCTAAACAATAAAGTATCAAATATTCTCATAATCATAAAATAACAAGTAATTTACGCTATTTCAATACACAAACATTTGGCAAAAGGCCAGAGCGGCAGCAGTGTCAGTCCGTCAGTCAGGACCAGAATAGTGTGGAGGACATTCCTGCTCAGCCTAAAATAAAGCCTGCAATCTGAGCTCCCTGAGACAATGAGTGGCAGGCCCGACAATAAACACTGGCCAACCCAAAACAAAGATCAGACAAAGTGGGGCACGCATACACACAATTACAGACCCCCAGAAACACACCCAAAGCACATGTGTCCAAACTAATTCTACTGTAGTGCTCCGAGTCAGAAACAGCTAAAGATTTGAGGTTGTGGATAAAAAAACAATGCAAAATACTAAAAACATATCACAGTCTTTCCTTTCAAAATCATGGCAGACATGAGCTACCAAAAGAATTTAGCATTGTTACTTTAGCCCATGCAAACACACATAGACAGGACACACAAATGCACACACACACACAGATACCACAAGGTAATAAAGCAACAAAAGGTGTCTACTTGAGTTTGGGACATCAAGAGCAAAAAGGAAACAAAAGGACAGAATGACTTCCTGTTTTTTTTCAAAGAACTTCTCCACCTCCTGTTGAGCATGCAACTACTTATGTGCTGGGTGAAGTGCAACTGGAGCTCATGTCAACCCCAGCCTCAGTGTCTTTATTCAAAAACAAATTATTGGTGATTTTGATAAAATACATGGCTGAATTAAAATACTGACTCTTTAGACCTATGTACTGGGCCCTTTGGTACTTAAGCTATGAATTAAGTTTTTGAAAGTCAAATAAAAAAAGACAATAAAATATAAGATATGAAACACCTTTATACCCACACTCGGTTCAGTTTTGAAGCCTACATGAAGAAAGAAAAAAAAAGGGGGGGGGCAATTTTGAAATAAGAACACTGAGCTAAACACACTGTTTTAATGTTAGTTAGTGCCAAGCTCTCTGTACAAGCTGTAAGGTGAGCTGCCTTTAGAACTGGTTTCAGGTTTAACAGGCTTAGAAATGTGTTGTCTATTCCAACCAACGCATTGTTTTTTTGTCTTAAGTTCAGTACTGTCTATGAGTAGATAACAAGGAGCAGCTCGTGGAGCTTGTTACCTACATCAACTGCGCAACTTTGTGCAGCTGGGTTTTAATACCTATGGCCAATACATTAATGAATAGATAGGAAGTAAGCACCCATTTTCAATAAACTTCTGTTGGAGGAAATGATGAAACATGTCATCACAACATATATTGACACATCAGTGGGTTAAACACAGATGGTACAGGGTGGTGGCAGACCTTCATCATATGACCTGGCTCCATTAGCTGTGAAGTATTAGCCCAGTGAGCTCCGTTAGGCAAACACACTGCAAAACTCTGCATCCCACTGCCTGCTAACAGCTAAATGTCTCTTCTTGCTAATTTGCTGATCACATTGTGACATTATCACTGAAAAATATTATTAATAATAATGCAAGAAAGAGCTTGCTCCCAGACTTTGACAAAAAAAATTACAATTCCATTTCTGTAACAGTGCTGTTGTTCACATTTTTTACATTCATATGTATGTAACTGTAAGTCACCACATATTGGTGTTACAATGCCTGGCAGCCTAGCAAGGCAATCCTGCGCCTGCAGTGAAGCTGGGTTTGGGACTTTAGAAAAAGCATGCTTAATTTGAACTGCATTTATTTCCAGAACAGTGCGAATGGAAGAGGAATTTTCATTCATTTTTGCTCTTCTGACAATGCTTACATGAAAACCTGAGGCTGTGGCACACAATGCATTAGATCTATAATAACATCATTAAGATTTAACTGGTTTTCACAGCAAGAAGATCCAAATATGATTTTTTTTCATCCAAGGAAAATGTTTTAAAACTGCCATTTGATCAAGTCCATTAAATATTGCCATGATTTAATGATGATAATCCTCTACTACTGTCTAGTTATATAGGCTCAAGTCTCTTCCTATATAAAATCTTAACTACTAAAAGGGGAAAGGTTAGCATTGTTGACAGCGTACTTCTCTAGACCAGTAGTATCCTTTCATTTACTCAAGTTGAAACAAAGTGGTGATTACTGAATGTACATTTATCTAGGTTCATTTCATACTTAAACCAGCCACTTCGTGCAAACTTTATGCAATACTGACTACATTTTGAAAGTTTTCTTAAATGTGTTTGAAAGCGCCTGTATTTTACACAGTGGGGGCAAAACCGTTGCTAAAAATGCTTTCCATAATTTTTATTATTTTCTATACTATATACATCAATACATAGAACAATCCTTTTGCCCCAGAGGCATCCTGAAAAAAGATGTCTGCTCATCTAAAAACAAATTTTCTATACCAGTATAGGCTTACATAACTTGCTTATATCTGTAACAGAGAAAGAGGAACATCTGTTTTTTTAAGGTATTGAAAAATTCTTAATAATTTTTTTTAATATCTCGGTACTGCCCAAGTCTAGCTGGTGAATACTGCTTATTAGCCATTTTCCTGCCAGCATAACACAAGTATTTAATAAAACATTGGCAAAACCAGAGCAAGAGGGTTTGAAGGCAAGATGGAGAGTGCTGCCGCACAATGAGACTCAGAGATGGGGATAACGATGAGGAGGACATATGTCAAGCATGTGTGTGGCATGTGTGTCAAGTGTGGATTTGAAAAAGTGAAGCTGTAAATTGTTCAACGAAAGCCTTCATTTAGGTGCCAAGGCAGCTGTGAAATTCCACCAAGGCTAAAAAAACCAGACTGAAACACAGGCTATGTCCCTCCCTTCTTTTGTCTGAACTGAGTCTGAGGATAGAGCAAGATGTTTTGCCTCCTAATTACTCTGCATACTTTACTTTTAACGCAGAGGTCCATTCAAACCATGTCTGAGTTGTAAATCAACATTGCCAAAAATAAAAACAAATACAAAAGCAAGTATTTTAAATTTTGTTCTACCAAATTCATTTACTTAGACAAGTCTTAAAATGAAAAGGCTCAACAAGCAAGACTGATTTAGAGCTCATGATAAAGTCACACAAAGGAGCCGTTCTTGGTGGAATAACCCACACCTTTCAAAACCATGGTAGTTATGTAAATGTGAGACAAGAGAGGTGGAGCTGGTATAACAGACAGAAACATGTCCTGACATAAGCTGTCTGAATTTTTTTAGAATTTCAGAAAAGTTTCAGCAAGAGGTATTTGAAGAATCTATATGGAATGTTCAATTCGACTGACAGATAAAATACTTAAATATGAAAGAAACATAAGAGTGTAAAAGGTCAGCTGTATTCTGTACATTTAAACAGTGTCCAAACTTAATTTATGTCAGGCATTAACTAAGGGAAATAAATCTGGGGTGAATTATAAAATAAAGTACCGCTCAGTCCATCTGTGATTCATTTACACTAACTGCAAAATAACATACAGTTGGAATTTTCTCATAAAAAGATATTCACAATACCCCATAAAAAAAAAAACAAAACAAAAAAAAAACGGTAGATGTATAAAAACACAACAGTGCTATTTGTCCTGGTGTTTTTTTCCTTAACTTGCAGTGTACATGATGTCTATAGATGAATGTGTTGAGAGAGATGGTACAAGGCAGAGTATTGCCTTCACAGAATTGCTTTTTGTCCTAAAGAAAACATCCCCCACCCGCACTGAGCTCACACAACATACACAGAGCTCAGACAGACTGTGTGTGCATCTTCTCATTTTTCTCACACAAACTGCAACGTGTAGAAAAACCAGAGAAAATAAATGAAGGTGGAAACAAAGAGACGGCAGATTCCACTGTGTGTGTATGTGTGAGTGCGTGTCACATGCATCTCCTACAACAATCCATCATCAATACAGACAAAGAACAGAAAAGAACGGGAAAGAAACCACACGGGCACATATTTAACCAGCTACCTCATCACATAGCACCACTATTATGCTGCATCTCCAACAACACCATTATTTTTACAAGCTCGATATGTTAGTGTTTATGACGAGGTGATAAAAGTGAGGACACAATGTTGTCCAGAGGAGACCTTGCGACCAAACAAAATGCAGGCGGCTGTGATCACACAAGGCTAATATTATGTAAATTAGTTCATTAATCAATGGTTAAAAAGCCTTTTATCTGAAGAGCCAGAGAGCCAGAGCCTAATCAGCTGCCACGCTGCCCAGTCTGATAACACACATCTTTACTAGCAACACAAATCTGTAGTCTTGTAGTCTTAGATAATTCAGAGTAAAGATATGTCAACCCTGTGATAACTTTTAGCAGTTTTTGTAAAAATGACTTCACCTTGACATTAAAAAGACTGTGCCTGGTTAACTTTGCTTCTCAAAAGCAGCGTTTGTGTACACGATTCAACTGTGCCATTCAGTAAAAAAACAGATATTCATTTTCAGACCGCAGCCAGGCTCTGACAATTTTCTCTCTTCCCTCTCTCCCTTTTGCTCGTGTCTTTCCTCCCTCTCTCTCTGTGCTCCCTCCTCCTCCCCCCTCCCCCTCTCCCCACCGTCCCTGTTGGATTGGTGGAGTAAACACAGGAAGAGAGCGGGCTCTGTTCCACCACGCCAGAGCTGGGGCTGGGCGTTCCTGCAGAGCTCCTGCACTGGGGTCAAAAGTTTACTGTGGTTTTCATTTCACCTTTCTTCAGCCAATCACAGCGCCACGCTGCCGCGCCTGAACTCTGACCCCTGCAAAGAATTCCACTCAAAAGATGGTCTGACGCCAGTTTCACAACTGCACCCCCTCCCATCTCCCTTTTTCCCCTTACTACTCTTTTTCTCTTTCTTTCTTTCTTTCTTTCTTTCAACTGGCCAGTTTCATGTGTTGACAGAGTCTAGATGAAAAAGATTTCAGAAATAAGGTATAAAGAGAAACACAAAACAGGAGCAGAATTTGGGGTTTTAATACTGACTGTGCTCTTTAAGAAAACTATTACTGGCCGCTTTCTTTTGTCTTCCTGATGATATAAAGCTAAGCATGACAGAATAAAAATAAATAAATCAATAAATAGATATTATTTGGAAATTTTAGAATCCCAAGGATCATATTAACAGTATGACATATAGGTAGAGAGGCCATTTTAGTTTTGTTAATTTGTTTCAATTGCAGTGCAATAACACCATAGAATAGCAAATTATTACGAACACAGAACATAAACCAGCTCTTATACAGTTGACAAGATCTACAACTCTTCTCCTTTAAATATCTTCATCTACAATGCTTTACAGAGTCCACCACACATTCTGCCAACCACATGCCGCTAAGTTCCAGGTTAACACTATTAAAATTGTGTTTAAATGACTTATGAGGACAGGCGAGCTTACAGGGGTCACAAAGACCAAGTGCTGAAAGACGGAAAGAGAAGGTAAAAGGCGGGGGGGGGGGCGTGAGGCTCTGCTGGGCTTGTATCACAACACTCAGGAATCTGTTTAAGAATCAAATCAGAGTTGCTCAGTGTGATTGGACACATGTAGACACATGCTGAGCCATAATCCAACTGTGGGTTTGTTTTTGTCTTGATGACACTGCAATCTGCTCCCATTGGCTAAGTGATTAAGCTCGCACTGCTAATCAAGGCCCTCACACAGTAAAGGAGCGGGCAAAGGACAACACATGATGATCAAGCTGGCACACTCTGGTCTCTCCTTCATGGTGCCTTCTTTGTAAAATATCAATTAATAAATGCAAATTCAGGATCAATATTCCTGCAGATCCAAACACTGGTCTAAGTGAGATCAAATCTGATTGGTTCAGAAAGGCTGCCTAACTGTGAAACCAAAAGTATGAACAAAAGAAAATATACCTAAGTCTGACATTTTTTGTCAGGGCTTCTTGCTGTAAGGTGACATGGACACAACTTTGTCAAATTAAAATAGCTACCTTAGACAAACCATTTTGTTGTAGTTTTCTGCACTGTCAGTCCATTCCATTGCCAAGCTTTTCAAAAAATCTGTATCTAGCATGCAATGAATAGCCTCAACAGATTAATACATTAAAATTGCTTAACATATTGTGTGTCTAGTTGGGGTGACCAAAATATTGATCAACATTTAAGGCAACTAGTTGTGCAGCCTTCAACAAATGACACATCCAAACGGATCACCATAAAGGCTTCCTGCAATATGAAAGAAAAAATTCTATAGGGTGTTTTTATTAAAAAATGTTAGAAATAGTATGTATGAAAGAGTGAACCTTGTGTCCTGCGCTGACTGTTTTGGTACGTTACATATGATTTATGAATATGCTCTGTTGAAGGACATATAGTGAAGCTTACAAAACCATATGTTTGACTTAATGTGCATAGTGCCAATACACACTTATTCTGCCCAACTCACTGTGTTTTTGGCTCCTGTAACAAAACTCTAAAACTCTGCCATCTCTACTTAAAAACCAAACTCATAAATTATTCTTAATGAATGTTTAGTGTTGGACATAAGGAACATATTAGTAGCAGGGTAGAATTTAATTTTAGGTTTGTGCTAATTAAACGGGGACCCTAACTTTGTCTATTTTAGTCGTACTGCTGTCATACAGAATCACTTGTTCCAGGACAGCAAAAGCAATCAAATGAGCATATATGTATTTGTGCAACAAAGAAACAAGCCGAATGGAAACATAGTAGTCTCTTGCCAAAGGTTGAGCCCTCTCAACACAAAAAAACTGGACCAAACAAACAGTCAAATTATGTGAGTGTTGTTTGGTAAATAAACTACTGCATCAGTGCAAAGTCTGATGTGATGTGGCAATGTCAGGAGGCAAGTGTTGGGCTCGGCTATTCTGGGGACAACGCTAAGCTCCAGAGCAGAAACCTTTTGATTGGAGTGTTGCCTTAACGACAAGCCACATACACAGGCTGACGTCACCTGACAGAGTGAAGCGCAGTAATGGTGAAACTAACATTTTCCACTTTATCCTGAACTATGGAAAAAAATATGTCCAATTAAGAAATAACTACTGCTGTTAGAAAAGGGGATAATAATAAATTATATGACAGATGCTGTGCCAGTGTTGACATGCTATAGTGCGTCTGGAGCCTTTAACGATGATGTGTAAGTCTGTCATTCACAACTTGACTTCTCTATGAACTTGAGGCTACAATAAAGCAGAAATTGCGCTTGTGGAAAATCAGAATGCCGTCAAGTACGGTGTTGTGAGCAAATGTCTGCACATTTACTGCCACTTGTAGTAATTTTATTAAAATTAAAAGGGCTTTGAAACTGTAGGTGAACTTTAAGATAGCAGGCACTCAATGCTCTCACACACTCTGTTTGCATAGTCACATACGTGCAAATATCCTCTTACAACTTGCAACTGCAGTGCCATGCCTGCCACAGCTGCCTCTAAATCCAGACAGACCCAGGAACCTCATCCCACAGTTACATCTGCCCAACATCAAAAAATTTTATTTTGGCAATGTTAAGAGAGATAGAGGAACACAATGTAAACAGAGGAAATAAGTGCAACCAACCACTATAAAACTGAACTATAGATGATAGTCTTTACAGCAAAAAAAAGTAGGATTCTTAAAAATTCTGGGACAAAGCAGTGGTCAAGGTCAAAACGCCTTTTTGTTTAAGTTTCTCACAAATGTTTAATTCTTGTGTATTTGATGTACTCAGAGTATAGATTTAACAAGAACACTGGAGAAGAGGGGGAAAATAAAGAGAGCTTCCATGCAGCAGTTGAGAAGTTCAACCAGAAATGACAGTGTCCCTTTTCTCCTTCCTTTACTAGCCTCTCTTTCTCCCTTCTTTACACTGAATAACAGACAGAGAGAGCATCTGGTAGCAGTTATCTCACAAACCAAACTTTTTTTTCACCCTTGCTGTCTCTCCCCCTAAGCATTTTTTATAAAAGGGGGCCCTAAACAAAACACAAACAAGGTCTTGCTAACATTTTACAATGGTAACAAAACTAGGCCAGGGAGCTACCCTCCCACTGGCTTGTTCAGGTGAACCCATTTTACGAGCATTCTTCAGCTGGGGGAGCGAAAGTTAAAGGGGGAGTTGAAGTTAAAGAGGAAGGGCAAGCAGGGGAGGGGGGACAAAGCTCTTGGCACCCCCTTCCCTAATAAACTCTTGCCTTCATCCAATCAACGAGGACTACAGAGAGCGAACTGTTCCAAAACCTTGCTGGTTATAAACTGGAATTGGGTGCCATGATTGCTTCAGGCTGCCCGTTTGGCTTGTAGACGTGTGCATGGCTCACATATGGCGTAGCTTACCTAACACTTGGGTATAACCTCAAAGTTGAGGAAGAGGAGACAGAAGGGATGAATGAAATGTGACTTCAAATAGAGTCAGAGTGCAAACTGCACCACTTGACTTGGGACTCAGCTGTCTGGCTTCCTCTAAATAGTGAATAAAAATCTGGTTTCAGATGCTCTCATCTCATATTCTCACTCTCACTTGTTTGGGCAAAGTAGCTGTAAATATTTTAGCAGTGGAAACACGACTGTCTTGTCGAGCAGAGTTTTCTATAATTAGCCTTACAGGGGTAGGGAGGAAAAGCAAACCTACCTGTTGAGTACTACCACACCAGCACACCAGTGTGTGGTATCTGCACTTTAGCAAACACAATCTACAATAGGGATCCCTCTCACTGCATGAGTGACCTTGAGATGAGGGGACTACACAAGACGTTTTACACATTGTGTGCTGACTGCAGGAAACTTTTGTATTCTTAAACCATGATTGTAAGAATAGCTTCCAATGACACATCAGAAACAAGTCTAGATTGTACTAACTAAAGCCTCAGATAATGAACAACTAACAAATACTCTAACTTTAACTGGAAACCGGCCAAGGCATATCATAGTAAAACTTAAGACAAAATTAACACCAAGAAGAAAATTAAAGATGTGCTCTTCCCCAAAATTACAAGTATCAATTAAAACTAAAGGAGTAATTTCTTGAACATATACCACATGATCAGTCGACATTTACAGTACTAGTACTAAAATTTCTTGGCTTCTCTTTAGGTACACATGCTGACGAAACACTGTAAGTATGTCATCTATTTAGACATCAGAGATGCAAAAAATGTAGCTTGACAATGACAGATAAGAAGCGGTTATCAAAAAGTGGCTCCACCAGACAAAAGTGGCATGCTGCTCTTCACTTATTTTTCTCCCTTTCTCTGGCAACAGCCAGTTACAAGCAGAAAATTTGAACCAATAAAAGTGAAATCATGTAGCACAATGAAAGTCGGATAAAATGTTTTGACATTTTTCTGAAAGTTTTAATTATTTAAAACATTACATTTTGTACACATTTCAAATATATATGAAAACTTTGTAAGGAAATAACTGCTAAGTTTTCAAAGAACCCCCATCTGATACGACTGTACTTTTGAAAGTTTTTTAAAGTGATGAGCATTTGCTTGCGTGCTTCCACTGTCTCTCTCGGAGGGCATCAGTGGTTGTGCCACACCAAAAAAAGGAACAAAGTATCTTTTGGCTCACTTGGCTTTGGCAGGAAACGTACCATGACTTTTTTGTGCTGCATTCGTGCTGCATTTGTGATATTTAGTGATTTAAATTTGATTTCTTTTTTATTAAAATCTGCAACACAGTGTGTATTTCCTGAATCCTAGAAACCACAAGTCTCCATTTGACTTCTCTCTAATGAATTAGAGGACAAAACAAGAAATGAACAGGAGTTTGTTTACGCTGCGTCCAAAAGTGGAGTTTACTTCAGGCTTCCTTGAACTGATTGAGATGTGTGCTGGCTGAACCGTAAAGAGTATAATGGATAAG
>JAPZDY010000012.1:22419457-22440562 GCA_029783645.1 Ctenochaetus hawaiiensis | reverse complement strand
ATGAGGCTCTTTCACGATTCAGGCTCGGATGACTGCAAGACAAACTTACTGTTACAGTGTGCACAGATAGGACTGCTGTCACTAGCAACACCTAAACACAAGCCTTTCAAAGCAGAATTTTGCACTGTTACTTAGCCTGACTGTTTTGCATTAATGCCACAAAGGTCTGGGGAGGTAATGACAGTTCTGGATCGACATGTTTGAAAAAAGTAATTCTAGCATGCCAAGTTTTGTGCAAGCTTTTCATAAAAGGGCTAATATCTGTATGTATAACAGCATTTTACGTAAACTACTGCAAATGGTCAGAGTGCTTTAAGTGTCTCTCACAGTGGTTTTGAGCAGAGCAGCTTGGGAGAGTGATTTCTCATATGTCGACATAATAAAAAAGAGAATAGATCTTGTCTGTCACTGGCTTATTTCTCAACCCTGATAATATTCACCTGTCAATTATAACCACATAGATATCTAATCTAAAGTCAGCAGCTGATTTTTGGATAGAGAGCTAATTGGAGTCTCATCCAGGAACTGAAAAGTGCATCTCAAACATCTATCATGCAGGAAGCTGAAACAGAAGACAGTGAGGGTGACACTGAAGAGGAAAAGGAAAAAGATTGCATTTATTAAAACCAATCTAATGGGTAAGCACAAAACACTGGCTACTGGTGTTCAAATGAGAACTTGACTAAAACGTTACATGCATCCCTGTGCATATATGCATATATATATGGTCTTTATGATATAAAGGGCTGTAGATATTGCCTAAAAGGTACACCGAACTACAATAAACACATCACAATTTACAAAATTTAACATTGCCACTTTACCAAGTCTGTTTGGAAACTATTTCACAGAAAAATTATTTAACATTTGATGATATTATCAAAAGGATGTTAAATATACAAAACCAAGGGTAACCTTAGAGTATTACTAAACTGAACATCAGCAATGCCACTAAATGTATGCTCATTCAATTATTAGTCAGGCAATCTGATGTAACCACAGAATGTGCCACCACAGAGAGACTTCTCCCAGTCCCATGAGAAAAAGTGATAAGTTAATGAATTATTGAGAGCACAGGGGCCGGCAGACAAAGAGCGAAAGCCACGCATCCCAGTCACTCCTTCACCCCATCTGCAGTCAAAGAATCCCCCCAAAGATTGATTCATTGTTAACACAGCCTGACACCCTGTGAGAGGGAGAAAGAAAGTGGTAGATAAAGGGACAGAGAATGGGGACAGGGGGCTCCATTTGCCAAGAATATGAGCAGAAGCAGTTCATTGGACAGGTTCCCACAGTGGTCATTCTACTACTTACAAAAATATCACAAATGTGGGCTTGAGTAATGGCATTCCATCAGACTCAAAGTAAAGACAAGTTGCCTCATCGGAAAAGTGCCAGGATCACCATTCTCAAGTGTTCATTCCCTACTACCCACAGTTTAAATGCTTACATAATTGAGATATCACCATCTATTTAATAAGTGGCTTGCATGAAATAATAAAAGCCAGAAAAATTCTGCAACAACTTAGTAGCCAGGCCATGTATCATTATAACAAGAATACCTACATGATTTGAGAAGCTCTCACATGGAAGCATTGAGCTGTAAATACCTGCAAGTATTGGCATGGATGGCCCCAGGCGAAGAGAGCGACAGCACACCTAGACCTCAACGGTTTCAGTGGAATGACTAACTTACCTTCTTATTGTGTGCCTACACATGAGCACTCTCTCCAAGAATGTCCTCTTACCACCTTAAAAATTAAATGCTCAGTGTGTCCACTTGTGGAAAAGTCAGAAAGCAAAACTGGACTCTGCCTGAACCCTGAAAGTTCTCAACCTCTCCTGCACTGAAACACATCCATCTCCCTCTGCCTGTCTGTCTCTCTTCCTCCCACACACACAGTTAAATAAGATTTATCAGTAGTAAAAAGCAACATTTATCATAGCTTGATGGGTCATTACATCAGCCACAATAATATCAGTATGTAATCTCACTACAGGCGTGCAAGTAAATACAGATTATACACTATAGATACTCCAGAGCAGCTATATTTGCTACTCAGTACAAGTTTGGTTGTCAGCAGCCAATTTAACAGCCACCAAAAAAGTATAGCAAATAAGCACTTATGTTTTCTACATATGACTTGACGTAAGCTAAATTAGTTTGTTGCTATTTGTTAGACGGAACTGCGTTTTGTAGGTCAAATTAAAGGTAACAAAGCTTTTCCATAAACAAAATGTAGGCACACTGCAACGTGTTTAAGTGTTAAGTGTGATCGTGTTAAATGTTAGACAACCAGAAAAAACAAGCAAATTACAGTCCGATTTTTGTTCTGTTACAATCTGTTTTTGTTCTGCTGCTTCGGTGTAACAATCGTTAGCTCTGAATATAGAAAATTTCTGCAGCCTCGTTTATACCAAAACTGCGAAACAAGTCAGTCTGGCTGTAAAAAAGGAAAAGAAAAAACGGAAAAAAGAGCCTAAAGCCATTCAGCTGTGTAGTGTACAATGACCACATCTCAGTAGGGCTGCAAAGTTAGCGTTAACGTTTTGAAACACAAACGAGTACACTCATAAGCAGTGGTGAGTAAAACTGCTAGGCTATTGGACCCCAGCGAATCAGAGAGCTGTATCTCGTAAACTTTGTAGCTGGTAAATAGTGGAAACACCAACTAACATCGTAACCGTTAACTGTGGCACATTACCAAGGCAGGCTTAATGTAAATCATCATCTTGTTTATAGTTTCAGAGCCAACAATAACATTTCATAACAAAAAGACAGCGGTAAGGTGGTTCATTGTATCACGGTAGCTTAAAAACCACAGCCTGCTCGGAAGCGGAGCAACACCAACTGCCTATGTGACAAATTTGCGCGTTCAAACACACGCTAGCATTAGCGTAAAACTTGAGTATCAATAAAAATTCATAAACCAACTGCAGAAAACTCACCGGCTTCGAAGCTTTCATTGAGTAGAGCAGTTTCTTTTACGCCTCTACAAACTCTCCGCCATCTTCGGCAGGACCGTGTTTGTTTAAATGCGAAACACTCCCAGAGCGGAGGGAGCCAGCTTGTAGCAGATCGACAGGAGTTCTGGGTAATGTAGTTGCTTACTTTTCCAAGTCGCACCAAACTGTTTGACACGTTCTGCAAATGAACTACACGTACACCAATACCCAGAGGTGATATGAGCAGCAGTCAGTGATATTATTAGGGGAGAGATTTAAAAATGTATTTATAGGCTGGCAGAGAAGCAGCTTTTATGCAAATGACTGATCATATTCATAGAGTATTACTTATAACGGATTCACTTTATATATATAATTACGAACATATTTTCAACAAAAAGTAATGAGGATTGTTTTTTCAACACAAGTAAACCGTTTGAATTAATTCAGGTGAAACATATAGGCTCATAAACTGAAAAAAATTACGGTTTTCCTATATTTTTTTGTCAGATATTACAAATGTCTAGGCAATTTGCCAGTATGTATGACATAAAACATGGCCCGCTTTGAGACGGAAAAAACATGTATGCCAAATTTTAATTTGCAATAATGATTCATAGGTCTGCATTGTTGAGCAGAACACTTTATTTAGTGTATCACATTAAGCCTTTTAGCGCTTTGCAAATATATAAAATGCAAAGCAATTCAAATACATGTCAACATGTCCGGCTTGATGCATAACAGATTCTGGGTCCAGCATCAGTCAAATCAGTTTCAAAGGTGTATGGAGTCATTGTGGCTCCTGACTGCCCACAGAGGACAGAATAAACTGTTTATGTTTTTTTTCCTCAGGCACACTAGTTCTGAATTTTTACCACTGAGGACAGACTGAGGATGGAGGGAAAGTAGCAGGAGAGGGAGAGTTTAGGAAAGAGGGGGGCAGGCTTAAGGACTATGTAATGAGCTCCTTACTTGCTCCTTCTACTCTTAACATTATTTCTCTCTGCAATCAACATCAAAATGTTGAGCTGGAAAAAATTAAAAGGTTGTTTATGCAGGACCGAAATATCTATATTGTCTATTAGGTGGATACACAGCTGCTCAGAAGGCAGCAGGGCAGTGAAGTTCATTTTCACTGTCACAGTTATGCTACCAGTTCACAAACTGTACTTCAGCTTAGTTCAAGACACGAAATAACCAAAAATATAAAAACCTTGTTGTCTGTGTTTTTGGTCTGATTGTGTAACTGTCTGTGTGACAGAGCTTCAATTACATTCCATGGAGACGCAAAGAGGGGCCCAATGGCCCTCTGTTTGTGCCCCTTCCCCCACCAAACATGGCAAACTGACCTCCCCCCTCAGTGAGTGTGAGACATTTTATCCCACCCCCCTCCTTACAGAGCCACTCTACTTTGAAAGGACAGGAGATAACAGTTTGAAAGGACAGGAGATAGCCCCATAATCATTAATGTATTCAGATTGGTTTACCTGCAAACAGCTAACAGCATGCCTTTTCCAAACCCATGCCCATCCCCTAAACTCTCAACAATATGATGCAACAAAGCACAAAAACATCTCCACTTTAAAAATCCAGTAGATATTTGGCCCACTGACGGTGTTTGATGTGCATTAATATTATTATTATTTTTTATTATTTTACAAGCTTAAACTTCAGATAAACATACTGATTATCTCATTAGTTGCTGGTATTTTGATTTTTTTGTATTTTTTCTTTATTTGTGACAAATTTAAATCCTATGAGCTGCATATGATATCAGTTTAATCGTGGAAAATTTGCATTTTTTATTGACTTGTCTGAATGTCAACATGGAAATATTCTGCTTTTAACAGGGATTCAGAAACCCAGAAGAACCACCAGTCAGCAGGCAAAAGCATGACCCAGGTCTAATTAATACTAAAGCCGAAGTCGCATTGCCCATTATAATTGATCACAGTATAAGAAAGTAGTAGTATAAGAAGTATAAGTATAAGAAAGTATAAGAAAGTTAATATAACAGTATAGTATAAGAAAAAAAATCAAAGACTAGATAAATCTTATCTTGTATTATTTTTCAATGGCAGTTCGGATAAATAATGATAGGCTACAGGTGAACAACAATAAAGTGTAACAGGTGACCAAGAATATTTGAAATCTCAGGAATATTAAGGGAATTGTCTAACATTGCATTTACATTTATTACATTGATTTTTTTTTATCCACAATAAGACCTGAAAGCTATTGAAGGTCTACCCTGAGCAGTGAAAGTCTGGCTCGGGCGCCACCTTGGGGTCCACACGGCTCGTTACCAGTCGGCCTCTTGTAGCTCACTGGCCATCATCTGCAGTCTGGACATCAGACAGCCGGAACAGACAGAGGTGACACAATACGTGGTTGGTTATAAGACACTTAGATTTATTTGTTTATTTATTTAGAACAGTAACCTAAAATGGCTTTGTATGATAAAATGGTAAACATTCTAGGCGTTGTCAGCCTAGTTTTGTGTGTTTTGACAGCAGTTTTAAGGTAACAGCACGCTCAGCTAACGTTAATTGAAAAAGGTTAGCATGACTTTAATTTTAGCTAATTCATCACCTTGTTAACTACGAGTTAATAAGCTTCGTTATGCAAGTTATGAATGTCAGCTGGCGAGAGACATACATGGGCTAATGGCCTCCTGTAAAACGCTTTTCAAAAAAATTCCATAAATTAACCTTGATTAAAAGGAAGTAATTATTCCCAGTTTAATTTAAATTTTTCTCATGTCAAATTACTCGTCACCAGTATGAGACTAGCTTAACCGAGTAAGAGTCGCTTCACCTATTTTTTTTAACGTTTAGATACTGTTCTCATGTTCATTAACTTGGTATTCTTACTTTGCAGAGAAAACCCATACTTTCTTTTTCCATGACCCTTTTTATCACTAGTTTAAGTTCTGAGTTTTTTAACAACCAAAGAAACTTGATGAACGATATCTATTAAGGATTACTTGGTAAATCACTGAAGATGATGTCCTCAAACCACTGACAATAACTGTCCCTGAAGATCTGTAGATTTCTGGTGGATCACTTGGTTTTTTTAGGTTTTATTGTTTTAAGTTTTTTAAAGGCCCTGTTTTGAGGAGGGATCCCCTTGCAATTTTTTTTACACATTTATTGTGCCTTGTTAAAATGTGGTTACATCGTGGACATTTTGAGTAAATCTTTGTGTCATCAATTCATCATTTATTAGTAACACAGCAAATTTGAGGATAGGCTGTATTATAGCATAAGGCTACTGATTCTGCATGTAAGATTATAAGTAAGATATTCTTTGTAGTCTGTTATGGACACAATATCTGCTACATGAACTTCAGCCCACAGAGAGTTGGAAGAACTGGGGGATCACTCAGATCTTAAAACAAATTTTTTGCTCCTGGGACCACTTGCAGTTTGCTCTCTGTGCTGGAGTCCATAGCTAAATGAAAATTTAATGTTTAAATATTTTTTTCACTCCAAACATGTAACTCAAACCGTAAATTCCTAGAGAGTGAAAATATGAAGGTAACACCTACATTTCTGCTATGCATGTCTTGCTTTATGATGGCAAAAATGCTATATGTTTCTTTAGAAAAAAACGTAAAATGGGCACCTTGGTTGGTTTCATATCTATTTGATGGATCCTGACATGATTATGTTTGATTATGTATGTTTGGCTAGTGTGTGCTGTGCTGTAAAAAAAGTTTTCCCACAGGAGGTCACTGCTGTCTTTCTTCAAGTCAAGGGAAAGGCCACAGTAAACTGACCAGTGATTGCAGGTGAGTCTCAGCAGACAAATCACATACATTGCAAAAAGCAGAGCACAATCAGCATAATTATTTCACAATTAGCACTACCACCAACTGAAATAAAAAATGAATACAGACTTAAAATGATTAATTGACAAAGAAGCAGTTGCCACATGGAAATAGCAACACTACTTTAACTTGCTGTACTGTAATTTGACAGAGTTTAGTCAGTCATTAATATCTTCATTTGATGTTGCATGAATAACAAAGCAATGATTATTAAGTTTAATCTGGTCATCCTAATATTGTCAGACATTCAAATAGATGTTTGTTCTTTTAGCAAGACACTATGCATCTCTCCTGCTGACTGTCTCAGTGCTCATAGTCCTGCGGTTCATGCACTGTATTTATAGGAGCTGCATACAAAATCCAAATTTTTAAAAATTGTGAAATAAGTAAGAAAAATAACTTCTGTCCAAATGAAAACAAATTTACCTTTGATAGCCAGTCAAAAGATGAGAGATATACAAATCTGAACAGTTTCTTCCTTTGACCTTTAAATTAGAACTTCAAAATTATGAAGTTCTAATTTGTTTTAACTTGTTTTTAATAAAGCTAAAATATACCACGTGTCTTTTTAGATAGACATATAGGGAAATAAAGACAATAGGAAGTTAATAGAATGACAAGATAGATTTAAAAAATGTGGGAGAACAATTTATTGTAATGTATCATACATTTTTTCAAGTCATTGACAACATTTTGGAGATCTTGTTGAGTCTTGCTCTGTGTTGGAATGATAGAAACTCAAACTGAAAGAGAGACAGAAACTAGAAGTCATGCTTTCTTTAACAATATAATCCAGCACCTCACTGTTAAAACGTAATCATATCAGTTCAATGGCCAGTATTAGCAATATTAGACATCAGTGACACACCACTGTAATTTGGTCTGGAATTTTAACATAGTTGTTAAACCTTTATAGGTCAGGGAAACATTTCATGAAGTTTTTGTTTAGTCAGTGCTTTTATTTATATAGCAGTTTTTATCTTTCCCATGGTGGTTGGTTTGACTTGAGGGTGGGAACTAGTGAGACTGATTCCTCCTTAAGAGTACAGCCACAGGCCTGTTCTTTATTCAGACATCTGCAAACTAGCCTTCATGCCTACACCACAGGCCTGCTTTGTCGCAAGTCTCGGAAAATCCAACAGCCATATTTATTCAGTCTTTGAGCTGGTAGCTGTGCAGTGGCTGGTTAATTTGATCAGAGCCTAGCTCCTCTTGCTCTGAGTACTACGCTTCAGATTGCCTGTGCTAAACAAAAGACAAGCAGCCAGGAAATGCAAGAGCCAATCAGCAGCTGCCTTGCATTTTGCCAGCACGCGTGGCCAGTCTCAGTGTGCCTTATATGAGAGCAGTGAGTTGGACAGCTTGGAGAGCCGTGGCTGTGCTTTGAGCAGGGTGAGGGCTGACAGGGCTGTCCTCCATGTTTTAATAAGCATTGACATATCACACAGATTTTTTAGCCATGCATCCACAGAGGTAAGCCTTATTTTCATTCTTTCACATATATTACTCTGCTGATAAGGCACCAGCCACTGCGTGTGATCCGTGCCTGAGTAATAATACAGGTTTGTCTGACAGACTGGGGGAGGGGGAAGAGTATTTGTCACCCCACAGCATAGGAGTGGAGCTTGGAAGGAGAGCATAGCATGGTACAGTACAACAGATTGCCTCTGCTGTCCGGGTGGCTGTCTGAACACACACAGTGGGTTGCCACGGGTCAAGTGTAAGGTCATTGTATATTCAAAGTATACTGACTGAGGAAGCCTGCTTTCTTTTGTCATGATCAAATGAGGAGTGAGTGTTTGTGGCTGCCCCTGGCCTATGCTGTCCTGGTGTGGGATCCAGGCAGGATGGGAGAGACAGGGAGCAGTGCGGGGGGGAGTCCCCAGAGGAATTAACAGATGGTAAACTGACAGCACAGCAAGTTTAATTTAGGCCTGAGCCTAAATGTGAGTAAGGCAGTAGGACACCGTTGTTAATTGTTTGCCAGACTGACATGGCAATGAGGAACAGACTTGAAAATATCCAGATGCCTAATTTTTCTACACTTCACCCAAAACCCAGTCAATATCACCATCATGCCCTCTTTACTTGGTGAATAAAATACCTGCTTTTGCCAGACCTAATCCTTCAAGGTTCTCACCGGATATCAATTATCTATGGGCTAACTATGCCGTAGCAGCTTATTTATCACAGGTTTAGAGGAATTGCCTCAGCTTAATGGTGTGCACTGCCTCCCAGTGTTGTTCTCTGCTGCCGAGTGTCAGCCATTTTAGAGAGCTTCCCCTTTCTGTCCCTCTGCTCCAAGCACACTGAGTATTTGTATGTAAGAGAGAAGGAAAGGAGAAGGGAAGGACTTCCTCTGAAAAGGCTCCTCACAGAAACCCCATTACATCCAGAGAGGCTTGAAAACCTGTTTGAAGTCGACCAGGTTAGACTGATTACTGTTTTTATATATATATATATATATATATATATATATATATATATACTGTATATATGTGTGTGTGTGTGTGTGTGTGTGCATTAGAATGTGTTTTGTTTTTTGTGTGTGTTAATCAGATAAAAATATTTCTGTCAGTTTATTACTATTGCTTTTGTATTCTGAAACATTATATATATATATATATATATTTAAGGTGGATTATGTAATATGTGTTTTATCATCATAAGTGGATGATGTCCGGCAAAGGCTCTGTGTCAGATATAACCAGGGGAGCTATGGCCTGGATATAATGGTGCACACAATATTGCTTACCTAGGGTTCAGGACCAGCCTGCTTTGACGGAAACAGCATTCCCTCCTCTAGTGTTTTGTGAATGGTGCCTGATAATTCGTCTAATCCCTTCATTCCACTCTGGTATGAGAACTTGTGTAGCACATTTAAATCTGCATTACACCGACAAACAGCCTGTTTAGTTTAGAGTTTGTCTTTTAAGGTATTCTCCAACTGACAGTTTACAAAATTAATAAATTGATGAGGTATTGACCTGAATGTTTTGGCTTGGATGTGTTTCTGTTTTGAAGGATGGTTTAAAGTTATGTTGCAGTGTATATGTACCAGTGTGTTTTGTTTGTAATCATGGTTTTAGGTTGCTTAGTTGATAAAACATTATGCTTATATTTGGCAAATATCTTCCACAGAAATATTGAAAATACAAAGCTTTTCTGTAAGTTGGTTATTCATGTATTTATCAGCATACTGTTGCTCACCCTTAAATCTCCAGGCAGATATTGATTATGAAACAGTATATGCTGAAAAAGCATGAGAGAGGGAGGGAGGGAAGCAGGGAGGGAGGGAGGGGGTTATGCCTTCTGTGTTTTCTTAGAGGCCTGTGACATTTTCAGTCTGTCTTTGTGTCCAGTATTAGGGCCTATGCTGCATATCAACATGCTGGGGCACATAATAAGCTGCATGTGGTCCTACAGCAGATTTGACTGGTGCGGTGTGTACGTGCTGTGTGTGCTGTGCGCACAGTGGTCAGAGAGAGAGAGGGAGAGAGAGAGTGTGCAAAATGGATGCCATTCACATACACTGGCTGAGAGCACACAGAGGGAGGGAATCTGATCCTCTCTCTGACAAGCCTGTCGAGCTGCATCTTACATGTCTCATAGTAGGCAGACGTCCAGTGTATGTCTGTTTTGGGTTTAAAGGGAGTCAGGGACTTGGTTTTCATGAGGTTTTTAGCTACAGTGAGGAGCATTCCTCTCTGCATTGCAGCACTGTGGCTGAGGAGAGCGGGGAGAAGAGAGCCTGTGTGGCACACCGAGCTGAGCACCCAATCAGGCACCTCCGTGTGGTGCTCAAGCCAATCGGCAGCCTGCAGCCGAGGTTAAAGATTGACAATTGCAGGAGAGAGCAGCAGGGAGAGAAGGCCTTCTGGGAAACCTGGACCCATCTTTTCCCTCATCCCCCAACGCCCTCAATCATTGAAAAAGATAAAAGAATAGGCTGAAGAATCTGTATGTGAGAAAGGAAAAAGGTATGCTGTTAATTTCCTACATTGAAGCATGGATGTTATGGCAGTGGTGGGTGGGGAAAGGGTTGTATCCATAGGTTACAATAGACTGTATCGTGTGTTCTGTGGTCTTTGATTTAAGAAATGTTTTTGTAAGGATGGGAAGCATTGATTTTCTTCCTTGTGCCCATCTACATCTTTCTCTTTGTCTCTTGTTTCTGTAATTCTTGCCCTGGACAGGACAGGATGATGCTGTGTTGATTGTCTGAGGCTGTCCAGACAGGTTAGATGAGGAGGCCAGTAAGCCTCTTCACTGCACTCATGTCTGTCTCTGCAGATGTGCTGTGTTCCTGTCTGTCATTTCACCCTCCTTTAGTGATGGACAAGAGAGAGGAGAGATGGGAGGAGTGGGTAAACAAAATGAATGAAATGGAAGAAGTATTTTTATTCTCAGTGAAAGCTTGCTTGTTTTCACATGAAACATCCAAATGGTACTTTCCTCTAGAGTAAGTGAAATCAAAACTGGCAAAAATGAAGCCATGTGAACAGTGAGGCCGATGCATCTGCTGTGGCGTCAGGGAAAATGGCAACAATAATAGGATCGACTACAGAGCACCTGAGAACCCAAGTGAATCATGTTGAACTGATAAAGAGTAAAAACCTGTTGGGCAGATTTTGAATGCAAAGTGGCTTACAGCAGAATGTGACTTACATTTTACAGAAATGTTTCCCAGCAGTAGTGGAGCTGTGATTATGCAATCCATTCTGTATACTGTCTGTCATAAGGTCACTCAGTAAATGTTATGTGATTGTTTTAAATGTCTATTCTTCTGCTTTTCACATGTTGAATGCAACACTGATCATTCTCCTGCTTTGTATTTTCATGTTTACTATTTATGGAGAAAGGTGGAAACTAGAAAGAATGAACTATATGTGGTGAAGGGTACATGCTATCATTATTGGAGAATGGTCTCACAGAGCTGCCTCTGCTGTATTATTGGTTAGCTTAGACTTTAATTAAGTTAAAAATGTTCAGAATAATTTGGAAGTTCTGAATGAGTCACCAAGCTGAAATCAAATTTTGTATCGGAGCTCAGCATCATTTTCTTGCGTGTGTCTTTATGCTGTTGATGTATAAATTGAGTGATATTATTAACATATTATCATATTTTCACTTACAGTGAGAGTTTAAAATTGTGTTTTATTGTTAAAAACTTAACACAGAACTTGTATTAAGACCAATTTGTATCATAACAAATTTGGCTACCATTAGGGGTTTTGTAGATTATTTCCATTGGCTCAGTGGCTTCATGCAGTGTATTGGTTCATTTTCTAATAATTCCCTTGATGTTTTTTTTTGAAATTATGTTACTGTCAGCAGATAAGAAAACAGATGTTTCTGTTAACTGCACACATGGCTGGTGGAATAATTGTTTATTACTCTGTATTTCACTGTACCAGACATAAATTAATCTTGATGA
The DNA here is from genome assembly GCA_029783645.1 of Ctenochaetus hawaiiensis. NCBI lineage: Eukaryota > Metazoa > Chordata > Actinopteri > Acanthuriformes > Acanthuridae > Ctenochaetus > Ctenochaetus hawaiiensis. The sequence continues at coordinate 22,428,347 of JAPZDY010000012.1, read as the reverse complement.
ATGGTTGGTGAGAATCAGACAGAATCTATCAGCCTGTTATTGATAACGTAATTCACTGACTTAATCATTTATATCACTCTAAGACTATAAAACCTCTGTTTTTTTGGCATTGCTATACTTTTCCAGACCTGGTGGTTTGAAAGTTGGTTTAGGCTCCTTGACCAATAAGCTGATAAGGAAACTTGGCACTGTGTGTGACTTTTAAATTAGATTAAAGTATTGATCAAATGCACTTTCAGTGGGTCTGCAAGGACAGTTTAGAGGGCTGGGACAATAATATAGTGAGAGAATAGATTTTGCATGCCCCAAGACCATAATGTTATTTACATACCATTGTGTCTTTGCGCTATAGAGTGCAGAGGAGAGCTGACAGGAAATGACATCTTAAACATCTTTAACTCTGTATCCACCCGGAAGCCTTGATTGAAAAAAAAAAAAAAAAGTGTTGCTCTAATCAACACCTTCAAAAAGATTTTTAACCAAATGATAATAGCAAAATAATAGGTATTAGAATGTTAAGCATACATTTTTTCCGACAAACTTTGAAAATGCTCTTTTATATATCAGTGTGGCACAAGACGAGGAACAAACTGAGATAACAGCAGAAGGAATGGAGATCTCAACACGATCCAAAGGTAAAAACATATTGTCAAGTTTGTGAATTTGATATATTAAGTGTTTTTTTTATTTATATATTCACATTCATATTTTGTATATACATGCACATATGCATATATTGTATATTGTATGTGTGTAATCTTATAATTTAAAGTAATTTACTGGCTTTAACTGGCTGTGTAAGTGCAGGAGGGCTGTGATGTGTCATTTCCATTAATTTTCCCTGCTCTTTCCTTGCTTGTTTAATCTTTGACCTCTGTCTGTAGTTTCAGACACAGGGTCAACAGAGCGGATGACCCAAAAACGAAAGATACCAAGTCCTTCTCATTCATCCAATGGCCATTCGTCTGCTGAAACTTCTCCTTGCCCAATGAAAAAGAAGAAGAAACCAGGTGCTCTTAGTAGCAGCAAAGACCAGGTAAAAATGACCAAAAACAGGATTTAAACCTCTGTCACTCCCAATCTGATTGGCTGCTGTCTTTTGAAGTTCAGATCAGTAAATTAGTAGACGTGAAAGAACCCAAAAAAGTATACAGTTTATGCAATTGTTTTAAAGGGTCAGTTCACCCAATCACTAAAAATGTATTTTGCATTTTACCCCTAGTCATATAAATCAGTCAGTGAAAGTGGATAATTTTGATTTTGCTAGCTGAAAGTCTTAATGTCTGCAACTGAGATTTCTGCTGCCACCCTGAAATGTTAAACTTTGCCTAAAGCGTCCCAAAGGATTAAACTCAAAATCTTGTTTGTTCAAATTTTTGTTGGTACTCTAATGTTGTTGTCAGTGACTACTACTAAATTCATAATAATAATAACAATGAACTATTTGTTGTTGTTAATTGTGGATTTGTTTAACATCAGGGAACATTTAATTTCAGGTTTTGCATTTCTTTTTTCATTTTCAAAATTTTTTGGTTAATAGTCAATATAAAAGACACATTTCTTTTTTTAAATTGGATGTGAGAGTGAAACTGTGCAAATAACCATCATGCACAGGTTACATTTTCCTATCTACCCCCAAACATCCCACAACTACCAGATGAAAACAGATACAAGCATAAAACTTAAACCTGCACAGAGGAGTATTAACCAACAAAAGACATTGCCCAAAGAGGTTGTATATGAAAGTCACAAAAAGAACAATAAATAAACAGAGTAAAAAAATAAACAAATATATATAAAATATTCCCAAAAATAAAAAATATATATCTATCATGTTTGCATATGAACCTTCCTTTTTTTACTTACTTTAGTGCATGATGTGCAGCCACTATATTTTCTTTAAATTTTGTCTGTACTCTGTCATTCTGTAAACATTCTGAGCTGTAGTTGCCAGATTACCACATTGTTTACTGTAAACTTCAGTGAACACTGAAGTGTGAAACAAGTATATTTTTGGTTGATGGAGATGCAAAATCATGTTCAAAATCAGATTCAAATAATCTACTTTTATACTGTCTTTTACAGCTTCAAAATTCAGTATCACAAGCTGCCACATTTAGCCCCTCAAATTCAGAACATTAATTAGAACATATTATACACACACACACGCACACACACACACACACACACACACACACACACACACACAGACACACTCAATTGCAGGACAAACATGACGTGGTTGGAAAAGACTACTGGATTGCTCTTGGATGGGGTGTTTTAAAGTTATAGAATTCCTATGTTTCTATGAGTTTGCATTAGTGTTGTGACAAAGTGATGTTGTGTCCTGCTGTGTATTATTGTTAATTTGGCATCAGTGGCATGATCTGTTCTCTTGTGATACTGAGGCAGTAATATTTCTTTTCTTTAAACATTTTAGCTCTGACCTGCTCTAATTTTTTGGTACATCAGGCTTTCGTGAGATCATTTTATGAAAAGTGGAGTGTTTTCATTAACCTGAAACTCTTTGCCCTTCATACACACTGTATAATTCCAGTTTTTTTGTTTAAGGTTTAATTCAGTTTTGTTCGGGGGCTATATATTTTAAAAATATTAAAGTGTTTCTTGTTACCTTGTGAATTCCACCTGTGGTCTGTTCTATTGAGATCTAATTATTTATTTCAGTATCTCAGGATCGGTATGTCATGCCCTAAAGAAAATCAAGATTTTTGCTTACTGTGTGTTACAGGGTTGGGTATTGCTGTCACAGCGGAAAAGATAAAAAAATGGAGCAGTATAATGTTTTAATGTGAAAAGTTATGTGAATCTCCTAATTTAGGCTTGGTGGATGATATTGTGATAAGAATGCATACACTAGAAAATACTTTAAAATACACAGAACTGTGCAGAAGGGAGAATAAGTCCAACCCTCTTAGGTTGCATCCTTTCTCATTAATCAGCTAGAGATGCTGTGAGGCTCTATGGATGCAAGCTACATCATCTCATCTGTACTGAAGCTGGGTATGTTGTGACTTAAAAGTACAGTGAGTGTGTGCATTTGTTAAAATTTCTAGACCCCTGTGGGGTTGAGCACTTAGAGAAATTTTCTGATGTGACACATATATGATAATCCTGGGCCTAGTTTCATGTGGCATGTTGGCTCATTTGACAAAATGAAGTCATGTGGGGTATCCTTGCAAAAGGCTAGGTGCCACTTCACGGCCCACTGGGAGCCCCCAGTTGCCATTGACCAACATATTTCATTGTAACATTAAAAGAATACCATTATCATGTTATGCATGACACATTTGAATGTTTTAACAAATAATTATAAATTAAATGTGAAACATAACACTATCACACCATAAATAGTATATTGTTTTTAAAAGAAAACATTCATTGCATGATATAGTTGGATTGGACTGGATTGGCTTGGATTGGATTTGACTGACTTAATTATCTACCTCGGTGCACATTTGTCTTTGGCTTCCTTAAATACATAAAAACATACACTGTGCAAAACACAACACACCATTACAAACATACAACATATACAATAGTGCAAAGAGCAGGTAGTTGTGGCAAATAAGAGATAGCATCAGAGAGCATAGCATAGCCACTTTTCCCTGATAGTCATTCCTTATTCAGCGTTTGTATGGCACAGGGATAGAAGGCTGTGTGTTTGTCATACAGTTGTGTAGTTGTTTGTCATGACCACATAAAAATATTTGGTTTTAACGTGAAAACATATTAAAATGACAGACTTTTCAATCTTAATATGAAACTAATCCATTTTTGTTTTTCTGGTGTGGCAGCAACATGTTTCTGTAGTTTCATTCAAGATCATGTGCAACATTTAGAACACTGTTGATGAACACTTTTACGCCAGTTTTTAACCTAATTGGATACTACTGATATCAGCAATTTTTAGAAATGCTCAGATCTTTACTTAGCATTGGCCTTTCCCTGGCTTTATGCTCTGCTTCAGTGCTAAGTTCTGGAAAGATGCTATTTGTGCACCTATAATTACTGTATTACTTTGATTTACCACTATATTATTTAAATATTCTGTTAACCAAGAACTTAATAAGATTATTTGTGAACCGTGTTACATTTTAATATGCATATTTTGCTGCCTTTGTGCTTAAGCAGTTAACAAATACACAACGTGTAAATGATTGATAGCATTTCATTCTTGGCACATTGGGTTGACCTTTGTAAATGATTAGTAGTCACTGTGCTTTGCAAGCCACATCAAGGCTGTCCAAACTTTGTATCTTTGTGCATATTAGTGATGGCTGTGTTCTGAAATATGGACACAAATCAGAGAACTTAGCAAGTTCTCTGATTTCATTGTCTAGACAATAATCTAGACCTATTTTGGTGTAATGTCCATCACAAAAAAGTGATATTTGATTTTTCAATTTGTCATTTCATCAACCAGCAGTCCATGTATAACACTGGTACTTATCAGGGCTTACAGCAATCTGTGTTTTGAGTTTAGTGTGCTTTTTGTTGTGCATGTCTCCTTGGCTTCTCTAATCTCTGGCCTGATTTTGACCTTCCCCAACTCTTTGTGTCTTTTGCCTGCATTCCAGTCAGAACTAAGACATGGTCCCTTTTACTATGTGAAGCAGCCAGCACTCACCACAGACCCTGTTGATGTTGTACCGCAGGATGGCAGGAATGACTTCTACTGCTGGCTGTGCCACCGCGAGGGCCAGGTGCTCTGCTGTGAGCTCTGCCCCAGGGTGTACCACGCCAAGTGCCTCAAACTACCAGCCGAGCCCGAGGGCGACTGGTTCTGTCCGGAGTGTGAGGTACTCACTCAGGAGTGTGAATAGTGTATTTGTGTTGTAAACCAAAATCAAAGCTTGTAGTATGAAGCTGTAGAAAGAATTCTTTAATAATGAAGACTTTCTCAGTGAGTTTAGATGTAAATGATAAAATTGTGTTGAGACTACTTGTGAAAGGTCATGACCTAAGGTTGAAGGAGATAAGTTAAGCAGCTCTTTATGCACATGCAGTTCAACTCTTTGCGTGGTTATGCAGAAAGCTGGAAGTTAATAACTTCTAAAGTATTTCTGTTTTGGGCATTTAAAAATTGGAAATGAGCAATCTGAGAAAAAATAACAAAGTAGACCTTTATGCTGTCATCTTTCTCTGCCACATTTTTAATTCAGTATCCCACTTCTTAACATGCTGACAGCAGGGACTTGTTTCCTGAGTGTTGCCTACATTTTCCTTGTGAACCTCTTTTGGTGAGTCCTTAAGATGGAGGTGGCGAATAGCAAGATAAAGGCAGATATTGTGCGTTTTCTCAGACAGTGCTGACTTGCAATTTTTAATTATCTGAAACAGAAATACCACATTAGTTACTAACTTCAAACTTTTTGCATGAGCACAAAAGAGTTAAACTGCATGTAACAGTTTAACAAAAGCTGTATAACTCATCTTCTCTTAAGTTAGGCCATGAACTTATCAATCACCCTGTTTACATTCTGAACCATAATGGCTTGAGAAGAGTTTTCAACTAATTTCCTCTTGATGTCTTCCAGAAAATAACAGTTGCTGAGTGTATAGAGACTCAGAGCAAAGCCATGATGATGCTAACTATAGACCAGCTGTCTTACCTACTAAAGTTTGCTCTTCAAAAGATGAAACAGCCAGGTGTAAGTACTCTGGTCCCTCTGTCTTTCTCAGGATTTTATCCTATCAGACTATATTGTGTTGAGGCAGACAGTGTAATTACAAATGGGGTACTCTGATAATGTCATTTTAATTTCCCTGAGATATTGGCATGTACTTTTTTCCTAGCAAATTTTAATTTTTAGATTGCAACCAAAAGACACGCATTTTTCTGGTCATCGTATTCCTTGCAGTGGTGCCAGATTTTAAGATCTGCACCCTGATGTACAACCTGCCCACTTATCAGTTCCGCATGATGTTTTTGATTTGCATGTGCAAAAGATTTCTAATAACAGAACTAACAATCATAGTCATTGTACTATAATGGGCCTGTCATGGCTGGAAACCATGAAGGTTAACATACTAGCTGTTGGTGAGGATACAGCTGCCCCTCTCACTCTCTTTCAGGACCATCCCCGCTTGTCATCTCGCTCCCCCCATGCAGCTTCCACGCAGAGAAAGACTTTTAATTGGGTAATCAATTACACCACTAACAAGACCCCGTCATGATTTCTTCCTCCACTGGTTTTCCTCCTTTTGCTTGAAGCGGCTTTTAGATATTTTTTAGTTGTAGCATGATGGTAGCATGTTCATGTGTGGTTGAGGGGAAGGTTGTGCAGTACAATTGGCTGAGAGTTTAACTGCCTTCACTTTCCTTTATGTTTTCTTAATTTTATAGACTGAACCCTTCCAGAAGCCTGTCTCTCTTGAACAGCATCCGGATTACGCTGAGTACATTTTTCACCCTATGGATCTTTGCACACTTGAGAAGGTAAACCACGAGCTGCCACACCTTTTTTCTTTCACAAAATGAATGTAGGAAAATTAAAAAGGCTTGAAATATTAACTTTGATTTTGTTAACTGCAGAATATTAAAAAGAAAATGTATGGCTGCACAGAGGCCTTCTTGGCAGATGCAAAATGGATTTTGCACAACTGTATAATATACAATGGAGGTATGTTTTCTTTAGCAGGGCTGGGTAACATGGATTAAATCACTGTCATGCTATACAAACATATGCACACACCGTTTCATTAAATTGCTTAATCCATATTCAGTTTTCTCAGAAAAATCTGAATATATTTGAATAGCGGAAGTTTATGGAGCAATACCATGATGTCATCATTACAAACCAGTTCAAGTGAAGACAATTATCAACAATATAGAATGACTTTGACAGGTGTGTGTATTAACATAAGTGTCCTTCTTTCAGGCAATCACAAACTCACAGCCACTGCTAAAGTGATAGTTAAAATCTGTGAGCATGAGGTGGGTATAGATGGACTGGGTGAGACACATTTTTTATGTCCATGTTGATTTTTTGACAGCTGAAACTCAATTTCATTTAGTTTTTGGTTCTTCATTACAGATGAATGAGATCGAAGTTTGTCCTGAGTGTTATCTGTCTGCCTGCCAAAAGAGAGACAACTGGTTCTGTGAGCCTTGTGTAAGCTAGTTGAGTAACTTGGAAGTTTCTGTTGCTGATTCCACCAGGTTGTTTACTCATTAAAATTTAGATCATTGGAATACCACCACTGAGTTCCAGTGTTTCACTGTGTGTCTGCAGAGTAACCCGCATCCTCTGGTGTGGGCCAAACTGAAAGGATTTCCATTCTGGCCTGCTAAAGCTCTGCGGGACAAAGATGGACAGGTGGATGCTCGCTTTTTTGGTCAGCATGACAGGTATCAGCTTCTTTGTGCTTCAGTTTCTTGAACACTGAGGTTCATTTCAAAGCGTGTTTAAGATGTGACTCTTCATCCTTCAGGGCTTGGGTTCCTCTAAACAATTGCTACCTAATGTCCAAAGAGATTCCGTTCTCTGTAAAGAAGACCAAAAGCATCTTCAACAGTGCCATGCAAGAGATGGAGGTCTACGTGGAGAACATGAGGAAGAAGTTTGGAGTCTTTAACTATGCCCCTTTCAGGACACCATACACTCCTGACAACAACTTCCAGATGCTGCTGGATCCTTCCAATCCCTCATCCACCCCAATTAAACCTGAGAAACAAGAGAAGATCAAACTAAGCTTTGATATGACGGCATCACCCAAGATTCCTTTGGCCAGGACCGTGTTGTCTGGGGCCGGGATGGGAGGAAGCACAGCAAGCCGGCGGCTTCCTCTCAGTGACATGCCTCGCTCCCCCATGAGCACCAACTCCTCTGCCCATACTGGTTCAGATGGGGAACAAGAGACAGCAGACAAGTCCCAGACAAAAACTCCAAACAACCAGTACAATACAACAGAGGAGTCCATGGACTGTACAGGTATTTCACCAGGTGTATTTTAGAGGTGCAACAAGCATGATATGTCTGATTGGAGGGAGCTTCATTTAAAGCTTAATATCTCTGTACAGCATCACCTGCCCATCCTCGACCTGGTCCTGCAGGCAGTTCCTTGGACAGTCCTAAACCATTCCACTCTCCAGCTCCCGGCATTCCTAAGCAGGAGAAGACACCACCGACTGGAAGCATTCTGAACCTCAATCTAGGTAAAACTTTAATACCAATCATGTAAAAGTAAATGGCTGTGTTTAATAATGTGCATGAAAGTGTTTAATAATGTTCTCTGTGAACAAACACAGGTCACTATCTGACATGATTCGGCTAGGAATCAACCTGCGCACTAATGCAGTTTCGGATTATCTTTTGTTGTATTCTTCCAGATCGGAGTAAAGCAGAAATGGACCTAAAGGAGCTCAGTGAAACAGTTCAGCAGAAACAAGGAGCCACACCAGTCCTCACCTCCCCAAAAAGACAGATCAAGAGCCGTTTCCAGCTGAACTTGGACAAAACCATTGAGAGCTGCAAGGCACAGCTGGGTCAGTGCAGTTCTTACAGAAAAAAAAAACTGTCTTTTTTGTTGGTTATGTCTCATAATTGTTGACCTAAGCAAAACTTGCTTAACAAACCCCATTTTGGGGATTAGACTTTGAATATGATGTGTTGTTGTGGTGTGATATTGAATAGTTTTAATTAGGGATGGCTCGATACCACTTTTTCACATACCGATCCGATACCGATACTGCAGCCTTGAAGATCGGCCGATACCGATCCGATACCGATCCAATTCTTTTTGTCACTCTTAAAGTTGTTAATAATACGTGGATGTAATTTGCTTGATAGTGACATCTTAAAACACCACGTTCACTGTACAACAACTATTCTGGTCCCCTAAAGAAAGAAGGAAAATATGTGACAAC
>JAPZDY010000012.1:22393666-22419404 GCA_029783645.1 Ctenochaetus hawaiiensis | reverse complement strand
GAGGATATATGAGATAGTTTGGGCTTATGGATCGGATCGGACGGGTTCTAATAAAAAAATCCGATACCCGATCCAGTTATTTTGGCCTGGATCGGGCCCGATACCGATCCAGTGGATCGGATCGAGCCATCCCTAGTTTTAATACAGTAACTTGCTTGCTTGCGTTTGCTGCTTTGTTAGTGAACCCTGTAATATACTGAATGCTGGTCTGGTATCCCTCCCATTCTTTTGTTTTACAGGTATAGATGAGATCTCTGTTGATGTGTATAAAGGTGTGGAACACAGTGACTCTGAAGACTCTGATAAATCTGACTCCAGTGATAGTGAATATGCCAGTGATGAGGAGCAAAAGACTAAGGATGGCCAGGATGGAGCACCAAAGGATGAAGCCCAGAAGGAGCCTACCAAAAGTAAAGTCAGCGACCAACCATCCCCGAGTCAAGACAAGGAGGGTAAAGCTGATACCCTTATGGCAACCGAGTCTGCTGCTGGCGACACCACAGCTACAGCCTCAGATGCTCCAAGTAAAGAAAAATTAAGCAAAGATTCAGAGAAAGAGAACCCAGAGAAGACCAAAGCTCTTTCAGCCTCACCATGTCCCAGAGAGAAATCTCAGGTGAAAGAAGAGGCAAAGCAGCCTGTGCCAGTGGAGGACTCTGACTCAGAGAGAGAGCTGGTTATTGACCTTGGAGAGGAACATGGAGGCAAGGACAGGAAAAGGAGCAGGAAAGACAACACCACTGGTAAAGAGTCATCTGCTGGTAAACCTGAAGGTGAGAGTTGTTTTTTACGACTGATTAAACGAGAAATGATCAAATACGTACCGAATGTAATGTCAGTTTTTAGCAGATCTAAAAACATCAGATTTTTTTCACAAGTGGAACTGGTAAATAATGAAGGTACTTTCCCTTGTAGGCAAAGCCCTGACCCCACCCACACTCCCATCACAAAACAGTACAGCTCCTTCCACACCCTCCAGTGTTTCCACACAGTCCTCCATGGCCATACCTGTCACCATGGTCTCCTTCACTACTCCCTCTTCTGCAACCATAAGCCTGACAACTGTGTCAAGTGCTAGTGCAACACCTCCCTCCTCCTCATCAACCTCCACTACACCAGTGTTAAAGAAACAGCGCCCCCTGCTGCCCAGAGAGACAGTGCCAGTGGTGCAGAGAGCTGTGGTGTGGAATCCTACTGCCAAGTTTCAGACCTCCTCCCAGAAATGGCACATGCAGAAGATGCAGCGTCAGCAACAGAATCAGCAACCTGTGGCATCCACGCAGGTGCAAGCATCGTCTCCCAGGCAAGGCCAGGCTCAAGTGCTGACCCAGACACAGGCTGCTGGGAACGGCTCAACAGCAGTATCCTCATCCTCAGCACAGCAGTCTTCACAAAGCACACGCTATCAGACCAGACAAGCCGTTAAAGGTAGAAAACAAGCCAGAATGCTTGTAGATTTCAGAATTCCTTGTAATAGTGATTGGGAAATATATTGTGAAAGTGTCCGATATCCATATGCTAAATAAATCATCAGTTGGAATATTTAATCTCAGCAAAAACAAAAATGCTTGCCAAATATCTCACCATCATGTTGGTGATGTTTCTGTTTCTGTTTTATTTTTTAATTATTCCAGCTGTTCAACAAAAAGACACTCCACTCAGCACATCCACGTCGGCTGTCACTCTGGTGTCCAGTAGTCCAGCCTCTGTTGCCATGATGGCAGCATCAAGTTTAGGCACAGCTGCTACATCTTCATCAGTGGCAACTGACCTGTATATCCCCACTGCCTCAGCGGATGTGGCTGCAGACATTGCAAAGTACACAAATAAAGTAAGTGTACGTTTTCAATTACATTTGCTCTGTAAGGTGCTAAATCCACTAGACTTCAGCATTGACTAATTGTTCGCAAAGTTCATGACCTAAATGAAAACAAGCCCTGGGTTAAAATTTTGTTTTTGTTTTTGTCTTGTGGGAAATGTTGCAGAGTGTACTAAACACAACCTTCTTGTGTCTAACACACTCAGATATAGCACATAACAATTCTTGCTACTGCTTTTAACAGCTATATGAAATTAAATTTGAGAATAACAAAAGAACTCAACTGAATTTGGTAGTTTATATGTCAGTCTGATTCATCCATAAATATGATTTTCCTGAAGGCAATAGTCAAAATATTGTGGTCCAATCTTTTTTAGATAATGGACGCAATCAAAGGTACAATGACTGAAATCTACAATGACCTCTCTAAGAGTACTTCAGGGAATACAATAGCAGAGGTATGTGTTTGGTCTTAGATTTTTTGTCACTAAATACTATTCAGTTCCTAACAGTGGGTTTGCCTGTGTACCTCTGCTTACCTCAATGTGCCCATGGGTTTCATTCAGATTAGACGACTGAGGATTGAAATAGAAAAGTTACAGTGGCTACATCAACAAGAACTGTCAGAAATGAAACACAATCTTGGTAAGAACGTATTTTATTAGTAATTTAATAACCATGTAGTCTTCTTTTTTCCAAAACTGCATAATAAATTTTTCCTATGTTTGATCATGTTTTGTGTACTATATTTTAGAGCTCACAATGGCAGAGATGAGGCAAAGTCTGGAACAGGAGAGAGAGAGGTTGGTGACTGAGGTGAAAAAGCAGATGGAACTGGAGAAGCAGCAAGCAGTGGATGAGACGAAGAAGAAACAGTGGTGTGCCAACTGCAGGAAAGAGGCCATCTTCTACTGCTGCTGGAACACTAGCTACTGTGATTACCCCTGTCAGCAAGCCCACTGGCCAGAACATATGAAGTCCTGCACTCAATCAGGTAACAGCATTTGCCAGCATCACTTGCTGTTGATGGTACTCACTAAGAAAAGGACTTTTGTTTTTGTTTTGTTCTCTTGCAGCAGCTCTTAACCCTGTCTGGAAGTCTCGACACTGTTGCTTTACTACATATTTACCAATCACATTACTACTAACAGCTTCATAGATGTAATGTATTTTTTCACATTTGCTCTATTTGTAGCCACAGCCCCACAGCAAGAACCTGAGGCTGAATCAACAGCAGACCTTACAAACAAGGGTTTAGGGCAGACTAGCAGTGGCCCGAATTCTCTCAGAGACACGCCAGTCTCTGCACCATCAGACAAAGACTGTGAAATGGAGAAGAGCACTGACAACGTCGCTGTCACTTTGTCCTAATCGAGCTTACCATACTTGAAAATGTAAATGTATAGATGTTTTTTTCACTACATGGATATCCCTCTGTTAATTGTTCTGTTTAAGAAGCTGTTACAGGAGCAAATTTATATTATTTTTATTTATATATTTTGTTTGCCTATCAGGGCTTACATACTGCCCCCCAAAAAGTCAGTGGTCACATTTTAAATGTGGGGGGAAAAAGACTGACAATAGCTAGATGTGACCACTAGAGGGAGCAGTTTAAATAATGTGTTCTACATATTTATGCACTCCTTTGCAGTCTATTCAGAGCTGTAAGTGCAAAGATCTTAAGAGCATGCCAGTGTCCCAAAATGTACACAAAATGTAAAGGACAGCAGTTACAGTTTAGCAGTTTAAGACTGAACATGTAACCCGAGTTAATAGACCACTCTAGCTTTAGGTTAGAAGACTGCTGACAAAAATGTCTGTAAATGACCTATTTTGTATTTTGTGTTAATTTATTTGTCATTCCAATGTTGCCTGCTGTATACTGCAAAGATAATAACAAATATAAACATTTTTAACAAGCTGTTTCTACAGTTACATTGTGGTCGAAGAAGATATAAAACTGTCTGCAATCACTTAACATAGTTTTTATTTGTAAGTTGTACACAGAGAACTTAATTTCTGAAACTAAAACTAAGATAATACAATAGGACAAAAATTGTTGGTCACAAATAGTTCCTTTTTTATTTGTTTTTCAAGGGAACTTGATCATGTGTTGGATTGGTTTTGATGTATAAGAATTTCTGACTGTAAATACCCTTTTTTTAAATCAAAAATGGCACATTTTAACATTTCAGAAGTTTGGACTAACAGGTTTATTCGGGCATGTTCGACATAGACTCTTGAGAGGTCGGATTTCTGCATATATCAAATATCATGAGAACAAGTCATAGATAACTCAAGTTGTTCTCACACCACAACTGCAGCTTCTACCTCATGAGAATGAAGTGAACTGATAGACATCTTTTTTTAAAAAAAAAATGACCTGCTCTACATTTATGCATTAAAATGTAAAATAAGTGAGCTGACTGCAAAAATTTTTAGTCTGTTGTCTACTGAAAATGAAACAAATTCTAGTTTATGTTTGGCTCATAGTTGTTTCCAATAAAAAAACACTAACTTATTTATTGAAAACTACTACCCTACTCTCCTGGGCGTAAAAGATAAGCATCATTATCATTGCTTGTGTCTGTTCATTTTACCTCCAGGCCAGTGGGGGCGCTATAAACACATTGAGCATATTTTCTCAACCGTCAGCCATCTGCCGCAGTCAGTTAGCTCCAGCGGGAGTGGAAAATGGAGGATTGACCGAAGAGCGAGGGCATATCATCGTAATTTCTAGCTTGTAGGTGGGTCAAAGGCTACAGCTGTGAAAATAATTATAATTGTTAATGCTTAAATGTTGTGACATGCTTAATTGTCTTTGCTGTGTTCTCTAGTAGAAGTTGGACGGTAACGTTATTCGCGGCAACGTTCAATATGATGCGCTTGACGTTAATTGTAACGTTAACGTTAATTTATGTACAGACAAACTACGCTGTTATATTTTACTCTTGTCATTTGCATTGGTTGGTGAAATGTGATTAATGCTACAGAAGTAATGCCTTCCGTTTGATTGTGGGCAGTTAACTAACGTGGTTGGACTTTGTAATAGCCAATATTACAGGATGAATTTTTCGTAAGCTCGGCTGTGCTCGTGGTGGCTAACAGCGTTAGCCAGTCTTGTTAGCTACAACTGCACGTTTTGCAACGCTCAGTTCCTCGTTGTAAGACGATTCGGTAACTTAATTAATATAAGAGAAGAAACATTTGCGTGATAAAGTAACACAAGGCCTTGGTAAATCTTCCTTGCATTATCACGTAACACAACGTGTGCGACAGAGATTCAGGTTAGCTAACGGCGGATAGTTTTTTAGCTGTTTGACTGAATGTTGGCTTTGCGGCCATAATTGCCTTCCGTGTGCTGGGGGTGATGTCTGTTGTCATGATGTGATTTCTTAAACATATACCAGCTGTTTGATTACATTAGATACTTTAAGGTCACGTTTGCCAATATGCACATGTGATATCGATGTATGGTTGTGTTGGGATTGGAGAGAAACGCTTGAGCAGTGTACAAAGGCCTTGAGCAGCTTCCCTTGATCCTTGTCGTGTAGCAACAACTGAATCTCAATACGTGCACTGCAAACACCATACGACTGTTTACACGCCTTACTGCCGAAATCGGTACTTAAACGGGTATTTTAAACGGGTTCATCTCATCGCTTTGTTTGAATGCGCAGTTTGCGCCAATCTTTAATTTTATGTTCGTTCGGGCCCCTCCCACCTCTAATGGCAGCGTTCCCCATTCACGTGGCACAGTGTCGTGACCACATGCACACCACTTAAGTAATCTTATTCAACCACTTTTAATTGGTTTACTATATCACTATAATGACTCATCGATACCTACTTTTTAAAGCAGATATAACCATTGTGGTTTCAATCGGAGCATCATTTTGCGCAAATGCACTCAATTATTAAATGAACTCGTATGCATGAAATTTTCTTACTTCTATTAATTGTCAACAAATTGCGAACAGTTGCCTGTTTTTTTCCCGACAGCAAGCAGTTTTCCCACTCATTTGGTTGTTTCCGTTTGGTTGTTACCGATTTGCAGTTACTCTGAAAAAAACATCGTCGTCATCGCAGCACTTCAAATACTAAAGCTAAAATTCATTTTTGTTCAGCGTAGTTTTGTTGATTATTAAAACTAAGGTTCAGTTTATTAGTTAATACATGTAAGTTTTGGAAATATTCCTAACTTTTAGAAAAGCAACATGATCTTTTTCACTTTTGTTTTTTGAACCAGTCCTTGTTCTTCTTGCATACAAACCTTTCTGTGAAGTGTGGAGGGCTTTAAGCTTAACTTTTGTTTTTCTCTTACAAGCAGATGCTTTGTCTTTGTACCAAGACCGATGATTATATCTGCAAGGACTTTGTTGTGTTTGGAGACGATCTGTGCTTCTCATCTCTCCTGAACTGCAGGTATGGACATTTGCTATTTTTTCATTATTTTCCTCTTAAAATAAAACAATGTAAAGCTTGGCCCCTGAAGAAGGTCTTAAGTTAAGAAGAAATTTGTCATTTGCTGTAAGACTGACCTAAACAAATTCACCAATTACAGTCAACATGAAAAATTTTCCTATTGTCTGACCATGATATTGTTGGTTTTAAGATTATGAAATTGCTGGGCTAATTCATTTTTTTTTCAACTTTCAATTACTAAGTTGAATTCCAATTTATTTTAAGTTAGAATAAATGAAATTTAAATTGTAATACTCATAAAATGTAGTTTTTTCCTACTTTTTTTTTACTGTTCAACCTGGAACTGCAGCATTATGCTGTAGAGGATATTTATCTAATGTGACTATACAGAGAAATTTCAAAAGTCATTCCTCCTGAAGAGCAAACATGAAAAAAACCTTTCTCTTTTAATTATTTTTGAAGAACTATGTGTAAGATATATACTGGTAGGATTTTTGACAGCTGACAAACTAACTTGTCAGTCCTCTTAGGTAGATAAACTGTGTGATGGAGACGTTGTCTAAATTAGCCCTAGTTGATCCATTTCCGTTTTTTACCTTATTGTTTCTTATTGGCGAAAAAATACACCAATACGATACATCATCTGGTCCTTGTCCACAGAGCACTTACCATTGAGGACATAGTATGAATCAAAACTTGGTACTGGTGATCTTTCTTAAAGATATTTTTGTGTTCCTTGCAGTATTGCATCTCTCCCTGTTCACAGGTTGTCTGGTTACTCAGAGGTGGTTGTGGTATCATGTAATAAATAGATGTCATTGCACGCTCTCTATATAGCTGTCATTACAAAAGGTCTGTTGAATATTTGCATTACTATGTTTTACTAAGAGTCTAATAGAAAAGACTACCTATTTGTTGTTATTTCAAAAAAAAGGATGCAAGCCCATCACTTCTTAATGAATACAGACCTGGCAGCTTAGTATTTGACATATTGTGGACTGAAAAGAGTGACTCATAGCTGGTCTCTTGTGCTCTTCTGTGGACTTTCAGTTTGAAAGTAAAGTTTGACTCCATCATCTATGGAGAAGAGTGCAAGCCCTGAGCTCTCTCTAGCTCCTAAGCCAGAACAGAGCAAGGATGATATGGATAGCTGCTCTCAAGGTATCTTGAATGAGCTTCTTTTCCCTCATAATAAAGGGGTGGGGACATCAAGTTAAACACATTTTTTTGTGTCAGGTTCAGTTATGTTAGAATAATTTTAAATCTGGGTGAAAATTTAAGAGTATGTAAAGGTTTTTATCAAGTCAAGCAATTTTTTTCAAATTGGCTTTGAAACCTGTAGGTTTGATCCCAGGGCAATCGGTATTTACTATGTACTTTGTCGCACTCTTGTGTGCTTTCCTTAATGTTTTGCCTACAGCCATCTTTGATAATCTGTTTACAGGTTTAAGAGAAGGGGATTGTGAGCAGAAGGCGCAATTTCACACCAAAAATGAGAATGTGGCAAAAGAGACACTAGAAAAGCCAGATAAATCTTCCAAGGGGAGCAGTGAACTAAAGAAGACTTGGGGTTTCCGACAAACCACTGTTGCAAAGAGAGAGATGCCAGCGGAGGGAGCAACGGACAGCCCTGAAAACCGCTGCCCTGTTCGTCGCAGTGGCAGACAGTCTAAGCGTACTGACAAGCTAGAAGAATTCCTCTTGACTGCCAAAAGAGGGTCAAGGAAGAGTGCCCCTCCCAGTCTGGAAAGTGGAGATCCTCCTTCCCAAACGCCGACCGATGCAGAGACTGCCTCAGAGGCCAGTTTTGATGGTAATGCTGACACCAAGATTGTAGAGGACAAGGGAGAATCTCCAGAGAGGAAGACGAGAGGTGGCACAAGGAAGCAGCCTCAGCGGAAAACTCTGGGTGGCAGACAGACCCGAGGAGGTGGTAAAGTGACTGTCAAAGATGAGGGAAGCTCTGAGAATGAGGAGGATAGCAGAGACGCTCCAAATAAGGACCAGCTAATGGAGCAAAAAGATGAAAAGAGTCCTGGAGATGGAGGGAGTACTGACACAATACAGCCACAGCCTGAGCAGGACTCTGAAAAGACAGGTGTTGTCAGGGAGAACCAGAAACTGGGAGATAAAAATAACAAAGTGGAAACAGAAAAAGAGACTGACAAAGACACTGATGATGACAGCACAGACAAGCCTGCCACAGTGTTAGTTAAACGTGGACCATTGAGAACTTATGTCAATAAAAAGAAGGCAGGCAATAAGAACACTACCACCATTAAAGTTCCTGCTCCAACCAACAGGAGCGCTACACCAGTCAAGAGGGAGACTAAGCCCAAAACTACCCAAGCTTTCAGAAACACACGCAAAACACAGACCCAAGGGGATGACAATGATGAGAATGAGGATGATGACAATGACTCTTTGACGTCATCGTCTTCATCATCCATTGAGTCTGACGATGGTGGCTATGACCCCAATGCTCTCTACTGTATCTGTCGTCAAAGACACAACAAAAGGTATTTTGTCATCTATTATTCTTATTTAATTATTATTATTATTATTGAGAAAACGGTTTGATCATATAATATATTCTAAGGCCTACATGTCAGTCACCTATGACTTTTACTGCTATACTGCTTATAAAGTGTAAATAAAAACACATTATGGTGAACTTTTATATTTAGCTGTCCCTTCTTATTAAGTTATTGATATAAGAAAACAATAAATGAAATGTTAGACCAAAATTAATAGAACTCCTAAAAAACATCATACAGCACAAATAGGAGACTTTAAATTAACATACTGCAAAAAGAAATCTTAACTTTAAATTTAACTTTCTGGGAAATGAAATGCACAATTAAATAATTCTGGCTCATACTATAATGAATAATATTTATGTGCACTTTCCTTCTCTGTCTTTTTTACATGGTTGTTGCAGTATTTTCTAAACCTGTTGGTGTTTTGAACTTGCGTTTGACTCACTGAGTTTTGCTGTAGATGGTCAGTAAGATTTTTAAGCTGCAAGGGAGCAAACAGAGTTAGGATTTAGGCAGTAGCTTTAAGTTGTATCATTTTATTTTATTTTTGTATTTAGATATCGATTCAGGACTCATAAAAAAAGACCTCAAATCTTTTTGGAGAACTGACTATTGTTTCCTGTCCTCACTGTGAGTGCAATGACTGCAGTGTCTGCTTAAGACACTTAACATTTTAATAATGAAGTTCTTCTTCCTTCAAGGAAATAATACCATTTGCTCTTCTCCTCTTGTCGTCAGACTAGTAGCAACAGCTCTTATTTGATTACACATTCTCATTTTGTATTTACACTCACAGCTAGACAGAGTTTTTGTTAGGAATTGCTTTAAAGAAAAGTAGTTCTCTAAATGTTCTGTGTTTACCAGGTTCATGATCTGCTGTGACCGCTGCGAGGAGTGGTTCCATGGAGACTGTGTGGGCATCACTGAGGCCCGCGGGCGCCTGATGGAGAGAAATGGGGAAGACTACATCTGCCCTAATTGCACTGCTAAGAAAAATCAGGTGGTCAGGCCCGCCACTTCAATTCTCCCTTCAAGCACAGAAGCTGGGAAGCTCAAAGCTGATGTTGCTTCTCTGACCACTGCTCTTGCTGTCTCTGTTGAGAGTGCTAACGCTAGTGGAGTAGACATCAGCCAGTCAGCTTTTGGGACTGTGGCAGCCGCTCTTTCCTCAGCAACTGCTGGAACTGAGGAGAGGGGAGCAGAAGACCTGGGCATCAAAGGCAGGATCGAGAAAGCTACTAATCCAACTGGGAAAAAGAAGATAAAGATCTTTCAACCGGTAGGCTACAAGTAATTTTAACTAAAAAGATTTAAATTATTGTATTGTTATATGTCCAGCTACTAAATCCTTGTCCACTTTGGTGTTCTGTCATCTTATACATTATAGTGCATGTCGAGTGTTAGCCAGTTATCTTAATGTTAAGATAATTATGGGGTTGTGGTTTATAATTTAGTACTATAAACACTATATACTTGAATCAAATTGAATTCCATTTCTTCAGTCACTGTTAAAGGGTTGAAATGTTTTTAGGATACATAAATGGCAATTATTAATCTCTGAAACTGTGATTAGAGTGCAGCCCCTCATGGCTCCAGCATGTTGGTTCTACTCATTGTGCATGGCTGGTGTTCCTGTTTAAAAGCAGGAACCCAAATAGTAGATGCCAGTGGTTCAAGACTGCAAATATCTTTATAAAAATCAATATAGTTAAAGACATGGCATCAGGCAGCCTACTGCAACGTGAAACTGAATGCTGTTGTAAAAAACATAGCACACATTTTTTAAGAACCACACTTGCTATCAGTAAATTGAAAATTAAATCAAGAAAACTAGTACTGTGAAAACACTCAGCAAAATTACATTCTTGTGATTAGCATCATTAGCAGTTAATTTTATTGTGTACTGACTTGGAGCAGGCTATACAGCAGCCAGCTGAACCAAAAGCAGAGCAGAAATCAACACCAACCGTGGAAAAGAAGGCAACACCCACAGCAGAGCAGAAAGCACTACCAGACTCAGAGCAAAAAGTGGCATCAAATGTGGAGGTGAAAACAACGCCAACAGCAGAGGTGCCAGAGGAGAAGGCTGGGCAGAAAGCAGATGAAGAGTCTTCTCTTCCCAAATGTATCGGGCCAGGCTGTGAGAATAACGCTCAGCCAGACTCTGTGTACTGTGGCAACGACTGTATCCTGAGGCATGCTGCTGCAGCCATGAAGTCCATCACAGATGTCAGAGACCCCAAGCAGAAGGACAAGGCCAAGAGCCAGAAAACCAAGTCTACACCAAAGGTAACTTGGAGCACTTGATTTGTTGTCCTTTGCCTGTCCTTAAAAGAAAAACTTTTTAGGCTTTATACTTTTTTTTTTTTTTATGAGAAAAGCTAACAGGTAACAGATGAAATATTCTTGTAAGATATATCAGCTACAGAGGTTGAAAGCCTTTTCTAAGAAGTCATTCACAGTTTAATATTTGTTTTCAGAATTATTATAATGTAGATGTCAGTCTTCAGATCTCATGCCTTTATCCCATTTGAGAAATCAATTCCTAATGGCCCATTATGTTTACTGAATGTTTGGCTTATTGTTATAGTTGTTAGATTTAAACCCTAGAATTTAGTGTGACTCTTGAAAACACATACTTATTCAACCTGTCTCTGAATTACTTCAGTCATAGAATGGTAGCGTACATGTTTTAATCATAACTTAACATGATTTTATATTTACATGCACAAATGGCTGCATTGCTGTGACCTGGATGAATGTTGTGTTTGGGTGTTGATGAATAGCATTACAGAAACCTAGATTTGTGAGTATGCAACAGTCCTAATCTAATATTGACAAATTCAGGTGCTATTGCAGTCATATCTGGAATAAAAAAAAATTAAAGTTAATATTTTAAGATCTGTCTTGGCAATGTCTAGTTCCAGGCCATGTCTGTACCCTTTCTGTTTTAATTATGTCACAAGAAAGGCAAGTCTTGGGGCATTTGAAAATGTTTCAGAAAGCTTTGCTTTTTCTTTAAAATACTACTTACCAAAAGAATAACTTAAAAAATTGTATGCTCCTCTGTTTCTGATGCCTGTCTGTTTATGATACACTATATTTTGGTATATTTACAGGAGGCATTGAAATCAGAGAGTGACTCTCATTTAAGAGGCTTATATCACAATTGTAACCAACAATGGAACAAGTTCAACGGATCAGATCAAATTGAGTAAATGGCCTGTCTTCTGACCAATCAGCTACTGGGGACAATGGAGTCATCATTCTCACGTTGATTTAATTCTTTTGTCTATCATTTCATAAATGAAAGTACTGTTTGCAGGTGAAAGCTGTTTCTCGTGTTGAGAAACGTAAATATACTTGCCTGGAAGCTAAGTTGTGTGTATATCAGAGAGATATAAAATTTTTTTCAAAAAAAGCTCCTAATAAACCATGAAATAATCTGAAGACTTTTGAATGGAAAAATTGTTTCCTCGATGGAAGAACTGTAGAAATAATTTACTTTCTTATGGCACCTTAACCTTTGCCTGTAATCATGTTGTTTATAGTTGTGACATATTTCAGCGATTCATAGGAGTCACGGTATCGTTAATATCCTGTAGTGACACAACAAAGAGGGAAAAATCTTAACTATATATTTAAAAACATATCAACTTTTATCAAATTCAGGACAATATTCGTGCTCTTAATGTTATTTTTTTGTTTTTGTATAGTTAAACTTTGTGCTCATGTTGTACTTTGTATTAACCTAAATTGGACTAATATTAATTTAAAATTCTTAAACTTAACAAGTAATTCCTACAGGAGTCAACTGTCTTTGTATTAATTACTCCACTTTTCATATTTTGTCGTTAAAACAGATAGCAAACCCTGGCCATTGCATGTGTATTCATAGCTGGATTTAAAAATCCTTTATGTGTATGAAGGAAAACAATCTTTGTAGAGTTTAAACTTGAAGAACTCATAGCTGGACAGAAGCTTGACTGTACTGAAGTTGCTCTTTGTAACAGGGCCCACTTTTGAAGAACTCTTTGGCCAGACCAGTAAAAGCTTTGGGCCAAGAACATTTAAGCCATCAGTGTTTCACAGAAAGCTACACAGAAACCTACAGAAAACTACACAGATGACCACAGAAAGGTTTACAGAAGATGGATGCTACATGCTAAGCAATGTAAAGGACTGCCAGCTGGAGCCTGGTTCATGCAGAAATGCTTTTTTTAAATGATGAATTGTGCTGTGCTGCACACTGTGTGAAGGGTGGTTTGAAAAGACAAAGAGCAGGCAGACAAAGGACCATAAGACTTAAAGATTTTAACAAAGGGCAGATTTTCCTGGTATCTGGCAGCGATTCATAAAGGGAATCTATTGTTAAGAGCCAATGTAGCTAAGGTTGAACATTTCACAATGCTTACTGAGTGGTGTCACTTTTTTTCCTCCTTCCACCCCAGAGGAGCGGTGCTGGTGGGAAGACACAGAAGAGGACCCAGGAGGACTCGGACAGCGAGGAAGACTACAGTCCTGATCCAGATGAGGATGACGAAGATGAGCATGCTGAGGAACACCCACCCCCACCGGCCACTGCATCCTGGTCCAGTGACCATAATTACATTGCAGTAACACCAGAAAAGACTACACCCATATCACCAACAGTGTTTAACAAAAAGTGTATGTATCTCTTTGAAGGTCTTGGTCTGACGTTGAAATCCCATTGTTGTTTTTCCATTATAAGTGTGGCTCTTGTCATGCTAACATTATTTAGAAATGATTCATACATTTTGGGGATAACATGAGTGCTCTGGAGATGAACTCAGCTGTATGCTAGACTTCAAATGATATGCAAAGTGTTATTTTGAAAATGTGAAGGTTTGGTACTCAATGAAATGTTGGCAGCTGCGAAAAAGGTAAGTTTTATGTGATGCTTAAGGTAAGTAACCAATAATCCAGAACATATGTTTGTTGAAAGGGGCACTCCACAGATGACACTAAAAAATGTTTTATTTGTCAAGGTGGAGGGCACTTGACCTTTGCACACAGTTTAATGATGTCTGAAAAACTCATCCTGATGATGTCACCATGGGTTATTCAGCTTGCATTTTTGGAGTCGTTCAATTTTAAACAGAACCTGTTTTACAAACTGCAGGCAGGACTGTAGGCTTTCACCAGAGGGTTGAACAAGAGATCCAGTGTATTATGGGAAATGTAGTAGCTATTTCTTATTGTGACTAATGCAGTGGACTAAATGGTAGCATGACTCTGCCTCTACTGCATTAATATTGGCCACTTAGTTAAAGGCTATTTAGTCCCTTATCTTTTTGAAAGTGCAATATTAAAGCTCTGGAGTACCCCTTTTGGATATGTCACACTTATAATAGAGAGCTGATGAAAACCTATAAAAGAACATGGTAGAGATAAAAAGGAGGTCAGTAACCTTAAACTTGGAGCTCTCCATAGATTAATGCTCTGCTGTGTGATGAATGGTGCTGCCCTGTGTGTATATGTGATTTCAAACTACTCAAGTCCCTCTACTTCCTGGGTTCATCACCTCAGCTGTTGGACCACCAAAAAAAAAAGCCCCTCCCTTTCTCCGGCAGGTAGGTGTCTCAGACTCCCCAATGTTAATGTGGACTGATGGAGCTAACATAGCTCATATTGAGCTGATACTATCAGCTGTTAAGCATGACCTTGTGTTGTTGTTGTTCTTATAATTTTGTGGTTAACAGGCTGACTTCTTTGAAAGTTTTTGATTCATAATGAATATGATGTCTCACTGTTAAGTGAGGAACTGGCTTTAAAATAAAAGGTGATATAACAGATTGTAGGATGCCTTGATTGATTATGTGAGCAGTGTTGGCTTGCTTTGGGATATGCTGACCCGTTCAACTCAAACAAGCAAATACATCTGATACATCTGCACACACTGGAGACATGACACTCAAGAAGCCCCCAGATGGTGAAAAGCAAGAGAAGATAGAAGCTCTGTCATGGAGGCCAGACCCCCCCCTGGAGATACAGCAGTGAAGTTGAGAACCACCAAAAGATATGAGTGGAAGACCTGGTCCAAATAAGGGAGACCCACCACACTTAAAATTCTTCACACACTTTGCACCTGATATATAATGAAGGGAACTTCTGTTGAAATGTGGACATTTCAGATTTTTCTTAACCTTTTGTTTATCAGAGGTCATTAAAGGCAGAAGAGGGATCATAATTAATAGGGTAGAAAGTTTTTATTTTTAGTCAAATGCATCTTTAAGTCAGGAGATCAGTATGACCAATGCTTGTTGTGTGATTTATAGGAGGAGGGAAGTATGGTTCATTGATTTGTGCTTTCAAAGCCCATATTTTGCTGAATTACATTGTGATTGGTGTGAAAACATTAAGAAGATGGTTGCTTGTGGTTGCTTTTGGTCTCCTACTGTTGCTTTACGTAGCACTATTGTGGCTTGTACATTTCAGTGGGTGTTTAGTGTGTGTCCAGGTGAGGTTAATGCTTATACTAATGCAACTGTAACAAGCAACATGAGCACAACAGATGATGCATCAGCACCTGCAGATGACAGTTTGAAGAGAGATTCGATCAAGTGTGTATTGCCATATAAGTTGTGGTGCGAGTTAGTTGGTATACTTTTCTGTGTTGAAATTATTTACATAAGATAATTATCTTTAATTGTAGATACATTTTTTTCAAACGACAGGACAAATAATGAGACTTGGGTCTAGTTACCTGCCTTATCATCTGGTGTCAGTGGTATGAGCTGCCATCATGAAATAAATGAACACATATATTTTCACTTTTGGAATGAGCAAGTTATAAACTTCATTATTCTCATTTTACTCTGATTCACATAAGCTACCCATGCAGTGTAACAGTGATTATGCTTTAGGAGGCAATGAAAAAAGTGTCCTAAATGACATTTTAAACTGAGTAACTGGTTGCTACCTCTTGATTCCTATTTATCTGCGAGAACCTGGTCGTTGTAGTCGTTTCAGTTGCTGCTGTTACTAAGTTAACAGTTAGTTTGCACAAGGCTCAAGTGCATCAGTTCCTTTTCCCTTGAATGGAGCTATTGGTATTGAGTTGTGCTGTAAGGAGCTACTTGTATACCACTCTCCAAAGATTATGATAATCACATAATGTTTGGAAAGAAAATACTGATTATAAACAGCAAAATGTATCTGCCATCCACTGCCACAAATAAAGAGGGGCCTTTTAATTGCCCAGTTGTCAACTTTGTGTTCATTTCAGAATTTCTATTACAATGTTAAGTGTGTGCAATTATTTGAATGGCATTTTTAAAAATCAATCTCGGAGGTGCTTCATTATAATTTTTTGGTGTGTGTTTTTTAAGCTGTGAAATTCATTGTCATCCAAAATCAATGTTGGGCTTTTTGCATTACAGCTCTGCTGTTTCCAAATCATTGACACATAGTAATGATTACTTCGAGTGTTAGTAAAATACTGTCACATTATGTGTTGTATCTGCTGGTATGGTAAATGATGTTATATTTTAAACCGTTGGATCTTGTTTTTGGTTTGCAGCCCCCCCAAAAGAAGTAAAGCTGAGTGAGAACGAGCACAAAGAGAAGGAACCAGCTCCAGCTCCTGAAAAAACTTCCCCAGTGTCCACAACACCAGTCAAAGGAAACAAGAAGGGCACACCCACTAAAGCAGCCAAGATTTCCCCAAAGGGCAAGAAGCTTTCCTCTAAGACCACAAGCTCCAAGATGTCCAAGAAACTTGTGACTCTCCAGAGTAAAACTCTGTCAAAGTCCAAGAAACCAGGTCCTTCACCTGTCCATACCCCGTCTCCCATTCCACAGGGCCCGATCCACATCACAGGAGCTTTGCGAGTCACTAAGTCCAACTTTACCATTCCTAAGAAGCAGCCACAGCAAAAGGATGCTCCAACCCATAGACAGTCGTCCTCATCCTCCAGAACTCAGTCATCAGCTTCTTCAGCTCACTCCAGCCACTCTTCCTCTTCAAGACATTCACATCCAGCTGCTTCAGCGCCCCCTGTGCCCCCTATGCCACCACCACCCAACAACCAGATGAGACAGAACATCCGCCGCTCACTGACAGACATCCTCTTTAAGAGGTAGGAGTCCTATGAAACCTAGTTCAAAATATTTTTTTATACTTAAAGATACTTCATGTCAATCTTGGGCTTATCAATTATAAACAGCAAGCACCAATATTTGTTTTTTTGTCTTTTTTTTCATAACACCAGGGTGAGTGACAGTGATGATCTGAAAATGACTGAGAGTGAGGTGGGAAGGCTGGCATTCGCCATAGAAAAGGAAATGTTCAACCTTTGCCTTAGTACTGACAGCAAGTACAAGAACAAATACAGATCCCTCATGTTCAACCTGAAAGATCCAAAAAACAAAGTGAGTCATCAAATGCATGCACATATACTTTTAGTTACGTACATATCTTGTGTTTGCAGAGTTTTGTATATCCAAGTTTTCTTGATGTCCCTTGTATTGTTTGATAATGTGGTATGTTTGTCTCAGGGTTTGTTCTATAGGGTGGTAGGTGGTGAGGTTAGTCCCTTCAGACTGGTGAGACTAAGTGCTGAAGAGTTGCTTTCCAAAGAGATATCTGAGTGGAGAAAGCCAGATGCCTCTGAGGTAAGTGCTCCTTTTCACTTCACATCAAGCACGGGGCAGCCTGGGGTTCAAAGAGAATGTAATCGAGCAAAATTTTCTAGAGGATTCTAATTTTTCTATGTTGTTGTCTACTATGGGCGCAGTCTCCCAGTCCAAGGACTCATTCTGGGCAGTCCAAACTGGGCAACAGGCATGACTCTGGCTCCCACAGCATGGATATAGAGGATGCTCCACCAACATCTGATGCAGATGTATGTATGTCCACAACCTCTTCATCTGCTCGCATGGCCTCTGCTGCAGTAAGTGCTGGCTTGCTGTCTCTCTGAAGCTTTCACACTGTTCTTTTCACCTTTGCACATGGTGCGCAGTACACAAACTCTTAAGCAAATCTTAAACAAATCTAGCAAAGCAAGGACATGAAGGATATCAAAGGCAACGATCTTGCTGACTCTTCTGTTCTTCAATACACATTCTTTCTCTGGGAAGCTTTGTCTTTTTTCATTCTTGTTCATCATTGAAGCTACTAACACCTACCTTGCAGAAATCTTGTAAACCAGTTCACCTTAGATTTGACAGAGATCTGCTTTTCTGTCCCCAAAGGACCAAGATGAGTCTCCCCTAGCTTCATCTCAACCCACTGCTGTTGAGGGGAACAGTGGCAGCATCATGCCAGACATTTTCTGCACCATGCTCAAAGACACAACTGCTGAACACAAGACTCATCTATTTGACCTCAACTGTAAAATATGCACAGGTAAAAGTTGTTCAGTGTCATGGATCTATAAATCATGTGGAGTAAACATGAGTGATTATACAACAGATTACTTAATAGTATTTTGTATTTTTTCTGTAGGTCAGAAGATAGAAGATGAGACTACAGTTAAAAAAGCCAAATTGACCAAGAAGCCTGAATCTAAGTCGCCCAGGCAAGAGGTGCACTCTTCCAGGGATGTCCCTCCTGCTGGACAACCACAAGTCCCCACGGCTTACCAGCACCAAGATCCCTTAGCTTACCAACACTCAGCCCCTCCGTCTTACCAGTCTAACATGGAGCCAGCTGTCCCTGAATCACAGCTGTCACTTTATCAGGAGGACCTCAGTATGCTAGAGCCTCAAGTCCCAGCCCCTGCCCCTGTCACCCCCGCTGTGTCCTCTGTCAGCATCACCCGCAGAGACCCACGCATGGCCAGGCACTCCTCCGGTGTGACTGTCACCTACAATGCTCCAGAAAAGCCTATTAACAACTCTGTGGAGCAACTTCCGGCTGCTCTTAGCGCTCAAGTAGAGGTTGGACCCAAGGCACCACTGCCGATGCCTCCAGCTCCACCACCTTCTGTTGCTGTGTCAAAGTCGGCCAAAACAAGGTGCTAAATCTCATCAGGGTTTTAGAAATGAGCTTTTCCCTGTATTGCTGGGTTTTGTGGTGTACTAACATTTTTTAACTGTGTATTTGGTATATCGTGTGCTAAAATTGCATGGAAAAATATACTGTGAAATTCTACTAAGAGGTTCGTTATATAGACTGAAAGTCATACTTTGTTATTTTTAGGCTGAATTGTAAATACACATTTTTGTAGGGGCTAAATTTTCAGCTGGAATCAGTGCTGTAATGAAGATGTAGATAGAGCTCAGCAATGTGGACAAGATCGAACATTTTTGACCAAATACCTTAACATAGTAAAAATGACTATTATACTCACAAGATGTTCACAAAACACAATTAGACACACCATTGTTCTTTGGTAATCATTAGTAATGAGGATGTGATGACTGAAGAGGTATTAAGGCAAATGTTAGAACAGTATAGTAAGTTCAGAAAATGACGTTGCTTTACTTTAAAGCAACCTTTAAAAACAGGAAAAGACAACTATAATACTGATGTATTGCACAGTCCTGCTTTTAAACGGTACAGTAGCATGTATGATGGGACAGTTTTATTTTTCTTTCCCTAAAAAAAAAAATTTCATCTGATAATCTGTCTTTAGACTTGAGATTTGGTTATTGACTCAAAAGGACTGTTTTTGTTTTACAGCACATCTGAGACTCCCCCTGAGGGTGAGACAGCGATTTTTCTTCATGGTCAAGAGAAGATCTGGAAAGGATTTATCAACATGCAGTCTGTGGCTAAGTTTGTTACCAAGGCTTATCTAGTGTCGGGATCCTTTGAACATCTGAAGGAGGTTAGTAATTTTGCCATTCATTAGGCTCATATTTAATTTAGAATT
Source organism: Ctenochaetus hawaiiensis (assembly GCA_029783645.1). Taxonomy (NCBI): domain Eukaryota; kingdom Metazoa; phylum Chordata; class Actinopteri; order Acanthuriformes; family Acanthuridae; genus Ctenochaetus; species Ctenochaetus hawaiiensis. The sequence continues at coordinate 22,399,779 of JAPZDY010000012.1, read as the reverse complement.
TAATCATAATTACATGCCGAGATTTTGCTCATAGTAATACGTTAGCAAATGCATCATGCTTAATGCTCTCAATGTTGTGCAGGATTTGCCAGATACCATTCATGTTGGAGGACGAATATCTCCAAACACAGTGTGGGATTATGTCGGGAAGCTGAAAACATCCCTCTCCAAGGTCTGTTTGGAGAAGAAAATATTTCTGCAAAAATCACTAACATCTTATCAAACTGCCCTGGATCACTAACGTTCTTTTTTTTTGTTGTTCACAGGAACTCTGTTTGATCCGTTTTCATCCAGCCACAGAGGAAGAGGAGGTGGCATATGTCTCTCTGTTCTCTTACTTCAGCAGCAGAAAACGATTTGGCGTGGTGGCTAACAACAACCGTCGCATCAAAGACCTCTATCTCATCCCACTGGGCTCAAAGGACCCTTTACCCTCCAAACTCTTACCATTTGATGGACCAGGTAAGCATTTAGAGGAATACAGAAATACCTTTGTGGAGACATGAATGTAATTTTATTTGTCTGAATGTTTCTGCTATTGAATTGTTTGTTTTTTGTTTTTGTCTTGTAAATGTGGTGAGTATATTTTGGCGTCAACTCTTTTTGGACCTGAGTTGAAATTAAAACCTTTTTGTGTAATGGGGTTGTACTCTAGGGGGCACTCACACTCCGTATTGCATATCCCTTGAAAACCCCCTTTATGCATGTAACAGATGCTGTTTCCCTGCTGTGTATCTGACTTTGTATCACACCTTTCTAATGAATAAAGTCTGCATCGCAGGTTGGTGCCTTTTGAGTCCAGTTTCGGCCTGTTGTTTCTTAAGACTTAAGACATGTCAATCATTGCATACCACGCTGGTGTTCAATAACATGCTGCACTACTGAAATAAACCAGCAATTTTCTCAGCATACTCTGTTACATAATAAATCTGCTCTTGACATAAATTTTTCAATCAGTGACTGTGCACACTGTCAACAGTTCCCACATGGCTATATTGTGGTAAGTGAAAAGGCTATCAGTCAGAGAGTCTCAGTAGATATTTTCCAGCACTTTATTAAATTTCTAGCTTCAGGAAAAATGTAATTTCGAATCTTGATTTTTTTCTGATGTTCCTGTGACCAGGCTGGAAATGATCCCAACTCAATTTTTTAGTAGAGCTAATTAATGCACTCTCTTGTAGATTGACTAATTTAATAATTGACTATCAGTGGCTGTTTCATGCAGTCATATTTTTGCAATTTACAGACAGTAAAGCGATCTAACTGAATGATTTAGAATCATTTTATTGTTTCAGTTTGTCTCCTTGTATGGTTGTACTTCCACAAGCCACCTCAGACACAAACACAAGCCAAATGACAACAAATGTGTCTCTGCAGCTGGATCTCACTTACTCATGTTAATTTTTTTTACATTCAAAAACATGTTTAATGACTGCATAGTCCTTTCACTATCATTTGAATTTGTCATAAAAAAGATACACTTGAAAGTCAAGAAAATTTTGGTTTTATGTCTTAAAATTCTTTTTGTGGTTCTTGGTCTCTATGTATGTTCTGTGTGTATCAGAACTTCTCACTTTAACCATTTTTTTGTATTTCACAAGTCAGAAAAACTTAACTAATTTTGTGAAATATGGTAGTATGATAGTACATGTGCAAATATTTTATAAGATTCTTGTTCTGTCCGTTTTGCAGGGCTAGAACCAGCTCGTCCCAATCTCCTCTTAGGGCTCCTGATCTGCCAGAAGGACAGAAAACGAGCTGGTGCTCCATTGGAAACTGAGGAGAAACGGTCTAAGATTCAACCTAAAGATGCAGATGATGCTGGCTTTTCAAAGTCATCTCTGTCAGTCAGAGCAGAAAGAAGCACACGGCAGAGTCTTGAAATTCCTTTCAGCACGACTCCTCCAGGGTCACCTCCACCCATCTCATCTGAGACCTCAAACAGCACTGTGACCACCTCCTCAGTCCTTTCCCTCTTATCCTCAGTCAAAACTCCAGTCTCTTCCACTACCACTGGCAAGGACTCTCCATCGTCATCCAACTCTTCTGCAGCAGCTGCCACCCCTCTTCAGACAATCCTCAACACTCTTTTTGGAAAGAAAAAGCATGACTCTGAAGCTTCCAACTCTCCATCTGATCAGGGTGGAGAACTCTCTGTCCCAACGGCTACAATGTTAGACCCCATTGTACAACGGTTTGCACAGATTTCTAAAGAAAAACAAGTGGAAGAGGACGAAGATGACAGACCATATGATCCAGAAGAAGAGTATGACCCCAGTAGAGGCTACAATGTGCCTAAGAAACCCGTAGAAGTGGCTAAGAAACTTGAAACCTCTAAGCAGCCTGAGATGGCTATGAATGAAGGTGATGATGTGGCGTATGATCCAGAGGACGACTCAATTTTTGATGATGTCAAAACATTGGTTCCAGGTCAGACTAAGGCTGCAACTGAATCTGTACCTGATCCACAAAAGATCTTGGAGAATCTTAAACAGATTGGGGATCAAACACTCCAGAAACAAGGAGAACTGCAAATTTCATCCACAGGGACACCTGGTGCCTCTTTAACTCTTCCAGAAACTCTTTTAACTCAACCTACATCGTCTCTTTTGCCCAATACTCAGCTACTGCAGCTTGGCAAAAAGGTTGAAGAACTAGTGAAGTCTTCTGCAGTTGCTCCCTTGATCAACCAGAGGAGAGATCCCCGACAGAGCAGGGATCCACGCCAGGCTGTAGTTGGCAGGAAATCGACTGATGAGGCTGAAGAAGAAAAAGAGGAGACATCTGCTCTGTTGATAGATTCTACTCCTTCACAACCTATGGTTCCAGAGCCTCAGCTATCGGACGTAGCCGAACCTTCAGACATCTCACAAGGCTCAGAGACATCACTGCCTCATGAGGAGGTGAAAAGTGATCTATTACCCTTCATGGAGTCGGAAAAGACTGAGGTGTCAATTCCATTATTAGGTGAGGAGGTGGAACCTGATATGGAGGTCAACTACATGGATGAGAAGGAAGTGAAAACTGAGGAAGCTGAACCAATCAAGATGGAAACAGAGATGGACAAGTACAGTATTTGGCCAAATGCCGCCAGTATTTTAAAGGCTGGTGAGGACTCAGAGTATGAAGAGAAAATTCAAGACCCACCAACCACAAGTTATTATAATGAGCTTGCAAACAACTCGACAGCAACTTCAACAATCCCAGTAATTACTCAGAGCACGGCAGTGGTTGACACTCAGTCCCATCACATGCAGCATCACATGCCAGCATCAGGCTTTGAAAGCGAGTACAGACCTCCAGCTGACATCCCCCCACCATCAAACTTCCCCCTCCCCACTTGATGCAAGGACAAAACCTGATGATGAGGCCTCCTCCAATGTCATTGCCACCACCTATGCAGGGTCTTCCGCCAATGTCAGCCCCCCCCTCTATGCAGGGACCCCCACCACCCATCCATGTTCCTCCCCCTGTACGCGGTCCTCCTCCCATGCAGGGTGACAGTCATCACCAATATGGCCCTCCTCCAGCCACATACCCTCCGTACCAGAACCAGTGGCCAGGAACCCAGCCCCCACCACAGCAGCCTCCTCCTGGTTCACTTCCTCAGAATATCATGCCACCCAGAGGACCACCACCACCATTCCCTCCATTGGCCCAGAGAGTTCCTGCTCCTCAAATATTTGATCCCTCTATTCCGTCTCAGCACACTGGACAGCAAGGTCCCCCTCCAGGCCTCCCACCACCTCCTGCTTTTGATGCACAGAACAGTTTACCTCCACCAAGATTCACTGGTCCTCCCCCTCCTTTTAATTTCCCTTCAACCAGAGGTCCTCCCCCACCTTTCACCGGGCCACCTCCTGCTCACTTTGATAACAGACTCCCTCCTCCGTCCCACTTCCAAGGGCCCAGGGGTCCCCCACCATCTCAGTATGGTGACCATGGGGCTCAAGCTCCAATGGTAGACCAACCTCGGGGCCCCACAGAACAGTATAATAAAGACAATTCCAACTCTTTTACACTAAGTATAGATCAGAATCAAAATCCTCCGCATATATTCAAAGACAATCAGGGTCCTCCGTCAGGTCCAGCATACCGGGGGCCTCCACCTAACCAGTATGAGGACAGAAGAGGCCTACCTTCCAGTAGTGAGATAAGTGGACAGCACTTCAGTCCACATAATCAGTATGGGAGCTCGAGACCACACTCCTCACCACCGCATCGAGGATCTTTTGATGAGCACAGAGGTCCTCCCCCTCGTGACAATATATCACTCCCTTCTCAGCGTTTTGGAGGATCTGAGCGATACCGCTTTGATAGGCACACTGATGAGGCTAGACCTGTTCGCCACAGTGGACCGCTACTGCCAACTCCTCCAGAAGCTCCCTTGGTTCCTTCAAATCGCATGGGAGCCCATAGTCCAGATTTGCAAAGGGATGACCACTGGCGTCGCCACTCTCCTGAAATTCGGAGGAGGAGCAGCACCAACCGGGAGGGCTCAGAACCCCACACTGGAGATCGCTTTAGTCGCTTCGAAAGTGGCCACAGAGAACCTGCCCCTGGTCCTTCACAGCCCTCTGAGGAGAGACCCAAAGAGCTGTCTGAGGAGCGGCGGAGGGAGAGAGAAAGGGAGATCCCCCATGCTGGCAGGCAATCATGGGACAGGGGCCAGGGCAAGCAGTGGAGCAGAGAGCGAGAGTGGGATAGAAGCAGAGAGAGGGACCGTGATCAGGAGCGTAGCCGAGAAAGAGACCGCAGCCGAGGGAGGGAGGCAGAAAGACACAGGGAGACAGAGGGAGAGCGACACAGGGATCAAGAAACAGACAAGAGGAGAGACAGGGAGAGAGACAGAGACAACAGAGACAACAGAGACAGAGACCGACCAAGGGATTCTGACAGAAGGGATTATGACCGTGACAGAGGGAGAAACCGGGATCGTGATCGCGATCGAGATCGAGATCGAGATCGAGAGAGAGAGCGAGAGCGAGAGCGAGAGCGGGAGCGGGAGCGGGAGCGAGAAAGGAGACGGGACAGATCCCGAAGCAGAGACCGTGATAGGGACAGAGACCGTGGGAAAGACCGGGGCAGGGACAGAGACAGGGAGAGGGATAGAGACAGAGACAGGGATCGTCGGGACAGAAGCAGAAGCAGAGAAAAGAGAGAGGAAAAGAAGGACAATAAACATGATACCCCCAAGGAGAGTGATAAAACTGCAGAAAATGACAAGAGCATGTCATAGTCTTTGTTTTATGGACACTACGTTAAGGGTTTTTTGGAGACAACTTAATCTTTCACCAGTTAAAAAAAATCGTCACTGTAAATGTAGATGAACAGTATTATGTTAAATTTCCACGGCTGTGTTAATACTAGACAAAAGTTTGACAATATTTGTATTCTTTTTGTGACTTAAAGGTTTCTAAGTTGGTTTTACTACATTCAAATAAAAAAAAACTGAAGGCCATCTAAGTTGTGTACAAGATGTAGAAAGTAGGCTACTGAGTCCTATTACATGTACCTTTCTCCTGTCAAAACATTTTTTTAAGAAAACAATAATATAACTAATTAACACACCATTTGCAATATGTAAATATGAATGTATTTGTGTATATACTGATGTTTTTAATCATACTTTTCTAAGTAGAGAAATTAAAAGCCATATATATGAGACTGATAATATGAAAGTTTAGGCAGCACTGTTCACACAAATGTGTTTAAATGTCCAGCAGGTTTGAACTTAATGGCTTCAACTATCTACAGTATCCACCCATCAATGGTTGTAATTGAAATGTCCTGATTTTGTTTCAGCTCAACAAATTAAACCCATTTGATAACGCATGTCTGTTTGTCTGTTGTTGCAAATACTTTTACACATCTTTGTGTGTGTTTATAAAACATAAATTAAGTCTTTGTCAATCACTAAAACAACTGTTGTGCACAGTCTACGATACAACGTCAGAGGATCTGTGTCGCCTTACATCTGGCTGATGTTACAAAAAGCAAAGAAACATGAGTTTAAGACATACAGAGATATGATTGGGAGATTAAATTGTTTATATTTCATTTTTAGTAATCACTGAAAACTTATATGCATGGTAAAAGTACTGCCTTAGAAA
>JAPZDY010000012.1:22375623-22393566 GCA_029783645.1 Ctenochaetus hawaiiensis | reverse complement strand
CTGCCTTAGAAAGACATCTGAACCATTCATAACTTTTATTAGATTTGTTACAAAATTCACAAATAAAACAAAAATAGAATCTTCTTTTCTTTAACCGTCATTTGCTTTATTGCAGATAGTATAATTTTTTTTTTTTTTTAGTCAATAAAACCTTAAATGCAACACTACTAGTTCAGAACCACTCTCTGACATTATTAATCAGTACTAAAATGGTCTGACATTCTAATCAGATTAATGTGCATTATTAATTTCATAGGAATAAGGCCTTTGGTTATAGCAACAATATTTAAATTAAATTCCTGATATGTTCCACAACATATTTTAAGCACTTAAATTACTATTGCAATTTCTCTGGTCTCATATCTCTTCAGTTATAAACAATGCACTTTTGTATTTGTATATGTCAAAGAACAGTTATAGAGCAAGAACAGTAACCACACAATTATGAATATAAAAAGAAACAGAAGCGTTTGCATAATATAGCAATGTTTTTGGATTAAATGCAAAAAGCTCAAAAAAACGTAACTAGAACTACTGAGAACATTTTACTGATGTTCTAAAAAAATTGATGCGCAGAATATGAAGTGTCTGCTTTTTGATCACTGGATAATTTATTATCACTACTCTGTCTCTGACCCTCTATGACATTCTCCTCAAGGCTGAATAATTCAGTCTCATTAATTTAGCAAATTTGAGCTCCTTATTGTGGTTGTTTAGACTTAGCAATCACCTCCAATACCAGCTACTGCTGACAACATATTTAGTGTCACTGTAACACTATACCGTCAGTACACATCAGGATTTCAAGCTCCAGAAAGTAAAACCGTCAGCAGATCAAGACACTCAACTTGTCTCAATTCTGTTTCATATACTGATTCTGAGCACATTTTTTGTTATACAGTGTATTCAGACGAGTATGCAGAAAGAAAAATAAAGAAAGGAAACTAAATATGCCCAAACAGGATGAGCTACTTGTGGTTGGAAAACATGACAGTCTGGATGATGGTTAGACAGCTTCAAACCTAAAAACACCTAAAAATATCTACCTAAAACTGTTTGAAAAAAATATGTCTATTTTTTAAGTTTCACTGGCAGTAAAATTCCTCAGATTAACAACCGAGTCAATCATATTGTTTCATTTCCTGGTCCTGAATCTGTGATGATAAGTAAGTACTACATAATGAATCAAATTTGTTTGTAGTATTTATTTGGGGCAGAGTGTCAGACTGTGCTTTGGCAGCTTAATTTGCCTCAACTTTGGCTTCATCTTCATAGTCCAGACTCAGAAACTCCACATTTCTGTGGCCCCAGACCACATCATCTGAATTTTCTTTGGACACCATACAAATTCATCTTTATTATCATGGTTCAAGTAGGCAAACTTGATGAGCTTCCTGCGCTGTTTCTTATCCAGGACAGCAAACAAAAAGTAGTTGAGAACACTTTCCTTGACATTTTGCAGTTCTCCATTAACGAGAGTCTCCTCAAGGAAGAAGTGGACCAGAGGGGCTTGGTAGTGACGGTACCCCAGGGTCCCCAGGCACTTCAGGATGCGAGTGATTCGCAGGTTGTTATGAGAGCGACTGTCAATGAGTAAACAGAATAAAAAGAAGAAAGAAAAAAACAGATAGTTTAGTAGGTTGTGTTACTTTTAACAGTACATTTGAATTAATTCAAAACTCACCTGTTTAGGTTATTGAATCTGTCTCTGCAGTTTGGCGATCTCTTGACTTCCCCTGTTTTCTCATCACACAACTGGATACCATAGAAGTCCAACATGAGCTTGTAGGACTTGAGCAAATTTTCCTTTGCACGGCTGCTGTTTAGAAAACCCTGAAGCAGAGGTAGACCTACGATTAGAGTATGTGAAGCAATTTCTTTTGAAACATTTACTTTGTAGCTTTTTAGCAAGTTACCCGAATTTCTTCTTTTGTCAGTGGACTGGCCTCATCATTCATCCCTGGTTCTTGCAATGGAAACAACCTTCGAGAGAAAAATGTTGTTGTCACTAATTGTAGAAACAGGGTGTGAACATTTTTCATTACATTTGTGATGACCGAGTAGCTTACCACTGAATATAGGTGTGTGTATACTCCAATGGATCATACTGACCAAACCACTGATTGTGGAAATTGTTGATGTAGACACCTGAAATCAAATATGAGTCACCAGAGGTAAATTAATCTAAAAATGGATATTAGAAGAGTCACACAGTAGGATTAATCCAGCCTTGTGGTTGGACCTGATGTTTCTTTCAAACAATATAATGTTTTTTTTCTTGAGTCATTCCAGTTCTCTGCTGAAATACTTCACTGTTTTGCTTATTCATGTCTAAAGGGACGCAGGTCAAAGCAGTTGGGGGAAGAAATCCTAATTTTTGGTTTAAAACTTTTTTTTACGCAGATTTACACTGCATTGACACTGGTTTGACAAATTATAGAAATTATTTAATTTTTATCCATTGGCTTCACACAGGAAGAATGTTAATGGTTAGCCTACCGTCAGGTATAGAGGGCCTCGATCCAAGGTAGAAGTCCAAATTAGGCTGGCCCTCCTACTCCACAGAAGAAAACTGCACTTAGACTTTTTAAAAAAAAATAATTTATAATAATAAATAATTATTAATTATTAATAAAGTGAAGGTAATGAACGTTCATAATCTATCAACTTACAGATATGGACCTCATCCGGCGCTGTAGCCTGATCTGTGATTTGGAAACAGAATATGTCAATGGAGTGTCCCCACAAAAGTGGAATTATAAAAATGTGTGTGTGTGTGTTGCTCACAGGGTAGTCGTGCCTGTAGTTTTGCATGTCTCTGGCGGCACTTTCAAATCTTCTGAACTTGTATTGTACAGGAAAGAAATGCAGGTTAGTTTTGACTAAATACATGTGGTACAAGGTAAAAAGCATAAGTTAATGCTAGTATTAAGTCCGTACTCATTGTAAATATGTCTACTTCCGCACTGTTTTTGATCAAGGTTTCCTCTAAAGTGAAAGTTTAGCTCAGTAGGTCAGAGCTATTAATAGTTAACTCACGTTTCTGTCTGCTGCCGCTTTTTTGGGGCTCTTGAATTTCTCCTGAAAACTCTTCTCAGTCTCCCAGGTCGAATCATAGCTGCAGTAAAACTCATCTGAGGTCTGAACTCGAAACTCGTCGCTGTCAAACTCCTCCTCATCCTCTTCCTCACTCCTTGGCGGCTCTCGGTTACAGCCTGCGGCCTTCTCCCCAGTCCCAGCGTCATTTCCCCCCTCACCTTCAGACTCCTCGGCCCTCAGCCGGTCTGGGTAACCGGGCTCTGGGACATTTTCCTCGGGTCTAATTTCGGGCTCAACTCGACTGCCCGCAGTTTTCTTTCGCCAGCCTAAAGCTGAATATGCATATCCGAGTATCGGACGAAACTTTCCTGCAATACAGCACCATAAGAGGACTACTTTGCGCCATGTCCAGTCAAACACCGGGTACAGGCGGTTAAAGTTTCGGCGCAGCCAGCCCATCATAGTCCGGCAGAGGCGAAAGAGAAAACTCACTGTCCCCATCTGAGTGCTGCGGACCAGCCCGTGCTTTATATCCAGTCAAGTCTGTTTCACTTTCATTTTTCTGAGCAGAAACTCAGCTAGTCATCGGTCAACGCCCATTGGTTAAAAACGAAACAGGTTTAAGCAGCGTTAAACAGCAATAAGTATGTTCAACCTGCTGTTGTTTGTATTCAGTTACTTTTGCCTCCACGAGTAACGCGGGGGTGAGACTGGGACACTAAAATCTCTGGCTACCATAACAAACTCTTTGAATTAGACTAAAATGTTTTCTGTGTTTTCAGTCGTGAATTAAGGATTTATAAACCATGTTGTTGTTGCACGTGTGCAGTACATTGAGCCACTGTCAGATAATACACAACAACCATTTAAATGTTATTTGAGAACAGACCTTACTTCTTTTAATTGATCTTTCATGTGCATGTACCTACTTCTCTGCCTGCTCTGAATCCCCACTGTGAGCTGCAGCCTGACTGCATCATGGAGAAAGTAAAACATTATATCTTCAGCTTTAACAGACTGTAGCCAAGTGGGTTAGGTGAAATCTGTCATCAAATGTTGATTATCACGTTGTGAATCTGTTGATCAACCATAAACAGTGTGAACAGTTTGTAGTAAAAAGATGCCAGATCCTGTTTTGTGTTTTGTAGCAGCGGAGGGAAAACTAGGCCGTGATATTTGGAGCACGTGGAACTGTTTTTTAGTTTCATGTGTTGGTGTAATAATAATAATAATTTATGGTTGTGGTGCCTGAGATAGTGACATGTTTACTTCGGGAAAAAAAAGAAGACTAGTGAAAAGACCTTAATATATTCTGTCCCCCTTGCCTTTACTTTCCCTGCACAGTTATCGTGTGCAAACCAAATGATCCAATACTGGCAAGGCTGTTAAATCATGTCTGTTGATAGTAGGCGGTATATACATTACTGTTGTTATATATGTTGAAAAGAAAGCATATTGAATATACTGTAAAGAGTATGCCTGAATGGAAAAAAATATCTTATTGAAATTAAACAGTATTACATGGAAAGAAGTAAAATGTTTTTCTTTCACTGTTTCTTTCTGGGTTTCACCATTTGCAATCGCTCATCAGTGACTTTTGTAACAGCTGTGTAAGTTTCCTGATCTTTTGTAGGTTGATGCTTATTATTTAATTAGACATTAGCATTAAACTGCAAGGAATCTGTAGATCGTGACCCCTATTTCCATTTGGGTTAATATTTAAGTGAAACTGCCATGTTAAATTTAACTGATTTTCCAGGCCAGACAGAACTGAACATTTCTAAGTTAATAACACTCAAAAAAGAAAATATTTTCCAAAACAAGATTTTTTATCAATGAAATTCAATTTAAGTAGTCTTCAGGATTTTCTCATTTAGAGGAAGAAATGGCCCTCGTAACACAACACAAACAGGTTTTCATATAAACGCTGTGATCTTGTAAAGTAAATGACACAACATTTATCATTTCAAAACACAAAGACTGCAGTCAGATGCAATTTACTGTCATTTGAGAAAATCACAACCATATAATAAAAACAACAACACTCTCTTCTGTTGCCACAGTCAGTTTAAAATCAGAAAGAAGCATTTCTCCTGAAAGGTTTTGTTGCAAGGAATTAAAGATGATACCCCTGTTCTTTTGTCTAATGAGATTCAAAGGACTGTTAGCGTTAGCTCCAAAGTTCAAGCCTCTTTTTTCTCACACCGATGACCTGTTTCCTGCATGTTAATGTAAAGGCTTTTTTAATTAAGCAAGATTTTTGTTTTCAAGACAAAAGCACACTCTGTTTCTGTACTACATGCTCATTATAAGGACCGTCTTTATTTCCTCTCACTGTCATTAGTGAAAAAGATAGCATCATGTTGGCAGTGTATTCTACCCTCCTTATTTTCTACAGGGGTTGACACTTTGGCAGATGAGTGTCTGGGCTCCAGTCAGTGGACATCCTGCTCTTAATGTCTTCCTGTGAAAGATAAAGAGACGCATGAGCCATCCTGTGGAACCGAGAGATACGAGATGAGTACATCAGATAATACATCATTACTTCATGGCTGGAAAGTTGTTAAACCACAGGAACCTAATAAAAAACAGTCACTTGTCCTTAGCAGTGACTGCACAACAAATACAGCTAAACTGATGTGTTTATTTGTGACTTTTCAAACTTCTTTTGTCAATTATTTGTTTTCTAGATACGATTTGAAATTCACATAAGGAATAAACGTTGAAGAACTGATGTAAGTGCTACATGAGCTCATTGAGTGGACTGGTAAGGCTCTTATCTCTCTGAGACTCCTTTCAAAAGAAGATAATTGCTCTCAGTGCCGCTGGAGAAAATCAAGACGTGTCTGCATGCTGCGCTGTTAACATCTGCTCAGCAATACATTCGTTTGTGCTCACTAGAGTGGGATAAGATCCTGTGCTGTCTCTGGAAGATAAAAACATAGCATAAAGATAGCCATATGTTCTATATGGAATGGAGGCAATAAATGTGGACTTTAATGACAGATCTGCGGCTCTTTAGGGCCTAGCCTTGTGCATGAATGGGCCTTACAAATTGAAATGGGCTGCTGAAATCGATGGGAACTTCATGCAGGATATGAAACTGAGATAATTTGCATCATGGAGCTACAGCATGCAGCCTATGTTGTAGTTGCTGTGCTATGAACTTAATTAGCATGACACTGAGCAAAGCCCAGCAGATGCCACTGGAAACCTCAGTGAGGCGCCATGGCCCGGGCCTAAAGCTGCACCAATACTGTACACAATTCATTTCTACTGTCTCTGTCACTCAGGCTGCGTGTTGGGCTTAGTTAATGACGAAGCCTTGCTGGATCACTCAGCGACTAAGTGTGCTTGATAAAGGTCAGCGCTGCCACTGGCTAATGCTTCATCGCTCAGAGTAATAGATGAGTGTATTGTGAATATGGGCGCACATGAACGCTTCACAGGGCAAAATAATCAACAGAGTAAAGAGTCTGGAAAGGCCAGCTGTTTCTGCAGCCACAGACACAACACACACACAGACACTCTGACATTTGTGCATCCCAGACCTCTCCAAACACTGGATCAGTGATTAACAGCTGTGAGAGCCAATCTGAGAGTCTGCAGCTTTAATTCAGTAAAAAAAGAAAGTGATGACAACTGAGAACTACGCTATTTTGTTTTGCTGCAGTAGCCTTGTAAACTTACAAGAGTGAAGCAGCGGTTAAATCTTTGTGAACTAAGATATCCAGCTTGAATTAATACATTTTTACTCAATGAAATCCCTTTTTTGGGCCTCATTTTATTATGCAAAACTTTCCATAAATTCAGAAGTACGAATAATACTGACGAGAGTTAATAATATTTATTAAACAAAAATATTGTCCCAAATACAAACAGTACTGGTGTTGTGAGTACCAAGCTTGAATACCAAGAATATAAAATCAAAGATACCAAGATTTTAAATTTACACTCATGCATGCACACATACATGTGCATACATAAAAATCAAAAGGAGGAGAAAATGTTCATTATATAATTTTTTCATCATTCTAATCATTCATTCAATTGTTTTCATTAACATCTATCTATCTATCTATCTATCTATCTATCTATCTATCTATCTATCTATCTATCTATCTATCTATCTATCTATCTAAAGTCAAATTGATGTGTCATGATGCGTAATAGGTCGCATTATTTAGCAAATGTTCATAGTAATTAAGTTTCATGGTATAATAAAACATACCATGATTTGGTTATTTATATGCACATTTAAGTGATCCGTTTGCCACTCACACACACACACACACACACACACACACACACAAACACACACAAACACACACACACACACACAAACACACACACACACACACACACTCACACGCACCCAGACACACTAACAGAGAAATCTCAACTTGGCATCTACTTTAGGTTGTGTAAGTTGCATATTGGACCGCTGACATGATGAGAGGGAGAGACTGAGTTTCTTAGGGCCAATAATCCGCACTGAAACGTCCTCGTGAGCACCTTTGAGTTAGACAAACATCCTGTGGAAAGCAAAGGTGCTGCCAGCCGCTGAGCTCAGGTAGCTTGTGCACACACACACACACACACACTGGTTTGGTGCCATTTCACCTGTTGACACACTAAAAGAGGCTACAGTTTCAACACCTATATAGACTAATACTGTAATCCTAGAGGGCCAAAGAGGCCTCAGTACATCAAGCCGAATGAAATGCACGGAGGATATCTGATGTGTCCTGCGTGTGTTCGTCCCTGTGAGCAGCAGCACCCTCCCTGCGCTCCGCTCCGCGCGCACACTTGAGCTGAGGATGAGGACGCAGAACATCAGGACCCTCTGTCTCATCCTCTCCATTGTTCTCTACCTGCTCATCGGAGCCGCCGTCTTTGACGCACTGGAGTCGGACAGCGAGAGTTCAAAGAAAGAGGCGCTGGAGCAGAAACTGACCGAGCTGAAGAAGAAGTACGGCTTCACGGACGATGACTACACGGAGATTGAGAGAGTGGTCCTCCAGTCGGAGCCGCACCGCGCCGGGAGACAGTGGAAGTTCGCCGGCTCCTTTTATTTTGCCATCACGGTTATTACTACAATTGGTGAGTAAGAATATGTTTGAAAATCAGTATTTATGTTATTGCGCTTGAGTGTTTGTCTGTAAGCGCACTTTAGGTCCTGTCACAGGGCCCCCAGGGGCCACTGTGTGGAGGAACTGGTGAAACTTTGGTGCGGTGTGAGACACTGCAAAGACGCACATTGTTTTTCATTTTCGGATGAAAAGTTTAATAGCGTCATCAGAAAACAACAAATAAAAACTTAGTAACAGGTATTGTTACTTATGAAATTACTCAGAGGGATGTTTCACCAAAAATCCATCATTTGGTGTGACCTTCTATTCACCCGCGCTGTCAGTTAAAAAGGATTCACAACAGGAATTATCACTGACCAGTTTTCACAGTCAGTGGAAATGATTAAAAGAGTAAGGCACTTTTTTAACACTGCTTTTAAAACATGTCATGCATTATTTTAAGTTCTCTGCTTCCTATAACTGCGGTTAAAATTAACGTAAAATCTTTTCAAAAAGAGAGACATGAAAATATTTTTGTAAAACAACCATACAATGACAAATGTCATGATCTTGGGTCAGGCTTAGGGTGGACCTATTTAATGTTGATTTATTTAGCCATTTTGATAAAGACATATGTGTCCAACAGGGCAAGCAAATGTAATAAAAATAATGGATACAAAAGAAGTACATTTAACTGCTAAAAAGCAGTAGTTAAAAGGCATTTCTGTCAACTGTAAAATACTCTTTTGCCCTGTGAAAACTGCTTGTATCTAAACTTAAAAAAATGGATCAATTTGTAAATGTAGCAAGGAAATATAACATGTTTTTCTTTGCTTTAGTTCATTAAATCCAGAAGTTCATGTTGATGACCCCCCACACCCATGATCCACTCACTCAGGTGTATCCACTTGTTTTTCCTGACTCGAACTTGTTTGATTGCACTTGACATCTCTCTGGGCGTCTTATTAGTTTTGTTGTATCTGCACAGTCTCATAACACTCCTGTTCATCAAAACCTGCACATGAAAAGGACCTGATGTTCTGATGTGGATAATAGGCAAATGCTGATTGGTGTGTCAGCCTGAGGCAGCTGGAGATTGTCTCAAAACAGAGAATGCATGTTCAAAAGTCACCCTTGATTTGGGCCTTCATTTAAGTGAATCTAAGATGGAGCAAATATTTGTAGAACAGAAGGGAGATCTCTTAGGTACCTTTTGCTCCTTTTTATGGGATTTAGAGTTTTGGTTATTTAAATTCCAATTATTTTGCTCAACTTTAACCTTAGCTGTAGTTCAATGCACCCATAATAAATAAAAACACCTGTCTGGATGTGCAGGTCTTTGAACATTTAGCATTGTAGCCTTATAGCCTTAACAGAGTAGTAATCTCAGTTACTGTGAAGACTGTTTCAGAGAGTAAACAAAAGTGCAATATGCTGTGATTTTGTAGGTTATGGCCACTCTGTTCCTCGCACTGATGCTGGCAAGACCTTCTGTATGTTTTACGCTGTCCTTGGCATTCCTCTGACACTTGTCATGTTCCAGAGCCTGGGCGAGAGGATCAATACTTTTGTCCGCTACCTCTTGCGCAAAGCAAAGCAAGGTTTGGGCTTCCAGGAGACTGAGGTATCCATGGGAAACATGGTCCTGGTGGGTCTTCTGTCATGCATGAGCACTCTGTGTATTGGAGCTGCAGCCTTCTCACACTTTGAGGACTGGACTTTCTTCAATTCTTATTACTACTGCTTCATTACGCTCACCACCATTGGATTTGGGGATTTTGTGGCCCTGCAGAAGAAAGATGCTCTTCAGAAGCGACATTCTTACGTGGCATTTAGCTTCATGTACATTTTGGTTGGGCTGACAGTCATTGGAGCTTTTCTGAATTTGGTGGTGCTGAGGTTTCTCACAGTGAACACTGAGGAGGATGACACGAGGCTTGAGGCAGAGGTGGAGGAGCTGTCCACGCAGACAGAGCCCAAGGACTCACAGGAGGATACGGATGTGTCTGAGACAGAAGCAAAATTTACTGGTGTTGGATTTAAAGATGGAGAAGATGGACACAACAGCCTGTGCAACCTGAGCCTTCCCATGGACGGCAAGGGGAGCTGTGTGAATCTCCTGCCCTCTCCTGTAGAGGAGCGCAGACATGTTTTATCTGAACACTCTAGGCACTATGACCCCAGCAGACTCAGGACCTTGTTCTCCTGCTTGTGTTGCAACCCGGACGTTTATGACGGCCACACTCCGCCTCACCGTGAGGAGACGAGCGGTCACAGCAACCCAATCTTTTACAATTCCATCTCTTACAGAGTGGACCAGGCTTCTTGCAGCTCCTGCTCCATGTCGTCACAGGGCTCTCTGGGTAGCGTAGCTCTCTGTTTGGGCAAGAACAATCCTCACACCAGGAGAAGGTCTTTATAACTCTTTAAACTTTTGATTTATGTCTAAGTGGTCCTTGTTTTAGACTTTTTGTGCACAACATGAGGAGGATAAAACCCTCTAAATTACTGCTTGTTGAAACAAATCTCAGTTTTCTTTTAATTAATGTAGCATCCTTTGCTATGAGATGATATGTAGCATATCAAAAAAAGACTTTACTGTTTATAATGTATTTTTCTTCATTAAATATCACTGCTGAAGAAAAATGTGAAGTATGTGATATACTGAAAACCCATATTTTTCATCGTTACAGTCTCATTGTTCTGTGTGCTATATAAAAGGTAACTGCAGGAAATATGTGATCATCTAAGCAGAAAATACAGCACATATGCCTGAATAGATGGGGTTATCTGCATTGATATTTAAGGTGTCAGACTCTCTGCAGTGCTGTCACCTGTGACCTTCAGTTATTTCCACTCAGCAGTTATCAGTGTCTCCTATTAAGAGGGTACAATCTGCCGCTCTGGTTGGTTCCCTAGGTAACCTTTCCATCCTCATTGCTTAGTGCGGCGGAAAACTCGACCTGGACACGTACAGTACAATGATTGTCTCATCGAGTCAAAGCTGTGAGTCCTGTCATGAATGAATGTGTCAATAGAGAGGTAAGAATAGAGGGGGTTCCTTTGCTTTACAGATTGTAAAAGACCCTGAGAAAAACTATGGTTTGTGTTTTGGGCTAAATACATAAAAATGGGCTTCCCTCGACTCGATAGTTGCACTTAAGAGGAGCAAATTTTAAAGGTCATCTAACTCTCTTTCCCCTTAGACATGTGGTTAAATCACAAATTACTGATGAGGAATAAGACTTCAAATACACTTTATAAACATTAAAATTGATCATGTTAGTTTAATAGAGAAGATAAGGTGTAATTGACAAAAAAGGTTTTTCACAAACAAAAGTCAACTCTAGTCATCGAGTACTTCTCAGCCTGTCAATTAAGTTATATGATGTCTTCTGTGGCTTTGGAGGAGCTCTTTTAAGTCTGAGGGAAAATACCCTGATGATGTCATAAACAATGTTTTTTGGAGCTTGACAAATACTAATGTCTAAAATTTAGGAAATTTTATCATCTCTTGCTTCTGTTTTGACCATTTTTCTTTAAATTTGTCTCTTTTAAGTCCCTCAACACCATAGATGTCTGAGTGACCCTTTAAATCTTGAATCTCATTGGTAGTTTGAGGTCCAGTGTGAAAGATTTAAGAGGATATATTTTAATGGGACGTCGGATACATCAGCATGTATTCACAACCTCGAATCACAGCAGATTATGAAATAATCAGAACATTTCATATGAAGGATTTGTGTATATAAACATGAACTGAATACAGAAACGCAAATGTTGAAATCATTTCAAAAACTAAAAACTTGTTTTCCTAACCTTAAACAAAGGGCTTCTGTTGCCTGGAGCTAACCAAGGACTGAACTCAAAACCCTGGATTGCTGCATCAGAGTCAAGTGCTGTGCGCCTGCCATCCACCCTGACCTCCGCCCTGCAGTTCAGAAATGCTGTGTTTCATTCAGTCATACAAACTTGGTTCAAGCATGAGAGAAGGCTGTGCTGAGAGCCATTTAACAACCATGTTGATGTACACAAAACTTTAAGATATAAATGACTGTTTAACTAAACATTGTATCTCTGTTTTTATTTGTGTGAAAACACATGAAATTAGGCATTGTGTTTTCATTTCATCCCAATGAGCCTTTCATATCTACAGAGAGAGCAGATAGACTATAGACTCCAGCAGGTTGCACATGTGTTTTCATGTTTGATGTTTTTCATGTATGATCTGTCACAGGACATGCAAACAAAGAGGAGTAAATTGTTCATAGTTTTATCTCAGATCTGTAAAATATCTGAAAAGATCTTGTCATTTTCATTTGCAGCCTCACATTTATCTTTTCTCCTTATATTTCAGTGTCTTACATAGTGTGGTGAATAGTGCTGTTAGCAGCAGTTTTCAAATTCTTTAACTCAGTTATAACAACCCTCCTGGTCTTTACTGTAGTAATAAAATCATTGACCAATTTACAACTCTCATTTGATGTTGTACTTGGGAAAACTATATGAAAAAGCAGTGGCTTAGGGATTGTAATTTAACCAGAGGAGCCAAAATTAAACATCTGCCTTAATGAACACCACTGAGAAAAGACACTGAAGCTCCAGGAAAGCAAATCTGTAACTGATCTTGAATCAGAGAGCTAACTGCTGCCAGCTTCCCAAGATGGTCTCATTTAAAATTACAATTTTTAAAAGACTTAAAAGTCGGTTAATATTTCAAAAATCTGTGGCTGACCTGCACCATGACCTCCCCATGGAGGGTCAGTGTAAGGATCACTCAACTTTTGCACGTTATATTATTAAGAGGAGCCTTGAGTGGTAACCATCAATCACTCGCATTTAAGTTCACCATGTTCTCATTTCTCACACAAGGGGGCAGCATTGGTACATGTAAAAGTCACATCTGCAAGGTCTGAAACACAGGCAGTCAGGTTTGCTGAAATAGTTGCATGGTAAAGTTTTATTTTTGCAGTTTATAAAGCATCAAGAATGACTACTGTCAATATAACACATACTGTGCTGTTTTTACGCCTTTAACTGAAACCAACAACACTTTCCTCTGCAGAGCTTCACTCCAGCGGGCCATCAGCGATGTACAAGGAATTAAGGCTTGACAGTAAGGATTTGTTTTCATCTGACAGCATGAACTATGACACAGATCACTTCTGCACAGAGAGGTTTTCAGGCTCTTGATAAGTGAGCGCAGGCTTCTTAGTCAAGCGTACAGACATGTATCAGCCTCCAGCATCATCAACATCAGAAACAAGATATTTGTGAAACAGCAGAAAGGAGAGGTCTGAACAATGAGCCTCGTCGCTGTGAGGCATAAAGATCACTGTTCTGTGAGTGATGAAAGCTGGTATCTAATTAGCATAATTACTCCATTAATAATGCAGATTGTGCCTCACTTTATTCACTCTCATATCTCTCCAACTCTCCGAGCCTTAAAGTATTGAAAACTGTCTACTATTCAGTCCTATTCAATATCATTACAGAAGGGGCAAATGATGTAAGTATAAAATGAACTAGGAATGCAGAGGGGGAAGCTCTATTCAGACACAAAGACCTTTTGTCCACTGATTTTCTGCTGTTATTTCATCTCATGCATGACTGTGGCAACACCCACACTGAATGTTTCTCAAGCTTCCTGTGTGACATGGTGAGTGGCAATCCATTAAGCAGTTTCCCATGAGGATGATAAGAGAGGTAAGGTGGAATTTTATGTTCACGTAATGGATGTTATTACAGGCTCTGAGCTGCAGATGGTGGTAGTGATCTCTTTTAAAACACCCCTGTTCTGAATGCAGAACACCTCATGTGAGTCCAGTTTTCATGCACACACTTAAGTACACTCGCTCATCTGCTACATCTGTTCACATTTATGAAAATGTGTGTCTGTGCAAAGTCCAGTCATTATGGTATGGGCTGTTTTTTTTCTATGATGAATCTCCACACAGTTTCCTCAATAAGCCCAACTGAGGCTGCTAATCATTACACTCTGAGGGAAAGAACATTACTGAAAAATTTATAAGTGTGTAATTCAGAATGTTAATACCAACAAAACAATACTTTGATTCACCAAAAAACAACAACAATAACCTTAAATTTACCTCATTGTCCACTGATGACAATGTTGAATTCCATCATCAAAGCTAATCACTGATACTTATCCCCTGCTTTATCATGGTTGTTCTGGGCTGAGAGAATGGCTAAATAATTGATTGTATTGTTAGAAATTTCTCTTTGTGAACACACCCTGTTAAGTCATTACTGTTCCGTGTTGAAGGGTCTCTCATGTGCAGTCATATTGGTAAAGGGAAACCGGATTAAATCGGAAATGAGCCGTTGGTTCAAGCAGAGTGCAGCTATTCTCTTTCTAAAGGGCAAAAAAAGCTTTAATATGGCAGAAATATGGAAAGGAGGTTCATAACAGAAGCTGCATGCAAATGAAATATTTATGAATGTACAAATAAACTGAACCAATAGTGGTTGCCATGTTTTGATTATGGAGAAATATGTTTGTCTGTGTACACTGTATTCACAGTCTTTCAGGAGGAGCTCGGAGATTATGAGTTATTTTCTTGGACGTGCATCAGAATGCAAAAGCACATTCTCTGTGGCTCAGAGAGAACACAATGAAAGATTAGGGAACTAAGTGTCATATTTATTCAGATTGATTGAATAAGTAGAAATTAGGTTTCAGTTGGAGAGCATAGAGAAAACAGGCATTAATAGAAGTTCATTGGTGGGGTAATTGCTCATTAGTTTTAATTTCCAGCCAATTTGCTGCTTGTGTTGAACAGTTTGAAAAGGCTGTTTTTACTCTGTGGTTGTCTTCTCCAATCAGACTGTGTTTGTCATACTGTGTCTCTTTGACATTTTGTGTCATGAGATCACCCCGCTTGATTAATTGCAGTTTAAATTAAGAGTTTGAATCACCCCTTAATCAACGAGCCTACACCTCTGCAATAATGACATCCAAGTTTGATCACATTAATCATAAACTGCCAATCAAGGAGAATGAAAAATACCATTCTTTGTGCCATCTCTGAGCTAGCAGACTCTCAAAGTAGCACATAGAGTGCAGTGAGTATTTGACTTTACTGGTCAAACAAGAGACTGTTAAACAACAGAAGTCAAAGTTATTTGACTTGTGAGCCAGCTGCATTAAACATGGCTCAAGAGATGGCAAGGCTGCTGGTACACCACTCTGAACACTCAGATGAATCTACAATGATTGGATTATGATTGATTATCTTTTGTAAATATCTTTTGTAAATGTTGCTTAACATGCTTAAAATTATGCCCGCTAACATCAGCATGTTAGCACTGTACTTGCAAGCATGCTGATGTTAGCATTTAGCTCAAAGCATGGCAGTAAAGCCCCTGACACACCAGTTCAACACCAAGAACCAGCTGCAAGATTTAGGCTACAGCATGGACAAAGGTTGGACAAAGGTGCAGCTGACGTCCTACCATGAGATATCACACCTACCAGAGAGGGAAAACAATCTCCATACCAGCAGGTGGTGCTCTTCTGTATTTGTCATTAAAAAGAGAGACATGGAAGACCTGCAGATTAACAAACCATTGTTAATCAGCAAATGACACGTTGTCCTTTTTTCTTTTGGACGTGGAAGAAGAATGAAAGAGGCGGAGGCAAAAAATAATGAAAAATTGCACTAATAGGGTGAAATCATGGATACTCCAGTTGGTCCTGCTGCAGTGGCTAAAAAAGATGAAGGATGCACAAAAACTGACGCTCACTTACAGCCTTACATTGGTAAATAGCTGATAGTCAGTCTGTTATTTCAGGGCCTTTTACAGCCATTGGAGGGACCATGGACTTAAATGTATGATAAAATTATGTTAGGCATGAAGGTCCTTATCAATGAAGCAGCACAAGAGGACAGTAGCCTTTGAGGCACATCATTCCCTGCAATTCAGTCTGTTGTCTGAGGAAGAGGATATAAAATTATCAAGGTTGGCTGTTATCCATTTCCTCCTCAGTTGGACCATTTAACAAGACAACAGCTTCTCTGAACACACGGCTTCCTGTCTAAACAGTGGCCTGGAGATGGAGCGACAGATGGGAGAGAAAGAGAGATAGAGAGAGAAAGAGGTGGTAAAGACTTATTCTCCTTGGCCAAGAGTATCTGGGGCCATGAAGCAAGTCTGTGGCCAGTGGCAGATTAATGTCAGTGTGAAAATGTCTTCATTGTGAACGCTCTTCTGTGTGAGCACAGGTGACTGAGAGTATAGTGAGGTGGGAATAAGTCAAAAGCATATCATGAAAGTCAAGGTACAGCTTCAGCCATGAGGTACAACATGGGTGCTGAGTTTGAAGAGATACATCATTGTGAGAGGAGGACGTTGGTCTGTTCTGCAGAATCTGTGGCTGGTAGCCTCTCAGTGTTGTACAGGTCACCCTTATCTCCTGTCCGGCGGCGCCATATTTTTCTCATTATGTGCAGCTCTATATAGAAACTTGCACAAATGTGTTTCCTTCTGTAAAATGATTCAGAAGTTGCTGTCGGGGCAGAATTTGAATGAGTGAGATAAGGCCACAAAGAAAAATGCAACACAATGGCCCTCAGTCGGGTCGGATAACAAATGCATCCTTTTTTATTTTTAGACTAACTGTGTAAGGAAAGAGAGGAAAAGAGGGCCCTCATAAAGAATAGTTCCCACTGCAGATATGAAACTAGATTTATTCATGGTTCTTCAGCTCGGAACTACAAAGATTGACAGCGGAGTGATTTGCCACATCTGTTAATCTTCCTAAATGAGGAAGTAGTCAGATCTTTGCTACGGCCCCTGCACTAAATAATTCACAACACTGCACTTCAGTTTTATTCCATTTTTATCTTTTTTCTCCCTGTCAACTGTCAGGAGTCCAAATCATTGCTACTGTATCATGAGACACTGCTGTATTTCTTCTTCATGTAGAGGAATGCTCATTAGGAAGACCCTTTGGAAAATAAGGGGTAACCACAATGAGAAACCCTGAGAGAAGAAAACAGCTTTTTAACCATTTAAGCCAGTGTCCACACAGTGACATAAAAGTGGTGCATTTTACTATGACAGTTTTTCCAGTATGTGCATATGCTTCTCTTATTAAGACTTAATCGAGCCTCACAACCAGTTAAATGAATCATCTATTCCTCAGGGACACTCCATTGTGCACTGTTTCACCTGTTCTGAAGAGATCAGTGAAGACCACAGCAGCAACTAAGAAATTCCAGCTCTGGTGAAATGGACACTTTTAGCAATCACTGATGTTTATCGCACTTCCACTACCAAGGCTTTTTTTTTCCCACTCTCAGATATAATGATTTTAATATTCCATTGACTGTGTCTTTGCTGGTCTGCTGAGCAGGAAGCAGATATTTCCATCAGCAGAGCTGCGCCTGGCATTCATCATCAAAGGTCTGCCCAGGAAACAGACAGCTTTACACTCATCTGCATCTGCTTGGTATGCCAACTGGGTGAACATCCACATCATCCTACCCACACTGTTATTTCTGATTAGCATATAATGCATCAATTACTTCACTTTCACTAAACAGAAAAGCTACCACAAGTTTCGTTTCCAAGGCAACTATTGAGGGTGCTGGCGGCAGCAGTAAATTAGTTTGGCAGTGGAAGTTGGATTGCAATGGCAAGAGCCAAATACGGGGCAACAATTGTTGTCCATCACAGCTGATCCTAACATATGGAAAGTGATAAGGGAGCGTGGTGAGGACAGATGAGTTTAACTAAACAAAAGAGGTGTATACACACACACACACACACACACACACACACACACACACACACACACACACACACA
>JAPZDY010000012.1:22343982-22361481 GCA_029783645.1 Ctenochaetus hawaiiensis | reverse complement strand
CGTAAAGTGGAGACAGTGGTGGTTAAGTGTCCAAGTGACTCATGACATTATGATGCGTTATACAGTCTAACTGCTGTTGGGATGAACGATCTGCGAAAACGCTCCTTCCTGCAGCGGGGGTGTTTCAGTCATGCTAAACAGAGTCATGCTAACTGTTTCCAGTCCATATGTCAAACTAAGCTGTAGACTAATCACTTATATTTAGTGCACAAAAAATTAATAATCTTCTATTTAAACTCTAGCCACAAAGCAAAGAGTGTTTGTATTATAAAATATTGAAAAATATTAAACTTATCCTCCAACATCTAATGAAGCCCAGCCATGCATATATGAGTGTGAAGATCACTGCAGAAAACTATCTTGACAGTAATAATGTAACCGAGCCAATTCTGCACGTAGAGTGAGATTTATCACGGAATTAGTGTGTAAATGATAAAGATGTTCAATACTTCACATGTGTTGGGATAATAAGACACTTTACTGTTCTATTTCACACTGAGATTCCCATCTAATGGGGCTCTTTAGGCTTCACTTGTCTCCTTATCCACAGAAAATTTGCATCTATATGCTCAGTTTAATCAGGTTGAGCCCATTTTGCTTTATATCTGTGACCAAACTCTATTCCTCATTCATTTTTCTTCAGTAATCATGATGTGATGCGAGGGCTCTGCCCTGATGATGACTGAAGAAACTCAGTCAGACCTCTGGACTGTCCTGTCTCATATCAGTTAGCCTCCAATTCAAGGGCATTTGTCTTTTTCCAAAACCTGCTGGTTAACACAACCAACATTTTCTGTCTCTTCTTCTTCTTTAATAAAACCTGTAACTAGTGTGTTTTCTCTGTACAGCTGGGGACCTGGAGCCTTGCTCATGTTGTTTCAATGAAGTTTGATAAAGAAAATCACATTTTTGTTCAGGTTTGAAACTTGCTAGCTCACGTGCGTAAAACAATGAAGAAAAAAAAAACTATTTGCCTTAAGAAACCTGTTTGGTTAAGGCTTATTTGAGGTGAAGTGAGTGGCTTTCTTTATTGGTGTTTATTCATTCAGTTGAGTGTGCGGCAGTTTTGCTGTAAAATGAGTTGGAGTGACATTTTTGTAAGGTTAAATGGTCAGAGGTGTTTATATAATATATGTACTGTTAATGTCATGTAAATGTGTTAATGTGTGCAATAAAATGATAACAGGCAGGTTTAAAGCAGTATTAAAGCTACTCAATAAGTAATTTTGGAAGCTAGTGAAAGAGACATGATCTGAATGTGAGGTGTGGTACACATGGAGCAGTCTTAGATAAGCTACCTGTTGCTGTTAAACTTAACAACTGTGTAAATTTAGAGGCTGTGACATATCTCAGCTGTTTATTATGTGAGCCCCCTCATGCGTGAGGTGGTGAATAATTAAATTTGTTCTAGAAAAGATTGTGGGTAATATAGAAAGAAAAGGTTCAGCAAAAAGAGAAAATTAGATCTATTGTGTTTAAAAAGGACAGAAATTAAAAATAATCGGCATCTTTTGTGTCGGCTTTTTCCTGTATAAAACAGGTGGAAAACTTGTGCTTCAAGCAATGGAAGAAAAAAAAAATCTTGCATTTGGACTCATTATATTTAAATGGCCCCTTGCTGATTAACTTTTAAACAAGAGGTGTGTCTGCAGCCAAAGGGTTGTGTGTTTTAACACCAACAGTCTCTCCTCCAACACAGCACCCACTCTTGAAGTTTGTCAGAGGCAGCTAAGTTTGCTGGGTGCAGTTTAAATCTGGGACTTCTGCAGGGAGGGAGATCTGACTCCTGCTGTTCCCTCTATTTCACACAGTTTGATTTCATACAGGTTTCACCCTCTAATGGTGCATACTGGGTGAAACCAAATGACTCCATCTCCTGCTGTAACAAGACCGTGTCAACGTGTTGCTCCTCACAGATGTGGGCCTCATTTCCTGATAACACGCGCTCTGAGAGGTGAAGTGCTTTGAGGGGTTTATTCATTATCGGTCTGCTTACTCATAGCAGCAGTTACAGTGAGGCTATGCCCGACATAATTAAGTGTATCTTAATTAACGCCGCTCTCTCTCCCTCTGAAAGGTGCTGAAATGGTGCTCACTTGGTTTTTGTAATGACTGATTTATCTAATTGTATGTAAATTTTGGGATTATGTAAATACACCATGTAGTACAAAATGGAATAAACTTAAGAAAAACAATTACATGTAGGCCTATTCAAGAACAGGAGGCGCCAGCTGTTATCTCACAGTGCACCGCAGTACATCAAGGGTTCTGTGTTAATTGCATACTTATCCCAAAGCAAAAAATATAATAACCACAGATGTAGGTGTGAATATATTTATTATTAGCCCTCTTAAAGAGCTGTTAATTGCAGGTATACATTAATCAGGTGTTACTGTCCTGCAGTGAGAAGGAGGAAGAGGAGGATGAAGAGAGGACAGAGAGATTTGAAGCTGCGTTTGACCCAAAGGACGCAGAACTCTTGACTCATGACATTTTAATGCTTGTCAATGAAATATTGAAACTGTTTGGAAGATTTAAATTTCCCCCTTCTGTCCCCTCTTACCTGAGCTTTAATTACAGAATCCACCCACTGCTCGTCCCCGCAGCACGTGAGGAGATTTAATATATATTTAATATTTAAATATAATTCAGTGTTTCTTTATTCACCCACAGTGAGTTCACCCCAGTTCTGAGCAAAGTCTCTCCCAAGTTTGATGGTGTTTATGTTTTTGTAATTACTTTATTCGCATACTTTTTGATCTGTTATTTTCTCACCTGATGTTTTGAAAACCTTCTTTATGCTGCCAGGAATTTTATGTTTGGTTTACTTTACTTTTAGCCAAAAATATTCAACAAAATATTCACACATAATTATTGAAAAAAATAGTAGACATTATCATTAAATGCATTAAAATATCTGATCAAACCAAAATGTACTGATATTACGTTGCAACTGACAAACAGGTGAAGCACCTCAGGTCACCTCTGTCTCCTCTAGTATGTCGTTTCAGCGAGAAAAGGAAAAATCTAAGGCTCAAAGTTACTTTCCAGACACATTTCAATTTATGTATAAACACTGATATGATTAATATTTTGTTTAACATTCATTCTCCGTATAAAAAGTAAAGAAGAGCTCTGAAAAGTTGCTGGAAGCACGTCTTTTTGTCCTACTTATCCAAAAATTCTGGACATATGAATCTGCCTGAGTCTTGTTGCTCAGCCCATCACTGTTTCTTGTGTGAGGCTGACAGATGTCTTGTGCATGAAGAGATTGTTAACTAGAGGAAACATTTAAGATATTCAGGAACAGGCTCCATGTCTGAAACTCAGACTGAAGCTTGATCATACGGGAATCAATGAGAAGTCTGTTTGCACCAAAATCTGCAACAAGCAGAATTATTAAAATGGAAAGTTTAGTTTGCAGATGTATTTATTTTGTTTGGTAGCTTGTAATCAGCTGTGGTTGACACAGTGTTAGTGGTTATGTTAATGCAAACTCTCACTCTCTGCATTGACATGTCAGCTCTATGCTGGAGTTTTCAAGTTTCTTTGTCTGCATTTGACTTGCCTTGACTTTCTTTTCATTTACTTTATTTTACTTTCTTATGCCATGACAACAGATGCAGATATGGCGGCCAGTAGCTCCTTCAAACTTTTTTCTGTTTTTTTTTTTATCTGTTTATTTATAATTATTTTCACACATATGACCTACAAAAGAAAATATATTAGAGGAGGAGGCATAGGATTTGGATTGAACGTATTTAATTTTTTGGATGATCATTGCTGACATCATCTTTAATCCGACCAACCATCTTGCCAGACAGGTTGTAACTCTCTGGGAGGAAGGAAGAGAGGGTCAGGATAGGAGCCATTAGCCTTGGACTCCGGACTGACGTCTGGTCAGGTTACAGGAAAATGAAATGCAGGCAGCCAAGAAGCAGAAAGTCAGAGAGTGATTGCAGAGACTCGTCTCCACCACAACATGCAAGACTAAGACGATTAAGAGCGCAGGCCTCTGGCAGGAGGAGGCGAGGTGTTTTCTGCGTTCAGTCTTTTAATTTGAAGTTGCTGACCATCTTGTCATCACTTTCTTGTTACTGCTGTTAATATTCCAACTGAGGCAAATTCGAAAAATTCACTGAAATTTTTCCAGGATTTATAGGTCTAGATGTATCCTGTCATTTCTTTATCCTGTTCTATACTTTTTTTTTTATAAAGGACTACAAACTTTCATTGCATTGTGTCACTGTGTTTTGCACAAGAATGTATAAATTACCTTGTAACATTGTAACCGCCAGTGACATACCAAATCTAGCTCGCCTGTGGTATGTTTGAAAATAAGATTTCAGGGAAGTGCACAGAAGTCTCCTCCATCATTAGAGAAATGTAAAAATACCTTTCTGGTGAAAAACTTTGCACAAACACGTGTCAGCATGGTCAAGGTCTGGCATTCTAGGGGAAATAAGCATAAGAAAAACATATTTTAGTGGAGAGGATGTTTAAAATAGATAACTGCAACATGCCTACCAGCACTGATTAGAAAGAGTCTGCTTTTACAAAGTTAATACATGGTTTCATGTATGAATTTTAATTTTTATCGATATATCTTAGTGTAAACATTTAAAATAAACCAAATAATCATATTCACCCTGAACAAATAATGCATGGATGCAGAAATCCATGTCGAGTTTTTACATAAACTGTAGCTTTTTATTCATAAACAATTTTCTCTATCTGTCTCATTTAGATGGTGCAGATGTCTGAAAACATAATTTCACAGCTCATGGGGTTTTATTTGAGTGCTGCACTCCTGTTACCTCGTTTGTCATGGTTCTCACTGATTTCATTTTTCAAAATGACATCAAAACAGCGTTTTGTGCTAATAATCAGATCTCCAGTTGTTTGTATTGTTTTAAACACTCGGTGAAATGTGCAAATCCCGATTGTACGTGATGAGTATGTCTATGTGCTCAGCACTGTTCATTATCGAATCAGGAAGGAGGTATTTCTGTGGAAAGAATTGGTAGATTATTGGACTTTGTGTCTGAGTCGCAGACATTTACATATCACTATATTTAAAAAAATAAGTAGTGATATGGGGGAGATGGAGAGAGATAGAGAGAGCAAGAGCATTAAAGGGCGAGAGATGGAGTGAGACGAGCAAGAGACAGCGAGCGACTGTGCTGTAATCCTTGTCGTCTTGGTAGGGAAGTTCAGTGTTTGAACAGAGAGCGACGAGGCGGGGCACAAACCTCCAGGATGGATCTTTGAGATTAAAGTGCCCCGATCGCTGCTCTCACATCACATCCCTTACCATCAGGGGGGAATTCATTTACTCACACAGAAAGATGGGGCAACTGAGAGCGCTGGGGAGAACAGACAGAAAGTGGAAAGCAAAAGCCTGTCTGGAGGCTTTGTAGGAATTGAAAGCAGTTGAACTCTCTGAGGGCCCGTAGTTCGGCGTAGAGATGATGTACCGAAGGGAGACAAGCAGCAGCGAATAGATTGTATGTATATTGACTTGTGTGAATCTGTTTTCTTTCCTCTTTAGACAAAAAAGACATTGTGACAACCCAAATACAATTGGAGAAAACAGAATGAACAAATGAATGTGTTCTAGGCACAAAAGTGGACCTTTATGTAGTATCACTTCGATGCACAGTGCAAATGCAAAGAAATACTATTCAAACAAGCAGCAGCACACTGGCTGGTTTACTCAGAGCTGCACTGTGTGTTTGTGAAGACTCAAAATAAGGTTACACATCATAACAGCATAGCCTGCTGAACACAATCCCACAGACTAAACTGTCCATTGTCAAGATCTGCAAAGTAAAGCAGCAGTCACTTTTGTTGTTGACACTGGTGTGCTGGGAAAGTGCTGCACAGCAGGCTGGAACCACAGAGCCCCTCTGTACCTGCAGGTCTGCTGGTCAATGAGCATCAGCCTGAAGAGAGACACTAAAAACAACTGCAAGACTTACACACTACTGCACAGATTTTCTCTATTGATGTTATGGTTAAGTTAAAGGCTTCAATGGAAACAATATAGACACACTTTGTCAAAATGTGTGTTCTTTTTGGTAATAAAGAGTCTAGATGCCTAGAAGTTGAAACAGATAGCTCAAACTAATGGATAAATAGTGGTGGTACTACAGATGCATATATCATCTTCATGTCACCGTTGTCCCTGGAGTCAGAGTCCTGGTCAAAGCCTCTGTAAATCACCTTGGGATTGCATTCCATGGCCTGCTGTGGTCTTGGAAACTGGTCTTGTTTTTTGCTATCGGAGGCCTGGTTTTGTTGCCCACGTAGCACTGGCTCTGGTGAGCATTCAGGCCCTGTTCCTTGCCAGCGTTCCTCACTGGGTCCCCTCATCTCAAGTCTGAAAACCCGCTGTCAGAAGTCCAAAGCTCCTGTTCCACAGTGTCAATATTAACACTTTCTTGCCCCTTGCAGTGCTCTGGCTCCCAGTCCAGGCAGTGCCGGCTACCTCTATTTGTTCCACAGTTAACTGAGTCAACCAGCTAATGTCAGCCATAGCTAGCACATACTCTGGTTACATGCTGGTGATATGCTGTCTCTTATTAGTTTGCAGTTTAGGTGACTATTTCTTTGAGGCCATGCTCTGGGTAACTTAAACTAAACAGACAGCGTACAAACAAGAATGACTTTTAATTGCAGGAAATCATGTTTTACTGATTACATTAACTATGATTGTGTTTAATTCAAGAGTCCCATTAAGTCTTGACAGTGATACAGTTTACCAGCATAAACAATATCCTGGGACTGAAGCAGCTAAGTGGAATTTAGCTATCATCATTCATATTTTAATTTAAACGTTCTTTTCCTTGTCCCAAATGTCTTTTTTTAAATAAAGGGATGACTGAGCAGAGTCTGTACATGCAAACCCGAGTCTCAGCAGAGGTTCAGTCCGACACAACAAGTGAAAACACCTGTGTTAGTTTACTGTGGGTTTAAAGGGAAAGTTTTTAATGTCATGCAGAGCTTTTTATGAAACAAAACAGTAGAGTTTTAAGGTAAATGAAATATTGTTCTCTTGCATTTAATAATGTAAAATGGCAAAAAATGTCATGGACTGAGTAAGCCTCTAACTACTGATAATCAAAATAATGTCTAACCCCAGAGAAAAATGTTTTCAAACACCAGTGATTTAGTAATTATTCAAATGATGCATAACTGACTAATGCATTGGTATATTAATTATGGCATTATTTTATTTTGCAATTTAAATAAAATCTTTATTTTTAAATGAAGATGTACACTGCGTAAATGTTTATAACCAAGCCTTATGAGCACAAAATTGGCACAAATTGTACATTTACTCCACAGACTGTTGTTCTGCAGCTCTTTTGTAAAGATGCATAAATTATTTGGTTAAGTTTGACGTCACATCACTTTAATAATGGTTCAATATAAAGCAGAATTACTGAATACTTACCTGGACACAATGATGTCTGATATGAACAATATGAAGAAGTGAAGCAGTATCCTGGGAAATGACAGTGAAAATGTCACTCTTGATGGCAGCTAAGAAAAGTAAGTTGATTTAAAAAAAAAAAAAAATGTAATGCTTATCGTGACTGACAAAATGGCGTGTTCACTTGTTGCACTGTGCTGAAATGGACAGTGGTAGTTGTATTGTGGATGTGAGAGTGGGTCTGAACTGAGCTCTCCTTTCATGCTGCAACCTCCTGCAATCTGCTGACCTTTCATCTCAAACCTCCCAGTTTTCGTTCACAACACTCTCCACTACTGTAACCTGTAGTGAGCTTCCTTTGGACCAGTTCGAGGCAGGCAGAGAGGAAGGGGGACACCGTGCTTAAAAAGCAGCGGTTTTGAGGGTGTGAGCTAATTCATCAGGAAGTCTCCATGTTCAAATGAAACATTTAGTGTCTGTATAACTCTTCATATTTTGTAAATTTTCATGTTTTTATTAGCGACATCATTCTTTAACTCGAATACATATTAAAATCATGTTGGAAGCTAGTGAGTGATTTTATAAATTCTCACAACATTCCAGTCAAAACAACCCAAAAGGCATCACCCACCCTGCACCATTTCCTCTAAGCAGAGATAAGAGCGTGAATCCCTCTAAGCTACCTGCATCAGCTCCTGTGTCTGGAGGTTGCCAGAGCTGCCTGAAGCACCTGCAGGCTGGAAATGCAAACTTTCATATTTAAACTTCACATTTTTAACATAAGATATTTGCCTTCCCTGTGGCTATGTTTATTTATAATGGACAAATAGTTTTTAAGCAGACTGTTATAAAATATAACATGAAAGATAAAATAGTTTATATAAAATGTGGTGCTTACAGTTTGTTAACATCACGATTGCTAAAATATTAGTGGAATTTTTTATTTCCTTAACTTTCCAGAGCAGTAGAATAATGTCTATATAATTGTGCATGCTCTTGGAATCTGTTAACACAATCATTTTTTCTCATTTAAGAGTTTTTTTCTGGAGAGCTTTTCTTATCTGAGTCAAGGGACCAAGAATAGAAGGTGCTGTTCTTGACTTGACTCATTGATCTTCCATTCAAATCACTCAGTAATTATGTGCATTTGTGGATCAGTTTTCTCAGCGTTGCTCCATGGGGGATTAATATTTGACAGGGCTTTAGTAATATAGTCTATATGAATATATTCCAATATGTTTTGTTGGTTCGTTTCTTTTAATTAATTCACAGAAAAATGTGGTTTTTGAGAGTGTTTATTTTAAGATTTAATCAAAGAGCAGATGCTATTTTTTCCAATCAGCCAGGGCTAACAGCAGCTTATATGTTGAGACTCGTTTAGCAAAAAACAGACTCATATATGCAAACATATGTTCTCTCATTGTTGCACCACCAGTCTGCAGATGTTACTGGAAAGGTATTATAGATTTTTCACAATTCATAAGAGGACTGCTTTAATTAAAGTTGAATGAGAGTAGCCTTCTGTTGTTGTTGAAATAATCAAGTGGAAATAGAAAAAATTAAGTGCAATATAAAATTAAGTGCATATTTTTCACAGTTTAAACAGCAAGTTTATTAGACTTTGTTCAGGCCCAAGAACTATTCGAACAGCCAGATGCAGAACAAGGCTCAGTGGCTGTGGATTGCACAGGCTGTGCCTTAGATGTTATGAGGTCATATTTATTGGTAATTAAATGAGTTTTATCAAAAGACATAGATGTACATTTCCACCAATGACTGCATGATAACAAAACAGACAACTAGCGTCTGCTGTCAGTCAAGCAACTCTGTTTGATGTATTATTCATAACTAAACTCCTTGGTGTAATGTTAAGTAGGAAGTTAAGGGTCGCTGTTTAGCTCGCTCGGTAGCGTGCGCGGCCCATGTATGGAAGGCTCAGTCCTCCATGCAGAGTTTGATTCCGGCTCCAACCATTTGCTGCATGTCACTACCCGCTCTCTTTCCCTGTTTCCTGTCCAATCTCACAGCTGTCCTATCAATAAAGGTGTAAAAAGCCCCAAAAAATATCTTAAAAAAAAAAAAAAATTGGAAGTTAAATAAAGACTCCCCTCCCATTCCCCACAGTTGTCATGACTGGATAAAGTGGCGACAGAGACCAAAATCTTTTTTGTACAAGGCAGGGAACATGTTCTGCCAGAGAGTTAGGCATCTTAATATGGGACCATGGGGACTGACTCACTTTTGGAGCCAGCTTTAAGCTGTAAGTGACCATTTGAGGAAATGTGGCTTTGCACATTTGTGATGACTTCAAATGATTATGTCAGCAAGGGCCCAGAATGGCACTAATATGATGCTTCAGTAGGCATGAAGGGATGTTTACCTTGTTTACAATCTTAGATTAGAGGGCTAGCATGCTAGCATTTAGTAACTACCAATTAACACAGCTGAGTTGCCTGCTTGTTTGGCAAGTGTTTGGTTCTAAACCAAAAAAGGGTCAACATTTTCACGAAGAGCTGATGATACATTTAAAGTCACTTTACCAAAGTCTTATGAATTTTATCCCCTGAGGGCCATAATTTTCATGATAATCCATTAAAAGTTGTTGTCACATTCTGTAATTTCTGAACCAAAGTGGAGGACCAACCAACATCGCAATGCTTAGAGTCACACCCCTAGCATTGCTAAAAACAGCATTTAACTAGCTTCTAATGAGCTGTGTATCCTTACAACACTTTGCAGCTGCTTTGTTACTGTCAGACAGACATCCTTGGCATAACTCTCTGTTCTTCCCAGCCACATTAATCAGGGGGTAACTGCCAAAGGAGCTGCCTGTTAATGATAGTCTCTTAATTAGATAAAGACACTACTCCCAATTTGCTGACTGCCTGAGCAGTGGATGAAGCACCCACTCAGAGAGGCAGAGCCAAAACTAAGTTGGACAAGACGAGATCACTGCCTGGGCAGGTTATGTCTGATGTCTGGTGCCACTGCAGGATCCTCCTTTGCTCAGCAATATGGTGAACAGGCTGGCAGCATCTTATTCCACTGCCTGGGTGGAAACAAACAATACTTGAAGTTGCCAGCTCCATTTTAATTGTCTCATTTTTGCATCACCTCACATGCAGCATTTTGTTTTGACTGAGGAGGCAGTCGTGCAATAGTAAGGGATAACAATGCAATAGCAAGCAGAAGTTACATAAAAACAGTGGCTATTTTTACTTAACAGATTGTGTTATGCTTCTTAAAGCTAGAGGCAAATTATATTTTAAAAGAATAAAGATGTTCTTCTACATTGTGGTAAACTGCCCCAGAACCATAGATAACTGCCCCGGGCTTATGTTTATTTTTATTTTTACCGTGTGTTCCTGGCATCCTCACATCATGATCTGTAACAAATTCAACGGACAGATGAGATGAGTCCTGATGGAGACAACTTCTCAAACCTTTAGTTATTATTACAAACTCTCCTTATTCTGCATTCGGTTTGTGAGGGGAAACACACTGGGGAAACTGCAGCAATACCACAAAAAGCAGGGCATGAACCTGACAACATTAACACTAATTTGTCTGAAGAGGAAATGCAACCTTGGCAATGACCACAAAGTCTCTGAAGCTCCCTCGTCTGACTAACAACGAACAAGCTGAAGTTTGCTTGCAGCTTTTTATTCAACAGCAGTTCAAATGGCTTTTGTGAACACACAACATATTTCTTTTTGTTTGGAGCATACTGTGGGTTAAACATTTCTTCCAAGAACTATGCTGCCTCTAGAAAGATTGAGTGTTGTGGCTCCTGCTCGGCCACACAGACTCCAGCGTTACAGCTTGGTAGTGTGACCTGCGATAGTGCTGAAAAGCCCACTTCTGCCTGCTTAATCAATCTCTCGTATATTTCTTTTGAACTTAACTGACAGATTTTCCCTAGATGGCCAATGCTGGAAGGGTGAAAAGGGTGCAGTTTCACAGTGCTGTGTGCTGGTCCTCATGATCGGAATCTATTGATCATACTGCTGCATGGGGGAAGCCAAATCTGGGCCAGCTGCCTCGTCAGCAGTCTCTCTGTTGGCTCTCGGAAGGAAAAACATTAAGGGAATGCAAACTAGAAACAACAAGAAAAACATCAAGAGGAATTTTACTTTAAACGGTCTGTTAACTTGAGTCATTTAAGCGCAGATGTCGGATTTAAAAATGGACATTTTTACCACTGGATAGTAGCCTTCAGATTGTAAGTTTGTTGGAAGATAAACTGATCTGTGCGTATCAAGTAATTGTAGATTCAAGTGAAAAATCTCAGCAAGCATTCTGTGGGTATGTGGTCTCTGATAATGCGTTTCCTGGTGATTGATGCACTCGAAGGCTCATGCCATGAAAAACTGTCATGCTGTTAATTCCAGAAACATTTACCAAAATATACAGTTATTAATGATGACTGCAGGAAATCAACAGAGAGCTTCACTTCAGCGGTGAATCATTTAATCAAATCTGAAAGACCACAAAACTGTCAGTGCAAGAAATTTTTCAAAATCCTGTGCAAAGCAGGCGAAACACTTGCATCATAGCAGTCATTAATTTTATTGAGATGTGTTCATAAGAAGCTGCTTTATATTTGAAAGATGTGCTGAAGCAGCGGCAGTGCTTGATGGAGTAAATACACTGCTAAAATACATGGTCATTATACATAAAAAGACTGACTAATATTAAAGTCTCTTGAAGAAAAAACTCCATCAGTTGTGTGCGAGTGTGTTTGTGTGTATGTTTACTCCTCATGGACACATGTTTTGATGACAGCAACATTTTTCTCAGTTGAAGCCATTACCATCATCTCTGGAGATGTTCACTCAAATGCAGTCTTCGTCAGTAGGAGATTAATGATGATGATTTATTAAGGTAACAACAGAAACCCGTGTAAGAAGATTTCCAACTTAAAATTTAATATTTCATCAACATTAAAATGTAATGACATGCTTTGCATAAACTAGATGGGTTTGCTTTGTAAGCAGGGTGATTAAACCTCCATCTTCATGCTGTGGATGGTGTTAACATATGAATATGTGGCTGATTAATTCAAGTATTCTGATTATCATTGATGCCATTAAAGGCATGAAATAACACTGATTTCCACACCAAAACATTCTGTCTATCTAAAGTTCAAATTTATCTTTCTTTGAATTTTGACTTACTCATTCACTTATTTTATTTACGCTGCTTTTGCATTTGGAGGTATTTGCGTCATCCATGACTCATTGAATGGATACTGCAGGTTCCTGTGAATCATTTAAAAAAAGTTAAAGACACATAGCTCATGAGTTGCAACTTTCTTTGAACATTAGAAATTAACTTGTAAAAAGAGAGTAAAAGTACTGTTTTCCACCAGACTTTTGTATTTTCTTCTGTTGATTATTAATCCTAGTTAAAGGTGTGATGACCCCACCTCCTTTGGCTGCTGGGCCAAATACAGGAACCTCAAAACAGTGACTTAGAGTTGAATGTGTTTGGTGCCACTGACTCTGTGACCTTTGGTCAGTTACACCCATCTTTTACCCAAATCTCCACTAAGTATTCAGCCTCAGCAACATCACCAGTACAACAACGTGTGCTTAAAAAAACAGCACATGTTCGCCTTTTTAAATTTTTATGATAAACTAGTTTGCAAACAGTTGCCTGTCTACTCTGGCAGGCATGAAGCATCATTAGCATTGGGTTTTTGGTCACTTTACAAATGTTAAGTCCGATTCTCACTCTCATTACAGTTATGTTTTTTATTTTCTTTAGTGTACTGATGGGATTATTGTGGCATGAGGTAAGCTGACAATAAGACAATGCCTGATTGCAGGACTCACTGCAGCTAATTTTTGGTTAAACATTAAGTGGGCTTACAACTTATTGACCTAAAATGACAATTTGTTGCATTATTGGTATCGTTAACAACATTTTTAATGTTCACTTGCCAATCCATTTCTTGTTGATTATATATAAAAAAATCTCTCATCAGATCTGTCTGGAAAGAGCAGCCTCCCCTGGTCTGTTTTGTACTTTTTGCAAAGCATTTCGGAGCTGCACAGTTGACAACCATAGTTGCTACCCATTGGCGACCAGTGTTAAGAATACCAGGGAAGCTGGTGGGCCATTTTCTCATGAAATGATGCCACATCTAGTGTTCTATATAAATAAGTTTATCTCAATGAACAAACATTTTCACATTACATTTTTAACTGCTGACATAAAATTCTAATTATTGCATCTGAAGGTATGCATTCTGCTGCTACAGCTCTCACTCAAAATAATGAATACAAAAAAGTTATTTAGATGGCATAAGTTAGCGTAGGAGATCATGGGACTTGTTTATTTCACTGATTAACAACCACGACTGCATAAGAAAATCTTCCTGAGTCAGACAGAAATATTCACAGACAAGGTAAAGTATTAGTTTAATTCATGCTACATCTAGTCAAGTTTGTGGACTTCTTTCTGATTGGTGATAACCCGGATGTTAGCCACAGGTGACAAAATGATGTGAAATGGGGAACATTATTGTAAACATTTGGGATTATCCAAGTACACAACTCAAGGTATACAAAAAGTCTTCTTTTTCCCCAAAACAATTTATGTAAAAATCTTAAGCTCCATACTATATCTATGTGAAATCCCACCAGGGTAAAAGGTCGGTCAGTTGTTCGTCATACTGAAAAAAAAAAGGTCGGATAAACACTTCTCAGCCAGGTGAGTGAGTGATTGCCACTCATTAAGCTAATTAGTGTTTACAAACGGTCACTTTCCGACCTCTGAGGAGTGTTGAGGAATTCAAGGAGAGCTGAGGGAGAAATATATACATTTGTTCTTTATTCTTTACCAGAAGTTCCAATGAACTTCAAGCTAACACAGAAAAAGGATATTTGTGTGCCACGCGAATTTTAGCTAAGTGGATACAAAATCCAAATTGATTCATTGCAGGAGGCACACGCTCCAACGCAGGAATTTTGCAGGTGAGTTCTTCTATTTTTTATTATTTAACTGCGAACTGATAGTAACATCAGCCTATATTACTGTCAGTTTCTCTTACTTAATACTTCATCTGTTTTTAGCACAAACTTTTCTTTAAATTTCTTAGCTTGTGTCTTAAATACACAGATGATGACTGAGAAAATCTTTACTCAGTGAGTCATGTTTGCATATTGCCTTGGCAATCTATGAGTGTGTTGTTGTTTCCGGCTGTAAGGTAGATTGCATTTTTCTATGATTATATTTGCATCCAAATGAAACGCCTAGATTTTACTTGCATCTTGACCTCACACCTAAAAAAACAACTTTGTTTCCTGTGCTTTTTATGTCTTGAATATGTTGTTCTTTATACTGCCCCCTGTACATGAGGAAATGAATGAATCAGGGACATTCTCACCAGTTTTGTCCTGATAATGTTACCTGTTTCCTCTTTGCATGCACGTGGCCTGCCACAAAGAAACAAATCTGGTGTCACTTTGACAGCAGCCTATGTCAAAAAAGGCAAAGTGAAAGGGTCTGTCAGGGCCACGCAAATTATTTCTCCTGTCCTGATGCACTTTCTGACAGATAAGCTGTCCTTACACATTCCCCCTCCTCAGTTCACCTTTGTCCTCCCCCAGTCTCTGCAGAAACAAAAGGAAAAAACGTGATTGATAGAAAAGCGCGGGCAGAAGAATAATGTCAGCTCTTGTTGCCTGGCAGAGGTCTCCATCAGCAGCACGGTTAACACAGGTCCTCCATCCATCGCGGAGAGACTGCAGACATCGTGCAGGTCTCCAAACAAATGTCACAGGAGTCAGTCTTCCTTGTATTTCCATTGTGCTATGGAGTTCAGCCAAGTGCTGACAGACAATCGGTGAAGACAGAAAGACATGGTGAACATAGAGGAGTTAAGCCTCAGTGGTGACATTTTGAAAATGCTTGTTTTGTTGTTGGCACGCAGTGTTAAATTGTGGCTCATCCAGGCTTTCAGTCCCCTGTGCAGTGTCTGCAGAGATGTCAACACTGTTAACAATGTGTCAAACATACAGGCTGAAGCAAAAAAGAATACATCCAGCTTCATTAGACCTGCTGGGTTGGAATATAATTGGCAATATCAATAAAGCAACCCACCAGGACTGATGTGCAGCACTCTGGCTTCAAACGGGCTCCTCAGTGTAATCAGTGTTTACAGTTTTGTGGTAAAACTGCTCCTCCAGGATCCATTTGCTCTGAGTGAAGTTAACATGCCGCTGGTACTTTAAAACCATAATTTACGTTTACTGGGGCCACGGAAAGAAGAGTCATTTGTCATTTATTTATCATGTGACACACATGTAAATGGATTACTTAGCCAGGCTTTAGAGTCCATTCTCTGCTGTGCCTTCTCCTCTATCCCTCATCTCTCCCTTCCACCGTTGTCTTCCCTCCTGTCACCAGAGCTGGGCTCATATCCATTACACGGCTCCACTGCCGTGATAAATCTGTCTGTCAGCAAGACATCATAATCAAATTGTTCCAGAGGTCATTTAACATTGCAGAGGAGGGACTTCACTTTAGCCCTTGGAAGATCCGGCTCAAATACAATTTATGTGTCAGAGATGAATTGCGGAATGAAACATTTAGAGAGAAAATGAACTGTCTTGCCGACTGAAATAGCCTTGTTATGGCCAACTGTGTCATTTTATCTGCTAACTTCCATCACTGGTATTTAGCTGCTATTCCCCCTTCCACCATGACTCTGATTTAAATAATAATAAATAATAGATAAGACAGAGCTGAGCTGGATGTGACTACTAGCAGACTACGTTCCTTTTCCCTTAATATTGATGCATATATAAAACAGGATTAATATTATCAGCCAAGTAGCAAAAACATTTTGTAAAGGCATATCTACAAACAAAGTAAGTACAGGTTAGGGCTTTTTTTTTTTTAACTATTTATCGACTAAATGAATCTAAAAAATGCTGCAGTTACAAAGCACAACCTTGTGTGTTTCATATATGAAAGCATTTCAGTGTCACCAGCCACAAGTATGTCATAAACATAATATCAGGAAATAAATTGCTTGTACATGCCCACTGAAACAACTCTTGAGGGAGTTTTATTTGTTTAACTAATGTCCCTATTACCAGGATGAAATGATTTGTCTGTTGTCAAGAACACAGAAAAACCCACGCACAGGACACAAAACATCAGTGGTTGGAAAGTTGTGGGTTTATTACAACAAAAGGGGAAACTGATGAATGGTGGGGAGAAGATGAGGGAAATGGCAGGCCGGGGCAGATAAGGGCAGCTGAAGGGCAGTGAGGAGAAGGGTGGAGAGGGTGGAGTGGTGGCTTGTGTGTGCAGGTTAAATGGCAGAGAGGCAGGTTGGTGGAGCAGACTGGGTTGTGGGTGAGTGATGGTCCTGGAGCTCAGAGAAAAGTTGGTTAACAAAACGCAATAAAGCAGCAACAAACAAAAACTTACAGGGACACAAAGTTTGGCCTGAGAAAATATCTCAGAGGGTTGAAATTCAGCACTCTTTCTCCTCATCCTTCTTCTAGTTATCATCTTCTTGCACTTTGGCTGGCTTCAACTGAACAATAATTTATAGATGAAACCATAAACACTGAGGTCCATGGTCTCCATGGTTACAACCATCATCTTCTTCTTGTTTACTTCTATATGCAGCGTGACACGTGTGCTCTTATGCACATGCTGGTCACCTCAAGACCGAGATGGGTTCAAATCTTGGAAAATATCCAACTTGAGCACTAAAGCTTGTAGTGTGAACACACTAAGAGAGGCAGGCAGAGGAAAATGGGTGGAAGAACACTGGGAAATACAGTCTTCAATATCTCCTTTTCAAAATAATTTCAAATTGCTTTTAGCAAATAGAAGTGCTTTACTTTGTGGCAACACTATGGTCAAGGTTTGGTCAAGTTGAGGCACAAAAACAAATTGATAAGGTTTCGGGATGTTTTTGGTTGAAATAAGTCAGAGTTAGGCTCAGGGACTGATTGTGCTCTCTATGGTGGTCTTCCAGTAGAGGAAATGTGATACAGTGTTACACGGACAGCCTTACATGCTTTAAAACTTAG
>JAPZDY010000012.1:22327625-22343882 GCA_029783645.1 Ctenochaetus hawaiiensis | reverse complement strand
TAGTCTTTATGTGTCTGCGTTGGTTAGATTTCCTGTGTGTTTTCTACAGAGGTGCAGCAGTAACACTTTAAATTTGAGCCTTACAATGAAACCATTTTAATCATTACCAGTGTTTGGAGCTATTGTCATACTGTCTCCAAAAGTGCCTGTGACCCAGGAGAGCAGGTCGTCCACTTATAGGAAGGTTTATAGTTTGATCCTCGGGTCGTCTGCAAGATATTGAACCCTAAATTGCATCAGTGTGTGTGTGTGTGTCTGTTCCTGATGAGCACGTTGGCACTTTGTTTAGAAGCCCCTGCCATTAGTTTTTAAAAGTGTGTGTGAATGCATGAAAGTTGACTTTTATTGTAAGGCACTTTGAGCGGTCGATAGACTAGAAAAGTGGTATATAAATGCAGTCCATTTACCACCGACCATAAACGCATCACGACTTTCTGCAAGGAGGTGCCCCTTTTATTTATTGTTGTTTTTTTTTGTCCTGGCCCCTCAGACAGTCCATCACTGGGAAAATGTTGTATTTTCTGTTAAAATAACTGTTTCCTTGTGGTTACAGGAGCTTTAGTTACAATGATAAACGCTGGAACTTACTGTGTTCATGCTTTAAAAAAACATCAGCATTGGTTCATGGTTTTAAATGAGGTAACAAGCAGCTCTGCCATGTTGAAGTCCAGTGCTTTGTTGACCTGTCCATCCACCATGATGTTGTTTCTTAATGGACCTTATGATAAGAAATGGCATCCTTCTTTGGTCTTGGTATGTTTCCTCTTGCTGGGAAAGGGTTTTGTCTCTTGAACATAAACATATGTCGTTCTTCTTCTTGATGGGACTTCTGTGGTGGATGTTCATTCTTGGCATTAGATGCTAACCCGATCTTCTGCTTCTCTTTCTCACTCGGTGTGTTAGGTGATCAGGCTTAATTATAGGCTTCAGCTACAAAATTCCCCCTCTCCTTCCCTCCCTGAGTGCAGAAAATTACAAATTAAAAAAAACTCACTAATCAGGAAGCTGTAAAGTGCCAAAAGCATCCAAAGTAATGAAATAGTAGCTACAGACACCATCAGGGCTTTCTGCCTCATTTTCAACCAAAGAGATTTTCATTAATCTGTGTGAACTATCGGAACCTCACCAGGAGCTTGTATTGTATGATGATGTTGTTCAATAAATGCTTCCACGGCTAATTTAAAAAGTTCACCTGGTCATTATTGTGTTTTTGGATTTTAAAAATGAACAATTAGAAGTTTTTGAATTCAATTAGCTAGCAGTATTTATTGAGGTAATTCTCTTACCATAACTAAGTGCTGAGGTTTCAGAGTAAGCTAATTGTATTTTCATCAGGATTTTTCCAAGAAAATTAATAAATGCAATTTACCAA
Source organism: Ctenochaetus hawaiiensis (assembly GCA_029783645.1). Classification (NCBI taxonomy): domain Eukaryota; kingdom Metazoa; phylum Chordata; class Actinopteri; order Acanthuriformes; family Acanthuridae; genus Ctenochaetus; species Ctenochaetus hawaiiensis. The sequence goes on along the minus strand of JAPZDY010000012.1, from coordinate 22,342,510 downwards.
AAAACAGTAATGTGCAATGGATAATTCTGTCCATAACAGGTATTCATATAAAAACAGTCCGTACAATGATAGTTCAGGAACTTGTAATCAGGACCGCACCTTTTTGAAAAAATACCTAATTGTGATTATTTGGACTTATATTTCAATTGCGATATGATTTGCAATATTAGAAGGAATAATATTTTTTTTGCATAATTATTCTCATTTTCATTGAAAAACATCTTAAAGTGATAATGGTGTGATTTTTGCAGGGATCTGTACCACAGAAACATGTTCTCTTAAGTCAATAGAATATAAAAAGTAGGCCAGGACAACTCTGCAGCAGTATGAATATTTGATTCAAATTGTACTTTGACACTCATAGTTCTGCTTGAATGAATATTCACTGCCTGCAATTTGGTCCATACTGCGATTTGGATTAAATTTCGATTAATTGTGCAGCCCGACTTATAATGATCTTGTACTTATTAAACATGATATTTCTGGTTTATCTGTGGCCTCAAGATTTTCCCTTCTTGTTTGCTACTGTTAGTACCTACATTTAAACTCTGGCACTCTGTTTAAATAAGAACTGATGTCCTCTGATTTTCCTGTTTTTAGGGGTCTTTTTGCACAAATTAAAATGTCGGTTCCAGCATTAACATTGAGAAAAACATGAACTAGCTGTATAAGTTTGTTGGTAATCACTGTTTATTTAATTCATGCTGTAGGACTGTTCAGTAAAACTTCAGAAATAGAAGTACAAACTTCCAATGAGGGCATTGTGAGTGGGGGTTATTGCAGGAACATTTTTTCCAACATCAAGGCTCATGTCACACTTGTTTTTGAAGTGAAATAAACATTTACAAATGAATAATTGATTTTATCTGTATTATTTTGGGGAAGGAATAGGGAAATATGCATGTTTTGGGTTCTTCAAAGACATACCTAATGCATAAGTAATGCTTTCCACTTTCAAGTGTAAAGTCCTACTTTTGCCTCAGGTATTTCATTTCTCTGTTTGTATCTCCCTCTCCATTCTCTGCAAACACAAATCAAAATAAAATGAGGAGAGGAAACACATGGAAATGCACATCAAAGACATGATCATATGACACATTAAGAATCAAATGGAACAGTGGCACTTCTCCTCATTAAGATGTTGCAGACTTTCTATTTTGTGGCAGCTTAGTCTGCACAGCCATCAGTCCAACACAGTGACAACGTTAGCGGCTCCTCTCAGGTCATGTGGAGTTATTCCACTGCAATGACAACATGTGATTATGCCAAAGCTGCCTCTCGTGGCCTGAGAGCAGGGCAGCAGGTATGGGGCCATGATGGAGGAAATGTAATTCTGTGGAGGAGATTAGATTCAGGCTGCTTGACCCCGCGGCGAAGCTTAGCTTTCGGCGCTGCACATCTGTTTGGACATTAATTGGCTCCAGTGGTTCAGGGATAGTGTTTGGAGTAGAGCACGGCCGAGGAAAGAAACAGAATATTAATAGATCGAGTGTGGTCTTTTTCTAATCGATGTTATCCTCAGGCCAAACTCACAGGTACAGGAAGCAATCAAGGAAACAATGGCAGGTACAAGAGTGATTTTGTGGGACAGAAGCTTTGCAGATGGGAGGGGGTGCTGTTAAAGAGAGAGGAGGGCCGTCTCTGACCATGCAGGTAATATAAAATCTATGAAGTTTTAATAGATAAATCATTGTTGGCATATCTGAGCAATCAGTTTACAGCAGTAAATTTAAGGCATTGACAACATACTTGCTGAGATACTGTGCGCTAACAGAAGAACTGACTTGAATTTTGAGTTTCTCTAACATAAAAAAAACATTTTGTGCTTAAATGAAAAAAAAAGATCTGTGCTGTCTGGTGTTTATTCTTGCTTTTTACATCTGAATGTTTCAGTTAGTTAAAACACCACAGGCACATAAAAGAACAGCACAATGATTCTGTTTTGTCCTGAATCTCACAAACATTTTCTCTCTCTTTTAATTAATCATTTGTCTTGAATTTGCTCAGGTGTTTCTCATTCTTGATTCAGAATCTTACATTTGTTCTTGCAGTCCTTAATTTCCCTGCATTCAGGAGTCACTCATGGTGGGCAACAACATTTTCAAGAGGCTACTCAAAAACCTGTTGACCACCTGGATGTCAAAAAGCTACAAGAAACACATTTACTGAGGAAAGATGCACCTTCAGTGGAGAACATATCTGCACCTTTTCTCTCTATTTAGCTAAATGAATAATGCCGCAGCTGAATTGTCTGAAGTATTGGTTCAGCATGCCATTTTAGATCATGGATTTGATCATTTAAATGAATAATTACAGTCTAAAGAAACTTAGACAAAAACACTTGAGAATCTTCAGGGTGTTTGGAGTGTACAGCCTGCAGTCTGATGCATAGCTTTCTTCACACAACATTCACTTATCCTTATCTGACAGTGTGTCCTTGCTCAGCTCTTGTTGGATAATGACACAAAGAGAGGATTTTACCTGTGAAAAATATCCTCTTGAATATCATAACATATTGCCAAAGAAATAGAAATAAATGTATTTTATACAGAAAAAGGTGGATAATTTTCAATGCCTTGCAACAGAGGGACATTAAGTGAGGATAAATTACAGCAACTTAAAATGCTTCCTTTGTACATGTGGGCATGTGAGTGTTGTTTCAAGAATGACATGAAAAAATGTGAACCTGTCCTTTAAATCGAGGCTAGTGCCGGCTTTGGAGGTCAGGTTAGTCATTAGTTAATGTTAAGGTTTGGTGCATATTAAGGTTAGCATTGTTAGGGATGGTAAGGATCCTGGGAATCAATGAGAGGGTCCCCACAAACAGAGCAAAACATGTCTGTGCGTGCATGATTGTGTATTTAAAAGGAGTATTGGAAGAATGCTGCTGATTGGACAGTACGTGTCAACACTGAGGACCTGCATTGACTTCTGTCACATCAGGATTGGCTTTGGTCCTCTGGGACTGAATTGAGATCCACTTGGTCGATTATTTAGATCACCCTGAGAGGCGTACATGTTGCCAACATGAGCACTCGAGTAGATATATTACATGGGCTGAATGTCTCTCTGACAGTGACCAGCAGACAAATAATCCTGCAGACTGTCAATCAATGTATTTATTCACATTTCAGTCCTAAAACCAAGTAAAAAATATGAGAGGATAACAGTCTTACAGTAATTTAATTTATTTGTTCATGTGGAGTTATTTGATTAGGGAGCCCCATGAGCCTTTATGCCCGTTTGATTTAGCTTTGTTATAAGAATACAGATGATGAAGCAGAGATTGTAGCTGAACGACCTGCTTCAACTTCAGCACCATGGACAGATCATGAAAACTGAGTGTCAGCTTCCTCAAGACTGATCTCTTCCTAAAATCCTACACATCATCTTTATCAATATGCCTCAATAGGCAAAATGCTTTTGGTACAAATTATAGGGTTTTGAATTCTTGTAAGATAAATTATTCAAAGGCAGTGGAACTTAGTTTTCTATTAATATTTAATTTAAAAAAGACTCATCTTTTTTGACACTTTAGTTATTGTTTTTCTTGCCCTTCCAAGAAAAAATGTTGATAACTCTGGTTTTAATAGGCTAGAACTTTACACTGCAAATATACAATAAAGTTACAGCATTTAGCCCATGAACAACATAACGAACATTACATTTATTTGTTAAGATTTTAATGGACCATCCACTACATAGATCAGTTTCATAGCAAACATTTTTATGTTTCAAGGTTCTCAAATGTAAATTTTGACTCTGCCTTAAACTCTAATAATGTGAATATTTGTAGATTTTGAACTTAATTGTACTAACTAGACTTTCTGTGAGATTACCTTATGAAAATTGTGAGACTTTTGGCATTTTTTTTTCTGATGTTGTCTAAACAAACTGATGAATATATTGTCCTGTAAATGACTGGTAGTTGATGAACAATGGAAATCATAATTGGCTGCAGCCCTTTGTAATATGTAATCATGATGATCTATTGGTGTGTATGATGGTTTTCCAGGAGTAGAAACATGCTCATCCTATAATAATGTGTCAGTGTGGTTTAAAGTACAGCACCTTGGGCCATCACTGACCTGGGATCATACTGCTGTGTTATTATGTCAAAGATATGGTCTTGTGTGAACACTCATCATCATTACACTTGAGTAAAGAGTCAGCGCTGTCTCTCACATACTGTACACACTCGGTCGTTAAAATCCCCCTCTGTTCTCAGTCAGACAACAGTCAGTCAACACAGAGCTCTGTAATTATATTCATGTGAGGTTTTCTTGCTTTTCAATATTCAGGGTCATTATGTTGGAGAATTTTGCAAGACCAATTAAATGAATTGGCCTTTGTTGCAAAATGCAATCGCTGAATGGCAGCTATTTGCTTGAGAAGTGAGTGCTTGAGGAAAATGATTGTTTTCTGAAAATAATAAAAAGTAGCTAAACTTCTCTATATAATCAGCTCTGCAGCTGGTTGTTGTGAAATTGTAGCCTGCTGACTGTGCATAGAGCTTCTATAGCAGTGTTCTCCTTGTCTCTGACCTGAGGAAAACAGAAACAAACAATCTGTCTTCATTTAAATGTGATCAATAGAAGCATGTAGACATGGTCAGAATTGAAAGTGATTGACTGTGAATGCAGGGCAGAAGATAATATTGCATATTGATCGGATCACAGTGGAACAGAGAAGCATCACCTGTCTTATAAACAGGCAAATCTGTTTGTCATTGCTCATGGACAGTACAGAAGCAACAAGGATACTAATAACTTTATTTCTATAGCACAAAATAGAATAAAAAAAGAAAAAATCAGAGCCAGCTTCCCTGACCCCCAACAGGTCGTTTCAGAGTCGAGGGGCCCTGCCTCCAAGGGCTCAGCCTCCTCTGGTTGTTAGTCTTGACCTAGGACTTACTGACCGACCTCTGCCAGAGGATCTCAGACTGCATTCAGGCTCTGAAGGGGTTAGTAATTAAGTAACATAATGAGGGCAAACCCCAAGCCTGCTTTAACAGCAACCATTAAGGCTTTATGGTTGGGCTTAAATTAGCGATACATCCCTTATGCACACATAAGCGATGCATCGCCCCTTTTTAAAATAATGCATGGTCCAGCAGCTTGTACACTCTCAGGTAGGGTACAAGTAAAATAGCATATTCACAACAGAGATGAGCAGAGGATAACACACACCACAGAGGTCCATTTAATTTAGCTGCTTTTTGCTGAAGAACAAATGTTTCTCGGTAACTCTGAGACAATGTGAAAGCGGCAGATTCGTAAGCAGCAGAAGACGTCAGGGGTGATGTCTTCCGAAGAGTTTTGCAGCTATAGGACTAATGAAGCCTGGTTCACTGGTGTCTTATCCTTATTACTTTTGGTTATAATGAGGGTCAGGCTGTTAGGCCATTCAGCTCTGATCACCCTTATTAGGAACCAAGTGAAGGAGAGACGAAGGAAAAAGAAAAAAAAAGAAAAGTTAGCTCACATAGAGAAGAGCTTTTTTTTAATTCTGCTGTTTGTGGCTGTGTGTTTTGTCTGGATGTAGCATACGCCGAATGCATCTTGTGGATTCCATTTGATTTGTTTTGTAACCGCAATTAACAGAGGGAAGCAACAAATACATGAGAAGCCTCTGATAATTACACTGAGCTTAACACGTATGCTCACACATGTAGGCTACATATACAAGCACAACAGGAACGTCTGTTATGTGTTTCCCTGCTCAGACTGTCTTACCCTGCAGCGTTAGATTGGACGGGATAAAAGAAGAAGAGTAAAAATCAATGAACAGAGCTCTGCTATTAAAAGGTCCCTCGTGGCTGACACATGAAAAACACATACAAATAATTAAATAACTGTGCTTGACACCATATGTCATGCTGCTTCACTGCATAAGTTGTTGAGGTCACTGGGAATTAATTGGGCCAAAATACTAATGAGTATTACAGAGTATGAAAGTATCTTCCACAGATCGAAGATGATCAAAGCAAAACAGTGTAAACGAGCAAAGCTGCACATGAAAGCTGAAGAAGACGCTCATGATTTAGATCATTTTCACCAACACATTTCAGATGTGCATTATCGATAATTATTATAATATAAACAACCTCATTTAAATTTTCAGTTGGGGCTCAAGTCCTCACACAAAATATTTACCGACACTTAAACTAATGTTCGTATAGAATAGTTCTAATATTGTTTAATATATTTTAAAGCTTTCTGTAACACCGTTTTTTTAATGTCTTTTAATGTTTTAATGTATCAAACAGCTGAATGCACACTGGCCATGTTTTCCATCAGGACTCAGGCCTCTCAGCCCAAACCTCCCTGGCCCTTCACTAAAAGCTTTTATCAATGTCACTTGATCCTGTGGATGGTGAAAGCAGCAGAAGTGGAGGCAGACTGTGGTTTTTTGGGAGGAAGGGAAACTCCTCAGTAGGCTACATGCACATGCATTATGTTACATGTTGGAAGTCTGATACCCTGCTGCATATGCTGGCTTGAGTGCATCTAAATAAGAGGAATAGCAGACAAAGCACTATCATGCTTTGCACAGGTTTAAATGGCAAAAAAACCCCTCCAAAAGTAGACAAATTCAAGAGAGGCTTCAAATGGAAAGAATGCAGAAACCATGAGGAGGAATGAGCACTTTAGAAAGGTGACGTGCATAAAGTGAGGAAGATGCTGGAGCTGCTTCACTTTTAAATTAAAAAAAGCCCTCTAGGTAAACACAGTGACACACTCAGCTAGAGAGTAATTCTGCATCATTTCTATTTGGAGAAAAGGCAAAGGCATATGGTAAGGCAGCTGGCAGCTTTCACTAATGTGTGGAGGTGGCATGGAGCACAGAGTGACAGGGTGAGTTTAGAGAGGAGATCTTGGATCTTTGTCATGAAAGGAGTAATTACATTCTAAATCCAACATGAAAAGAGTTGAAAGTCTCATGAGTCTCATGGAAATGCCCGTCCTCTACTTACCTGCATTACTTTTTTGGCCACTTGGGGGAGTCAAAACTTTATGGTAGATTAGTATCGCCTCATAAAGTTGACAGTAACATGTTAGCTTGTTGCTAATTTACAAATTGAACAAATACGGAGCAATTTTCACATCGATTTGGAGTAATGGACATATTGTGAGTGTAAATTTAATAATAACTGGCTTTTAGTTTTGACTTTGATCTCTGACAATTCCTTCTGGAAATATGTGTCTAACTGCTAAATGCTCTGTTGTGTTCAGGGGCTGATTGCTTATGTGTTAGCTAGGCAGTGACAACATGTTTATCAGAGCTTTTTTTAAGTAAAATTGCAACCTCTGTCTAGAAATGAGGTTGGCGAGTGTTGAGAGTGAACTGAAACTTTTAAGTTACAGCTTTATACCAAAACAACGAGCTGCAAGTCACTAAAAGGCTCTGCAGAGCTGAAGGGGGCAAAATTAGATAATAATCCTCTGTGGGTTTTTATTTTTACAGATGACTTTCTTGTGTGTGTTCCATGTGTGAGTGTGTAATGTTAAGAGTTTCAAAAGTCAGTGAGTATTTGTGTTAAAAACACTGTTATCAATATAAGCTAAAATAATCATAGTTAAAAAAAAGTGTTTTCCTTAAATAAGCAGCACTATTTTACATGAAGGCCAAGGTTGTTGATTAAAGCAGCTTTAAGTTCTGATGATATGATAATAATAATCTCACTTTAGTTATTTCAAAAGTAAAACCAAATTTGGCATAAAAACCTGTTGCTGTTACCTTGCCGTCTTTACCTACTTGTACAAAGATGATAGGATAAATGAAAAGGTTAAATGTGCAAGGTCAAGCACCGACAGACGCTGCAGTGACTGGCTGCTGACATACTGTGAGTGGGAGCAAATCGTGAGGTAATGCAAAATTAGTTCTGATAAAATATAAAAGTCCAATTAATGCTCTGTCATCTGTAAAATTTTTGTTAAAAGTAATCTTTCTTTTCAGGATTACATGAATGAAAAAATTTGATTGCTGTAAGACAATTCCATACAATTTGTGTTTTTTTCATGGACCAAAGTTGAGATAAAACAGGCAAAACTTTAAAAATACATGCACATTACATGTCCCAATTTTCACTGTGAAAGAATCTAGAGCAAACTCAAACACCTTCAAAATGAAAGTGGCTGCTTTGATTGTGTCTTTACTACTATGTAACCTGTGGGCAGCCTTATTGATTGGGTTTTCATTAGTGGCTCATGACTCATAGGTGTTGTGAGTATTTGAGTGGGGGACAGATTTTATTTGTTCATAAAAAACCTGGAGAATTCTGAGCAGCCATTGTCCTTTGTGCCGAAGAGAGCAACTATGTTTATTATTGAGAACAAAGAAAAGGGAGAGAGACAGAGAGACAGAGAGACAGAGACACAAATACAGACAGACTCAGAAAGAGAGAGAGAGAGAGAGATAGAGAGAGAGTGGCCTGAGAAGAGAGTGAATCATGGAGGCAGAGTGGAGGTAGCAGCCTGAGGCCAGCGCATCCTGATGTCTCCTCTTTAAAGCAGGGAAATGAAATGAGAGAAGTGATGGAGGGAAGATGCCACTCTTCAGGGCCAGCCCTGCCATCTTCTTATCACCAGACGCAGCCTGTGGCTGGAGGGCCCCATGCAGACGAGGACTGTGGTGGTGCTGAGACCACAGGGGATCCACCAAAGCACGCTCAGGGTATGAATGATGTATGACAGAGCTGAACTAACGCAATTCAAAACAGGCTCAAACTGCAAATCAAGGTCCTGTAAGGTTAAAAGTTGGCTAGTCAAAGGCAGCATACGGCTAGTGGTTCTGGGAGGTCAAAGGTTAATTGCCTTTCCAGCAGTCTCTGGGGTGGACTGTTGTGTGATGCAGCTGAATTGTGTTTCATACAGACTGTACAGTCGGTCCATCTCTCTCTCTCTTCCCTCTCTCTCTTTCTCTCTCCTGGATTCTGCATTGCAGACATGCCTGTGTGGGAGGATATTACCACTGGCATTGCGATGGTGAGGTGACCAATTTCAAAAACACATCTGTTCAATTATACCTGAGAACTTCGAGATAATTAACTCTCTTCCCTCTGGCTTCCGCTGAATTACTATTGATTCCAGCAAGTTAGGAAGCAGCCTAAGCTCTGCTCTGCAGGATCGTGTGTGCAGAGATTATAAAGTCATAAACTTGTCGTTTGTGTTTTTTCAACTTCATAATCGGCAGACTATGAAAGCTTAATGTGTACATAAAACTGTTCATAGACAGTTTTATTAAGAGGTGGTGAAGCTAAAAAAGATGAATGAGAGGCGTTAGAAGGATAGATGGATAGATGGTTGAACGGTTGAACGGATGGATAGAGTGATTGATTGATTGATTGTGCATGTTATGCAGAAGGTAAAGCAGCATGAAAGCCACTGCCCTGCTGATGTGAGAGGTGGATTTCCACAGAACAGACAGTTGCCATAGCAGCCTCACTTCGATGGTTCTAATAATGGCTGATAAGTTTGAAACACAGCGCTGATGGTGACTGGATGCTTCCTCGTATTGTTGAGGGATGTGAAATTAACAGAATGCTTGCTGTTCCCAAGATATGACGCGGGGGTTTCAATGGCAGGTTTTTGAGACTGAACATGAGAGGCATTCCTTTGAAAACATCCCACAAAGCATATTCTGATGCTGCAAATCACAGAATCATTCATCTGAATTTTGCTTTTAGTGTTTAGATTTTCCAGCAGCAGAACATTTGAATTGGTTTCATTGATTTGGCCTTAGGATATTCTCAAAAGTGACTATAAAAATCAGATGTCCTTTACAGAAAAAGAGAACAGGATGTGCTTTACTGACATTTTTAATGCATCGATGCAAGGTTGGAGTCAAGATCAGCAGTAAAATAAACGCTCCGTCGCTACTTTGAAGTGTAATGACGAATTTTTAAATTTTAGTCATCGCTTGTAAAAAAGTGAGCATTCACTCACTGCATTTAATAGCTACTTCCCACATTCTCTAAAGTAAGCTGCATGATAAGAAAAAAAAATCAAATAGAGGTTTTTCATCACTGGAGTGTCTTCTCGCTGTACAACTGCTCTCCATACTCAGCGCTACAGAAAATCAATTTGCACCCTTCAGAATTAACCGTGTCCAATTCCCACGGATATGTTTATTTCATTCACTCCAAATGAGATTATAGACCGACAGAGTGACCCTGAAAATATCCACAGCAAATCCATTTCTTGATGCATGGCAGAGTCTGTGTATGGCTCAAAAAGTGGAGCATAAAAGCCGTCTCTGTACTGTATTTCACTGCAAGTGAGAAGTTCAGTGAGACTGAAGGATGTTTAAATGTTTTTAAGACTTCAGGTTCAACATAATGTCAAGGCATGAACACATATTTACATGATAGCTCTCCTTTTTGTATTTGAGGTGGACTTGTAAGCTTTTTTCCATCTGGCTGGCTGCAATGCTTCATGGGATGTCACAGTTTGGTGACTACATTCAATACGGTTCAACAGAGTGTCCACCTGATATCAATACCCTATTGAAATCCAATAGGGCCGACCTTGTTTGTTTAAACTGACAGGCTTTAGCAGCTGTTGTTCATGCTGGTGGTTAGATGATTGGCTTTAAATAATTAACTACTTATCATTCTGCAAAATGACAGCGAATGAAGTATACAAGTACTGTAGAAACCTAATCATTACAACTGTAGTACATTTAATATATTACAGATTACCATAACACCTGCACCAATGATCATGTTCAATGCATAATACTGCCCAAAAATTAAATTCACTCGTTTCTGTTATTAAGCTCGAAGGGACTTATTTTTGCACGGCATAAAGCGAGAGCTATTCCATCTAAAAAGTGCATTGAAGGGCTGAGAGGTAATAACTGGTAATTTTATTTTTTTGGGTGGTGACAGTCTCCCTGCCAAAGCTGCTTTCATTTCATGACTGGCAGGCAGAATGAGAGTGACTATGCCTCTGGCTATTCAGAGAGTGAAAAACACCCCCACCTTACCTAACCCAGAGCAGAGTGAAGTCCCTGTGGTACCTCTGCTACCTAAGTGCCCACGGTGCAGTGTAAAAACCTCGACCTTGGGGATTATATGAATATGTATTATTGAGGTTAAAATGAACCCTCACAATCACAACCCAACACACTGAAAGCTTCTGGTCTTAGATTTTAATGTAATTTGCTCCATAAACATTCAAAACAACTTAAAGGTAATGATCACTCATGGTAGACACCTTCAGAGTCACCAACGAGGCACATGCTGTCCTCTGCAGATGTTTAAAAAGTCCTCAGCTGTATGGAAACTACACAGATGCCAAAAGTCCATCAAAGCTGTGAAGCTTGTGAAGATTACAGTCCAAACCGCCTCAGAGAAGCAGAACAGGGCCAAGGATCAATTCCTACTTCATTGGATACCAATTTAAAGTCACTCAGAGTTATTCACTTGGCTGCAGGGGCAGGTCCAGGGGCCCTTGTAATGAGATTCATGCCGCTCCTCTCCTATCTTAAGCCAGCACTGACATCCTGGCTACATTTATCCTCCACCCTCACTCACACATCTCATTTGCCATTGCATCACTACATGGAGGGTGCATTTTTATATGGATGGAAAGTCAGTTACACAGGACTGGCAACAAATATTTTGTTAAATTGTTTCATTACTTTCTGTAGAGGAGTATTCTCCAAGACAGAGAGGAGAGTCTTTAGTGATCAGTGAGGTTAGTCTATTTGTTGTTCTCAAGGACAGCAAGCGGCCTGTTCTTCTGAGATGAATTTTTAATTTTTATAGTCCTGCACACGCCAGGGCGAAGCAAAAATTAAAATATTATCCAAATAAAATATAGTCAAGTAAAAAATCCAAATAGCAAGTGCTTTAATTTTCTGATAAAGTTCAAATGTGTCACAAAATCCCAGTATAAAGTAACTGTGGAGATGCTGCGGCCCACAAATCAAATGCTGCAGATGTAAAGGAACATGCTTGTTTGGTACAGGACACAGCAGAGATCATATCAGTGTCTTCATCTTGTCTCAGTTGCAATATCTATAAAAAAAACACAACATGATCTAGTATTTCTTCATATTATTCCGCTCTTTCATGTACTCACTCAATAGACCAAATAAGTTGTCGTGGACACGGTGAAATTAAAGGAAAATAGTCATTTGTTGACTCTAACTTGAGAAGGTGACTCACACGATGCAGAGGCACAGTTTGTGACCAACTCAGATCTAGAAAACATATTTTATAAAATATTTGGATGTTTTCAAAATGGCTGGAGTTGCTTGAGCGTGTGTGTACGTGTGTATATGTGTGTGTATGATTACTCAGACCTGCTGAGAGCACCCCGGTGCACCCAGAGGGGTGGCAGGGGACAGATGGCAGGGAGGGACGAGAGTGGAAGCTGCCAAGCAGCATTAGTCACACCCATTACTCACAGACTCTGTGCTGGCAGACAACAAGTGACTGTGCCCCTGACGTCTACATAGCAGGAAATTCTCATTAACAATTTGCTCAGGAAGGAACAATGGGGGAGCAATTAGAGACGAGCAAAGAGGCATTAGAGAGAAAGAGGAAGGATGAGGAGTGAGACCTCCTCTCTGCTGTCACTGGTTGCATCATCATGATCGCCATCATCACCACCACCACCATCATCATCATCATCATCATCATCATCATCATCATCACTCTTTAAGGGTTATGAACTCAGACATTGGTTTGGCTCCCCCTGGGTCTCTCTGCCTGCAATAATAAAAGCATGTAAACTGCTGCCACTGTGCAGAATTAACACTAGATGTGTGTGGACAGCAAATGTTTCCGAGGTTTTGCCTCCTGCCACGTTCCCGTGCCTCTTCTGTCATTCCTGAACGACTAAGGACAAACACATCCTATGCAGTGTTGATCCCTGCGCACAGAGGAGTGATCTAGGCCAGACGTTCATTTTCCCCTTTTAGAAGCCTGCTAATGAAGTCACAAACAGGCCGACCCGGTGGGACGTGCTCAGCCTCCGCCGCAAAGATGGAGGGAGACTTGAGGACTAATTGGCAGCACCCTTGTTTCCAGTGTAATTGCACTTATCTAGCGAGTCACCTTCGAGGGTCATTTAGACGCTCTGGATTAATTGAGCAGAGCGTTGTGGAGTGGAGGAGAGAGAGGAGCCGAGCGGAGCAGATATTTGGCCCATTACGCCGATCGCAAAACTTTCCCTGAGTCTGGCACGTCCGCTCACACGGGACGCTTTCAATCAGTCTGCCTTAATCGCTCCTCCACTGTGACTAACAAATGCTCGCACCAGTTTTCTTTTTATAGAATTCTTAGTGATCATTATTTCACAGCCATACTCCCACCAGCCCACTCTAATGGGTCAGATACACCGCTTTAAGAGCGTGATGGAGTAATGACAGTGCTTTTAGCCTGCTCATGTGCAAGGGAGGATGTGAAAAACAAGCTGCAAAGAGGACAGATAGAAATGTTTCGAGTGGGATGTAAATTATGACTACGAGGCAGTGTGTCTGAGAGGGCAGCACAGTGCTGTATGCTGCATGTCCTGTGCAGAAATTCACATCTCTCATCACATCAAGGGCACATACAGAGTCTGTCAAAATAGAAATCAAAAAAAGTAAACCAAAGTGTAATGAAACTCAGAGCTTGGGGAAATGCCTATTGTATGTTTTTTTTTTTTTTTGCCTTACTTTAATGATCTACAAGGAAAGGCTGGAATTCGTTTTCAAGGTCACTTGTCATGTTGCAGTGTGTCTGTGTGGGCAACACTGTGGCCCAACCATGGGCCGATTAGGAGAGAATGGGCTCCAGGGCACAGAAAGTCCCCCACCCTGCCTACCGAGGAATGTCATTTTTAGTCATTTTGCTTCTCTTTGCAGGTTGTTTTGGGTCTTTTTGTGCTTGTTTTTATCTTTTTTTTGTTTTTTTTTTTTGTGGTTGTTCCCTCCACTGGATTTTTGCAGGTGAGTGACTTTCAGGTCCTGTTCAAAAACTGCACATGATTTTTAGTATTTTGTTCACACTAAAGATTACGAAAAGATGTCTGACTTATATCCAACGCTTCCAGCTGTAGCAGATCCAACCTGATATCCCTCTGTACTGATAATTTGTGAAGTACTATAAGACTCTGTACAAAATGTTGTAGAAAAAATCTAAGTGAGCCTTAAATGCAGGTTCCAGGTTTTTTTAGTTGGGTTTTCTAAGGTACTTGTCAATAATCAGTGTGTTACCTACAGTAGATGGTGATCTGTACGCCTCCAATTTAGATAAGCAGAGGGCACTCACACAAAGCCACAGCATGGAACTGCTGTGCATGGGGACAAAATGTATTTTCTCCACCTAAAATAAGGTTCACCAAAAATAATCCATATCTGTTGAAGTGTATGCTGTATTTTCAGTGCTTTCCTTTGCTGTCAGATATTACTTTGGCACTACATTTTCTCTACAGCCCAGCGTGCTGGTCTAGACCAGCACCAAAGGGGTCAGAAAGACACTCGCTGAGGAGCATTTCTGTACCCAACCATCTGCTAAATGTTAAAAAAATAAATGAAACAACTTACTAAGCAACCTGTGAAGAAATATTTCCTCCAGTTTCCACATGAATTTGTTCTCTCTCTCAGCATTTCATTGTTGTGGTCATAATCACTTTTTTTTTCTTGTACTTGACTCATGTTTCATCAGTAAATTGTTGAACATCTGACCTAGATAGTTGGCCTTTAGACCAATGCAGTGTTTGTGTGTAGGACTATGGAAGTTCTGAGGTTGTGAAACCATTGTGAAAAAGAAAATGGCTGTCTGACTGCTTGGTGAAGTGGTGAATATATATATAACTGGAAGTCAAATTCTTTGTATGTTGTGAACATACTCTGTCAATAAATCTGATTCTGATTCTGATTCTGATTCT
>JAPZDY010000012.1:22297066-22316600 GCA_029783645.1 Ctenochaetus hawaiiensis | reverse complement strand
TAGTTATTGAGGGGTGGATTGATTTAGACAGAGATCAACTGAAGGCCTAGGTGTAAAATGCACGGCCCGCCACTGCTAAAATTTAACATGCAGGTTTAGTAAAGACAGTCAAACGATTAAAACAATGCAGTCTAGACATTTTCAAACAGCAGAAGTTATCATTGGAATGACGCGGATGAAGATGCATTTACTTTGAGTTTATTGAAAGCCCAGTAATTACTGACTTTGGAAGGTACCTTAACACTTAAGAATGAAACAAAACATCTGTACTTTTGACACACAGGTAATGAGAACATGTTTGTGACTTTCTCTCTTTCACACACACTCACACATATATTTCACAAACTGTGGCCACCTAACCAAAACGATACCCTCTGTGGGATAGAGATCAGAGTCATATTAATCTTCTCTCCGTGGAGAACCCGTAGGACTCCGCAGCCACGCACTGTCTGCAGAGATGAAGCGCCGCCTCTCTCCAATCACTCTTCAGGACTCTCTCCACATGAGATCCCCTTACACCAGATTAACTCGATTTGTGTTTTTCTGTTCCAGGCAATTAAACGTGTGCACGTGTGTAGGGTTAAATGAGATCACTAAGAGTAATTACCAGTATCCATCACTGCAGCCCAGCATGGCTGCAACATGCATCTCTTTTTAGGTAAACCTGTATCCCACAGTCAGCACTCTTCTCCCCTGGACTAAAAGGCTACTGAAGCATCATTATTTTGTAAATTTGCTCAGTTCTGTGCAATGACACAGTTTGTTTTCCAGAATAAAACAAATGACATGTCATTCTTTGTGAGCCTACCATCTTTATTAGTGAATGCAGGACTCAAATAACACAGTCTCATTTGAAGCCATTGTTTGTTATATAAATGAGTGAATTTGTTATACAAGGATAGTTGATATTTTTAGCCCTTTGAATGTGTCAATCTCTAAAAAACCACATCCTGCACTTCCCACAATGCAACTTGATAGCCTTTTTTTTTAAGACAGTCACTGTCAGACAAATAATCACATTCTTTAAACTCCACACCCCCAGCTTTTAAAGCAGGTTTTATCTTTTACATCTGCAGTGTCCATGCCCAAGCTGAGATGACCCCAATGACATCATCAGGGTTGTTTTCAAACTTTTAAAAACTCCCCAGATTCACAGAAGGCGTGTCACAGCTGTTTTCACAGGATAATTGGTTCTCCCTGTTTCGATTAAACTGATCTGTATGTGTCAGTGGAGTGACCATTTAAGTGGTAAAAGCTTTTGGAAAAAACACTAGTCATTTCAGTTGGATTTTGACATTTACACTGTGTGCACATAAACTGGTAATTACGATAACTCTCCTATATGGGCGTGTGCTGTGTCCCTTATGGCTGTTTTTCAAAGTTATTCAAACATGGCAGCTCATTATTTTAGTTAAAGCTACTCACTTAAAAACTTTCAGCCACTTCCCATTAGTGTCCATCTCTAGCAGTCTAACTAAGGTACACACAAAGACAACAATTGGTCGCTTGTAAATATGCAGTATACTTAAACACCAAATTAGAAGTCATTACCGTTTTTTTTACCCAATGCTTGCACAAGTCCTTCAGTGACTGAGTTCAAAAAGGCAATGTTGGAAAATTGACGGATGGATGGACAGATGCTCTGACTGTGTCCAGTGATCATAATGAGAACACTGTGTTCTACATCATACTGCTGCAACTCCTGCACACAGAGTGATCATCAGTGTGTGCAGGGAAATGACACCCTTTACAAAACATAACTCTCACAGTCATACCTGGACTTTACCACGACAGGAAGTAATTTCTCAGTGATTAGTTGAGTCTGGGTGATTTGTAAGAGGAATTGGACAAGAAATAGGAGTGACGGATATTATGATGTATTTGTAGATTCTTGCTTTTTGCAATGATACTTCACTTTCATTATGCTTTAACATCTACAGATGCTTGCTGTTTGTGGCCAGTGTGCTTCTGTAATGGACCAAAACAATTGGCAGACATGTATGAGTACATTTACACTTCTAGAACAAAAAGAAAAAAAACACTTCAATTTCCCTAGTTAGCATTAAGCAGTATGAACACAAAAAACATAATTTGCATATAACATAACACACTATAATATAGCTGTAAGCAGATGGAAAGACTTCTGTGAAACATCTGAAACTGGTGACAAGAAGTGATTAAATCTAAAATATGCTTGTAGTCATATACAAGGACATAACATTACACAAAAGAAAAAATACTGCAGTGTTTAATTAAATATATTTGTTTATGTGTAAATAAATATAGAAGTAAAATGTACAAATAAACAAAGAGCATTTAGAGTGTAAAAATTAGTAAATGCATATGCCAATACTAATTACAGTAAATGTAATAAATACAAACAATTCAGAGTTTTACTAGTAGTTATGCCAAGAAATAGTCTAACATAAATCTCACATAACACTGAACACTCTCTTTTTTCTGCGTTTGTACAGATTAAACAAACAGAGAATAACATGATCATTTGTGAGCTTTAGAGGTGCTGTTTGGGAAATTCTTTTCTTTTGCACAGAGTCAGGCTACCTGTTTTCTTCTGTTTGCACCCTTCATGCTAAGCTAAGCTAACTGGTAACGAAAACCAGCTGCATATTCACTATACAAACTTCCCAAAATGTTGAACTATTCATTCTAAATGCCCTTTTATCTGCTAACAGCTTCATCACAAAGTGTTATATTGCTCTTTAAGTAATTTATCAGACTGTTTATATACTTGTTAAATGCTAACAAGGGAAATTATCACCCTGCGCGTGATGTTGTTGCCATGATTCATCAGTGTGAGGTCATGAGGGGAGAGGAACAGTTTGAAGCTGTTTAAAAATGGCTCTCTAAGTCATTCTCAAATATTTAATGAAATCAGATGAAAGAGGAGCTGCACTTATTGCATGAACACAGACTGAAATGTGGTTGACATTCTATACAGAAAAAGCACCCTTGCTGCATAGACAATAGATAAAGCACACTAACCGTTTTACTGTGTTTCTGCATTGTATCATTATGTGGAAACTGGAGGAAACAACACACACTGAAATTGTTCTTTGGGTGCGCTGTGCTGCGTACTCATTGGTGGACAGGCAGCTGTATATGAAACACGAGCAGTCCCTTCAGACGTGCTGTCATTATCTTGCCTAAAATTACATTTTCTGCTGTCTGACAGTATTCATCCTTGTTTCCACAGATACACGCGTTCCATCAAATTCTCTGGTCAAACACCCAACCTCTAAAAGATCTTTTTCTGCTCTATATTTTTTGAAATACAGCGTGTTAACATTATAAGCTGATTTGGTTGTAAAAGATAGCACTGTGTGTTTTAAAGATGTGAGGGGATAAATATGTGTCTGTGTGTGTGTGGAGGGTAGATAAGGACGAATTTTACACCTCTCACTACCACTCTTCTCTGGCCCAGGTCTTAAATGACATGGAAATTGAGTTCTGGAGACTCCTTATAAAACAGATACAGCTTGGAGGAGAGGAGATGAGACTTACTAGTCTATTTCTCTCTCTATCAGACAAAAGCTATGCAACATGGGAGGAGTAGTCCCTAATGTAGCAAACACTAGTTTTAAAAGGGAATAGGAGAATAGGAAAGCAAAACTGACGCTTTTTTTTCCTCAGCTATTTTTCCGATCCCTCTTTAGGGAACTAGTCTAGCATTGTTTTGGACCTGATGACTGACACCATGGACAGAAAAAGAGTCAAAACAAAAACATACACAGCCAACAGGCTTGCAGCTCAGATAACGCTCTTTTTCAATAACACACTATGAGCGATCATATTCATTTGAGAGAGCCTCCCCTGTACTGTACATACACAATCAAGTATGCTGTGAGTATTCTCTATTACAGCACAATGGGGATTTAATTGGGTGCTGCATGTAGCCCTATCCACTTGACTTCCACACCAGTCTGACCACACAGGATTAAGAATTAAATGTGGGGAGGAAATAGAAAAAGGATGAGAAAAGTGCTGCCTGATTCTCCAGCCTCCCTGTGTGGCGTGTGTCTGTGGAATAACAAATGGTTTGAATGAGACGGTTTGTGAGAGCGGTCCACTGTTTAATATGAAAATAATGTCTGCTCAGAGTGTGACCCACTGACTTTTATAATAGAGCTGTGAAGTCTTCCACCGAGCTCTGAGAGTTGGCATGTTAAACCGCAACCACTGAGGTCAGCCTATCAAAACCCAATATTGAGTATGTATATAACCTTACTTGGGCGAGGCTAATGCTGCTTCAGGTTCAGTGTGGTAATGAACCTCCCAGTCACACAGTCACCACAGATATGATCTGTCAAGTAATTGGAATGCAGAGGTCCAGTTTATGGTGAGGAATGCTGAGCTGGAGGTGTTAATTTAACACACACGTTTCACTTTGAGAGGGCAGGATATTAAAAGCACTATACAGTATGTGATATGCTGTTGTGCTTGGGATACAAATAACATCTAAAATAATGTCATATAACTTTTCCTATACTTTAAATGACTATATGTAAGATTTCCAATTTAAATGTCAAAAATCTGATCATATCTTTGTTACACAATTTGTTAGTTATCTACTTAGAATAACACTAATATTTCCAACAAAATTGGAACCTGTAATTTTATTTAAATTTAAGGTGCCTATTTTTTTGTACCCTGTCACTAACTTCGGGGGTAACATTAGTCTGAATGTAAAGTGAGGAGAGAAGTTGGCTTACATGACTAAACATGAATAAATCTTTACTATGCAACCTCGTCTATGAACATTTCTGCCTGGGTTAGTCAGTCAGGTCGATTTTAGTTTGCAATGGTGGCTGTTTAATAATAAAAACAAATCCTGTGACCCCACAGTACTTCAGGTATTCAAACCCTGTCTTTTGTTTTCACTGTTTTGACTGAGAGACTTCTGGCAGCAGAAGTTACATGTTATGTGTTGAAGTGTTTTCTAGTTCTGGTAAAATCTTAACTTTCAAGAATTATTTTGCTTATTATTACCACTTTGGTCTCTTTGTCATAGTTTTGGCCTTTATTCCAATCAGTAATTATTACACTGGCCATCTTGCTTTATTCTGTGAGGCTCATTGGATTTACTAAACTCTCTTCACAAACTTGTGGTAAATTTCTTGTTTTAACCTGTACAGTGCCACTTGTCCATGAATGTATGTGCACTGTTTGTATAATTTGATCATTAGCACACAACAGATAGCCACGGCAGGTCCAATTGTGGGCACATTTCATTTACAAATAATATTAAAATAAAAATAAATATAAATAAAATTCACAACCCCCAAAAGTAAAAAAAAAACAATAGCTTCTGGCTTAGAGTCCTGTTTGTCCACACAAAAACGCACAGCCTTTAGTGGTGTCAGTAGTGCTTTTTAAGGTTGCTGTGCCATTGCAGGGCGGTACTGTGACAGAAATAGAGAGGCATATAGGGAATAGAATACACAAAGTTAGATGCCAAAAAACTGTCTTGCCTTAAGCTACCCTGTGGCGTTTTTTACCACTAGTAACGCTATGGAGCAATTATTTATGAGTGTGTTCCTGTTTTGTTGGTTCTTGTGCACAGACATCCACATGCATGACCACTTTGGTGACACAATACACATTCCCGCCAAAGGAATCACACTATTCCACTGAGCTACAGGTGGTGACAGCCAAGAAACATGGCAGCGCACCAAAGAATGAAGAGAAGAAGACTGCTAGCATGTAAACATGGAAGTGAACACTGCAGTCTTTAAAATGTTCATCAAACTTTGTTTTGGATTTTTGTTTTTAGTACAAACAAAATCCGCAACCTCTTCTTAGTCTTGAATCTTTCAGACCAAGGGGAAAAACACTTGTTTGGTTTTGACTTGAATGAAAAATAAAAACATTAAAAAATGCATTGTGTGTCCTTGAAGCCCAAAACATATTTAATATGTTTCACTCTAAATGAAACATTTAAACATTTAAAAAACTTGACTTCTTTGTTTCTTAAATCACTTGTTTGTGCCACTCAAACTCACATTATAAAGTTTCAGCTAGAGGTCTCTCCATCAAAACAGTGAAAACAACACATGTAGTTTGATTGTGCCGTTAATTTGCTTGGGATCATGGGATTTGTTTATTTCGTTGCTAAACAGCCAGATTAAAGTCTGTCTGACTGACTTAGGCAGAAATGTTCACAGAGGAGGTAATATACTTAAGTTTTAGTCACATAAAATTCAGTTATATTAGCCAACTTTTTCCCTCAGTCTCTGACTGGTGTTACCCTGCATGTGATAAGAGATACCATCAAACACACCATAACATTAAAAAATAATAATTATAGTCTTTATTGAATTTGAACATTGTTGGAAATATTTCATGGAAATTATAATGTGAAAATGTTACATATTGTACATTTCAGAACAAATCTGTTGGAGATCTGT
Organism: Ctenochaetus hawaiiensis; assembly: GCA_029783645.1. NCBI lineage: Eukaryota > Metazoa > Chordata > Actinopteri > Acanthuriformes > Acanthuridae > Ctenochaetus > Ctenochaetus hawaiiensis. The sequence goes on along the minus strand of JAPZDY010000012.1, from coordinate 22,310,175 downwards.
GATCTGGAACATTGTTAAGAGGAAGACAGCAGGTGCAACGACCATCAGTGACATTTCAGTGGGCTCTCTTTTAGATTTGCCTCCATATGAAGTCACCAAGATATCCTGGCTAAACTTGTTAGGTCCTGTGTTTCTTCCATGTTCTAATGTGGCTGAAGCAATGTCAATAATGTATCCTCAGCAATTATTTCTGTTTGCACAATATGATCAGAGCCATTAGAAATAATGGCAGACACTATTAAAATAACCCCAAGTTGCAATAAACCAGAATTTTAATTTTGATAATTTTGCCTCTGACCAAAATAAATGATTATTGTGCTGTGCAGTGACGTGCCTTACTGATGGTCCAAAATGCTTCTGCCATCATTAACAGGCTGTAATCCATCAACACAAATGCTGAACTAAGGTGTTTAGTAGAAACACACACTGTAAACAAAGCTCTTGCCAACACGCAAAGAGGAAAACAAAAAACTCTATCACTGATAATGATCCACAGCCATTTAGAGGGGCTGGAAACAGACAGGTTGCTCCAGCACTAAGTGGATGAATATTCCTTCAGTGCTGGAGAGTCATTCACCAGCAGGACAAGCTGCCCTCTTCCAAGACAAATGTGTGTTCATAATGCGGGGGAACATTAGCGGGTGGGGTTTCCGCGGGAGGACCTACTTTTTATTTAATGTACTCCTCGCAGATGGATTGAAGCTGGGAAGCCCAGCACAGCAACACAGTTAATATTTTGATTAGAACTGTGGGAAAATAATATCTAACGATTGATAACTGCTGTCAACTTATGGCCCCAAACTCAGCTTTCTCCAGACACGCTGACATTAGTCATAAACTATCTGATGACCTCTGAATTCACTGTTGCTCCGTAGGGATATTAGAAAGGAGAGGAAACGATACAATCTGCCCTCACAACAAACAGAACTTGACAACAAGTGAAGAGAAAATGACTTGTGTCCCAATATTACCCCAACTTCTCTCCCAAGTCCTCAACTGCTCATAAAGTAAAACTCCTGCATGCACAGTGAAGCCCTTAAATTGTGCGCACTGGTCCATTGTTTCCTGCAGGGAATCCAGGGAGATAACTCTATGCGAGTTAACAATGTCCTCAACCGGCCGGCCATCGCTCGCTTGCCTGGCGCTCCCAGTGCAGGTGAAGGCAGAGTGGTGGTGAGCAGCTGTCAGAAAGGCCTGTAATTGGAGCCCATTGCACCATTAGTCCTGCCCATTAGGCCTGTTATGATCGCTGTCTGTCTCCGCTACACTTCTACAGTCACTGTCTCCATTTGACCCAGGGCACCCCCCCTTACACAGGGACAGAGCTGAGACTTAATGACGTGTCACGTGTCCACCTGTGACTCTCCGGGCTGACGATCCGGCGTGACACATTCCCTCGCGTGCTGTCTGATCTGTAATGGTCTCCATCCATACAGGGAATTGGAGTGTTCACCCAAGGCAAAAAAAAAGAAGAAAGAAAAGAAAAATTGAATGATTGTATTCTGCTGTTTCTGCGCGGGTGATAGAAAGTGACGGCCCAAGTGCCCAGAGAGAGGAAAGGTAATAGAAACTGTGTGGCGATGCGATGGAGGGGAGTGAGTGAGATGTGAGTGGTGGGTACAGAGTAGACATAAAATTATCAGCTGTCAGTGCAAATAGTTTGCTTTATAGGAGAGGCACTCAGATACTACCATTTCCCTCAAATACTGTGGTTAAGCTTAAAAGAAAAGAAAACTTGTCCCTTCTTTGAACTTTTCTTCTTCAGAGGAGGAGATCAAGCTCAACAATCTTATCTCTCAACCAAAATCCCCAGCTCACTTACAGATGGTTATAATCCTGCAGATGTGCTCACTGTTTTTCAGCTCCTTCATTCAACATCCCTTCTCATTATGTTGCACCTTCCCAACTCTGTCAATATATAAAAATAATCTCAAGCATGTCACCTGTAAATTGAATCTAATTGGAGCTAAATTCTGCCAGCAGAGCCAGCGGCTTATCGATTCCTTCCTCATTCAGCTGGAGCACGATGTGTACTGAATGTATCCCTGCCAGAAAGAACAAGTGGCGAATTAGCAGCAAGTGCAGCAGGGCTTGTGGCGGTCAGCTTTTGCTGTAACACCAGAGTTATTGTGGCAACTATATGCTGCACGAGGAGAAAAAAGAGGCCCAGATCACTGTTAGCAGCCGGCATTACAGCAGAACATTTTTATTCAGGGTTTCATCACCTTTGGGAGAGAATGTAGAGATACTTCATTCTTCTGGAAATAGAGTCAGAGTGGTGATAATGTCGGTGACATGCACAGCAGTCCCTGGAAAGCTCTGCATCTTCTGGTAGGAATACAGATTGTTATGACCACTTGACTTGAAGATTTCGTTAAATTAAAGATCTTTATGATGTGATGAACTTTCATCAGGGAGAGTTTGGAAACTCTTGAATTGGGGGGCAGACTGGCTTACAAATTCAGGCTATAGGGCTCTTTTGTACAATCTGTTCAAATGTGTTAAGACATTACTATAAAGGGGCTGGATGCATAACCTTTGTAGATTTGTGTGTGAAGTTTTGTGTATGCACAAAGACAGAAACAGCAAGTGCATTCCTTGTTTTTAGATTTATAAAAGCTGTGTGTTTTCCTGGTTCTGTTTTATTCAGCTCAGTGATTGTGAAACAATTCACAGTTTAGGAAAACACGAAGCGACTGACTACATCACATCTGCAAAGTTCTCCAGCAGCACCAGAGCAGCTGTCATCATGCACAAACACTGTGTATGGTTGTGGCTTTATGGCACCCTTACCACCACTTACTAATAATCACATGTACCTGAAACCATCATTAGCTGATGCCACTTTCATGTAGTTATTATTTCATGTCGTTATTAGTGGTTATTTCATGTAGCTTCCCAGTTCAGGATCAAATAAAAAGTATATTACAGGAAATTAATGTTTTCAGTTTAAATTAAATTAACCACACAACTCATCACTCCAGGATGATTAATTGAAATTAACCTGAACACTTTCACTCTGTTTCACAATTTACATACTACAGTAAACTCTGATCGGATTGGCTTAGTTGGTCACCCTTCACCCTGGATTCTGTTTTCACTGTGTATTTAGCTCCACATAATTGTTTTTTAAGACTATCTTGCTGAAAGAAATCTTAGAAAAAATCCTATTATGAGTGATTAAAGATAATGCATCACAGTAAAGACTAATGTCATAATGTCAAGATGTTGTGACTGCACCCAGCTCAATAATATCATATACATGCAGTGTTAAGGACACACATTCAGCTTCAAACATATTAGCTGTCAGAAACGCAGTCTTTCTTTAACAACTTTCAATGAACTTCACTAACCACACGTGCTCACGATTCATGACACTTGCTTAATGATTCGTAGAAGAGGCCTCATTCACTCAAGGTCCTGAAGTCCCACCTTTGCAGTTACACTATTCATGTAAAAAAGAATATTCAGTCTTTCTTTTCCTGTTAAATTTTAATGGACGATTTGGGAAACACATCCACATCCACGCATCCAAACACGCTTCATATGAACTTACTCTAAATCTCATTATTAACATCACTAAAGCGTCTGACTGGTGCAAAGCTCTTAAGTAGTGACAGTGTGTCTGAAGTGCAGGAGGTTTGACAAAGCTCGTGTAACATCGTTGGAGTGCCGTGGGGAGCGAGCTGCCAGTTGTTTTGATGGTGGGCATCGACATATACCACCAGAGAGGAAACAGGCCCGGTGAGTGCCGACCCACGCTGCGCTCAGGGATGCACAGAGATGCGTCTCCTCAGCGTGTGACCAATCCCGGCAGCATGGTCAGCCGTGACATGTCCAGTCTGGTAGCTCAGAATAACTGCTGTCTTGTCAGTTGTGCTGAGGATTCACAGCTTTGACAATATGTCTCAGAGTCCGGTGTCACCTGAGGCACTAATTAACAACTCCTCACTCCATATACACATGTGCAGACCACACTCACATCTGCCATTACAGTACACACACTTAAATGCATGCACACACACATACAAAAACACTTATCCACACACAGTGCCTCACTGCCCTCTCCTGCCATGAGAATGGCCACAGGCAGCTCTCCAGTATTATTCATGGGAGCTGACGGGTCTGGACTGATACTTGGTGAGACCTCGTCTGCACTAGTGTCCTGGCAGGGAGACATGCTGCTTCTTGTCCCTGTTAGCCTCTTCATCTCCATGACGAGGTTGTCATTAAGAAAATCATTGCACCCAGATCCCAGATGGTGTGTTAGGATTGCTGGCAAGCCCTCTGATTATGGAGCAGCCTCCTTGGAAGGTCTGAGTCATTCTGACGAGCTGGATCCTTGTCCTCATTAGTATTCCAGGTAACCCTAAAATGATGCTCTGGCAGCAGGACACCTTGTGTTGGGACCTCACTGTGTGGTCAGAAAAAGAGAGGTCTTGCTAATCACAGCTAGGTGTGAAATCTGGCCTGAATCTGAATCCTCAGGAACTCAGATGAATTACATTTAACTTCCCAGAGTCCCCCAGGTGTCACACTTTATGCATGAACTCTGCCCTAGGACTGATGATGTCACCAGGTCAATGTATTCCCACCTCTGCCATGCTGATTCTGTCTACCCTGCTGCTCAAGGGTGAACAGCTCTTTCACAACCCTAAGGCCTGGAGGTAAAAGTGCACTCCTTTTCTCTGCAGTGCTGCTCAGTGCAGGTTGTTACACTGCACTCACAACTCACGCTGCACAGCGTCAACACAATGTCTGCCAGCTCATTTTACAAGCAATGAGAGTTACAAAGTAGAGTTAGCATTAGGATACTGCTAACTAAGGGAACAAGACTAGCCTGTATCCCATCAGGAAAACTCACAAACCTGCAGCTAAATGGACTTTGCAGAGCAGCACACAGGAAGGACACCTTTTCCCTCCATGGACCTGGTAACATAATGGTTCCTTACACAGCAACGCTGAATATAGGACAGTTCAACTTCTCCCACTGCTGCACTGATGTGATTGAATGTGTTCACTGAGCTTTATGACTATATCTGCTAATTGTTAAGGTTAGTTGTTTTGAATCAGCACAAATAGGACTGTCAGTGTCTTGCATGTGACCAACTAACCCCTCTTTCCACTATGCACTAGCCATGTGGTTTCAGCAGCCATTTTTGATTCTGCCATCTTGCCTTTTGCTTACTCTGCACCTACACACACAAACACACGGACCTTTATACAGTACAGTTTGCACAGATGGTGTACATGACAGTATAGATTGCATTAGATATTGTGCTTTTAGTTTTTAATTTTTAAATCAGTCGCTGGGTTGTATAATGTTGCACATCTTTCACTGACAGTAATGGTGTTGTTTTGTTTGGAGTCATTAACGTGATGATGGTTTTAAGTTTATAGTCAGTAAACTTATGTGACACAATTAAATTTGACAATCCTTTTTTTTGTGGGTGGTTCTCAAAGTTCTCTTTAGTGGATTAATGAAAATTAAAACCACTGACTCAATTTAATTATCAATTACGTCTAATAATCAAAATAAATGACATGTGGCATCAAAATCCCTGACAGTTGGTTTGTTAGAAGATTAAACATCCCGGAGTAATTCTTTTTTTGTGTGTGTGTAAGAGAAGGCCTGTCAGTGTTTGTGCTCATCCAGATTGTCAATCATGTTCTCAGCTAGAAAAAAGTGTTTTTAAATGTTGCTCCTCAAATGAAATCGGACTTGTTTGAATCCCAACAACAACCCACAGCAATGCTGCAGTTGTGTCATTTCCAGCTGTATTGAAGGTGAACTTACTTACAAGGATACAAGGATACAAGGAAGTTTGTCATTATACAACAAGTTGTATAATGAAATTAAAATGTAGTTCCCTCTTGATTGATTAATTGATTGTTTAAAAAAGATAAAATTATTTAACATACATGAAGGAGTGCAGAATGTGCATTAAGCAGTCTCACAGCCTGAGGGAAGAAGCTGCTCTGAAGTCTGGTGGTACGGCAGCAGATACTTCTGTATCTTTTGCCGGACGGTAGCAGGGTGAACAGGCTGTGGCTGGGGTGGGTGTTACTTAAATCAAAGAGGAATTTGTTACCATAAAAAAAACTGATTTTGGGTTGATACTTCAACTAAAAATTAAATGCTAATTAACAAGATACAAAATGTGTTCTTTGGCTTAAACAAAGGAATATAGATTGAAAGCAGGAGTGTTTGTCAGAGTGGATGGATTACCATGGAACTTTGTACACATGTCCAATGTGCTTTGAGGATGAAGTCTCCTGTCTTGTGATTTTTAGCAACAGCAGCAAGTCTAAGTTTCACCAAGTCTAGGCAAAATAACTTAAATTTACCAGAGGGAAGGCAGGAAGATTTTGTACATTTGTTACCAGACGAGACAAACTGAACTGACCAGCCTGAGGCTGATGTTTATGGCTTTGAGAGAATTATTTCAGCAGCTACTGACTACAGATGAAATGTCATGAAATTTATGCACCTGTCTGGATTGACTGTCTTTGGTGATTCCTTCTATCTAGTGCTATTGTGAGTTCAAAAGTTTATTCTGTCCACCACTTATTATCTTTTTTTTCACTATTTATACAACCAGTTTTAGTATCTGAAAAACTAAAGTCATTCAAGTTAAACAACAAATTGGCCTTTTTTAACAACTCTTTAGAACAACACTTGTGTTGATTATCCCTTTCAAGGTCATTCCACGTTAATGTAAAATTATCTTTACACTAAACTGATATGAACAAAAGTATGATGGCAGATTAAAAAAAGCCTCTAAAACACAATATTATAGTGTTTGTTGAAAAATGTTTATCTTGTTAAAAAATAATACCATTGAAAATCAATTTATCCATTAAGACTGTTAAAACTGGGTACCATTTGTTTGTGTCAGAGCAAGTCTGAAATTGATCAGGACCCAAATCTGCTTCTGTTAAATTGGTTTCAGTGATGTTTAGACAGATAAGTGAAACATGAAGAATACAGATGCTTCATTCAGGGAATGATTGATCCTCTGAATGGTTTATAGTGCTCTTGTTACTGAAAGTAATAATTTTATCTTGTCATTGTTTATATGTGGTTGTATAACTAATGTCCTTGTGGTTTCCAGTTGCAGTGGCTGTAAGCAAGATGTTATCTCATTCTCCTTTAAGTGAATATATATTGTGGACACATTTCTGCCTTTGTTGACGGGATTGCTTTTGACAGCTTGGAGCAGCAGTGTAAATCAAACATCACAGTCTTCACCAGTTAGTGCAATGTCTGTCACTCATTTTGTTCATAAACAGTAGGAGATTTGCTTCCTCCTCTCTAATCTCTGTTGAAACACAGCGGGAGTCTGTATCAGTCTTGCATCTGTCTCTCAGGATCAGATAGATGTTCAAATATAGTCAGTTACCATTAATCTTAGAGCTGTTTTACTCATAAAGCAGCAGAAGGCTGGTCATCATGGTGACAAAAAGAAAGACGTATCAAAGATGGAGCCCCCCAATGACAAAGACAATGCATTTGATTTTCAAAGGGATGCAGATATCAGCACTTTTGAATCGTTTGACCGGGCCTGGCCCTTCCACCCCCTCAGCTTTCATCTCAAGAGCAGGCCCCAGGAAAGAAATGATGGAAGGCTGCTCAATATTTAAATGCATCCAGGCCTGACAAGTTCATGCTTTTATTCAGATTCCATATGAATATTGAAAACCCTGCTTCATGAGCACCAAATACTGGTCTGAAGAAGGCCTAATGGACGGATCTACCATGCTCGCATTGTTATCCTTCAGCCATCTGAGGGACGATGAAGAGGCCCTATATCTGCTACATCAATCACATGGGTCCATCTTAACATTTTTGTTTATGCACCATTTATAGCTCCTTAGAGGGTTTGATAATTAAAATAAATAATGATTTTAGTTTTGAAAAGGGGTCATTTTTTATTAAAATAAGAAATTAAGATTACATATTATCAATAAAATATAGGAATTGCCTGACCAGTATTCCAAAATTCGGAGATACTGAAGTTACAATGAAGGTGTACAAGTTATACATTAGAAGACACAAATCATGTCATTGCAGAGCTTTGAGCTGATGTTTGTTTGACAGATTTCTTTGTTAAATCACTCAAAAGCTTAATGAAGTCATGATAATTGTCATTAATTTTCTGTTGACTGACTAATAAATTACACTTTTGATCATAGATTAAATTTACACTGACCTGTTGGTCTTAATTATTCCATGTTTTGACTTGTTTATCAGTGTGTTAAATAATCTTTTGACAAAAGATGGGCATAAATGTTTTAGATTCTCTGCTTTTCTTTTTTTAAATGCTGAAATTGTGAATAGATGATGCTGATGTAGTGATGTGTCTTCAGGTAGATATGTCACATGCCTCCTGTCACATGGAAAAGGCACCTGGGATAGGAGCCAAAGATTTCTGAAGAAAATTTGGCCCTTACAAATTTTTTAACTGTCGTTCTCAGTTAAAACACAAAGCAGGTGGCAGCTTTCACTGCTGAGTCTGACAGTGACAGTTGTCAGACAGGCAAACGTGACCTTAAACATGAGCTCCATTTTCAAGCCTCAATGAATCCTTGAAGAAAACAAATTGCAGAAGAAACTCTATGAAGCAAAATAAAATTTAAAAAAAAGCTTAATTCTGTTGCATAAAATGTATCAACTTTAAGTGAGAGTTGGCTGAATAACATTTTGATTAATCAAAAAATAATACATAAAAGCACATTAAACATGCTTATGTGATGCTCTATGAATCCATACTTTGCTAAACATACAACAGTCTACATTAACTTAGTAAACATGATTGAAACAAATGGCCCAGTGAATGGAAAATGTACATAAAAACCTGCTGATAGAGCACTACTCTGTGCCGTTTCTGCAGAGAAGAATTACTGTACCATCAGTACTTCAAACCTGAAATATCAGCTCATTGAAAAGCATGTAGCAGCGAGCCTGAGGGTGCGACTGAGCCTTTATAACATCCCATGTTATAAAGTCTCTTGTGGTCATGGTCGAAAACACATCCAGACACAGAATGAAACTCCATCCCTTTCTTGTTTTTTTGTCTAAACCCACATCCTCTTTCCTCTTTCTTATCTGGTTTAACTGGATACACTTTTTCAACTCCTGTCAGGCTTTTTGTACAACTGACAACTTCTGTAATAATCTGACAGTCATTTGCTGTTGAAGTGTTTTCCAAAAATTTCATTTTGTGATATTTGCTGAAAATCTATTCTGTACTACTAAATATACAATGACTCCTCTAAAAAAAATATTCCAATAAAAGTGCAAATAACCATCTGAGAAACCAACTCTACTCTACTAATTTAAAAGTAACTGGTTTATAAATTACTCCAGGTACAAGTAACTTTTAATTTTATCATAATTCATAATTAATTATTGTTAATATCTCATTTTTAATTGAGAAGTCCAACAGATATTTCAATGAGTTAAATTAAACTCATTATCATAACATCAAACATTCACGTTAACATGAAATATTAACAAAGCCAACGTTTGCCAACTAATCACATTCTCACCTGCAGTGTGTGCAGTTTACACTCCTGTCTTTGTGGATGTTAGAGGAAGACTTTCTTGCAAGTGGAGATCTCTGGAATCCCTCAAAGCACCTCATCATGTGTCTCTCTAGATTTTGGTTCAAGAAATGTAGCGAGATGTGGTCAGGGATCGTCTCTGGAAGCTGCCTTGGTTTTGCTCCTTCATCATCACATTGTGGCCAGATGACAGGTGGTGCTTTTCCTTCTTCCAGACAGCTGCAGCTTGTCATCTTTAGAGGTGCTCCTTGGGGAGCCCCCTCCCCAAGACCTAAAGGTCATATTAATAGCAAACTAGTAAAGGCATAAACTGCAAAAGTAGTGAAGTAAAAAGTAGATGAGGAGCAGATGAACAGTTTTGAAAAAGGCGTTCTTCTTCTTTTAAAAAATACTTGATATTATCAGCAACTGATAAAGTTGTGCATGTTACATTAGACAACATTTGAAGGTAATATGAGACAGAGACACTTTGTATTTAGTAAATGGATCTATTGACTCTGCATTGTGGTCACACTGTGGCTGCTGCTTTGCATTTAACTATATCAGTGCAACCAGGAGGGGGTTATGTATGAAAGAGCACAAACACTGGGCTGTTTAGCTCCTTACTTCATTCAGCTGACCTCATGCACACCACTCACAGCTTTGCATTATGGGTTAGGGTTATGGTTATTTTGAACAGAGAGCCAGAAGGACCTGGATGAATGAAATATCCAGAAATAATTTCCATCTGCTAAGTTAAATGCAGCTGGCCCCTGTTTCCTGAAAAGCCAAGTTGTGAGGGAGGTAAACAATACAGTGCAGCAGCAGTTGGGTTTACCTGAAGGGAGGCCACCTGAGAGGCAGAACTGGATGGTAATTTGATTTCAGCACATGTTGTTAATAAAGGCCTTATGCTCCTTTCTGCTGCTATGATTTCATTTAGACGCATAATGCTGAACATTAATATCAATACATACTACACCATTGATTTTTCCTCTCTGCCTGCTTTGAAAGAGGGGGAGTTTCAGAGCAGAGGAAAAAAAGGATTCAATTGCACTGAATTTAATTTGGTGGTTTCATGGCAGCATAGATATCCTGAAATTCAGACTTGTCTGAAGCCCAGTACAATATCCTTGCTTGACCCTACCCTCTGATTTCCTCCCTGTAGAAAGAGATGTGTTACTCTGAAGGGAAAGAGAGAAGCTCTGATCTCTCTTCTTTCTCTCTTTTACATTTCCTTTCCAACTCTTTCCCACAGAGGCACAGAGGGTCTCTGAAGGGTCATTTCCATGGAGAGAAGGCCAAGTGTGTGGGTGTTCGACGGAAATCCAACAGCCAGAGTTTCCTTTAGGCTTAACAGAGGGCATCTGTTGTGCAAAGGTGGCTTGTGTGATTGTTTTGGTAATAAACTTTCATCCTTTGGAGAATCAAAGTTCACTTGCTTCAGAGAGTTTGTGCTGGATTCAAAAAGAAAGAATATTAAGATGGCTGGTGGGAAGTCGGTGCAGTCGGAAATACAGAGTAATTGCGATTGAAGTCGAGGGCAATGTTGGCACCTCATTCATCAGAGAACAAACTGAATCCCCATATACTTCTCTGAATGTGCTCTTTGTTAATTGAGCACAATTATAATTAATGGATGCACTCAACAAAGAATATTAAAGAACAGATGTTTACTCAACATAAGTCAATAGTCGCAGAAACCTTCAATTATGACCCCCTGTGGGGAACAAAGACGGAGCATTAATCTGAGCCAATTGACAGTAGATTGAATTGATTACCTTATTATAAGGAAGCTTGGTTATTATTGCCATAACTCACTGCTGATTAGCAATCTCTTGCAATGCAGAAAGAGACAGCGTAAACTCGATCAAGGCCTAATCACATGACCAGCCCATATTCATCTTGTGTACTTGTGATTAGGTCAGAAGTACAGAGAAGTACACAGAAAGGCGGGCGGAGAAGAGAGTGGGTATCAATTTCATCATATGAAAATGATTTTCATAGACACCCCTGGGTGGTGAGATGCTACCGCGCAACAAATCTGATTGGACACCATTAGTCATGAATAAGCAGTGTATCGCTGCAGTAGAGCATGTCTTCAACATTAACGCACAAACAAACTCCACAGACAAGTATTGATAAGAAACTGCTTTTAAGACTGTGTTTTTTCTTTTCCGAAATCAGTCTTAAAATCTGTTATAACAGCAGATGAGATGACCATGTTTGCAGATTTAGCAGTAGTGTGAGTTCACACAGCAGACAAACACAGAATGGGCCTTGATTTGTGCTCTGCTTGCTGAATTGCTTGAATTGAGACGTACACCCCTTGTGCTTTGCCTGCATGATGAGGGCGAGCATCTGAACTTCCATCCTGTCAAGTGTGTGTTGGATGCATTCTTCTGACAGCTCTCTCGCTTTACTTCACACCCCCACCTTCCTCCCCAGCCCTCCATTTCTCACCACAGAGGTCAGGGATTCTTTCTGTGTGTGTGTGTGTGTGTGTGTGTGTGTGTGTATGCGTGTGTGTGTTGTGTGTAAGGAGGGTAGAAGGAGAGCTGGAGCATGTATGGGGAGAAGCTGTCTACCCTCTCAGCCCGTGGTGTTGTCAGGTTTGTGGTGTTAAAGAACTCCGACAGTATGTCCCCTACCTCACCTTGCTGCAAACAGGGCCTGATATCAGCTTTCATCCATGGAACAAGTGTGTGAGGAGTGTGCGTGCATGTCCACTGATGTGTGACAAGTTTGGTCTTTTCTCTATCTGTTTCTATGTGCATCCTGCTCGCGTGTGTACGTGCCCTCTTCCCCACTGTGTTTTGCTCGACTGTTCAATATTTATCCTCTGTATGTGGAGAAGTCTGGCTTGAGGATGACTGGAGGATTAATGCAATCCTCAAACAGAATACAACATGTCAGATTTTCACACCATCTCTCCCCCTGGTGACCGGATGGGATGGTTATGACAGCGAGTGAATGAATCGACCCTGAACCAAAAGGAGAACTGGAATCACACTGCTGCAGTTTATTCACACACATAGCAGCCTTTTTTTTTAAGTCTGCCTAAACACATTTTTTCTGTCTGCACATTGAGGATATAACATAAAGTATATGATGAGGCAGTAGGAAAGATAAAAGTGCTTTTAAGAATGTTTTTTGTACCCTGATCGTGTACAGCTTTTATTTACTATAAAACAGAGATTTTAATCGATGCAGGAAAACTCATTTAATTTCATGTAAATATAGTACTATTCTGAGGGGTTTTCTCTGATATTAAACTCATTTTTGACCCTTTAGGCACCGGTTGAGGTATCTGAAAATGCATTTTGCTCTAACAGGGCACTCAGAGGAACATTGGTAGGGGAACTAAACTCACTTGGCTCATCCTCAGGAAGGAAACCTTTCTTTTCGTTTGCAACATTTCACTTTGCTAGCTCATCATGTGTGGATCGGGATGTATGTCTGCCCATGAATTATCTTTATCACTGTCATACCATTTATTTTATTTTAAGCTGTTTTCTAAATGTACTGACTTGCTCGTTTTAGGTATAAAATTATTATTTGAT
>JAPZDY010000012.1:22251783-22276137 GCA_029783645.1 Ctenochaetus hawaiiensis | reverse complement strand
GTATCATTCGCGAGGCTTGATGTTTCATTACCGTGCAGGTGTTTTCAAGCCCCAGATGTGGATTTCCACACTGTGACAGTTCCAAGTGCAGCACGCTATAGTTCAAAGAAAACCACTTTCTGTAGCCAGAGATGCAGTGAGGCTCAATATCAGTGTGAAAAGGCTGCGAGATCAGCTTGTGACCCCGTAGCCGCGAGTCAATTTGCCAATCCTTAACAGGCCGTCTTGTTTTATTCCTCAGGGGAGTAAGGCGAGCCTGCCTCTCAAGCCCCCATGCAGACCAGGCTTCTCCCAGAACTTCTACACAGTGATAGTCTCGAGAGACTTGCTGCACGGCCAGAGCATTCTCAAAGGTAAGTCTGCCGCTGCTGGATCTCATTTATTGACTGATGATATTTTCTCTTGTCTGCACAGATTTGTCCCCATCTCGTTGTGTGATTGAGTGAGTGCGTGTCCACATGAGTGTGTCTACACCTGTGTGTGTGTTGGAGGAGGGCTTACTGTGTGTGACATTTTCTGTCGCTGTGCAACACAACTACAGACCTGCTCCTATTCGAGGCAGGCAGATCCAGTTATGAAGCGGCTCGGGTTGGAAAAAAATCTTGCGATGTGATTAAACATGATGTGACAGCAGGTGTGTCATGCATTCTGTTCCGCTCCTGTCATTTGATATGTAGTTTCATTGATGAGTGAACACCTAAATTACACAAAAAACAATACATTTCTCCTTTTTTGATTGACTAAGCAGCAGGCAGACTCATTTAAATGGCCTGTTGCCTGCTCTGCATGTTTGCAGCTGGAAGCCCAAAACTTTTATTGTATTCCTAGTGTTCATTGTAATACATTTTCCAGCGCTTTTATTCTTTTGTTTTTCCAGAGGAATTCAATTCTGTTTTCATTCGCTCCATTTCTTTTCAGAGCAGGCAGTGTGCTGAATCTACTGTGAGGTTCATCTCCTGCCATTTGAAATTATTCTGTAGTTTTTTTCAGCATGTCTCTTATATTTGCTGGTGAATCTTTGCAGAAATGGATAAAAAATATCTCTCATTCATCCAAGGTTCAGTGGATGCTTCTGTAACATAAACCACGTAACGACCGAACCTCTAAACTACAGCTGGAACATGATAAAATTACCACCGAGATGAGAAGTGCATCATCATCATCATTTTGCAGATTTTCATATCTGCACTTTAAACTTTAAAAGTCAAGGGATTTGATAATATTAGCCCAACGCTTAGGCTGCTCCACTCTTCCTCTGGTCTTGTCTTTCCTGTAACCTTCTCTCCAGTGTTACTCACACATGCTGGAGACATCTTAACGGCAGTGCACAATAAGCTTAGCTCTCCCCTGATACTTTCATATTATTGCTTTTATAGCCAAATATTTGTCTATTGTAACGTGAAATGCTATTTGCCGGCAGGAAATGGCATTCTCATTGTAACAGCTGTTTGAGCATTTTCCGCCTGCGAGCAAAACAATTGAATTATTCTGGAGGTTATTTTGTTATTTAGGAGGCTGACAAGGACAGTGCAGCCGGTCAGTGGGGAGCGAGTTTGCCTGAAGGGGCTCAAGGTTTCTGCCTGTTTGGAAATGGGCTGAGGCATCCTCACTGACCCAAACAGTGTTAACAGAGCGTGATGTGATGTGGGACAGATAGTGTATGTTGGTTCCTCCTGTGTGTGTGTGTGTGTTCCCCGTGCATTCTACGCACATGTGTCACAGAGGGATGGGTGTCCTGGTGTACATATTATTTGCTAACACTTCAATTCTGAGAGGTTACAGCAGAGCTCAACTGCATCAATTTGATATAGCTTACGTGCTGCATCAGCTCCAGCTTTGATCCCATATTACCTTTGCCTCCAGTCCCTCGCTTTCATTTTGCCTGTCTCTGTGTTTGTTCTTTGTGAAAATCAATCTGAGAGCCATGCCGTCCTCCCAACTGGCCACTCAGAGGGATATGGGCTGCAGCAGCTTACGTCCTCATGGCATGATGAATGTGCAGCGGCTAGCCTTGCAGAAGGTCTGTTTTCTCCACAGCAGGATACAAAGCAGGAGGAAGCCTTTAATACTAACACCACAATATGTATAACCTGAAACTGTCACTTTCAGAGAAAATGAATGTGCTGGGGATGAGATGAGGGAGGGACTGGGATGCTCCGAAGCTGGCTAGGGGGTTGCTGGGCCGCTGTGGGCCGTGGCTGTTGTCTCCCCGGAGAGGTGGACAGTGAGCGATTGGGGGAGGTGGAAAGAGTTGTGGCCCAGCAGGTGCAGTGTGATCCGGGCTTCTGTTTCCAGCCGCTGAACAATATGTGAACCACAGGTCTTCAAATGCTGAGGTAGAGGGGGAAGTTACTTTTATTTTATTGCTCTGATGAATTGTGGGTAGGTTAGGAGTGACGACATGATACTTCTGATGTCTAATTCATTAACACCAATCTGAGTTAATTGAATGTGTTAGAAATGTATGTCCATGTTGCTATAGCTGTTACTGCCTCTTGTCACAACATGCATCTGCCATTTTTACACACACACACACACACACACACAGACCACAAGCAGAATTTTACAGGTTTGAATGTGTTACCTGTGTTGAAACATCGTGGCAAAAAGGGGACTGTGCTCGCAGTTCTCTGCTCCCCCAGTGTTTCTTTGTTTGCTGTTCCTCTGCAATGTTTCAATCAAGCAGATCTTTTTCAGGCACAAACAACACTTGCGAACATCCTATGATATACATATACATGTCTCAAAATGATGGCAATCCGCAGTGGCTGATTGAACTGGAAAGCCATTTTTCTCCATTGTTTACCTTCAAGGAGGCCATTGATTTGTATTCATTTCAGCATGGACTGAAAATTGTAGAGGCTCTCCAAAGATTGGTTCCCTTTTTATGTCTGCATTTATTGTTGTCTGGCTTCTGTCTACTTAACCTAGAAATAAATGCAAACTTAAAGATATTTTAGGGGGCATTTTTTTAGCCTAAAAAGTAACAGTAAAGTGATTACAGATAACGAGGGGAGAAAGAAATGAAGAATGACATGCAAACAAATGTGTCAGGCCAGCCAGGCCTGCAAGCCAGGGATGTAGCAGTATATGCTGGATGCTGTAAACCCAAAGGCTAGTAGGACACTGTCATCTGCAAAACTTCTTCACCTAACAGTCAGAAAAGAACACATTTAAAACACATATGAGGAAAGAATCACTATTATTATTGCTTTGGCTGAGGGGAGAGATATTTTCTCAACCCACCAAGAATCCTGTAGCACTTTCTTCAGCTCCCGGTGTGTTCGGCTTGTTTTGACCCTTAGTAGCCAAAAGATGGCCACTCAACAGTTCAGTCAGAGAGGGGGGTTCCATAATGTGTCACGTGAGTCCTGAAGAAAAAAAAAGAACTCAGCATGTCATAAGATAAAAGACAAGAAAAATATAAATTGTATAATTCAGACATTTTGTGACTCTGCAGATTTATGTTAGGACCCGTTTCCCAACACACATAACTTACCTGACAACATGAAATCAGAGATACTGGTTTTCTGGACAGTGATAACATGGAAATGAATGGAAATCTTCAGCTAGGACCACCTTGAAAGAAAAATTTAGAACACAACAGCATGACTTTGAAAATGGTCAGGAGGTGTTGATATGATCATAAATCGGTGGTAAGTTCATGATGTTATGCTAAAAGAATGGCATGGCCCTTTAGTCTTGCTTCTTATCTACATTGTCAGCGTGGTAAATTGAATAGTCTGGTCAAGACTTGAAAGGTCGGTTATGCATCATTCAGCGCCCCCTTTGGTCAATCCATGTTGGCTTAATACATTAGAAAGTCTGCTAAGGCTTTGTGGTTGACCATAAAAGATCATTGTTTAACTAAATCGCAAATCTTTGCTGCACTGCTGCTAAGTTGCGCCGGATAAATCATCCCACGCTCCCATGGAGATGTTTGTCTGTGAGCTGGGTCAGGATTGGAGGTGGGGTGGGGGGGAGGCTGTGGCACACAGGCAAGCAGACAGCCGGGGCCTTGAGTTGCAGTCCGTGCAGATCCCCGCTGTGGGCAGATAAGCCATGAAAAGAAATATTCCAGTGATTGCACATCGCTGTGTAAACCATCACCTCGCTCCAAGAGCCGGAACAGACACCTAGGAGCACGGACAAGGGGATGTGGCCTCAGCACAAGAGAAATTGATTTGAAATACAGTTCAGTCAGAATAGTGTCTCCTTAAGTCATTGTCAACGTGTATTTGAAAAGGCAGCAGTGATGAGTTTCACCTTTTGCCCCTCGCCAGCCCTGAGAGACAGCGAACAACACTGCGCTGCGTGACTTAAACGCCTGTCTGACTGCATAATATGCTTTCTGTCACCAAGGTTTTGGGATAAATAAAATGACTCTGATGGATCCACAGGATTGCAGAAACCTTGTTTTTTTTGGAGACAAATCGATTTCAGCTTTTCAATGGCCGGTTGAAAAAAACGCACAGGGGCACTTTGTTGTAGGCAAAAGATAAAAATACAATGAAAACCTAATGTTTTCTCTCAATGAGCATCACATGGGTGTATTCCTCAACCAGGCGTTTCTTTTCATAAAGCCTGAACTGTGCCACATCAGCTCCACATTGCCCTTTCAAAGAGAATGGACCTGTTTTCCTTTTCAGCCCATGTTGTCTCTTAAATCAAAGGAGATGAACTTTTCTCTATGATAAAAACATCTACAATTGGGAGTCTTTTTCTTACTCCTTTCATCCCAAGGCGTTTCATTTAAACTCAGTCTCTCTATTGCATTTATTTTATATTAGCTGCTGCAGCCCATGCAGGGGAAAAAAAAACTGCACACGCTGTACTTTAATCTAAAAGATTAATTTAGGGAGGATCACGCCTCCATCAGCTATACGCTTTCGGCATTGGATTTCCTATTGTTTAATTCCATCTCTAAAAGTTACACATCCAAAATGGCTTGTAACATGACCCCAATTAGACTGCAGCAGGGAAATCTGGCAAGGAGCCATATCTGCTTTGAAACAGCCAGCTCGGCGTTGGCTGTGCTGTGGAGAACTTCTGACTCCTAACCTACTATCCAAAGTGACAGCGCTTTCATAAGTACGTCCAGGCCCAAGAACTGAGGAGGAAGAGTGGGGTGGTGGGGGGAAGGGGGGTGGGTGGGATTACGTTTCCAGACGTTTGATAAGCGGGATGCCATTTTCCTTCTGACTCACGAACGTCTCTCTTGTCCTCCAGAGAGTCTTTCATCTCTGCAGCCAGGACCTGCAGTCTGTGGCGAGCTGATAGAATACAGGTGCACAAGATGAGCCACATCATTTCTCTTTATCTCGCCCGCCTTCTTAGCAAACCAAGCTACGCTCCTATATCCCTCAAACTCCCTACAACATGACATACATGCTGAGCCAATTCCATCAAGCAAGCCACCCAAGATATAGTACATGCCACTGCACAATGCTTTTCATCCTGTTTTGTAGTCATTTCCTCAGTGGAGGTAGTAAGTAAAAAAAAAAAGAGGGGGTTTGATAGATGGGAAAGCGGCTGTCAGGAGAAACATTATTGCCTCTTGTCAGGGCTTCCATGTGAATTTTATTAGTTCTAGTGCACTGATCTCCAGTGAGCCCCGTTCACTATGCACTGGTATTAGCCTCAGTGTGCTTCGTGGTCTTTGGGTCATGGCATTTGTTTTCATGGAGTTCCATTACAACACAGATAGTTTCATTGCACTCCCATCTGAAGCTCGCTGAGAGACAGGCGTGATTCATCTCGACCTGCTTGCATTAAGACGGCGAGAAGCCGTCAGAGAGCGCTCCGAGACTCTTTGCCGCTGCAATTTTAAAAAATGCCGTGCATGGTCTCTTTTTTTTCCCACTCCGCTGGGTGAGATTATGCAGTAGATCTACATTTCCTGACAAAATGGAGGTGAGCTAATTGTGCCCTGAATTCTGACCTTCAAACGGATCCAACTGTGATATTATCAGACCTCAGATTGCATCTGCTAGAGCTGGCGGCTGTGGGTTAAATCATGGAGTGATTATAAGGAAGAAAGAAGAAACTGGGCACTTTTGATGGTGTTAGCCAAAAAAGAGAGTCCTTGGCAAGGGATTAACGGATAAGAAAGAGACTGTGTTGGATGAGGAACTAGAGATTTACTACTGTATTTCTGGAGTTGAGACAAGGGCAAATTTAGCAAAAAATTATTCATGGACAAAGATTAAAGTGGTTCCTCCTTCTTATCTCTTAGAAACTGTCTCCAAATTACAGTTTAACCCTCCTGATGGATGCCTCTCTTCACATAAACTATGAAAGAAAGCAGCAAAAAGCAGTAATTTGAAGAAATAAACACCACATTTACAATTGATGACCTTGTGTTTTGTGAATACCATTTGCATTTGTTACCAAAAAAACGTTTTTAATTGACCCCCTCCTCCCTCACAATCGATGTGTATTAGCACTTTGCATCTCAGTGCACTTTAACGATCGGTGGCCTTGATTAAGACTATATTGACTTTTATGTTGCAGAGCAGAAATGAACAATTTTCCCACCGGGAGCCCTCTGTTTCACCTTTTGGCTGTGAGTGTAACCCAGAATCTACCAGTTCATTACAAAGGTTTTTCCCGCCTTCTCTCAGCTTGCAGGATTTACATGCATCTGAATACAAATCAGGGCTTCAGTACTGAAGTGGTGTTTCTACAGCTCAAACGATTCACTTGCATGTTATCCTGCCTGTCTGTATTGTCATGGAATTGTGCACTTCAGTGTCATTTAGTGGATTCTCGGACAGATAATTGTTATTAGAATTAATAGAGAAAAAGGCAGAGCTTGGATGATATTAACCCTGTAAATGAAGCTGAGCAGGAAAAAAAAGCCCAGTGCAAAGCCAGCCTGTTGGAAAATAATGTGGAAAAGCTTAGTTTGAACCAATTTTCCATTTCCTTTATCATCAGTCTGAAGTTGTGGCTTTTCAAAGCTGTGATTGGCTTTGACTCATGCCAAGCTTTCTTTCTGCAAAAAACAAAAATTCACTTGGGGGGAAGAAAAGCAAGAATTCTTACACATTATTGCCCACATTTCTTTTCTGTCATCCTTTTTGCCTTCGTCGGCCTCCTAAAGGCCCAGTCTGAAAGCTTAGAATCCCATGTTCCACCTCTGGAGATGTTATGATCACTGTGAAGTGGATCGCTATCAACACAAGTCCTCGGATCCAGCCAGTCCTCCTCCTGAGCACCAAGACAACAGGTTGAGGAGGTGAGATACAGTCTGAGGACGTGAAGAGACAGAGGCAGAGAAACAAGATTAGAAGTGTTAGGCAAGCTCCTTGAATCCGTTTTTTATACAAAAGGTCGATTGTAACTCATTACAGTTATGACACAGTAGCAAAAAAAAAAATTATTTAAAAATGAGTGTTAAATTGGAAAATAACTTATATTTCTGGTGATTTAATGAGCAGATACCTTTTTACTTCCACTTGAATCCTTTTTTAATGAAAGTATTGTATGTTTACTTGAGTATAGTTTTTTAGTACTTTTCCTACCACTGCATAGTACATGTTACTTATAATAAAAGTAATAGCATTTCTTTACTTTTTTCTTAGCAGCAAAGTTAAAGTGTGACATTACATTTGCAAAGGTTCCTTTTAAAAAACTCCCGCACCCACACATCTCAGCTTTTGTCTTCCTCAGTTTGCAGAAATAGAAACTCTCTCCCTCAGTAAAGCTGCATCTTTCACTCCGCATCCAGCTTAAACAAAACCAGTTCATTCTGCTATGTGGGTTTATTCATGACTAGTCTTAGAAAGCCAGCTTACATGGAAATCAGACAACTTCAGAGGTACCTGAGGCTGCATTCCTTGTTACTGGGAGTCACATTTCTCCCCTTTTGTTAGAGGCCACTGCCTCCCCAGCCCTCCATCCCCTGTGCCAAGCTAACGCATACCAGACCAGTCTGTCCACTGAACACACAGAGGCCAAAAATAACATGAACCCACTTTGAAACTCCTGCTAAGACTGCAGACAAGCCAAGTCCCTAATTTTAAGGTAAAGGATCATTCTTGGGATTAGTAACTGCAGTGTAATTAAAGAGTGTTAAACTGCAGTCTATTACAGCACAACCTGCAGCACTAAATACTGAATAAAAGTAATAATTTTACTGTAACATATTAATAGTACTCGATTACTGCCTGACACTGAAGATCATTTCCAACCAGTTTCTGGTGCTCTTGTAAAACACATTTGAAACTAAATGATTGCCAGCACAGTTTTTTTGCATCCCTCATGTGCATATTTGACTCCATGCTTTCACTGAGCGCTGAGCCATGAACCTTCTTCTGAGGGTTTGCCCTCTTGAACTGCTGCTCTGCCCCGTTCTCCTGTCGCACCTGCTCCTCATTCCTGACGCCCAGGCCCAAAGTGACTCAAAGCTCCTCACTTTATTGATGAATTAAGGCCAAGCAGTTTGACCTTGTGTTGCCACTTGACCTCACATGTTCTCCGGCACTCATACCCTCAGTCTGCAGCACTGGAGGAGATGAAAAACACGACCCAATCAGAATGATTTACGTGGGGCTTGACTCAACACATAGATCCTTCTAAGCTGCTGCTAAACGCATCTCCAGAGGGCCACTCTGTTTTGTACTCTGCAGATATTTCTGAAGCCGCAGAGCTTTTGCTATTCTATCGCTTTAATTAAAGGACTACACTGTCAAGATGCCTTTGTTCTACAAACTTTAATACCAAAAAGGTCCCTCGACAGAGAGCAGCTTGGGCTCTACTTTGTCCTTTGGATTTGTTCAGCCTGGAATCTATATTTGATCAGAGTGGCTGCCTGCTCTGCTTTTTTTTTTTTACCATAGTCTCTTGTTCATTTTTTGTTTAATGCATAAACACACAGTTATTTATATATAAACATATTATATTTTGTGCACCATTTGTATTTTTGTGTTTGTAGGCAGTGCTCCATCCAGTGGGTGATTATCTTAAATGGAGAAATTAAAGGATTACAAACCAGCCCAGTAATCCAGCTGTCAATCTCACGGCTCATTAGTAAGCAAAGGAGAGGGATGGATGGGGGTAGATACACACTACACTTAGAGAGAGAGAGAGAGAGGTAGAGAGAGAGAGAGAGAGAGAGAGAGAGAGAGAGGCTTACCTGATCGTAAAGGTAAAGATGTGAACTTGTCAGTCAAACAGAAAAGAGGGTAGGTTGTATTCCCATATCAATTAACAGCTTTAATTACTAAAATGGAGGTATTGATTTCATCTCAGCTGATGAGATGAATTACATCACAGGTAGGTGAATATAAACGGTATTTAACTGTAAATTAAATTTCACACACTGTTTATATATGAAAGATAAGACGTTTATTCAGTTGCACATTCTGGTATTAATACGCTGACTGAAAGCAGCAGAGGGCTTTTAAAATATCTCCTAATTTCTGTTTAAAATGAGCTTATTTGCACTTGTTATTGTAACTCAGCTCCATTCGCACAAGCTGACTGTGAGAAAAAGAAACATTGTCACGCTGCTCAGCTGCTTGGCTTGAGCACATTATACTGCATTAGGATATGCACGGGAGCATGACTCCTTACATTGAAATCCATCTGAGGGAGTCACATTGTTTTTGTACACCAAGTGCACCCACAGTTTATTTGGGGCTTGTGTCACTGTGTTTCTGCTATTCACCATTTTTAAATAGCAAATGAATGAATGCAACTACAATGACGTATGCAGCAACATATAAACAGTGCGTGTGTGTGCTGCAGATTAGCCTTGGTGTTGAAAGATATACAACGTCTGTGCCATTTTTCACCAGGCTCTGAGGCACATAAAAGAAACAGTTTGGGAAACGATGGCACCATAAAAGAAAATGGAAGCACAAATCCAGTCTCCATCATGGACAAAAAAGGGGGGGGTAAATTGCATCGCCTATGGTTGTGACGCTGTTTGGATTTGATTGTATCAATTTGCTGTCTATTTTGATGTAAAAAGTGGGCTGTGTGCAGCTTTATTTGCTCGTGCACTGCGACTTGTGGATGCCCACTGCTGGGAAGTGTATCTTATGCAGCTCATCTCATCTCGTTTAATTTGAAACTCAATGCTCTCTGTGTTTTTCTTTTTCTTTTCCTATTTTTCACAGATTGTACTTTGCCCATTTAGGTCTCTCTGTTTGCATTTGAAAATTTTCCAGTTAGGAGTCAGAGAAAACATTTGCTTTTAATCTTGTTGTCATACTGTCAACAAGCTATCTGGGTGTGTTTTCCGCAGTATCCTTGGTACCTGTTACCTCTTGAGAAATGACTGGTTTGCTTTTGTTGAAAAAAAAAAATACTATTGTTACCCCAGCAGCCACGCTTGCTATAGGCTGCCTGTCTGAAAGAGCTCATTCTGGCTTGGACTCAGATGGCTGATTTGGGAAACACAATACGAAGCCATGCTCCGTCCTGTTGTGATGCAGATTTGTCTGTGGGAGGCTGACAAATCTGCAAATATGCTTTGCTGACCAGAATAAACAGAAGATATTCTGTCGTAGTGTGGGAATACAACGTAATCGCCAGCTCTGGTGTCAGTATAAAATTGAATCTTTATGTTTTTATTGCTTACTTTGTTTCCTTTCCATGAACACATTATCTCAGCTATGTGCCAGTCTGTCTGTCTGCCTTTCTGTCTGTCTTTTCTGTCCGTCTGTCTGTCTCTTCATTTGTCTGTTTCTCTCTCGAAGCCCAAGGGAGCTCATCACTCTCTCTGTGGCTCCCTCATGAATCCATTTCCTGAAAAACTAAGACGCCAAACAAAGCACGACTTACTTGTCTGATTTATATTTAGTGCTGCGTTCACACAAGAGCAGATCACATACACAACTTGTATCCCACACACATAGACACACACACACACACAGCTACACAATTAAACACTTACTGTAGAGGTTAATTCGTAGTAGCAGAGGCCCCTGTAGGTATCTGCTTAAATGTTAAATGTACCATTATACTATTAGCTTTGACCTCCAGATGGGTTTATTCTACACGATAATAGTCCACCTGCACACTTGTACTGTGTATTTCTAATTTTTACCAGAGAAAGTGTATCCTGTTAAACTGCCGGAGAAAAAAGAGACATATTTCCAAATCTGATTCTGCCTTGTCGAGGCTCAACGGTGCACATATCTATCTCGCTTTTGCCCCCCAAAATAGATATGTGCAAACAGCAAGAATTATTTTTTGTACAGTGTGTGAGTAAATATTTTGCCCTATAGTCTCTATTTTCCTCTCGACTAAAAGTTTAAGTACAAGCTTATGCATCAATCACAGTAGAGTTGTCTGTGATGATGCAGCCTGTATTAAGTGAGAGGAAGTGGAATGAAATTGGAAAAATAAAGCATTGCCTTCTCCACAGAGTCACCATCAAACTGCTCAGCTGCCAGGCTGCTCGTCCCTGGAGGCGACAGCAGCACATTGGCTGGACTACAGGAGGGAACTCTAAAGTTGCTGGAGAAATCAAGCTTGTCTGTTAGAAGTAAGAGGTGCCACTTGTTTTATTTTTGTAGGTCAGCTTTTGTATCGAGTCTCAAACTGAGTAGGACTGTTTTTGTTTGTTTCCTGGGATCTGAAAGGGTGCAGGTCTTATTCATTTGTAGTTAAATTGTAGGTTTTGTAGTGAGGACTGACTGTATAAAACACCAGGAAAATTTGCCTTTTTGTTGTCTGAATTGCTAAGGGCCCATGAGCTGTAAGACTTAGGTCCTCTGTAGGATTAAATGGTAAATAACTAAAAATATGAGCTTTATCACACTTGCACTCTAACTGGCACTTTGCTCCCGGTCAAACTGCTGCAGCAGCTCATGTTAGGCTATAAGTTAGCTTTATACACGCACACATTTTCTTAAAAAGAACCCTATTAATTTTTACTCACAAAGAAAGAGAGATGAGCAAAACTAACATCTATTAAACTGAAATGAGGAGTCAGTGGAGCTTCTTCTGTGGTCCGCTGGCTCTTCTCTAAGCGTGTCAGACAGCCGACATACAAAAGCAGCTGGACAGTCGATATCTTTTGCCTCTGGTACATGCACACACACACACACACACACACACATAGCACACAGAGTGCTCTATAAATATGCATGTCATAAATTGTTTGTTAATAAACTCTGTGTAACTTGAGTATTTTTTTTTCTCTGAGCCCTGCTTTTGTACTGCTTGCTCACTTCTTGACATATTTGTGCGCAAAGTGGATAGAGGCGCACTGCAAATACCCATGAGAAGATTATAGCCATCGGCTAGCAACAGTCAGAAATCCACATGAAACATCATTACTATGCCAAAGATGTCCCAGTTGCACACACAAACGTGTCTTTTGTTTTCTCTGCATAACAAGGTGGAGTTTTTTTCAAATATGCTTAAGCTTGACGTTTGGCAGTCTGGTCTTTATGTGCTGAGAGGCTGGTAATTCGCAGAAGTACAGAGGAAAATGTAGGGGTTGAGAACCCACTTTTTTTTTGATTGAAATATAGGAGCAAATCAATAGAGCCCTCCTTTTTTGCTGGCAACGTGCAATGCAGACACACGCTGGTAGCATCGATCACAGCTTCAGAAGAATCACAGTTTTCCTCTCCCGCTCCACTCTGTCTCTCTGTGTGCCTCTCTTCCCCTCTCAATCTCTTTCTCTTGTCTCTTTTCTCTCTGAAGCCTTGTATAGGTTTTCAGATAAAAATAATAGCTCTGAGAACCAACAGAGAGGAGAAGCATAGAGGAGGGAGATGGGAGGGGGGGTGCCGTGGTGTTGGTGACAGTGTTTGTGCTCTGCACCACAACCCAGCAGTAAGACAATAAGAGGCAGTCTGACTAACTGTGGCCTCTGGGGATAGAAGCCTTCTTATTGCCATAAACAGCAATTTAGCTCGGGTAAAAGAAAAAAAAAAACGGATGCAGTCCAATTACTGTGTCATCATGACTACAGCCATGACAGGGGCTGTGGCAAACTGCATGATGGGCTGTTACAGCCAGCCACCCGTTTAAATACGGCATCAAATTTATAGCTTTGTGAACCAAGTGAGCATCAAGGCTAATCCAAATGATGGCATGTCAGAGAAAAATGAAAGACGTTCACAACCAGTCATGCAGTCGGGTGCTCATTTGGTGCCATGCCTGTGTTTGTTTAAAGCAGAGTGCTGGTTATGCTGATCAAATTTGCATACAATGGCTCATGTCTGTGCTTGTGCATGTAACCTTTGGATTTTTGGCCCACAGGTTACCAGCTAAACATGCAGTAGTCATTTTTAATCCACCCGTCTGCATTCTAACCAGAGGACATATGAGGCTCTGAAACAGCCATCTGAACGTATCATTATGGACCTGTGAGTTAAACGTCCTGGTTGTGTAAGCTCTGCTGCAGGGAGATGGGCCCTCTGCGCATAACTCACCTGTCATGAATAAACATCCACTGTCAGTGGATATCTGGTGGATTTCCTGATTCCATGTGGTGATTCACAGAGTCATTTGCATTTTTGTGATACTTTTCCAAGATTATATTAAACTATTGAAACAGCACTCTAAGCTTTGACCACAGCGAGGGTCCTGCCTGTTATTTTTATCTGATAGCTTTGCATGCTAGGGTCAGGTTCAGGGCCTGTAGAGCTCATTATTGTAGAGCTAGGGTGGATGTTGGCAACAATACAAGCCCCTCTTCCACCACTAGGCCCTGCAGCATATCAGATGAAATGCGAGGCAGAGTTGGAAGATAGCCTGAACATCAGTGCAGTCATATGTGTGATCAACATGGCCAGCATTATTAGTACTGTATACTAAGGAGTAAAAAAGTTATTTAAAGCTGGAAATTGATTAACAGTTACAAATGCATTTAACATGCGCTTAACATCAAGGTGCAGTCAAATAATATCTGTGATGTTGAGTTACTTTAAGATGTGATAGTCAGATAAAACAGTCTACTGCTGCCATCATTGCAATAAAATACAAGTTTATATAATGAAAGTGAAGTCTATGTTTGTTTGGACTTTACAATTCAAAAAGCTTTAAGGGATTTTTCTCCTCATATTACATCTCTTTGATAGAATGAGACAGCACGTGATGCAGGAAAATGGTAAATGCATTGCAGTTTTCTATCTGCAACACGATAACGATGTTGAAAGAGGCTACCAGCCCATCCACTGCATGATAGAAGCGTCATTAACATTGCCCACTCACTCACTGTGAACTGCCTGGATGTTGAGTGGCTGCATTCAAACATGGGCTCAATCGGACATTACATGACTTTAGATTATAGGGAGCTGGCAGGGTAAAGACCAGGTACTGTCAAGTCTTACTGATTTAGCCATTTGCATCATCGGATACAGCTCATCAGGCTGACGTCAGGATAAGTTCAGGGTTGCAGTTCATGTATGTATTGGACTGAGATTTCTGGTTGATGTTTTAATATGAGAGTTGGTCTGTTGCCGTCCACAGCACGACTAAATGAATGAATCACAGCTGTGGAATACTCACGATCTCCTGCTAACATGAGTTCATTCCCCCTGTTCATAGTTCATTATAGATATCTTACCTTGTACTTTTAAAGTATCAGTACCATTAGGATGTAGCTAGATTGCTATAATGTAACCTAGCCTAGCTTACTGGATAGCTGCTAGTTACCCACACTGAATGCTGAGAGTCTCTTTTTAGCAAGATATGTTTGTTATTAGAAAAAGTTATCTCTGCTAACGTCACCTTGGATGTCTTGAACACTGCAGTTGGCTTAACCCCAAGGTGTAATAGCAGGTGTGTTAGCAGTAGCACCAAGTAAGCTCTGCTACTCATTCTGTTGTCACATGAGGATCTGAAATCAAGATATTTATGTATCTTACGTGAGACTGAATGACATTTTGTTATAAAAAAAATAGGTCAGTGGGAGTCAATCTGTTGGTATATGACTTCCCGTGTTACTGCTGGTAGGACTGAGGTAATTTCCATGTTAATATTGTCCAGCTGTTCTGGTGCTTTGGTTATGTGAGCATCGCTTTGGGACATTTGGTTGTAATGTGGTGAGAACAATCTTCTCTTATTAAATGCCTCTCTGCACTCTGGTTCTGGGGGTTGAGTTTCACGCAATAAAGCCACTTGTTGGACCATTGGAATTTGTTATGTGTAGATAAGAGATTGTGCATTCTATCTCATTCAAATTCTGACAGCGTTTTTACTGCTACAAGCCTAAAAGTTGATCCAGTTTTAATTATTGCATCGAAGGCGCGGCTTCAGTATTCCTCAGTTGTATTATTGTTAATAAACCAGGGGAAAGCAGCTGGGTTTCAGTGTGAACGGTTCACCGCAGCACATATGAACACACAGAACCACTCAAATGTACACAAGCAAGAAACCCCCCTGCAGTAAATTTTACACTGTGAAATCCCAGTAAACATCTCAAAAACTTGCATTTCAATCTTAATTTACAGTGTGTGTTTGTCATTCTAATTTAATCAGAGCCTTGCATTAATTTCTCAGTTGCCAGTGGAGGGGAAAATGCAAAAGAACTGCTAACTTTGTCTTGTTAATTGGCATTAACAGAGACTGGTGGCAGTGCCAAAATGTAAGCTACACCCTGCAAGTACTTGAAGATGCCGTTTTCATAATATTTCCTTCATTATCAGGCCCCCTCTAGTCATTCGCATGTTTTGTGTGCAAAAGCCACATCCACTTGTCACAGCGTTTTAACTGTATGAACTGCATCCAAAAATAAGCAGGTTTGTCACAGATATGCAGACAGATTCTCACAGATTTTAGAAATGTTTGTGAATGGGATGTAGTGACCATGGACTCTGAATCAATTTACACACACGCACACACGCACGCACGCACACAAACACATACACACAAAGAGAGACAAGATCCTTTTATTTGCTGGCGTAATTCTATCAAGCACAGACATCATCAGGAATGGGTCACACATGGATCACTTGCCTTAAGCTTTCCTCACCTTCCCTCTCCCTCTCTTCCCCTCCTCTCGCCTCACCTCTCCTCTTTTCTCCTCACTTCTCCTTACCTCCCCTCTCCTTGTCTCTCCTCTTTTCACCTCTGTGCTTTGCTCCTCTTGTCTTCTCTTATTTCCTCCTCTCTGCTTCTCTCATCTCCTCTTCCCATCTTTCCACTCCTCTCCTCTCCTCTCCTCTCCTGTCCTCTCTTCCTCTCTCCTCTGTTTATTGTCTCTCTCTCTTACCCTCGGTAGACTTTTAGATCCAATTTGCAGTCCTCGCTGGGTTGCCATCTTTCTCAGCTTCTTTCTCCAGCCTGAAGCTCTGTGTGAACTTCTCTTCACACTCTGGAGATTGTATCTGATGTTCCAGGGAGAAATGGAGCAAACAGGGGATAAGATGTTGACAGCATATGCCCCTTTTTCACTATAGAACATGCAATGCATGGTAAACATACATATATGTGTCAAGTGTGTGCGTGGCTATGTGTGTGCACAAGAATGCTTGAGTTTCCTCCCTCCTTTCAATAATCTTACCACACACCATCACAAGTCAGAAGCAGGGCCCTTGCAGGCTGCATTCTAAATACTCTCAAGGCTGGAGGCAAAGCAACATGAATTTCAATGAATTATTAAACAGGATTATTTATTTACTTCCTCCGCACCCTGAACCACCTAACTGGCAAATCTACATAGCATTTTTTCGAACCTGTGGCACATTTGTATGCATAATTTACTCTCAGGGATGAATATGTTCTTTAGGATGTCGAGTTTGGTCTATTCTCAGTGCACTTTTGGGAATCAGCGGAGTGGACTTTGAGTCGTGTAGTACTGTAATTCTAATGGACTTTGATTGTGCGTTTCACTGTGCTTATCTTCATGAAGAGGCCAGTTTTGAAATGTCAATTAGCATAATTTGCTCTGCCGTCATTGTATGGTGCGGCTGAATTTTGGTTTGTGTTAGATTAATGACATTGTGGGAATCAAGTGGTATTGTTCTGGTGGTTGAGGGTGTGCCAAATATATGTGTGTGTGTGTGTTTATGTATGTGTGTGTATATGGTGTGTGTGTGTGTGTCAGACTATGTTGGCTGTGGCAGAAAGAGATGAATAAGCGAGCAGAGGACTGGAGCCCTGCCAACCCGTGAGACTCCGACGCACTGCAGATGAGCCAAACCTCCATCCATTCACATGGAGCTCCTCATGGCGGAGCGGCGACATGCACCCAGTGCTGCTGTGTGTGTGTGTGTGTTTGTGTGTGTGTCAGACTTTCTTGTGCTGCTGTGTCAATGTACACTGTAATACTTTAGCAGTTTCCATGCGCAGATATTATTTCATCTTAACCTTGGTTTTTTATTATGAAGTTTAAATGAAAAACTCTTACCAATCTCATGGTAAACATCATTATGTATTTATAAAACCCTGCCTTGGCTCATTAACGGCACAGCACACATCAAACATGGCCCCTTAATAAATAGCTAACAGCCCACGTATAACTGGAGCGCAGAGTGTGTGACCGGTGCAGATAGTACACAGATGAAATGTAAATCAAGGTAAATGAGCTGACACCTCCATTCCTGCCTGTCTGAAGCGACCTGTACAGCTTTCTTTACACCGCCATTCATCCTGTGTGATGAGGCGTTGGTGCGTGGTCAGAGACATCAGCTAGACTAACACTGCAGTAATCCAGCAGGAGGGCACTTAAATTACGGCACCGTCCTCCTAATGTTACTGCAGGAGTGCAGCATGTGTGTTATGAGTGTTCTGAATCAGGGCTGAATCAGTTAATGAATGGACCCTTTGGGGATAATAAATGCACATGAATTGTTTGTGTGGTGCTTTCTCTGTAAATACTGCTAGTCAGGCACCGACAGCAGATTTATGATTATTGAGGAACTCATGTCAGCTTTACTGTAGGAACGCTACAGATCTGCTTACACGCTTACATACACAGCACACACACATACGTTTTAAACACTTAGAGGAGAAAAAAAAATCCTTTGGCTCAGAGAATCTATGTAGTTAGCTGCATTTGATTTGAATATGTGTTTGCTTTTCCACTGTGTTGCACATGAGTTTAACTGAGCTACAAATACCCGCTTGCTAAAATATGCCTAAAAGCGATGGATTTTCAAGTAGCCCCTTATTTGTCAGAATATTCGTCCCAAAGTCATATTTTAAATGCAAGATCAGAAGTCAAATTTGCTTTAAACTGAAATGCAAAATGGTGAGAGGAAAGAGACAAAAGTCAAGATACGCAGAAACCAACTTTCAGTGGGAGCAAACAGTCAAAGATGCCCTCCCACACAGAAGTTTAACTTGCACAGATGCATGATGGTTCCATGAAAAAAAAAAGATTTGCTCCTTCTTCTGCTAAAATGACACATTTTTAATCAGGGAATAAGAATTTTTTTCATGTTATGAATATATACTTTAACATTACTGTGACAACATGATATATTTTAACGGAGAGAAATGTGCCAACCCTGCCAACCGAGCGTATTTTAAAGACTTTGTACATTCACTAAACGTTTGACTAAATATACATCACTGTTCCTACCTGCACATTACTTACAACTCGCAGTGCAAAAACACTTTAACACTTTAACAATATTGCCCATTTATAAAAAGACCATCTGTTGTGCTCCATGATGGCAAAATTTTTCTGTTTCAAACCAGCTAACTGATCTAAACGATCTGAATCAGACTTTGGCAGTGTCTCTGACGTCTGTAGCCTACAGTGTTGTTTCATTAGGCTTCGACTAGATCTCATTATACTCAAGAACAACTTAAAAGATTATTTTTATCACATCGTATCAACTTATCTTTTTACAAAAGAAAGTTCCCTGGTGCCACAAGATAAGTTGCTATGTCAAAAAGTTTCTTGTTATCATTATATAAGTGCTGGAACAACAAGAAAACCTTTTGTCATCCTTAAGAGAACTGTGTTGAAAAGAAAAAAGGAAAAAACTTTTTTCTGGTTTCTTGGTTTCACTCAGATGATGTGAAAGCAGACCTTTGACCTCCACTTCTCTCCGACCATTCGGGCCAACAGGCTGCATGCCATCATCTCCTCCACATGTACGGTTTGAAATAGAGTCGAGCTGCAGGAAGTGGTTTGATACACAGGCTTGGTGCTGTATCTGACAGTGGAGAGCGCGGGGTCTGTGGTCATGCAGGGGGGGGCTTCCCAGGAGGGTTTATCCCTGAGCCATTCACTCCTGAATGTCTCTTTGAAGTGCTGGGGAAGGTTAAGTGCTGACGTGTGTATAACGGCCTCCTCTGGTTATGTTATGTTTGTGAGGGATGTGTGTGTGTGTGTGCGCGCAGGTGTGTGTGCATGTGTGTGATATGCTGTGTTGTCATATGTAGTCTTGTAAATGCTGCTGAATCAAATCCAGCTGAGCTTGGCTGAGTGCTGCAGTGCTCAGGTTACATGGCCGGCATAATCATCAGACAGAAAAGGTATTATTCAGGCCGCAGCTACACTGATGCGCTCTGACATAACAGAATGTAAGGGATGTGTGAGGGAAGTTGCATTAAGTATCTCATGGGGCTCCTCCCTTTCATCACATGGCCATGCACTGCACCATCCACAGCAGGGTCTGAGGAGAGGAGGGCTGCAGCGATGACATGCTGTCGAGTAGGAGCAGGGTGAGGAGCTGAGTGGAGCTAACGCAGGCAGACATCAGCGCTGTGGCCTGCTGCTTCCTGTACGTCCGCCTCTGTTCTGGTCTCTCCTCTGCACGCACTCTGTGCCTCGCTCTGTCTCCTCTACACCGTCGTTTTTCTTCCTGCCTTCGCCGTTTGACATTTGTCCCCCTCCTCATCACTCACCACCTCTGAGCGCTCGTTGGTGTGGTCTCTTGTCCGGCTCTTGTTGAAACTTTCTGTAATGCCTCTGCCCATTTTATTTGTTTTTACTGAATCAAGGCCACAACAGTAAGCTCTGACAGGCCTCTCCATCATGCTCGGACTGGTGATTGATCTCAGATGGGCTTCAAGAGACTGAGGACTAAGAAAACAAACAAACGGTGTGCACACAAGATGCACGTGAAATGTCTCACACACACACAACAGTGTCGGACGATATATTGACTTTTTAAGGAGCACTGATGTATTCTCAAAGGAGATATTGGATGAGACAGTACCGTTTGTGTAGATTGAGTTTGATGCTACATCACATAAAGCTACATCTGTTTGCTTCCCTCCTCCTTTGCACTCTCTGCAATTAGTTGTTTATAAGTTCTCCTGCAACACAGAGGGAGACAAGCTCTGTGCTTTTTAATCAGTCGCTTAATCAGTCTGTTACTTACTCTTTTCATGGCTGTATAGTGTGGTGAATGAAATAACCACGGTGGCACTCGCGTGATACAGATTTGCATTGTGTGACACAGACCTGTTTGTTTGTGTGAGGTGAGGGTTTGTGTCCTGGTTTGTGTGTGAAGTGAATTGAATGCACAGTGCTAATCTGCTCAGAAGTTGCAGTCTGTCCTGCAGTGGTGCAGTGGGGCCTGGAAGTGGCCGACAGATGTGGTTTTAGAAATGCAGCGCAGTGACAATGCAGACGTTTCATTCAGAGACATATATAACACAGACAAAGGAAGTCTCTATCTCTCTGCCTCAAGCTATACTTTGTGCATTAATAAGAATTATAATTAAGTAAAGATATTCAGTCAGTGCATTTTGTCAGCGCTGTATTCATTTTCAAGTATAATGACTTTTTAAACTCCCCAGACACAGAAAATGAATAGTTTGGAATAGGAATGTCATTATGGGACAAAACTTTGGCACTAAGTGCAAAAAAACATGATTGTGCTTGTGTTTTTTTTTTCTTTTTTGTTCAGTGGCAGGTATGCAGTTCTTTTGGACCTGAGGGGGGGGCAGCATACACGCCTACAAATGTTCTAGTTTGCTGTTAATTGGTAAAAAACGAATCACCTGCCAGCACAGAAAACAGCAAAGCAAAGTGATAATGACAAGTATAGCTGTAACACTGTCGACATCCCGGCTGCGGCTCACTGAAAAGATGAACGTTTAGATTTGTTTATCGAAGTGCTGCTTTGGGTTTGATAATTGTGGATTCATAATTCACAAAAACTCAAATGTAAACTATGAACTTGTCCATCAAAAGGAGGAAATACTTCCAACATTTATATTGTGTTACTCAGCCTGAAAACACAGAGATATAATTTATGGTCTGTGTGGCCTCTAACATGCATCAATGCATTTTTTGTTCAGCAACGACTGACGTCAAGCGAAAAGCTAAATGCTTAACTTTAAATGAATTGAATTTCTGTCTTCCCTGCTGTTTGATTAAAATGAAGTAAATTCCAGCGCGTTTTTCTGCTTTACATGTGAACACTCACAGTAAAAGCCTTTTTATTCACACTTATTGAGATTAGGCTCCATCAGCCCATTAGCATGGATGCTGTGGCCCCTTGGCAAGAGCATTACTTCTGACATCCAACTCAATCATTTATGCTGGCCGGTGCCAGTGTCCATGTCCAGCACAGAAAGATGGCACATGGGCAGGGGACGGCAGCCTGCTCCTCAGATGGCCTCACTATATTTGTAATAATCAGCACAGTTCTATACAGTTCCCATATTGGTAATGTAGGGCAGCATTACCGTAGTATTGTTTGTACAGCTGTCGCGGCTCTCCAAATAATGATATTGATTCATTAAGCTCTTTCAGTGTCACTATAAAGGATGGAACTGCCTCGGCTCTCTCGGCTCCATGTGTGAAATGGGATCCAAACTGCAGCACGGTCTGCCTCCATTTACACAGAGGGCTGCGCTGATAACAAATGATAACAGTGAGATCTTAGAGGGATGTCTGAGTAAAATGGTCGGCTCATTCGACAGATTACCTCGCCGTGTTTCGGCTGCGGTGACAAAGCATTCAGAGCGAGCGCTGCACACTGAGGAGTGGGTACATACAGGACAGGAGGCTTGTGTCTCGTGCATGTGAGACGGCAGAAAGCGACGAAAAAAGGAACCGGGAGGAGGGAGAGCATCATTAGTGTTTCCAAGCAAAAAGGCTCTGAGTGCCCTTTCCTCTCTCTCTCTTCAGATCTCATTGTTTTTTCACTCTATTCCATCTTCTTTTGTTCTCTGATGCCCTTTGACCTTTTCGCCCCAGTGGCCTGCTTCTTGGATAAACTCATTCCATTAACAGTAAGTTGCTCCGTTCAGATATCTCACAGGCAGCCTGTTAGGGCCGACTGTGTTGAACTTAGATTATATTTCTGCCAAAATATTTCATAATTAGATTCAAATGGTCTGTGGGGGCTCTTATTGCTATATGATATGAATTCCCTCTGGTTTTCTCATTATCGCTTCTCACTGAAATGCCACCAAAAGTGTCAGTTAAACCATCTGAAGCCCTGTTTCATTTCTGTGAGAAAAGAAAGGTTGGGATTTTTTACATGATTAAACTGTAGTAGTTATTCTCTGTGTGAGGTCTGTTAGCATCCGTTAGCTCTTTATGGAAGCGTCCGATCAGGGCTGCACTGTGATTGGTCTGCAAATCCCTTTCATCCACTTGTAGATGAAAAGCCAAATCGTTACTCTTTAATTGACTTGAACTATTTTTCCTGGTTATTTGCTGGGACAACAGAATCACTTCACATCAGTGTCGTCATGTCGGCGTGCGAGAGTCAGTGAGGGAGTGAGGGGAGGCTGAGGCACAGAGGGTGAGTGAGAGTGAGTGAGGTCATGAAATTCCTGCGTGGCCTGTCCGTCTCCGAGCGTGGTGCATTAATGAACGAGCACAACTCAGCCGCCACTCTGGAGTCAGAGCGCACACAAAACAACGGTCCTTCCCCTTATGAGGCACGCAGTGCAGGAGGGCTTCAATTTGCCTCTCCTCTCCCACAGAGCTTGGCATTCAGTGGAGCGTTTCTTATTCAGAGAAAGCATCCGCGGCAAAATAAAACTTGTGCCATCTGCTCATCTCCTCTTGCTTCCCGCCACAAAGCAGATGATTATCAACTGGAGCCTGCTCAGCATTAGCGGAGCACCGGAGCATCTCAGCCAGCAACCAAAATATCAACTGTCTGAACTTGGAAACTTTCGACAAGTCACAGACTTCCTGTTTTGCACTTTTCACTGTAATGTGCTTGTTCTCTGAACATATGATCCATTGACATTTTATGCAACACATTCTGAAATACCATGTATAATTACATTTTACGTAACCCTCTGAATGCAGGCTTCTGTGTTTTGCATTGCTAGCTGAAATACCATGGTGATAATTGCCGCCTTGTGTCTTGTAACAGTGTGCACTTTCAAGGCTTTTTTTTTTTGCTTTTTCGCTGCTTTGCTGAAACATGGCCAAAACACAAGCAAAAACAATAGAAGAAAACAGAAACAGCGGGTCCAGTCATGCCCTCGCATGTCTTTATGGAAAGTGTGTGTCTCAGCAGGTCACTGTGTCACGTGTAGTGAACTACCCAGAGAGGTGCACACTAACATGCCACCAGCTGTGCAAACAAGCCCAACCTCTGATGACAGAATGTGTCTCATGAGAGATGTGCTACATAGAATAAACTCTTAGGACAAGTCCTCTGTTATTCTTTGTTTTTTATCTTAACAATAGATGCAGTTAAAAGCACAAACCAAAAATGAATGGATGCTACCAAGGACTTAGTATTGTCTGGGTAGCCAAAGCCTGATTTATCTTATTTCTTGTTGCCATACAGCTCCATTGTTGTCCAGAATCGATAAAAACACATCAATGAGTCACACTGTTGCATTGGATGACTTCATTACCATAAACGTGGGCACTGTAGTCAATTGCACACACAATGTTCTGCTGCTGCTGTAAATTCTCAGTAGTGCACCAGATCCACCAAGATCTAAAACAAAACCTCAGTTGACTTCTCTTCAGGTAATGTTAGCTTGAGACTACAATGTCAAGCTGTTTGAGGAAATCATTAGGTCCTTTTTGAAAATAAAGCTGTAGATTTGTTACCTGTTTCTTAAGGTTAAACTCTTTATGAAGAGTGAATGGGTTTAGTGCCACAGTTAAAGCAGAAAAGAATTAAGAGATGGGTGGGATCCTTATCCTTGAATCATATCGATCACAGTCTCTGACGCTCACACTGATCACTTGTATTGCGGTACTCGGGTGCAGTAATGGAAGAGGTTAAGCAAAATAAACATGAAGTATTAAAAGTCAATATAATAGCTATGCAGAATGGCTCTAGAAAAAGCTAATTGTAATGTCCTCTTATCCTGTTGAATAGTTACATCTTTATAATTATGCTAAAAATATTATTTTTGTTCATCATATATTTGTATCTACATGTGTATACATGTTGCACTAGTAGTATATGGCTTGACTGTGTGCTCCTGAGGAGGCTGTTCATTTTGAGAAAACAGTGGTTTGTAAAGCTGGCCCAGATCTGC
>JAPZDY010000012.1:22234316-22251683 GCA_029783645.1 Ctenochaetus hawaiiensis | reverse complement strand
TTAGTTGTGTCTCACATTATTCCGAACTTTTCTAAATAAGTTCAGAGACAAATGAATCTATGATTTTATTCTAGGTAATTTTTTTCCCCTCATTTCTTCACTTCAGAGGGTAAGGAAGGAAGTAGGCGAACGTGACTGAACATAACATGAATAAAACTTAAATCGTCGGTGATCATTACTTCAGCTGGAGTCACAGCAGACGGATTTTCATCTGTTATGGGTGCTGTTTCACAATGAAGACAAAAACTCTTGTGATCTCATACTACGTTAAGACATCATCAAACTACGTCTTTTGTTTTAATTGTTTTGTTTTAGAGGCTTCAGCAGATATTCCATCCTGTGTGTTTAATTACAGTACTTGAGTAAAAATGGGGTTGTTTTCTGGTGCATTCATGGACTGTAGCAAATTCATAGACTCCCTCACGCTTTCTGTGGCTCTTTCTTTTTGGATAATAACTGCAGACCACAAAGAATTTGGGAAATTCCTCTTCGCAGACATCAAGTGCAGCATCTTCCACTGTGGCATTCAGTATGAAGGCTTTTTCTTTTATGCAGATTGGTGGAATTCTCTCGGCTTGCCCCCTCAACATTGTTTAAGACAAGTGTATGTCCTGCCTGTCATTGTACATACAATGTCCACCTTATCGCAAAATGGATTTTCAATAGGAAAGGCTCCCTCCCCTCTGCCCTAATCCGATTTGCAGCCTATTTGTATGCCTTACAAAAGCCTTAAAGTCTGCCGCTTGGCTTGGCTTGGCTAGTCTTTTTTGTATTTTTTCAGCACCACAGAGCCGAGCAACAGAGATGACATGAGGACAGAGAGAGAAAGTGGAGCGGAGAGATGGAAGAACAGGGATGAGGACACGGAGGGACAGAATGTAACGCAGCGAGG
The DNA here is from genome assembly GCA_029783645.1 of Ctenochaetus hawaiiensis. Taxonomy (NCBI): domain Eukaryota; kingdom Metazoa; phylum Chordata; class Actinopteri; order Acanthuriformes; family Acanthuridae; genus Ctenochaetus; species Ctenochaetus hawaiiensis. Next base: position 22,250,791 of record JAPZDY010000012.1, on the reverse strand, counting down.
CAGCTTCACTGAGCAGGAGAGACAAACCAGCATGCAGACAGGAGGACGCACAGACACTGCATAGTCTACATGCTCTCACCACTGCTGCACTTTCCCTCACAGACTGAGGAGCTAAGCGGAATCGCTTAAGCAATAATTTATCTACCATTCATATGAAAAATGGAGCACCTGCCAAAGCACACATGGTCAGCACATAAAAACAGAGAAACAGGGATGAGAAAGATTACAGACCAGTCATATGAGGGGTCTCACAGTGAATCACATATCAGAGTTTCTGTTTATGTAGCTCACGATCATGCAACAAGGTGATGAGAGAAATGTGAGGCTACAGGGAGTCGAGTCCACACTGAGGAGCAGGAGGAGCTGGATAGACTTGGAGGAAAGAAAGCTGAGGGCCTTAAGCTACATGCAGGCTTATTTTGTAGAGGCTGTTCAACAAAGAGCAGAACCGTAAAACCTGTTTGCCTCCTGTTATGTTGGACCACTGTGCCACCTTTTAAAAACCACCAGGTGAAGAATCTAAGACCGAGCCCAGCTGTTACTGTGTGTGTCATAAGCAGAACTTAACAATTCAAACATTACAGGGGACAAAGACGAGTGTGAGCTTCTGTCCAAGCCATTAGGAGGCACGACACAAGAGCTATCTGCTGCCAATCCCCCTCCTTAACACTTAATATGTGCGTGTGTGTGTGTGTGTGAGCGCGAGCGTGGGTGATTGCACATGTGTGAGGACACAGTGGGAACGCATCACTATTTGCATGAGGTTCACATTCATTAACAGTACTAGAGAGCATAATTAAAAGCTTGCTGTGTTTGTAATTACCCTGTAGCACCTGTTCCCCCACTGCATGTCTCTTCTGCCCACAATGTAACACACACTGTCACATTCTCTCATAGGTGATGTGAAGGCTCAGGGGCACAATTTATTCTTTAGAGTTAGATGAGATTCATAAAGTTGAGATTTGACTCATTAAATCAGAAGAGTCATTAAATGGGATCAGAAGGAGAATAAATGGGAAGGTTGGAGCAACCCGAAAGCAAAGGAAATGCAAATAGCAAAGCACACAAATATTTAAATGCAGGCTAATCTAATATTTATCCTGATGTAGGCAGCTTCATGGAGACATAGTTTAACTAGCAGTAAGATAAAGCATTTCACACACTGTATATAATGTGTTTTAATGTCAGCACACACACACACATACACACACACACACACAAACATGACGCACACATGAAAGAATATGTCGACTGCCCTTTAAAGGACTCTTCTGTCTGATGAGCAGTGCAGCAATGTGTGTGTGTGTGTGTGTGTGTATGTGACATTTACACAAATATGTGTGAGGGCGTGAGAAAAATTTTCACTCAAGGGTCCCTGTGATGCAGAGTGACACCTTAATTTGGTACTTTTTAAGAGGTGCAGTTTCTACAGAAGTGGACAACCTGGACTTGCGTTGGACCCCCAGGAAAGAAAAAGAGTGGAGTTTCTAGTGGAGTTAAGGTAATGAGAATGAGCTGCTGGATAATGTTTCATTATCTGAGACATTACTCTACAGGTGGCTGTTTCTTGCAGCTATGATCCTTTTTGTCTTCAGTTAGATAGTTCATGCTGCAGTAAATCAGCAGAGTCTTTAAAAGGGGATTCTTGCACATAAGCGTTGCTCTTCAATGATATTAGAGAAAATTTAAGTGAGACAGGTTTAAAAAAGAATTGTTAGTGGCAGCAGAACAGCAGAGGTGGACGTTGTTACTTTCAGACACCTGATCCTACATTTCCCATAATGCATCTTGATCTCTTACAAGCCCCTCTCTTATTCAAAGTCCACATGTCCAGTTTTTTTACACTGGCTCTCTGTTTAACATTTGTAGTCTCTGACAGAAACCTCTGGAGTCAGTGAAGACATTTTTCAGGGGTTTTTGCAGGTTGAGTTGTAGTCTTTGTGATGAGTAAACTGAACCTAATGTGTAACTGGTGGAGTGTCCCTTTAAGAAATGACAGAGGTAAGAAGGTAAGAGGAGGGAAGGATGGGAACAAGGGTGGTGATTAGAAAGAAAATCAAATGGATGGGAGGAACATGGTGAGACAAATGATTGTATTGACTCCATTACTCTTCAGTTCAACCTGATCTCGCCCTGCCACTAACTGACAGTAAATTCCTCTAGAAACCTATAAGGTCAAAGGTAGATGAGTAATGATGAGAAGGCACAATTAACAAATGGATAACGACTCCCACCCCCACTTCCTCCTGATCTGATGGCTTTGCAGAGCAAAGCCCGGTAATGACACTAGTTTCATTCAGACCACAGTGGGAATTTCTTTCAGCTGTCTGGCATGATAATGACCATTTGGTCAATTTTCTCTCTTTTATCAGGGCTAAGCTCCCTTTGTGCTCGAGACACAAAATACCTCCTCAAGGTAAAAATGTCTCCTTGTGGGCTGTGATCTAAGACAATGGTTGCAATAAGCTGGCTACATTTTTAAAACACATCTTTCCTTCTGTCATCCACATAAAGATGGTGTTTTTCACAAGCCTTTAACAGGACAACACTTCAACACTTTGCAGAGTGGAATCTATAAATGTCACATTGCAGCTCGGATGGAGGAAATAAGGCTTCTCCAACACAATGACGTATGGCTTCACAGCTACGGTCGGGTGCTTTGTAGCAGAAATGTGGGGAAGTGAACTGACTCGTTATGTGATTGCTCATTTTAAATGCCACAATCACGCAACACAGGTTGTGTCAGCCATACTGAAACACTGTTAAAGACCGGGGAGAGCAGAAGTTTAATGTCAGGACGTTTAACCTGTTGAGGCCCAGCAGAGTGACAGATTGTGAAGGTGCTTTGAAAATGCTAGTTGGAATGCAAGGCAGTATTCACATGTAAATCGTGATTTTGATTAATCTGCCATACTGTGGATGTAACCTAAAACACAACCCTGATGAATCATTTCGTATTTCAGATCAGTGTTTTGTGCCCCTGGCGTTCCTTGTTTGCCTCGCTGAGAGCAAATAAGATGAGCCAGAGACAAAACAGCACCAGAGGTGTGGCATGTGAACGGGGTCTGCAATTAAATGTGTCAGAAGAGACTAAATACATGCCCTCCGCATTAGCAAGTTGCTCTGGGAGACAGCTGCTCTCATTGTTTAAGCTTGCAGCGGCCCTTGGAGTGGGAGTGGGGGGCTGGTCAGGGTTAGGACTAACAAGTTTATACAGGGGATGAATAGAAAATTTGATAAAAGCAACAAGTGTGACCCCACTTTCCACTGGGGCGCATTTATCTTTCAGACTGATGGAAGAAGGTGCAGAGAGGTGCCCCAGGAGGCCCAGAGAGAGAGAGAGAGAGAGAGAGAGAGATATGGCAAATAGGCAGAGAGGGGAATGAAGCAGGAACCCCCAACACAAAGCCTGGCATTATTTTAGTGGCCCCCCTCTCCTTTGGGAGACTTGGCTGAATGCGCCTCTCCAGGAGCAGAACTCAGTCAAGGCAACAGTGCTCAGCTATTCATTTATCTGAATAAAAAGTGGAATGAGGCAGAGAACGAAGCAGAGTCAGTGCAGCTGGGGAAACAGTGTCTGTCCACAGACTCAGATTAACACTCTGACAGGGAAACTGTAACAGATGACACTGTATATGAGACATGTGCCACCACTGGGCTCTCAGTCTGACCGCCAGTGTTAATCTCACCTAGACCGGTTTGTGGGGTTAGAAGGAGCTGTAATCCTGTTGGGATTGAATGTGAGAGCTCTCCTCAGCATTTATCCCCCCTCCGTAGATCCTGTTGAAGTTTTCAAATTGTTTTAGCCTCTTGGCTTAGCTCCCGTGTCCCTGGCCCTTTCTCACTTCCTACATTAAGCCTGCAGCAGCACAGGAGGGGCTGTCCTACTTCAAGCCGTCTGTGCTCTTCTAGGCTGTGTTTTGGTTGTGTTTTGCCCTTTTTTTACATGCACCTACTCGGCTTAATATCAGACCCATTAAAAGGCACTGCATTCACATAACATGTATTGTAGTCCCTTGTGGTCTCACCTTTAGTGGAGGATCTAATTTCTGCTGATCTGTAGCAGTTCTCTTCCAAAGAACCCCTTAAAGCAGCGCTGATACTCAGGTCAATGTGTAATTTAGAAACCCAGGTGAAGACTGCTGAATTATTCTCTTCCAGTCTGCTCACATCAAAAGCAAATTTTTTTTTTTATCAGTTACCTTCCAGTCGCCTCTGGCCATGTGTTTAAGCAACGCCACAGTCAGTAGAAAGTTCTGTCAGCTGCTTGAGAACTCCATAAAATCTGCTGCCGAAGCTGCATCATTCAGTCAGGCTGCAGCCGATGCCAGGAGGCTGTGCTCTTACACAGCATCCCATCGCAGCCCTGTGCCTGCTCCCTACGGCCTGGACGCCTGTTAGTACACTGGCAGGGAACAAGCGCTTTAGCCCACCTAAGAACAGGTGATCCTTCACAGATGGAAGAGGCTGCACCCAGGGGAGTTCACGCTCTATCGTTTGCATCTTTGGCTCATAAATCTTTTATAAAGGATGTCAGTTTTGCTTACACAGAGGGGAGGCAAATGCCCCTCAGGACCGGGATGAAATACAGGTACAAAAGGCTTCTGCGAGCTTTACTTGGTTCGTGTGTCTGGTGTGAGAGAGAGAGAGCAACTTTTCTTTGTGATACACTTTGCACAACTATTCTCGTTCCCTCTTTAAATGTGCTCATCACTTGTAACAGCATATTTACCATACTAATGGCAGTGACCATTGAGATGCAAATGAGTAAAGGCTGATTGGAATGTATCCAAATGCTCCCCCCCCTCGCATTACACTGGATTCCTGAATCACTTAGTTTGAATATGTATTTGAATCCAAGTGGTATTATACTTTGCTGGAGTAATATTCCACCACACAAAGGCGTCAGTGTGTGCTCATTATTCATTCTCAGTGACATATTCAGATACGCATGCATTCATTTGAAGACAAACAGAATGACAAAACAGATTCCATTTAAAACGCTTAACAGTGTGCAAACACAAAATCCAGCCTGAGCGTCCTTCTCTCCTTCACTTCTTTGTTCCCTCTGTCTTCATTTTTTTTTTTTTGTTCTCTCCATCTTTCTCTAAAGGAGGTAATTGCTCATGGACTGTCTCCTGTATCATGCCTCTAACTGCTTACGACATCAACACTGTTTTGCTTTGATCTCACCGTCTCTGGCAAATGGCTTTTTCTGAGGCCCAGCGGTGAAATATAACACATTTAATATGAAAACAGGACCAGGAGGGAACCGCACAGGAGCACCAACGCAGTCGACCAGCCTGTGCTGTTCTCAGCATTTTTATTCTGTCAGCGCAGCACACAGTTGACCTTTGTAACCTCTGCATTTGTTTTGATTTTTCATTTATGATATACATACTGTACAGTGAGTGCTTTAACTCTGGTCAGCTCCAGCAGTGGATGTGAATGAAACAGGCTCAGGCTTGAGGAAAAAAACACGATCAGTATCAACAGCTGTAGCTTTGTCTCAGTCATATAAATAAGAGAGAGTTGGACTGCTCTGGATCTTCCTGTAAATGTCAATGTGCATTTGTGCGCGAAGAGAGCCACCAGGTTCCCTTGATAATTTCCGCCACCCTGAAGTCATTGTTGCCGTGTAATTGTATTTGTGCAACTCACCTGTTTGCTGGAGGAGTGATACTGGCTGCGTAAATCGAATTATGTCGTTTATTCTGCCTCTAATGAGTGATTTAATGATATAAGTGTGCTGGGCTAATGCCAACCTGCGGCCATAAGGAAACAACATCCCACTCAGGCAGACTTGCTAGCCAAATGAACACCATTATTGCTCGTGTTCTGCATGAGTGGAGATGATGAACAGGAATTAATCACACTGTCTTTTCCCTCACACTTTTTTTTTTGTTTGTTTGTTTTTCCAGTTTTTTCCCCCTATCTCTGCCTCTGTTATTCGCCCTCCTTGCCTTGACATTCACTGCGCTCATCACCGTTTCTATCTCGCCATTTGTTTGCCAGTCTGCCTTCCTTCATAATTTCTCCCGTTCTTGTCTGCAGCCTCTCTCTATCCCCACTAATCCGTCCATCTATCTGTCCATCCATCAAAATTACCCCCTTTTTCCATGTAATAATGTTGTGCCTTATAGTCAGGCATGGGGCGGGGAGGTGAGAACACATCAGCTGTATTAGAGATGGACATTAGTTACTTTGCCAGGATATTGCAAGTCCTGGGCCGCTCGTGGCGCATAAATAAACTGCAACCAGATGAAGAGAAATGCAGTGATTTATCATCACATTTCCCTCAAGCTTTTGAATGCAATTTTACTCTCATCATGCTCCTATAAACTTATATTGGATTTCCACTGTATGCCGTGGAGTGATTAGCAGACATGCAAGTGTCAGATCAACATTCACGTGTGAGAGATGCTGCTGGTTTACCAACACTTGTGCATCTTGAGCTTTAAGTGGACTAAAAGTATTTTTTCAGTGTCCAGCCTTAAAGCAGCAGAAATGGGGTTCAGTAATACATCTTTTTCCTCTGTTGACTTGAAAGGAGAGTGAGAGTAAATGACTATTGATTGGCCAGCCGCAGGGTTGGGGATCGTGGCCTGCTAACTGCTAGTCTGGCTGAGTGGCTATTATTAGCATTACTCAGCATGTCGTGCACGACCCAGGTAAGTGGCTGTCCCTGACAAATGCTGTTTGCGAGCCCAGTCCATTATCTGCGGGGAGCAGGATGACCGCTGGGCCTCGCTGCTAATATGCAAGTAGATGCTTATCAGTTCAAATTAAGAGGAGGCCCTCCCAGAGACCAAGGGATGTAATTGTTTTTGACAAGCCACAGCCTCACGGCCATGAACCCTCCGGAGAGAAAATGGATGCAGCTCTTCACATTGGTGGAGGCGGAGGGTTAGGACCCAGTCCAGCGGGTTGGTTTTAAGGTTAATCTGTCTCATGCGAACATCCATCAAATGGATGCAGATGAATGTGTCATCTAATACAGCATCACACCAGTGACGTCGTGACATGGCGTCGAATTTAGTTGCGATGTTTCGTTTCAGAGACTGTACAGGGCTGTTCACCTGATGTCTGAAGATTTTACACTTGGTTAGCCAGTTGGTTCATGAGAAGAATTGTGAAAAAATGGAGGATGAGACGTCATGGCCATGTGAATGAGGTTTCCTTGCAGAGTCAACAGGCCAACCGATTCAGCCAGTTATCAGCCCCATTATGTTGTTTTCTCTGCTTGCTTCTTGACTGAAGCGCCTTTAAATGTGAGACTCTGTTTTTTATATGTGGAGATGTCTGACTTTACAATTCATGAGGAACAAAGTGGAAAATTGCTTATAATTTCCCTCACATGTTTATGCAATACACAGAAGCAGTGGAGCAAAAATATTATCAGGACCACGCCTGTGAATGCATCTCCATCTGAGAGAGGAAGTTTAAAGGTTTTTGTCACAGCACACTGTGAGGGCAACTGTGTGAAACTGTATGTATTTAACAGCTGACCCTTATGAATATTCAGTTCTAATAATCTTTTAGATATATTTCAAACATTATTTTCACAGCACTTACACTTCGTTAATAAATAATAAAATACAGAGTCAGTGTGTTATTTTAAGAGAGTTTTGTATTCCGGTCTGTTTTTAGCCTTATGTTGACAGTCCAAGTTTCTGTTGGTCCATCTGTACTGTGTCTGCTAGAGGTATTTGGACCCAGAAGTGTCCTTTAAGTCCAGTTTAACCCAAAATGAACTGAGACCATGCCAGCTGTCTAACAGCCAGTGAAAAGTGACACCTAATGTCATGTTAGAAGATGGAGAGCACACAAAGGCATGAAAAAGCAGTCAGGGAAATCGTTTCTTGTGGTCCCAAACCTCACTGTTTCCAAATGCTTGACAGGGTCTCCTTATATCCAACCTTATGTAATACATATGACAGCCACAGGTCACAGGAGCACATACTGTATGTCAGTATGCCCACATTGTCTGCAAAATCAAAGTGCAAAGAAAAATCTGGTTGATGAGCAGGAGTACCTCTGACAGTCAGTCCCTCAGGGAGATGGGCTTACTAATTGCTGGTTTTTACTGGCTATTGTACACTCCATTTGCCGGTATTAATGGCAAGGAGAGATAGCTACAGCTGATGCTCCTGGAGATGGGACAAGACGGGCATGTGTCTCGGGAGATTGCACATCAGTGCTGTTTTAGGTGTTGCTGTGGAATTACAGCGGAGGGGAACAGCAGGGGTTCGTGTTGAAGGAGAGGGAATGAAATGACAGACAGGTCAGATGATGTAGTGGTCCTCCATGACATTTCTAGCATGCACACTGCTGCAGTCATGGTCAAAGCTCTGGATCATCAGTTAAAAAAACCCTCTCTGGATGTGGTTTTTAGCTACAAGTCATATGTGCTACTGTTAGATTTTATTATTGTTTTGTGCAGGATTATATTCAATTAGTGCTCATTAGAATTTGTTTTTCTTCCTTCAATGCCAGAAAAAACAGACCCAGTTTTTGCTTCTTCTTTATTTGTGTGCAAATTGTGTTGAAGCTGCTTTTGCACTGGAGCCATATGGTTGGGCCCTGTTGCAAGCTGTTCAGCTGAACACAAATACTAAAGTTAGGTACCAAGAGACATCATTAAGGCTGAGGAGGGATGTTTTTAAGTTTTTACAGCTTTGAATAGGACACACTTGTTGATTGTTTTTGAATGTTCTGATTCTAAAGTGTGTCATCTCACAAATCAGCAACCTGTATGTGCACTGCAGTGCAGCAAGGCATTGGTGATTTAATTATGAGAAATCCCATGTGTGATTTATTCAGCCTGAATTATTGTTTTTTTCTTGAAGTATCCTTTAATTTTATTATGTAAAACATCAAGTGAAATAAACAAAATTAAAGGGTTTTGTCAAACATTTTGTCTGTTTTGTAAATAAGCTAAATATGATTATAATTGATGCATTTCTAAATGCTATGTGTCATAACAAATGCAACCTAACATTAATGGCACGCACACACACACCAAACAGCACCCCTAACAGTCAGTCTCGACACTGAGATCTGAAACCAATTTAATATCTGTCATGTCCCCATTAAAATCAGAGTGTTAATTACATCTTATAAAAAGCCTGTCATGTTTCATAATCCCACAAGCAGCAACAATTCAAACTCAATCAGCCGCTCAGATCTGGCATTGAATTAGCACACTGTCAATCTGTAATTGAATGGTTGTCCGAACTGGGCACAAGGCTGTCAATTTAAACATGTTTATTATTCCCCATCTGGATCTTATATCTGACCTTGAGGCTTTAGAGGCTCATTCTTTCTCCTGGCAGCTCGATAGGAAGGAGGTTGTGAGCTGCCTGTGTGCCAGAGGACAAGTGCTGTGTTGCACCCGATTGAAATGCAGATCACGTCGGCCTGCCGTTTGCTGGCTGGCTGCTGAGGAGCGGACTTGTACTCACACACCTGACCTGGTTGTTTCTCTCTCACTTCATCTGTTTGTTCTGCCTCCCGTTCTCTCCACCTACGTACCGGCATTTATTACTGCTTCTCTGTCATTAAGGTCGCATGTTCCCCTCAGACCAGTTGTACAAAAAAAAGAGAGAGAGAGAAACAGGAAACTCAGTTGAAAATACTATTTCTACTGTTTGTGTGGGATTGAAACGGAAGAGGCAACAAATTTTTACATATTGAATATTTCTAGTTGCATGCATGTTCGTTTGCAGCTTCTTTAAAACTTGAAAGGCACAAGAACACTGATTCCTGCAGCCAGCGTGTTGATAAAACTAGACCAGGAGTCTGTAGTTATGCTTGCGGCTCTGTGTGCTCGTAGGTGCTGTGAGCTAAATGTCAACAGCATTTTGTTAGCGCGTTAACATCCTGATGAGTAGAGGATTTGTGTTAGTGTGCTCGATTGGAGTGCCAGACATTAAAAGAAGAAACATATGCAACTGTTGTCTTTTGTGAAGATGAAAATGTCGAGGGTTAGAAGATAATTGAAGTGTGTGTGCGCTGTAGACTTTCTCGGTGCTGCACTGATTTGCAGCTAAGTTTTGCCTTTTTTTGTACATTGGCCTCACGTAAGGAATTTCAGGAAAATCATTTCTTTTTCCTTTCAAAACTGATGTTCAATCTTCAACAATGAATCAAAGTGTAAAATTTTTCTGCCACCTCTGGATTTAAACTTCAAACATCACTCTAGCAGAAGGATATTAATTTTGAGGTTGTGGCACAAAAAGCGTAGATGTTGACTTTTGAATGGTCGTTTTGTTACCAGCTTTTCTTTTTTTTTTTTTTTACAGTGACAAAGAGTACAATTTCTTATTGTATGGGTTATTACGGACTTGGTCTTCTCATTTGTCTTCAAAACCTCCGGCCATAGTTGTCACCTCTGATGTACTTACTGACCCTTTCACATCCCACTACTTCTGCTTCTATCCGTGGATTTATTGCCTCTGCAGCTGTGTAGGTTTTGCCCATAATTTCTGGGGACATGCACAACCCACGTTGCTAATGGAAGCAGGATAAAAATGGCAGCAGTCATGCAAAGGTGTATCGAAAAAGCAAGTTTACCACTGGCTTCGTTGGGCAGTTCATGTTGTGGAATTAGATGAACTTAGTCAGACGTGGTGGTTCCTCCTCACTGCATTTGGAAAGCAGGCTTCAAGGCCAGAAGAGATGGACTGGGAAGGTCAGTAAATAAGAAGTGCAAACAGGCAGAAAAATGAAGGGACAAATGAGATGGACAACCGAGACCTTTCACCTGGGTGTGACTTGCCTGTAGCCACCCTGGCAGAGGCAGAAAGTGGCTGTCATGTTGATGTCCGTGGCAGACCAGGAGGAGGTGGAGGAGGAGGACACACCACACAGGTCAGGGAAATCAGCAAATCATGTCTGACAGGAATCTAAATGTCACGCATAGCTGTTGTGAGTGCCTTTTTCTCTCTCTCGTTGTGTTTGTTTGATTTGCCACATTGACTCGGAGTGCAGTGGATCACAAAACTCATGATTCGGATGATATTGCAGTTTTTAAGTCATGGATCCAGTCGTGTTTCTAATCAGCAAATAAACTAGAGACCAGTATAACTTTGTGTGAAATGTTTAAAATGTAACTTTTGATTAAAAAGGAATTTCTGTAATAAGTTCCTTCCCAGCCAATAAAATTCTGTCAATAAAATTGGATATTCCTGTCAATAAAATTGGATATTAAATCTTTGTATGCTCTAAAAAACAAAAAACATGAAGCGATCATCTATGAGAGTCTGTGTGTAATATGTGCTTTATGTAACGCTGACTTGACACATTTTCTGTTTTCTTGTTTAAAAATTAGCTTAAAACATACCAGCCTGTAAAGTAAGCTAACACGTGATTGTTCCTTCATATTTTGACTGACATGTATGGGTCACAATTCTGTGACACCACCATCTTTGATGATACTCTTGTAGACCTTTTGAATAAACAGTAATAAGATTGCGGGATGATGCCTTTGAATCAACATGAAGTCTGTTTCTTTAAAAAACGAAAAGTTTGATGAGATGTTTACTTAAAAATCAATTTGATTTAAGAATGTTGAATGTCAGAATTTAGTCATTTTTACATGCTTAGTATTTTTTGCTTCAAGTGTAAGTTTATTTCTGTAAAGAAACAATTTCATGCTCAAACATTTTTAATGCTCCGTCCTGCAGAATGCTCCTGTCTTCTCTGCTTGGTCAGCTCACACAAGCTTCAAGCCTGAATTTGTGCTGCAGGTGTTTTTAACCTACAGCTAACTTCTCTTCTACCATGATTATCATCACAAACTGACACTTAACATCCACACATGTTGGAGCAGGAACCTGATGCATGTTATCTGTTGTCTAACTGCCTATCAGGCCACTAAAGTCACAACTTTTAACTCTTTTTGTAAGGTGTGAGCAGGTTAACCACCAGATGCTTCACCTAGAGCTTTTAACTGGCTCTCAAGCAGTCCATAGTAAAACAGTCAACACACTCAAGAGTTCTCCAGTGGTTGTAGAGGACGTTTTTATCAAAAATAAAGTCAATCCACTCGGTTTGGATGTTCTGAGGTGGTGACATTTCTTTTGTTACGCAGCCTACAGCAGAGAAATCAGGCACTTTGCTCATAATATCACTTCCCACATCCTATGACAATGATAGGTGGATGGGAAGATTACCAAAGACAGAGGATGGTCACCAGGCTGGTTGTGGTACTGTGTTACATTGTGATTTGATAAAAGAAAAAGAAGAAGAAAGTATTACCTTCACTGAAAAGCTATACAACACTAAAGCAATGGAGAGAGAGAAAAACCATAATGGGGCCTCCTTAATATTGTTATTAATAGAATTTTCTAATATAAAAGAAATGAGTTACAAATATTTTTTTGTCAGTTATGAATTTTATCTACATGGGAGACCAGGTGACACCAACATATCGTGCAGATGTCAGTATTGTATAAGTGCTAATTGCAACAAATGCAGGTGAAAAATGTGTGATTTCTAATCAGCTCATGAATGCAAAAATAAAGAAAGAATAAATCTAATAAGGAAGTTTCAAATGGCTGAAAAAGTTCTCAGATCATTAGACGATGTTTTCAGGGAGCAGTTTGTGTGACAGTCCTGTGAATACAGATGAGAAACAAGTCAAGTTTGAGGTTTCTTTAGCAGTTCAAAGAAAAACATGATCTAAGATTTCTTAAGATGACCTAAGATGAGGTTAGAAGGCATCAATTTAGAGAAGGTTAGAAAGTCATTCTCAAAAGTTTTGTGCTCCAACAGCCCACTGAGACAAATATCCTAATATATAAATGGATTGAGAGCCAAAGAGCCAAAAGCAAAATACTAAAAGCAGCAGAAGAATAAACAAGAAAAAGATTGAAAGACCCTTCAGCCTACACTCCTGCATCTGATGTCATTGTGCATCCATCAATGATAAAAACAACACTGAATAGAAACGGCATTCATGCAAGAATAGCCAGAGAGAACTTTTACTGTAGGAGAACAGATTTGGCCAAAACTTTACAAACCTGAAAATTTGTGGAGACCTGCTCCTTGAAGAGTTCAGTCCAAAATTAAACTGTGAGGTTATGCTAAAAAATTAGATAATGGGCAAAGGTCCCACACTGCCCACCGGCACAGTGACTTTATACCAATGGCCAAGCATAGTTAGTGAGAGAGACACAGGGGTTTTTCTTTTTCTCTCTGTGAGACTGAAAACAGTCTAAGAGATACACAAGGACTCTTGAACAAATGATTGCTCAAAGATGTGAAGAAGGGCTCGATGTGTTCCAACAAGACGATGATGCTTAGTTTTCAAGCAAATCTACTAAAGATACTCAGGAAGATGACATTTAGGGTTTTGTTTTTGTCGTGGCATGAGCGGTAGAGCCCTGAAATTATTGATAAGTTCAGGGAAGAGAAATTGGCAAAGAAGGAAACCTAAGAAGAGGCGTTTACCTTAAGTGATTGATGATAAATGAGAGGCCACACAGTGTTGGCAGGAGTGCAGGCTGCCTCAGCAGTGGCTGTGTTTTCAGGTCGATCGCTTGGTGGGCAGTTTTGGTGTTTCCTAAGAACTCAACTGGATGTCAGTCAATATTGCATCAAATGCGTATCAGTTCTCCTCCAGCAGCTCTCAGTAAATATGAGAATGGCGAGACAGATTGCCCCAATCCAGACTAAACTTCATCCAAAGACAGGGAAATATTGTTTTTTCTTGACCCTCTTGACCTTGGAGGCTGGTTGGATAAAAAAATATTTCAATCAGTGTGATACCAGACTGACATATTCAAGCAGAAGCAAAGTTGTGAAGCACTTTCACTGAAGTGTTTCCCACCTTCCTGTCACTGTGTTCACAAAGGTCTTTAGTAGCTCTGAGAGAGTAATAAGCTTTTATGAGGAGCATCATGACCACACAAAGACTTAACCCCCCTGCTCTATCATATACTCACAAGGAGCAGACAGTGTGAGTTTATCAAGGGAACATTAAAATTGAAAAAAATTATTGTGTAGTTTTGTCAATAATCCTATAATCTTACAATTTTAAGAGCAATAACGTTGCATGCTGTGAAACAGCTGAAGAAGAAAGCCTCAATACAGTTCCAACATGCAGACAATGCAGTTTCTGATGAACTCAATATGTATAATAACAACTTCTTTTATATTCAACATCTATTTAAAACTTTAAAGAGAACTCTACTTAATTATTTACTAAACCTTCCTTCAAACAGTTATTGTCCAATCACAGATAAGGGGGCTAAAACAAAGAACCGCACATCTGTCAAGCTTGTGTGATCGTGATGAAATCAAGTCTCCATACTAAAAACCGTTAATCTGGACTTTTGTGACAATTTACAGAGCAAACATTAGCAAATGGTGCTGATAAAAAAAAATGATGGGTACATCAGCCGCTGTCATGATTGAAAATTGCATTCGTGTATGGGAAGGAAATACAAGACAAACATGGCAACATTAACTTAAAGTGATACTGAAAATCTTTTTTGTGTATGTGTCAGTGTACTGACACACACGCACACACACACACACAATGAAACATACTCAAGCTCCTATGAAAAAGACTTCATAAATTAGATCTGCAAACTTACCCAGAAGCTTGAGGGGAAAAGAAAAAAGGTCATTTTGCAATATTAAGCCTAATAATCATAGCACAATGTTATCCAAATAACTGACAGAAAACGTATTTTATGCAGCAAAACACACAATTTATTTTCATATAGGCAGAACACTTCACTTAACAATACAGCAGTGCTAAAGTCTGCGAGAGAAAAAAGCAAAGCCAATAAAGAAAATCAGCGTTTACCTTTAGACTGGATGGAAGATCCAACATCCCTTCTCACAATGTTCCTTCAGTTACAGCAGCTGCTCACAGTTGCACCTGCAGCTTTGTATCAGATGCAAAAAGGAGCAGTTTTTTAGAGCTTAGCTGATAAAATGTACAGCTCCCAACCTACCATGTACACTATAAAGTCAGACTGATCTGTAGATCCAAAAGGCTCAGTGCTTTCATGGCTTTTGCAGCAGTGGAAGAAATGACAGCCAGCTAGCCTGTCTGTGTCTCTTCCTTTCTGTCTGCTTATATAAGACGTGAAACTGTAAATGTGGCAGTGGGAGTAGCTATGAGGAATCTTAGTTGCTACAGTTGCCTAGCTTATGTGTATGCATGCACTTTGATCACTTCTGTGTCTCATAATTTCAGGTTTACTGAAGATAGGTGTCAGTGTGTGGAGTGAGAGCCGCCATCTGTAGGTTTTGTAAACTCTTGTGTGTGTGTGTGTATGTAACTGTATTAGCGCTCAGGAAGAAAATGAAAGAAAAAGGATCAGGGACAACTCAGCATCTTAGCAGAGGTGAATAATATCAATAACACTTACAACATGCGTCTGCTATTTTAGTCATCCTATTCGAAGCTCAGCTCGTGTAAACCTGTAAAGCCCCTTAGGTAATTTTGCTAACACATTTAATTGCAGTGAAGACCACAGCCAACTTTATATCTGTGAATCTCTGTTTTAATTAGCTACTTAGAATTATCACACTGCTAAATTGTCTGATTGTTGGAGGTTATGTGCCAGTAGGAACACATTTACTCCCCTATAACTCCACTTTAATGTCTAGTATATCTTAAAATATCACATTGCCATGACCAAGATGTTTCCAGAAATAGACTTTGTGCAGTGTCTGTGTTCAGGCCTGCCAGCCTCTTTTTATTGTTCCCTGCAAGTTTCAACAGAAAAGTTCATATTACAGGTATTGATGGGGTTTAATGCACTGAGTATGTTTCAACATTTAGTGCATATGCAGAATTTTTACGCCATCCTTCATCTTGAGTACCTAAATAGTTGCATGACGTTTATAATTAAGGCCTTTGCAAGAGGCTGGTTTTAAATGTAGTGAATGGAGTTGTTTTTCTTGAAGTAGGCGAATAACTTCTTATATAATCCTTCTTAGTGAAGCTTTTACACCCTTAAGAGTGTTCAGGAGGAGAGGGATTCTGAGACATAATCAGGGATCAGAACTATGAGGAGTTAGACTATGATTTATACCTTTATGCATACATGCAATCATGTCTGCAGGCATGCCCGAGGCTTTACACGGTCATTTAGCTCTCCGGTCCACAGCTGAATTCAAATCAAAGACCAGACACCAACCTCCAGCCTTAACCTGAAGGCTCTCCTCTGAGTGTGTAGTACACCTACACACTCATACGCAGACAGAGCACACACAGAGACACACAGAGAGCTCCAGCTCAGAGCCTCTCTCCCCTCTCTGCCACTGGGTTTCTTTTTCTATTTTTTTTCTGCAGCTGCCCATTCACTCATGGATGAAATGAAGTATCCTGTGCTGCGTGGATGGATACCTGCCCAAGTTAAACTCAGTCTGACAGCCTCTAATGCCCTGGTCAGTGTACTAAATGAGGTATTGGAAGATAGTGAAAGCTTCCTCCTCCCCGTGGCCCTGCC
>JAPZDY010000012.1:22220585-22234216 GCA_029783645.1 Ctenochaetus hawaiiensis | reverse complement strand
GTGGCCCTGCCCTCTCTTTCTCCTTATGTGATGAGTTCAGGGTCTGCTCGATGTAGGAAATGAGCTCTTTGGTTGTAATAAAACACTACATTTGGTATTATAGGATTTTTGATGACAAGAGTATAAATCTCTGGGTCTAGAATCTCTGCTGCTGAATGTGGAGCCTGTGTATATCGTATATATACAGTACAGTGGTTGGATGCGTCGAACAGCTTATTGGCTTTGGTGTGAAGTCAGATAGCTATTTGTGACTTGATTGATCGTGATGGATTACTTGAGGGGCAGCCTGTGGAAATATAAGTGTTGAGAGGAGCTGAGAACACGGGCAACAGAGCAGATCATTGAGGCAATCGACTCAAAGCTCTGCGGTCAATTTAAATGTGAGGAGCCTAATATGGACACAAAAGTTTCTTTTCTTCTTTTTCTTTGAGTCATCCAACCTTTTTTTAGCACTGCTCTCCATCTGTTCTCCATCAGGCTTTACCCAAATCAGGACTCTATACATTTACTACCCCACCTCCCTCCTAGGAGTTCTCTGTAGTGCTGTGTTTAGTACTGCTGACATGAACAGTGATACCATTGCCTCTGTCTTACGAGAAAGAGCACCTCGACAATTCGCACTGATTGTTCTCAAATTGCCCGGCTGGGAGAATCACCTCTTCTGTTTGATGCTTTAAAGTGCCTCTGATTCCGCTGGGACAAGCATCTCCGACTCTCGCAGATTTTTCATTTTTCAAACCCCGGCCCCCCCAATGTCCTCCTCCCCCACTTTTGATATTTAGGGTTAGAGAGTATATTGTGGTGCCAGAATATTGGCTGTGCCAGAGAAGAGTAGAGGAGTTTGGGCTCTGAGGCGACATCCATCTTAGCCTGATTTCATCACACTCCTGTAAAGTCATTTTGCTGACCAAATATTGTTTAGACCCCTTTCCCCTTTCTTTATCAAAGCGCATGCTCATCATGTTTGTGCCATTCACTTCTCACCATTGCACTGGAGTGGAGGAGGCAAGGTTCTGTTCTCCTACCCAACATTAGGAAGGCATGATTGCTGATTAATGTACGTATTTTAATATGATGTCTTATTTTGGTAATGAAGTATTAATCAAAAATTAGAGCTGATATTATAAAGCCAGCACTTTGATTCAGTAGTCAGTGTTATGCACCTTTTAGTGAAAGAAAAGTAAGCAGAGGGAGAAGAAGAAGTGCAGCACTCTGTTGTTGCTCTCATGAAATGTCAAACTGGTGCAGACAGATGCTGGTGCAGACTTGGACAAAGTCCCACAGTTTAGACTAGAGAGCCAAACATGTTGCTGACAGCCTGGATGTTTTTTACAGTTTCAGAAGGAGACAGCATGATTGCAGATTGTAAAACATGTTCAGTGATGTTCTAAGAGGAGGACAAGGTAGTGATGTCGGTTAGACAGAAGATTAAATCCATCTGTGCTCACAACAGCTCAGCTTTTCCTACCCTTGGGTGTGCATAAACTGCAGCTTATGAACTTTGCTTTAGCACACAAAAAAGTTAAACTATCTGTTATCTTATCAGTATTGGCCATGAAAAGGTGGTAATATTTGTTTATCATTGTCTGATAAAAAAAATCCACACTGTGTATCTCTAGTCTGAATAATCTCATAAAAACTAATTAACTGATGAAATAATCATAAAAACAGAACTTAAAAAGGTGGGAATGCTTTTGAGTTCAGGCCTCAGGAGAATTCATTCTCAACCTGTTTTAACTTTTTTTTTGTTGTCACTCACACAGGACAGTTGTGCAAACTTGTTTAAAATAAGCTGTGATTAAAGTCAAAATCCTGGATATGATTGAAAAGCCTCGGCACCAGGGGCCCCGCACTCTGTGCTGAGAAGGGGATTGTGATTAATACTATCTGTTTACTTCACTGCTTGGTGATAGATGAGGTAACATCTGGATTCCGTCTCTTTCTGACACTTTGCTTGGTGTTAACGATCTTCATGGTTAATTTTAAACATTTCCAATGAAGTCTGTCACATCTGTCTGAAACAAATTTTAAGGATCACAACAAATGTCATTAAATGTACACCATGGTTTCCAGATGTGTGATGATAATTAACACACACAGCCGGATTTGTCACATTCACATGTCACTGTATCTCAAGATGTTCAGTCACAGGAGCTCACAGTCTCAGACGGCTTCGAACGGCTTTTCATCTGCTGACTTTTCTCATCTGCACATTACTGTTCAGCTGACTTGTGATGGTTGCAAAGTTGTGTTTGTGCTGTGCGGTTGGAGTGTCCAGGCAGTCCAGCGGTGATGAATGTATGTATCATCAGAGCTATGAATGTGACAGCTCTGCCATTACCTGAGAGTGATAGCTCAAATGGAGCCCATATAATTACTGGCCTGTCAAGCAGGCAGCCCCACTGCTCGTACCACGTCCACGCACTCTAATTGAAAAACACCAGCAGATTGGCACGCTGCATTAAACCCCCGCATTGATGTCTGTAGAGCTATTTTGGAAATACAAAGCTCTGCTTGCCCCTTTCTCAGCAACAGGCCACGGTGACAGTCATGGGGTTGGTTGGTAAATGGAATTACAATAATACCCAGGTATGTGTGTAAAAACTGAAAGCAGTAACTAGGTGCAAGCACAATCACTGGAGCAAAAAAAACTGTGTATTTCGTGACTAGAGACATAAGTGCTAACCCAAGGCTGTGTGGAACAATGTAAAGAAGAGGATGCAACAGGATGCATTCATTATGAGAAGAAGAACAGTATCAATGGAAGATTTAATGCCTCCCCAATGCCTGGCCTTTAATGATGGCCAATTACATCAGCTCCTCTCATCCCCTTTAAAAGAAGCAGTTTAATCGGCCAGATTTTCCATGGTTGTATTAAGAGAACTGGACACTGTGTTCCTGTCTACTTCAATAACTGTTGCTTACAGACACATGCGTTGTAAATATTCTTCAGACTGCCACAATTTTTGGACCAAAGAGAGAGAATGCACACTTGTGTAGCTGAGCTGGATGACTACCTGCACACAGACACCTTAAAATGAATATATTTATAAATGAATGGCTTGAAAATAATATAATAGCTTTGACTTGACACTTTGATCAATATCAAACACATTTGCTGAAATCATTGCGAAGAATGATATAGAATGTGTGTAAGGCGTGACTGAACTTTTTTTCATGTGATCTGCTGTTCCAGATAGGCCACTGTATCAAAATGATGCAGTGTCACACTTGTTTGTACTCTACAAGAAAGGGCTTGGTGCTTCTCTAAGGGCAAACCTAAAGGTGCGAAATCCCAGACTGATCAGGCAGGGTAATATATACAGCCTATTTTTGCAGTGAATTTGTACTCTGGAAGCCAGTGAGTTCACACAAAGGCAGTTCTAGTCTGTGTGTAATGAGGATTTTTAAAGTCAGTGCAAGAAGTGCAATTAGGCCACAACTTAATCAAATTGTAGGACAATTCAATATATCAATTATTGCAACCAGTCTGTAATTTTATTGAACGCTTAAACATGTAACTATTTAACTATACATGGGTATATTTAAATGTGATGTTGTACGTAATTGTACAATTGTTTGTCAGCTACATATTAGGTGTTGTTATGGTTAGAAAAATGTACCATAAATAAAAGCATTTATTAACATTTTTCAGTATAATTTTGTCTGCCACTTATTTTGATCATGTGTTCCATTTGTTTTTGCTGATGGTATAAAGTTGTCAACATGACGCCGAAAAACTGACCAGTTAAACATATTTAATATTGATTAAACCTGCTCTAAAATGTTATCAGCAGGTAGGCACATATTGCTCTCTGTGTGATTACATGCATTGTGTGTGAGTTTTTTAAGGCAGAAAATTACATTTTTTTCACTCATGTGTTCAGATCTGTATATCTTGCTGCTCTGCAGCCTGTCTGCCTACTATACTCTGTGTGTGACTGTGATTAACACTGCATCCACGCACATGCATGTCTCTTGTTTGACCTTTGGGCTACCTTTGAACTCATTATCTCTGTCAACACAGCGGCATGGCTGCTCCTCACGGGTCTGCTTATCACCTGCCACTCCTCACCTGTCACCTCGTCTCAGATTCAGGGTGAGCTCGGCCGTTTCCGGTGCTCCTGTTGACCCTTCCCCTGTGAACGAGACAGAGACCTTTTGAAAGATGTCCCTGCCTAATCCCACCACCTCGCTCTGCATCGACGGTCTGTGTTTATCAGCCGGTGCAGGTTAGGCAGGAGGAGACTCTGCATGAGGGAGAAATAAATAGACAGGAAAAATCAATGGGAGCTGCATCAATGGGCCCTCACGCTTTAAGAAAGATGTTTATTTAGCTCCTTAACCAGCTTGTGTGTAGTTGTTAAAATCATGTCAAGATAAGCCAACAGTTGATTTGATTAGAGGCTTTAATGTGGGCATTTCTGTATAATGCACAAACACTCCTCTATAGTTCTAATCAGAACAGCACAGAAAATAATGACCCTACTTTGTATGAAAAATTTTAGCTGGTTTCATTAAAGGAAAGAATTTGATTTAATTTTAATATTACTAGGTCAGTTCATGCAAATGGGCATGAAAACACTTCTTACCAACATGGTGTTTTTCCATCAGTTAAGGTCCTGTGCTTAAACAGGTTCTGCTCAAGTTTTTGAGAACCTTGATTCTGTCTTGAGAACCAGCTTGCATTTCCTGCAGTTTTGAGCAGGATCATTGTAATCAAGGATGAATCTTCAACACAGAGCACATCACAATGCACAATGACCAGAAAAAATTAACACTGCCGCTCTGAGTACCAAGGAAAATCTGCTATTTTAGGTTCAAGCTGGGAAACAGGTTTTCGAACCAAATGAATTTTTCATTGATATGGTTTAAAATTAGGTGTTGAGAACAGTAATGAAACCAGGTCCATGGAGGAAAAATCCTGTGACTGTTGCAGAGACTCTGAGCGGAGCATCATGGTGTGGTCCCCCAGGCTTTGCTGACTGGGCAGAATCATGCTGAGGCCACTGTCAGTGATGTAAAGCTGACAGCATTTATGTACGCCTCACAGGGCAGCCTCGCCTAAAGAAGACAAGTGGCTGCATCTACATGATGAGCCATGGGATATATAAGGCTATTGGATTTCACCGGGGATGGAAAGCCAGCAATCGGCCAGTATCACACCACCATGCAGCCTGAAATTACACTAAATGACCAGAAGCAGTAGAATGGTAGCATAATTAGATGTAAAATCATGTAACATGTGACGTGATGTATGTGTTTCTAGTGATTTGAGAGAGTAATCTTTGAGCTTTTAGTGACTCATCGAGAGGACGGGAGTCGTCATGAGCAGGCAGCTGGGACAGGGAAGTGCGCCTCTCCGATAACATTTTCTAAAAAAAAAATGCTCAGAGTTGAAGAGCCTCCCCCACTGGGACTGTGTCTTCATGTGGCCATTGACTTTGTTCAAAGCACAATATGTATTGATCACATAAAAGAGGATTGGGTTTGAATACAATTGTCTTTTTTTAAGCTTTTGTTGGGTTTGTGGAGGTTTAGTGTCCGTGCTATTGACAGCCTGGATAGGTACGGTTGTTTTCCTCTCAGCTTCTGTATTCCACCTTGATCTTTTGTTGTTCCTCATTTTGTCGGCAAATATCTGTGTGTGTAGTTTTGTGGTAATTGCTTGCTACCATTTTCTTGCTAGGGCCTGTCTGCAATTCACCCTTTAAAAAAACGTTATTAGGATGGTAAATGTTTGCCAAGTTTTCAGTTTGTGTTGGTGTATTCATTGATAACGCTTGTTTCATTTGTAGAACAAAACTATCACGGCAAAAAAGCTCAACATTTCAGGCTGAAATACAGCTGTAATATTCTGCACTGTGAGTTCAGCACTGACTCACTGTGAGTATGAAATACAAAGCAGACTTAGGGCTGCTTGATTATGGCAAAAGCCTAGTAATAAAAATCACAATTATTCCTGTCAATAATGAGATCACAATTATTCAGCATGATTTTCTGTTGAATTTGGAAACATTCATGAATCAACATACAAAAATATTATTTAACAATGGGTTGTTCTTGAACTTAAAAGATAATAAAACTCCAAAACATGTCTAAAAAATGTCTATATATAGCAATGTTACGATATATAATATCAATAAAGTCTCATTTAATGTATGAGGGGTTTTATAAAGTTGTTTTGGTTTGGTGAATAAACTTTGAGACGAGATTGCTGAAATGCATCTCTCTTATCCTTTTTGAACACTCCAAGCACCAGTTCCACAACAGCACAGATGCACGTGCATCAAAGTCCGAGCACCAGCTGGTTTGACTGTGTTTTTGAAAGCGTACTTTTACAAAGGAAAGGGACACGCTGAATTTAAAACTCAAGACCAAACGAGAGCGTCGCTGCAAAAAGGAACGAGGGAAAAAGAAAAAGGCACAATAACAGTTTCATCTCAGTTGTTTTGTTTTCAGAATTGTTGGAAGCCGAAATTAAAATTAAAAATAAAAGTTAATTAAACGCTCAGCGTAATCTGAATGTACAACCAATTGACACCTTTGACTCCTGTCCTGTGACAATAGATATATGGATGATGAACAAGTGAACAATCCATGAACAAATTCAGGAAATAAGATTGTTTTTCAGAATGGAGTCAGTGTGCAGAGCTGTAAATGGAAAACTGTCTTCATGATGTTCTCGTGTTGTGTAAGGAGATGCACCTAAATGGATGATCCAAATGAATAGGCCTGCCCCGGCTTTCTTTTTTAAGGCCTTTCTGATGAATAGCAAGCTTGGTTATTCTCTCAGCGTGAGGCTCTAATAAGCCCAGGGACCGAGTCAAGGCCCAAAAGAGAAGCTCGATTTAAACCAATCTAAAGGAGCAGGGAGCATGATTTACGATGTAGGACTGACTGCAGTGCTGTTCCTCTCCTGCAGACCCCCTTCTGTAGCCAATCACAGCCAAAACACTCAACACTTCCTGCGGACTGACTGCGGACCCTATGTGGTACTGCTGCCTGCATTGTTGTCAGCGGTTCTAATCTATTTGATTGATTATGAGCCTAATCCCTGCATTTTTCTCTGCATTTCTTCTTGTGCTTTTCCTACTAGAAGGAGCAACAAGGCTAAAGGCACAGCTAACAATTTCTTGCATTTGGATATTGTCTTTTGCTTTTCTCACATCTTACATTTTACTATATATTTGAAGAAATTATGATTACCTTTAAAGGTCAGGGTCGGGTACACCATGTATGTGATTTTGAGCTGTCAGGCAGTGCGATGGATGTTGCAGGCCAGGATTATACATCACTCTGTGTACGATTCAAGCCCATGTTACATGTACTGAAGTAATGGAGCTGTCCCTCTGTGAAACACACTGTGCTCCTTCCCTCAGGGGAGTTTTATTTCTATCAAAGAAGCCGGCAACTGTACGACCAAAATTCAAAAAGGCGCCTTTACACATAAAAACATTCTGTTTATAACACACTGACTTTCCACAGTAGTCATGACCTTGAGGTGTTGCCAGCATAAGTCCACGCCACACGGCCACTGCAGAGAAGATGACACAGAGGAGAGAAGGAGTCACGACGTCTGACCATGCGGCACGGACGGCTTCTGACTTTTGTTCACCCCACGGCTGAGCTGTGTTGACTCAAAAAATGACTTAGCCATTCTGACAGACAGTGGGAAAAAGCAGGAGAGAGGCAGTGTGTTATCAGGCCGACGTAGCAACTCAGCCACTCAGAGTGATAACGCAGAAAACACATTCACATCAGGCAAACTGCCTCATCCCTGGCCTCCCACTATCTCCTCTCCTCTTCTCCACTACTTGCTTTGAAAACAGTCAGGAGGTGACAAGTTTGGATTTGCTAGCCACTGTGTTAGAATGAGTTTGGAAGAAATTCAGATTCTGGGAGAGAAGAGAAAGTAACTTTGTGTGGACAGATAAGGTTTGAGGGGTGAAGAGGAGTCTTTTGTGAATTTGCGCCCCACCACAAACTGCTAAAGGAGAATCTTTTTCTATTAACTTTATAGCATAGTTTACATACAGAATGGTTTCTTTGGGTAAACACAAGTTGCCTCCGAGCACTGAATTTTAAAAAGCATCGACAGCTGACTAGGTTACTGTACCTGACTGCGGTAGGTGCTCAGGCTCCTCCAAAGAGTGAAAGAGAAAACATAAAGTCCTGCTAAATTTAAAGTAATTTTCTTCAATTTCCTTCCCTTTGTTGACCTCTCTGGGCCTTGAAGAGTTCTGGAAACTACCTGACAAGACTGGTGAAGATATCACCCTTTGATTGAGCTGCTGACAACCGTTGCATTAACATCTTTGACATAACAATGGGCCCAGACTGCTCTCTGCTTTTTTAACATAATGTAACTTGCCCTTAACTAGACTTCTCCTACTCATTTGCATTTAACCTTCTGTCTATAGGGACCTCTGCATGTAAAGATCAATCAACAGATATAATTTTAATATTAGGGCTGTCAGACTGAAGTAGGTAGGCGGAGTATAAACGCACTTCATCACTCTCATTCGACGATGTCTGACTGCCTGTCACGAGCAGTCTACTGACTCAATATCTGTAACAGTGGGGAGGCACTCAGACATGAAAGCAGCAGTATTAAAATGCTTCTTTAAAAAATGGAACAAAGTCACTCAGCGTCTGATGTCTTAAGCGGATTGAGAGAAAAATCCATCTGCCTTAATGTCAGCTCGGCTGTCTATGAAGTACAGTGAGTAGCGGGCTCTGTGGATGGTGATGTTCGTGAGGAGTGGACTCCAGCTGACAGCTCGAGGTGTGGGGAGAGGAAAGTTCTGTTTTTGTGCTAACTGTGTGGCTTAAAGGCAAGTTAGAGGCACAGGTGTGTGGCGGTGGTGATCTCGGGTGTGGGGCCTTAATTTTTTTTTGCATTCGAGGAATGAGGATTTTAATTGGTTGTGACAGAGAAACATGACAACCTTTTTGCTTGCCTGTCACTCTCACTGCATATTTAAAAAAAGCTTATGGAAAACATGCCAGAATGCTCCAAGATATGACACATTGCCCTATCACTTACACATGAGTCACAAATGTGCTTCAAGTGCCCGCCTAGCTTATGTTTGGGTCTGTGTGTGTGTGTGTGTGTCAGTGGTAAAGGGCTCGACTTAATCTCACAGGCACACCGTGAACGCTTGAGGCCTGACGTGGCAACAGTTGCTCATGTATGTCAGAATTATTGGGCATGTTGTGCTTTACAAACAGATTATTCTGTCTTTACCCTTAAAAAATCACTTGAAAGTGTGTGTGATTGTTATGTATTCTCTAGAAAAGCACAACTACTAGATACACAAAACGGCAAAGAACAGTTTTCTCAGCTGTCTTTAGCATTTGGAAGCGAGTGAGTACAGTCTCTGCCAAGGAGCTGAACACATAACCAGTGCCAAATGTAATATGCAGATTTTGTTAAAGGAAATGTAATTTCCCATTCCCCATGTTGATTGCACTTAATGCAACTTGCAGAGTGATGGTGATTTAATTGAATCTCTGAATGTGAGTAATTTAAATCAAGTAGCAGATTAAAACCACGGCCATTGTAATATGTTATGCAAATATTTGAAGCATATGCCATTAAAAGCTTTTATTAATGGGATCTCCAGGAAGCTGCTGTCATGTGAAGTTAGAAGCGAGGAAGAAAATGAACATTTGCCTAACCTGCAGAAATAGTGCCTTTGGTGATTTACATGCCTTTTATGTGTGCCTAAATGTATTCATAAGCAGCAGTTGTACTGTACATAAGGTAGCATGAATCCCACTTGGGTTTATTAGAAAACTTGTGAGAATACATTTTCTTCACTGCGCATGAATTAGTATACGAGCATGCTTTGAGGAAAAATAACCTGCTTTATGTTGACACAGAGCTTGAACAATATAGCTGTGCTGATTACAAATTCGAATCAACAAAGTAAAAGGAGCAGACATGCTAACAGCATGTGATGGGCGTCCTGCTGTAAGTCTGGCCTAGCGTATAATGCGTGTTAATGTTAGCTGGACCTCCTGGGCCGCTCTAGCATGGGGTTGGATTTTCCCTCGGGGATCACCAACTTATTTCTGCCATCCTCTGCACAATCCACCGTATGCTGATGCATTATGTTTTTCATTATCTGTTACCACTTTTTTTTTAAAATCTTCTCTCCCTCCCTCAGTCACACCTCCCACAGTGCTGGACAGCATTTAACAGGGCATTGTGATTAAAAGAAATGTCAGTGCATTCATTAATAATTCCACCGAGTACCGTTGTGCTCACTGCTACTGTGCTTATTCAGTCATATCGGGCATTTTGCAATTGTTCACATGGTACTCTCCTGTGTCTTGTAGGCTTTACGTTGGTGTGAGTGTGAGTGTGTGTGTTCGCCTGCTGTGTTTTGGGGTGTGTTCAACCTTTTCATTCTTTCCCCCCTCATTTTATTGGTGCACTCTTGATAGATTTTGCAGTGTTACAAGAGAGGCAAATAGCTTCTCACAGCTGGTCAGTCGCTCTCTCTCTCTGCACTCCCCCGCTCCACCACTATTAGGAGGATGGCCACAGCTGGCCACACATCCAGGCAGGGCTACGCCTGAGGGAGCCCAGTGCAGCTGCAGTTGTGGTAGTGGGGTTGAGGCGAGGGGGGTGGGGACAGTGTGTGAGACTCGGCTGATCTGAGGGCAGCGCACATTGTTTGAAATTAACTTTTTGACTTAGAGGCCACTGGTAGATAAAAAAAAAAATGGCTTCATAGCGAGGCTGAGCAAATTTAATCCCTGCTGTCAAGTGGACAGCAGTCAGTATCCCTCCTTGCACTCATGCTCCGTAAGTATGAGCACAGCTGGGCATTGGTCAGAGCAGTGACATGACATGCCATGAGACTGAAGACCGAGTGCAAGCAAACAAATTACAATCATATTTACCCCACATTCTTTAATCTTCTGTTGTTTTATTCGGATTATTTAGGGTTATATATTTTATTTTGACTATTGGCTTCATGATAGCGACTCACTTAGTAAATCATTCCATCAGCTAATGCTGTGAGTCAACCAATGGCAGAACCACAGTGTGCAGCTCACTCAGGATGAAGGTCCATAGCTTTGGTTGGCAGTCTGACGACGAGTCTGAGGCACTCTGATGATAATAATAAAAGTCCTTTATCCAATTATAGATAAACCATTGTGTTTTGTCACAGACAAGTCTTCATTAGCGACAAAAGCCCAGTGAAGAGAGATGCTCTGTGTATAACTCATCAAATTGTCTTGTGACAAAGACACATAATGTCTGACCAGTTTATCTGAAGTTGCAGTTTGCTAGTTGGCCGACCCTCCATCACAGCTGAGCTACGATGAATTGAGTGCACTGTACACTTACTAGAAAGTCTGTGTTTATAGCCCTCTGTTGTTTCAATAGTGTGTGTAAAAGTAAGTGTTATGTGACATTTTCTTAATTGCTCAGATACTGTTGGCTAATATAATCTTGCCACTCTCTAGCTGCATACAACATGTTTGTGTGGCTGTCAGTGTGCAGATGGAGAGAGGAGGAGAGAGGGAAAGAGGACAAAGAGCAAGAAAACTGGAAGAATTAAATGAGAGAGTGGATGGATAGTAAATTCAAGATTGTTATGGTGGCACATAAATAACTGTTTAGTTGAGAAAAATGACATTTGAATCACAACAGATTTTGATATGGATATGGCAGCTAACACCTCTGAAGATCTGATGCTATAATTGCCTCTGTGTCTCCTACCAAAATCCATTGTTGGTTTCTTTTAACTATGACAGTTATTTCCTGTACCTTAACCAATAAATTTTATGATTGGCGTTGCTTTTAATAGTCATTTGGTTTCATCCCCGAGATGCCAAATCAGAATACAAAGCGTTTATGGGCTGCTTTGGAAGGACCTATCTGTGCTTATGCATTTTAGATATGAAGTGCTGCTGTGTAGTTGTAGCTTCTCTATAAGCAGAATAATCAATCTACTGTGGAAGTCTGAAAAAAGGGAATATGTTTTTTGACAGTTAATCAAAGCCAGATGCAGAAGATTGACTCTATTTTCTCACATAAATCCTTGTAAGCACGCTGGGAACTGTAACAATGCTGTTTCTGACAGGCATGTTCTCTCCTCTCCTGCTTCGATTTAGTGCTATTGCTGGTTGGCACGTTTCATTCGGGTTTTAATGAAACACATCTTTGTGCTGTGAGTCAGGGAGGCAGCTATTAATATGTTATCTTATCCATTCTCATCCTCCATTGTTAGGCAGAGGAACGGGCCACTCCATTGCACCAACTTGCAGAAACAACACTGACAGCAGCAGTTAGAGGTGGACAGAAGCAGCATGGAGCAGTCGATACTGAATCCCTGCACTGCAGAAATTTTATTTTGGCCATGTTGTTAAAATGTTGATTTATCTAGAACTAAAGTTTGAGTGATTGTACATTTTCTGCTATAGATATGACTGAAGTACATTGGTTTGCAGCTTTGTGAAAAGCAGTGGTAGTTACGAGTTTAGAGGATCAGAGTCTTCACTTTGAAATTAAAAGTGCCAGTATGTCAGTATATGTTGTAATTGTCAAATAACACACTTAAATGTACAGTTAAGTGCTCCTTGCTGTTTTATTTCTGCACTGCTCTTCTTGGGAACAGTCAGAGTGTCCTGACATGTAATTTCTTTCCCAATACTATGTTTACTCAAGGACACAGAGTTCCAGAAAAAAAAGCAGAGTTAGTTTGATTAGGGATAACCGAGACGAGGCAGTGCAGGTTCATTCACAGAGAACAGTTTGTGCTCAAGGCATTTGATGTTAGTTTACCGAACATTAAAGTCACACAGGTAATACTGAGAGCAAGATCTGGTGATCTGATGCAATCGAGGGCTATTCAAGCCAGCAGCCAATCGAATGCCACAGGAAATCAATCAGTGGTCTCATCATCCCTTTTTTTCCTTATTCCCATCAGACCTTTCCAGGCTTGATGAAACCATGAAGACCAGTAACACCACAGTTCATGGCTTGGATTTTATGTTGATGGGGTTAAAGATGTAAGTGTAAAGTCCAGCAAACAGTATTTGAGACAACAGTCTATTGGTTGATTCAGTTTAATAGTTTATTCTTGAGCCTTTCAGTCACATCACATGAACATCAAGGAATCTGCAGAGCTTTCATGGAATTTTAGATAACAGCTAATAATTTTTTTAAAATAATTTTGCCACTGTTTGCATCTATACAATATTTATTCTTGGTAGTGGCTATTCATGTTCTGGATTCAGATTGCCAACCAAAGAATAAGGAATTTTACAGGAAAACACTTCCTTCATCTTATCCAGCAAAACTTCACCTCTTTGATAACAGCCTCACTGTTTCCTGCTCCCTTGCTCTCTCTGTTTACACCGTGTCACAGCTGCATTTAGCTGCTGCTTATGCTGAGCCAACATTTCCCCTCTGCCTGTGCATCACATTAACAGAGTTCAGCAGGTTAAACTTGGGGTGACTTTTATTGCAGAGCAACCACAAGAACAGCATTGTATTTATAGGTTAGCTCTGATAATGAATGGTTATTACAAAGCATCTGCAGAACAACAGTCATTTATATAAAAGCGAATTGCAGTTGTTTATATAAATAATTGATCATAGCAAA
>JAPZDY010000012.1:22194062-22212787 GCA_029783645.1 Ctenochaetus hawaiiensis | reverse complement strand
GTATAACATTGTATCCTTATTAACATCAAGGAAAACCAAAAAAAAGAAAAAAGAAAGAAATATAGATCCACTTACAACAAAGAATAACTTTATTAACCTTTTTTGAACCAGAAACTGAACCAGAAAAGATTTGCCTTAAATTCAACGAAATTAAATTCTTATGTAAACCATAAACATTTTTCACATTCACAGTGAAGCCAAGTGCTGCATATGCTTTGTCATATTTCCTCGTTTTAGCTTTCGGGAGACTTTTGTTTGTCTCATTATCTCCGTCTCTCTCTGCCTTTCTTTTCATCCCTGTTAAATATTTTTCCGTTGTGTCTTCTGTGTGTTTGTTCGTAGTACTTCATGCGAGAATTTTGAATAGACTAGGCCCTATCTAAAATTCTTGCTTTCGCCTTTGCTTCATGCTCCACAACTAACTTAAAACACGATCGATTAGACACGTCTTTCTCATCTATTTTCCATCATTTATCATTTTTCATCTTTAAAAGCAAGAATGAATACATTTTAACCTCTCATGACTTTTGAAAACAGTGATCAGCCAAGACACAGCAGCGTGAAAGTGCCACTGCCACCTACTGTAGCGGA
This sequence comes from Ctenochaetus hawaiiensis, assembly GCA_029783645.1. Taxonomy (NCBI): domain Eukaryota; kingdom Metazoa; phylum Chordata; class Actinopteri; order Acanthuriformes; family Acanthuridae; genus Ctenochaetus; species Ctenochaetus hawaiiensis. Next base: position 22,212,196 of record JAPZDY010000012.1, on the reverse strand, counting down.
TGTGCAATTACACTTTATTCTGGTACGGCAATGAAAAAGCAAACGTGCATGTTCCCCCGGGTCACATGCGCCCCCTCTGGTATTTCACTATTTAAGAAGCACTGGTATATAGTAAGCCTCTATGTCAGTGTTGTGTTTACAGCTGGTTCTGTTGCTCCCAGGAGGAGGAAAATGGATGAACACGGGTTTAAAGTTTAAGTCTTTGTGTTATATGTGTGAGGTCTGTATGCTCTGCTTCACTCCCTCGAGTGTTTTTGTTTCCTCTCACAGTCCAAGAATGTGTTACTTTGTGAGTGAGTTTGAGACCATATGTGTGAATGTGGCTGTAAATGTGTCCATCTGTCTCTGGTAGACTGGCAACCTGCACACATTGTTTTCCTGTCTTTTTTCCAATGCATGCTGGGATGGACTCTTGTGGCCCTGAGAGGGAATAAGCAGGCAGAAAAAATGGATAGACAGAAGTGAGTCAAGCTGATTGCCGTAAAGCTACATTTGTCAAGAAGCAATATTTTTTTTTTCCAAGGAAAGTGCATCTAGTACTCCTCTTAACTGTTTCATCAGTTGTTCAGATATTGCATGGACTCGGCAAACGTGAGGAAATAGCAGGAGCTGGCACATAAATGCAGCTGCTGCGCTTCAAGGCAAGACTGCTTTTGACTTTTTTGAAGTGCGCCGCTCTCTGTACAGTATTGATATCATGTCTTAGTTTTTCATTTCTGGTGGAAAATGTGGTGAGGTCTCCAGGGGAGTTTGCCGTGTTCTCAACTGTTAAAAGAGTCCAGACCTCGATAGGTCCCAGCGAACTCTGTGACTGGGTGCCTGAGGAGACGAATATTTCCCAGACTCAATCCTCCTAAAAGAGGAGTGTTTGGTCAAGAGCTGTTGCTCATTCTATTCCCCTACCTCCTCGCCTGCACTCATTTCCTCTCCTCTTTGGTGTCCCTCTCAGTCTCTCGCTCCAGTGGCAATGTGACAAGTGAACAATGATTCATAAGCAGTGAGTGCAGAATGGAGCCTATTTCGCATGTCTTGCCACTGAAGTTATGCAGCACTGCCACACATCATGTCCCACAGCACCCTCCCACACACACACACACACATGCACACATGCACACCTTGCTTTGGAATAGTTATGAATTTTTATGTCAGTGGTGTGAAGCCGGCAGCATAAGAGACGGCAGAGAAGCAGAGAAGGCTGTGATGTTTACACATCTCAGATAAATGGCCGTGCTGTTTGCTTTAATAACCGCACTGAATGCACAGACACATGTAATTGCTTGGATGTTGCTCTGATGGCTACAAATAATGGCACTCTCCGTGATCATGGAGTCAGTTAGGCGCTGGAGGCGTACACACAGGCCTGCGTGCACGTCACCGTATGCGAGAATTCCTCCATTCCTCATCTCCTTTAGTTTTTGTCTAGATTCCCAGCCCAAGGGCTTGATTTAGATGAAATGCCACTTTTAATGGAAAATTTGATGGAAGCAAAACAACAACTTGGAATATTGCTTGGGTAAGTAAGGAGGCAAGTGCCAGGGCGATGTGAGCGGCAGGGGTTGTTTCTTCCTTGATTGTATTTTTCAGGCAGCCATTGGTCGCCTGTATGATGTTAGTGTTGTTTCAAATGTAGCCCTCAGGCAGGCAGGGCAGCGGGCACACTGCTATTCTTCATAGACAAGCATACCAGGAGCGTTTGGTGCGTTTGCAGCTGTGGACTCACTGTGGAACAAGCTGAGGGGGAGTGGACGGGTGGTAGAGATAAGTGCCACAGCAGCTCATCATATCAGCCTCTATTCACGTGTTTTTTAACGCGCTTACTTCTGGTCTTAATTGCATTCAAATCATGAATCCGCATTAATGGGACACATTAATGTGGCATTATTTTTTGCTTGATTGCCTTTAATATCCAAGTATTGCTGCTTAAACACTTTGCCTATTTCACTCCTGCAACCATCTGCTCCTCTGCATCAGTCCAGTGGGTTTTCTTAATGTGAGTGGTGCAGCGAATGATCATGACACGTCACAGACAACTCAGAGCCCTCTCTTGGAACCTGTTTGTAGCAGTGTAGATATTAGCTTCAATATCGTTTATGCGGGCTGCCATGCAGTTTTGTGTTTCTATAGTAACTCCGGCCACACAGAATTCCCTTTTGCCAGTGTAGTAATTAATTTATCTCTATTGATCTCCCTTGTATCCCTCAAGCTTTTCAGCAGGGTGGCCTGAAAGCCAAAAGCTGCATTGTTGATTGAATGTGCAGTCTATCTTCAGAAGCGATCACAAATCAGTCCCACAGGGGAATAGCTGGGAAAGGGCCAGATTATGTTCTTTCATGCTGCAGTGGTAATGATTCATTTCATCATACAAGACACAAGTGAGTGTAATTGCAGGTTTGGTGTGGAGGAACAGCCTGTGCTCTGCTCCTGGTCATGTACACTGTCATGGCAGAGACTCGACTGCAGGAACAGGAGCTTCTGGCACCGCATACATATCCAACTGCAGCTTATTCTCCATAGTTTGCTTTTGATGCATTTTGGCATAGAGGGGCTGAGATGCTTCAGGTTCAGATTTTTATAATAAGCTGTTCCTGCCATCTCCTAGTACAGTCTGACATTTACTCAGAGCAGGGCAAATAAGGATAGAGAAAAAATAAAAGGATTATTTGCCCAAGGACCTTCAACTTCCTTATTGCCCTCCTTCCTTCTCTTCATATCTTTTCACACACACACACACACACACACACACACACACACAAACATTCTTTATTTTCCCAGGTATTATGTTGCCTCCCCGCATCCTTGACAAGTAGGAGGCCCTTGTGGTAAATAAATGAAAAGAAATGATCTTATACACTTGTCCAAAACATCTCAGGGATGCAGACTCCGGAGCAAGTCCAGTGTAGTGCAAAACAAATGTTTGCCATCAGCCATTGTATTTATTACCTGCTCAGTAACGCAGAGGAAAAAAAATCTCAAGCTATGAACCTCCTTCACGCCTCTGGAAAAATAGAAACTTAACTTGTAGTCATTTTTTCACTTATGTTTCCCATCTTAACCCAGGGGTGCAGCTTTGTGAAATAAATAGCTATCAAAGAAAGGAAAATGAGAGAGAAGAGGCGACAGAGCCGGAGAAGAATGATAGGGGCAGTAATAGCACAAGACAACTCGACGGGAGGCAAAAAAGTTGAACCAAAAGCAGCAGAAGCAAAACGGAGATGGGGGAAGAAAGTAATGATAGCTCACCTTATGTCAGCTTCTGTGACAGAAATGACTTGGAAGTTTAGAGCCTAGTGTTGTCATGGAAACAGATTTTTTTTGTGCTGCTGTCAGGCGGGTGGTCTCTTTGTGTTTTTCCAGTGGATGACAATGCCCGCCGATAAAGATGTCATCCTGAGAAAAATAGGTGTTGGCCGTCAATGGCCCTGAGTACTGACATGGCCTCCGCTGAAGCTGCATCGTGTGGGCCGGTCCGCTGAGGATTCTGAAGCTGCTCTCGTGCGTTTTCTGTTTTAATTGAATTTGAAGAGTGTTACCCACAGGGCCTGTCTTAGATAACACGCTGCAAGACCCAAGATGTGACATGTTACGAACTGTGTCGAACAGATACTGCCCTTCTTTTCATATTTGATGATGAGTGTGGGATGAGGATGACAGAGCAGTGCGGAAGCAAAAAAAAAAAAAAAAAAATTAGAAGAGTGGGATGTCCTCTTATCATGAATTCAGTCCTTGTAACCACACAACTAATATACTCAAGGAGAAGGATAATAAACTCATTACTATTAGATCAGGATTAGAGCAAGGATTGCTCTGTAATCCTTCTACCAACACTCACACCACGGATATGTTCCCGAATATTCCAGCATCCGTGTAAATGTTCATCAACACCAGTAATGTGCTCCGTTTGGGATCACACTTTGTTCTAGTATCCTCGCACGAGTCAGTGGGCTGGAGGCTGGAGTCCTGTTTATCATGTCCAGGCTGTCGTGCACGGGGGCTGCATTTTTAATTAAAAGTCGTCGTATCTTCCTCTCCAACATTGGGAGGTGTGATCACTGCCTGTCACTTCAGCTCAACAAAAACATGTTTATTTTTGGTCCCAGATTCATTTAATGGGCTTGTCAAAACTGATGAAAATTAGAGGAGGCAGAGGCGGTTGATAAGCCCCACTGTTATTAGATGGGCTGGAGCTGTTGTTTGTCTGCCTTAGTTTGTCCTGTGTTGACGCATAAATGCCTGTGTGCAGCTAGCCAGCAATCGAAGGGAAAATACACGACCCGGCACAACTGCTAATTCTCTCCCAGACACACAAAGTCAGATGATTAAAGTTTGCCTGGCACAAACTTTCAAGAATAAATAAAAGATTTGACACTTGTAGCTACTGAAGAAGCCCCGCATTATTCAGCACTGCCTCTGTGCTGCAGTCTACCCGCTGTCTGAAATGTAGAACAGCAGAAGTAAACAGACATGGGAGCAGACAAACTCCGCTCCTTATTCGCTTGGGTGCTCTCTATCTTTGTTGTCTCTCCTGAACACAGAAAAGAAAGCAAAAGTTAGATTTTCCCAACAAATCCTCAGAGAGGCAGAAAAATGGTGCACCAGTGCTGCGTGGCGTGCATCAAAGAAAGATGTGTATCACATAAAAAGTAGGACTTTTATATATCTGTGTAAGCGTGTGCAAGTGTCACTGCAGAGCCACATGATGCTAACTGTATTTCTCTCAGTGGCATAATATTGGGCCAGTTTCTACAGTTCTATTGAAATAGATCAGATTGTAGTTTATATGACTGAATTGGGAAGATGATGGAATTTCACTGCTTTCCTGTCGGCCGTAATGCAGCAGAGTCGTATTTGCTCCACAGAGGGTGGTTTTATTGGAAAGCTCTTCTCACTGTGGTTACGCAGACAGATGACAGCATGACATACGAATGCAAGCATCTGCTTCCTATGTGGGCTTTAGTGGAGAACATAATTGCATGGTAGTTTTTATTGTGTTTGTTTTTCAAGTCAATTTTCATATTATGAAAATGCAAATACAGCACACATGGACCATAACTGAAAGCAAAGGGACAGAGAGAGCTGAGAGAACAGGGAGAAATTATAGGAGTTTGAGAGAGAAAGATAGAAAAATGAGGAAATCAGGATGAAAGTCAGATGTCAGAAACATGGTTTTTATGCCTCAAACTGTTCAGAGAATTCTGTGTTATTTGTAGTTTTTATGGTCCGTCAGGCTCGCTGTCAGCGGGTGGAACTGAGCAAATGTGTAGCAGAACTGCAGCCATAATTAAGCAAACAGTGGGGAGAACAAATGTAAAGACGAGAGTAAACAATGCAGGTTTTAATTTCACAGTGAGCTTTGCAACTGTTTTATGATCAGTGATATCTATTAAACATATGTGTTGGTCCTCACAGATATGCAGAATCATTTTGGTGGGATACACAGAAGATTTACGAAACTATGTTAGTTTAAAGGAGTAATTGAAGAAAAATAACTCACCTTGTGAAGTATTAAATTTCCAGTTGTACAAATCAAAGCCAGCTTGCAAATCCAGTGTTAAATCGGATCTCAATTAATGGTATCAAACCTACATGCATGACATTACTCACGCTGGTTACAGGTGTATTGTTTCTGTATTGTTGATGGTGCACTGGCTGACATGTTGGAGGGATTTTCTGAGGGTCTGTGGCCAACATCTAATAAACCTCCTTGAATGAACAACCTCTCCAGTGAGATTGTTGATCTGAAACTCAGCTTGCGTCGTGTTACGTTAGCAAAGCTCTTATCAGTAGAAGTAGCAGCACAAATACAGAGAGAAATCTCCTCCACTACCACATGAAAACTGGAAACTTGTCAGGAACATGAATATCTTTTAGGGAAAAGAATGAATTAATAATTTTTTCTCTTCCTTTACTGTCACTATCCAGAGGTTTTATCTCAAGCAGGTCCTGCACCCCCCTCCAATTCTCCTATATTGCCTATATAATGGGAATGAGAATGAGAAGAATAAAAAGAAGGATTTAATTTTAATGCACTTTTTAAGAATAACAGTTTCAAAGTGCTTCACATAGAGAATAGCGTATACACAGGATAGAATACACACATGCCAGAACAAGCATTCATCCATCTATCCATTTATTTATCCACCCATTCATCCATACATGCATGCATGCATAGCTACATGCGCACACAGATACAATTACAAAACCAAACAAAACAAAACAAAATTCCGAGTGTTTAAAAAAAAAAAAGCAAACTCATTCAAACCTGTGGCTGTTTAAAGCTAAGCTAAGAAGGCTGTTCCAAAGTGAAGGAGCTACACCTGCAGAGCACGGTCACCCTGAAGTGGATTTTACTGGGAGTGATGTGATGTTAGTCAGTGAATAATGTTTGTTAATAGTCTGGAAGCAGTTAAGGCTTAAGAGTAATTTCTTTATAGAGAGGAGGAATACATTTGACCTTTTCTCCAATGTTCACATGTTACAAATGTGCCACAATAATACAGACACAGTCATGTTAGAGTGTGTTTCATGTCAGGCTAGGTATGGTTTATTGTATGGCCTTGGTTTGCCTTATCCCCAAACAATATGGTACCTTGATGTAAGCCATAAAGCCCTGCAACACACAAACAAACACACACACACACACACACACACACACACACACACACACACGCACACACACACACACACACATTCTCTTGAAATATTTGGACAGGCAACAGAAAGTGCGGAAAAGCAAAAGCCCCTAAGTGCTGCTTTAGTCCTTTACAAGAGGAGTTTGAAGTGCGTTCTCTGTCCACTTAGTGCCTTCACTTGTATAAGTGCTCCATTTGACCTTCTCACTGTCTCAGGGCCAAGAACTGAGCTCATCACCTCTTAAGCCCCAGACACACCAAAACCAACATCCAAGAGCTAGCTACGATGAGGGAGGCTTGCAATACAGTTACTTCAAATAAAAAAAAATGTACTCTGGCCATGTCATTGTGAAATTGTTTTTGTGTTCTTGAATGATTGATTTAAAATGAAAAAAGTCCTCTGTGTGCACTTTGGAATCTGGCTGATTGATTGCTTTCCTAACTTTTGTTTCTCCTATCGTATACTGACTTGCTCAGCTGAACAGCCAATCAGAGGGATTTCTCTCCCAGACAGGCCAATTCAACATATTCATTTGGCCGATAAGCGTCAGATAATGTTCGGCTGCTGACCCTCGGTCCTGAAAACTCCTTTGTCACTTATAAATATTCAGTGTTTGCACACAAATGCATTGCTTCATGAGTTACTTTGGAACTCATTAGGATTCCATCAGTTGTTCACAGGTCTGTTCGTAAAGGTGTTTTATTATGCACATCTGTTGTGTATATAAACAGAACTTCAGACATTAAAGGCATTCTAGACTTTCATAACTATAAAACGAAGTATTTAGTTCCATAAATACAACATCGATGGCATCCGTGCTGTATTTAGAGAACCATGACATTTACAGACTGTTGACATTTCAGAGGATTAGAGAGGTTAATGTGAAGGAGTGTGATTGGTGTGATGCTGTATTTCAGAGCCTTACTTGATTTTGCCAGATTTTCTTCAGGACAAAGAAGCCTTAATAGCAGTCGTTTATGTGCTTCCTCCTGTCATAATGCTTTCAGTGTCCCTCTAGGTGATCATCTGAATGGACAAGTCTAAAAATCTGTTGTAGTAAGTCTCCAGGTCTGTCTTCTTCTGTGTGTGCCTCCAGGATGCAAATTGGCAGACAGGGTCAGTTGTAGGGTTCTGTTGCCACTTTTTGGCTCCACTTTTCTGAGCACTCAGAGCCGGATAACCTGCTTCAAAACCCACAACAGGGGAGCAGTGTCTACATGTCTGCGTGCATCTCATAATGTGCTGCACAGCTCCTCCAGCAGACACTTAATAGACCTCTAACAGACCCAGGGGAGACTGTTAAAATAGCGCAGCAGGTTAGCTAAGACTAGCAGTGAAGCATTCCCATGTGGGAATCATCAAATAGACACCTAAGGGATTGATGGCTGCCTTTAGCCGCTTCCTAATAGTCACACATTGGACAGATATGACTGCGAGGATGAGTCCCAGGTGAATATGAAATACCTCACAGTACCGTCGAGTGTGGTTGTCAACAGAAGCCGGGGGGGAGGATATGAGGGAGCTGAGGTGGGTTTGGTCGCTTGGTGAGCAGGCAGGCGGTGCTCTTTGTTGGCTTAATGGTTAAATGGGGTTGTTGGGGTGGGGGTGGGGGGGGTGGTGGCAGAGAGGGTGATAAGGCGACATGGAACAAATGTTAAGAGACTGCCTGGCTGCTGCAGAGGTGCAATCGCTCTGTTTCTCTCATCATAACAGTTTATTGCTGATGTTTTCCTGCGTTTATTTCTCATACTCTCTCCGACGCGTGCTGCATTTGACAAAAGTACAGGAGGGAGAAAGAAGTGATTAAAAAAAAAGCAGAGAAAAGCGGTGTAGCCCTTTCATCAGTGTCCACTTCTGCTGTTCACCCTCGTCATTTCCCTCCCGGCCCCTGTGGATCCACAGGGTCTAACTAAGTAAGCACCTTCTGTCCTCCCCAGCCTACCCCGACTCTTGATCTCCCCAGGCCCTCTGCCATCCTTCACTGGTCTTAATGACAGACATTTATTTAATTCAAGCTTGTGGGAAATGAGATTACTTCCAACAGGGGAGTACAGAGAGCTGAGCCAGAGAAAACGAAAGAGGAGAAAGAAAGTGAGAATGCGTGTGCCGTAGCCCATCAACCTGCCACCTGCCTGCCTCTGCAGTTACTTTAGAACAACACATTTAGTGCATTTCACTCTATTGCTTGTCATGCTGTTGTCGCCTCCGTCGCGGCTCACTGCAGCATGCCCACAGGAATCAGCAGGAGGATGATGACAGAGATGATGTTAATGAAGATAGTAATGTAGCGACTATGATGCCGTCATTTGGTCATGTGACTAAATCCGCAAGACATGGCAGACATGATCATCAGTGCCACCTCTTGCTTAAGTATATCTGCAGAAACTGTGCAATTGTAATATTTTTCTCCACCAAATGCCAGAGTTAGACTCAAATGCTAGTACTCAGCTGCATTGTGAGGAAATTATCTTCTTTATGGAGACAAAACATGAGTCTCAATAAGGTTAATTTTTAAAGTTGAGGGTGAAGGGTTGAGTAAGAGACAGAAATGATCTCCAGGAAATGAATGAAAGTCAATGTAATGTCTCCAGTTCTGACACAGTCCACAGAGGAGACACAGCGACAGGAGACTTCGGTTCAGACACAAGCTCAGTGTACCACTCTTCACACAAACATGGAGGCATGCACACACAGTTGCAATTGATTGTTGTTAGAGTTACTGTGAGTTGTCGGACAATTGCACACACACACACACACACGCACCCACACACAAACGCGCACACTCAGTCAAATGCAAATCTTCTGAGATAAAGCACACACGCGCTCTGCCTACAGAGACATGAGGCGGCTATGGAGGAGCACTTGGCTGCCTAAAGACCCCGAAGCACATGTCAACTCCTCCCTCCATCCCACACTGGGGCTCCGCATTTTAACTAAACATCTGGCTGTGTCAGCACCAGTTCATCACAGCAGGGACCCCTCCCGCCCACCTTCCCCTTTCTTCCTCTGTGTCTGTCGCTGCGCGTCAGGAGGCTGCATTCAGAGAAAACAGCATCTCACATTGTGATTCATGATGATTCAGTGTTTATGAATAAGCATTGTACATGCATATTCATGCGGATTTAATTATCCGGCAGATTCAAATTGCCAGCTTTGACTGGACGAGCACACATGGGTTTTGGGCATATACATGCCGGCGTGCAAATGCCAAACGTCCTTACACATCAGGTGTTTACGTGCTGAAATGAAACCACCTAGGCTACAAAAATTAATCGGCTGCTACCTTCAGTGCATTAACATTAAGGTTGAGTCACCCCATTAAATGCGTTTAGCCTCCAGGGAAAGCGTTTAATGTTAGCTGAGAGAAAGTACAAATAGCTGAGAACAAGCTGGATCCATTTTCTGTTTGGAGTCTGACAGCAAACAGTGTACAATAATGTAAGCACTCTGCACAACAGCACTGATGCAGCTTTTGAGGCTGATCACAATGAAGCTAAAGACAATCGCCGTATAGTGATGTGACAGTGTGAAGAGGAATAAAGAGGAGGGGTAGAGCCTTTGGAGAGCTGTGTGTTTGTTAAAGTGGCGCTGGTTGGAAATCTCACCAGTCAGTGAGAGGGTCATTTTCATCAAAATGAGTCATGCTTAGTATTTAGTTTCACTGAACTGCTCAGCCATATTATTGACGTAACAAATTGCCACCAATCAGAAAAGGTGTACATTTCCGCACCTGCTGCCTACCTCTGAGTGTGAAACCAAAACAACATCAAGCAAAACAAAACCGTATTCTGCCCCCAACCTCTGTTTTTGTTTGTAGTTATTTGTCCTTTCAGATGAATAAAGACTTGTTCTCTCATATTGTTAGTTTTCCACTGTTGATATTATTGAGTTATTGAGTAACTGTCTCTCTCTTTCTCCCAACACAAAAGCTGATGCAATTGGCAAATCTTGAAAGAGAAGCAGAAAAAACAAAGAGCGATTTTTAAAAAACAAGCCCCACACTGACCCTGTTTGGTTATCCTCCTGTGTTGGGCTCACGTACTTCAAAACCCAGAGTCTGCAGTCTGGTGAGTTGCCACAACCTATTCAGTTAGATTCTCTGGTCGACAAGGTTATTGGCAGGATTGATACTCGTGCCTAAATAACTCTGGCTTCATGTCCTAACTTATTCGCAGCTGGGGGAAATTAGCAGATGAGCTCCTGACGGGATCCCTGATGGAGAGCATTTAAAAGATAGCATCCATTGAGGAAACATAATTTACCTCATAATCCACTTGGAGATTTTTCTTTTGCAGTTTGAAACATGAATAATGAGTGAACTGGAGATGTGTGAACAAACGCGTCCCACATGTATTTCAGGTGCGAACAGGATAAAAATCTCAGCCTATAACAGAGAGGGTGATGTCAAAGCGCATGAAATCACAGAGCTCTGTTCACCAAGCAGTCGTCAATACATCCCCATTGCAGCCTTGTAGTTTGAGTGCAGTGCACGTAAGCAAAGCTTATCTCCAAAGAAAACGGGCCTTTAGTGATTACAGTGTATTGGCAGTTGGGTGTGTGTAACAGCAGTCTCCTGAAGTGCCCCATTACCTCTGATTTAAAGTGTGTAAAGAACAACTGCCCCAGCAATACAGGCCCTCCTCTGACAACAGGGACAGCAGTCTGCTCGCAGAGGGGAGGGCTGCAGAGAGAGAGAGGGAGAGAGACAAGTTATGGGAATGAGATTCAGTTTTATTCACAGGCAAATAATCAAATTTTGTACCTTTTTATCTGAATTTGTTTTTTTTTTTGGCTCAGAAAAGGTCTTCATGTCAGGAGATGTGCTTTAGAGAAGAAACACCGAAAAGCTTTTAACTTTGGCCTTGCACACGTTTATTCATGCAACATTAGGCTAAGTAGCTACAGACCTCATGTTAACAGCACAATGTGCTTCAGAGCAGGTGAACCACATTGATCCTAACTAATTTGGCATCTTTTTTGAACTGGAAACAAATTTACCTGACAAATCAAAATAAATGATTATGTTAAAAATACCAATGAGAGTGAAGTCACACCCAACAAAGGTGATTTCACTGAGTCAGTCAGGAGAGTCATGAGAGAAATCAAATGTGTGTTTTTTCACAACGTGCTGACTTGAATCATTATTCTTTCTATGTTCTACATCCAAAAGCAGTCAGATGTCGCTGCCCTGTCAAATGTCTCAGACACTTGATCATCAGAGCAGCTCCTCTCTGTTTGAATCAGAAACAGCAGCAGCTCACAAATATTCTAATAATCAGAAGTCTCAACAAAGGTGTTTGTGTATCTGAAGCTCCAACTCACACCTTTTCTAACAATCAACATTATCAACACTTCTATTTTAGAGTTAGAGTTCACCATTTATCACATTTCCAGCCACAGAGGTGAAAAAATACCATTCTGAGCTACATTTCTCTGTTAGAGTTTAATGAAACTTTATGCTTCAGTTCAACTAAATTTTATTCAACAATTATTGCTACTCATTACAAAGCTGATCAAGATTTGTCAAACAAAAGATACAGTATAATTAAGACAAATTGATATGTATGTTATAAACTTTATCTACACTTTTATAACTCAGCCGAATTAGAATTGTATCTTAAGATACATTTTGCCAGAAAACGTAATTTTTTTTCTCAATTAAAATGATTATAAGCACCACTTCTCAAAGGGCTTTGGTGTCTCTACGACCATGCTAATCTCACTATATGGAGCTGAGTTGCATGTTGGGAGACGAGAACACAATTGGAATAAACGTATCTGCTAGTTTGGTAGTAAACCTGTTTGGGCAGTTGCCATGGTTTACGTGTCACGTTGAGGGTTGAATATACAATTGCTCACTCCACATGGGCCCTATTACCACAAAACGTTAATGCTCCATGTCATTGTGCTTCCATTCAGTCACTTTAGTACAATAATTAATCAAAATAAACATACTGCGCTTGACAATAAGGCTTTTATTTTCTGCACTAATCAGACAACTCATTAGGCAGTAATGAGCCGACTCTGCCTGCTCTTGTCGTGTTTGGGGGAAGTTTGGCGCATGGGGAGAAGTGTTTGTGCCTCTGTGTGTGTGCGTGTGTGTGTGTGTGTGTGTGAGAGAGAGCACACAGACACACGTAGGCACACATGCACCCAGAGCTGCACACACACACACACACACACACACACCAGCCGGTACTCCTGTAGTCCCACTCCAATTATGGCAGCATCTCACCCGGGAAGAAGCCCACTTACCCAGCATTCACTTTATGAATAATTGATTGTTTGTGCCAGTGTTATATTTGTAAATACACATTTGTTCTCTGATTAATAGTTTTCTAGACATACTCATTTGTTCAATTTGATTAGACTCTTAAATGTATTATTTATTAGCTGAAAATGCTCTCCGGTTATTAGTCATCACAAGGGCAACGAGAAGATTTGGCGTGAGGATGCATCTGCATGCAAACAGATATGCTCATAAAAATCCACACTCACCAACATGATAGGTGGCTGCGTGTGTGTGTGTGATCTAACACACTGTACAAATGTTGTGATTATTTCAGCTGCGTTTTTAGCATCAGTGTCAGTGCAAGCGTTTTTTTTTTTTACCCTTTTTTAAGGATGAAAGGTTTTTTTTAAGTCTCTTTAAAGAGATTTAAAAGTAGGCAAGGGAAACCTTTTTTCAGTATTTTATTTAGATCCATGAGGACATGTCTTGAGGCCATTTTAATATGAAAATTTAAGACATATTTACCATTCAGAAAGTCTGTGGAAGGCCACATGCTTTTCAGTGCAAAACCACAGAATAAAGGGTTATCAAGCAGACAATAGTGTATGTAATTGAGGGCTTTGTGAAAGCTCAAAAATATTTTCTTCTCTTCATTGATGAGCGAAAATGAAGGAAATGAGTAACTGACATTTGGAGTGAATTCTTCTAATATGTGGGCGTCTGCATCATCTCCTGCTTTGACTGATTCTTTTCACAGCAGCAGTCAGCTTTATAAAGAACCAGGTCAGAAGTTTTGGATGAATTTGAAAGAAAAGGAACAGTGCAGTCCACACAAGAATGCAGGATCTTTGTCTGACATTTTCATTTATCTGTTTGAGAGCAAAGGTGACACAAGCAGTGAAAGGTTGTCACAGTGACAGACAACATGCCTTTTTTATTGCCTTTATTTTTATTCCCTTGAAACGTAATGAGAGTACTGATAGAAAAAAGATCACATTGTACTTACTGATCAAACTCTATGGTTTATTTTTCTGCACTATTTTAGAATTTGTTAAAAGACATGACAATTCGGAATATGATGGCATTTGTAAATGATCTCAAATACAGTGTATGATAGGATACTTGCACATGTTTATTATGTATCAGTAAAGCCAGCTGCAGTGTATCGGTTTGTTGCACTGATGTATCCTCACATCAGTGGATGGGGGAACAAGCTGTGGCTGGTTTTCTTCCTCACGCCTCCGGGGAGTGCACTACCTAGCTATCAGAGATGATAAAAACCACATTTCAGGCTTTTGAAAAAGACTCCAAGTAATGTAGTCAACACTGAAGATAACTTAACATTCAGTTGTAAAGCACACAGTGGGTTTGTTTTTTTTAAAAAAAGTATTTAAAAATTGGCATGAATGACAAGAACAAGACCTGTTGACTGTTGTAACCTTGGTCCTCAAAAACTGACTCAGACAGTTCGACCTGTGACACCATCCTAATTAAAAAACAAAGAAACCAGTTAGAACACTACACATTAATGTAACTATCCATGAGTTCACACCGCCACCTGCTCCTAATGACAGTTTTAAAGTAAAAACGAGAGCTTGAAAGTGAAACAGAGCATCTGCTCTTCTTTCAGAATAACTTAAGTTTTTTAAATATCACTGAATCTCTTGATTTTTACCGCAGATTCCTTTTTTGGCCAAATTAATGCTGAGTAATTTCTAGAGGATTATCTATAATATTTATACACATTTCCACTAACCATTAGTCGTGAGTTTTCAATTACGGCTGCTAAAGATGGCGTGGCAGCTGACAGAAAGTTGTACATCTCTGTCAAAGGGTCTTTTTTAAAGCGGACGTTTTGACTCCTCGTAGGACAAAAGTGGTCAGACCTCATTAATCTTGTGATTTTCACCTGTGCTTTTCCAACTGTGACTTTCAAAATGTCTCCTGTGAAAAAGGTCTGTATGAATGACCCTGAGGTGCTTAATTCATTAAAGCCTCCCCACACACACACGTGGTTCACCAGCTGTGTTGTATTTCAGCTAACCTGCATGATCACACTTCTCAAGATGCTGTGATTAATTGACGCTCCTTCTAGTCTTGTTGCGCCTGTCAGCTGGGTAAAACTAACACCTTTGTAATCCGTGTTATTCTCACAGTTTGGTGACCTTAAATAAATGCTTGCACACCCCCACCCAACTTCAGCCACCAACCTCAATCAAAAAATGGGTCTGATGACACCAGAGTACATGGAAACACTTGTGTAGGTATGCAAGGCTGCTAATGGAGCACAGACCGAACTCACTAATACAAAACTTTAAGTTCACATTAGTTGCAAATGTTTCCTTGACACCAAATCAGGCACTTTTGAGTGTTCCATCGTTTTGATAGCGAGCCTTGGCTGATTTAACTATTGCAGCATGTAGCTGACAGTGCTGTTGTTTAAACATTCAAACCTGTTGCAAACAGCTTAAAGACAAATGCACAGCAACTCGCTGGGAGAGAAAGGGGTTTCTCACATACAAAATGGATAGACATGTTGCATCATGTGTGCGTGTACATTTGCGACTGTGCATAAATATGTGTGTGTCTGGGAGTGTTGTTGTGCTCCTCAGAATGCTAGCAGGCCAACTGAAGAGAGAAGGAAAAGCAGCACTGCTCTGCACCATATGCCAAATATGAGCCTGCCTGCCAATTTGTGGGGGATACTGGCAAGTGCTAGCAAGGCTGAATTCTTGACAGAGGGAGATGAATAATTGAACATGTGCGGAGCAAAGTTCTTTTGGGATGGAGTAGGGTGCTGTCTGTGAGCAAAAGTCTCATTTAGATAGTGATGTCTTTGCTTTTTGTAAACAAGTCAAAAAGTTGCAGAGATTTTAAGATGAATTTGAATGTATTTATGGCAAGACATGAGTGGGGGAAAAACAGCCCAACTTATTTATGCATTCGATTCATAACAACTACAAGCAAAGAGGCCAGAAGCTGTCATAGATCCTGCAACTTTGCACCAAAACCAAATAGAAAACACAGAAAATAAATATGCATGCATAAAAATCTGTGAAAATTTATCAACTTAGTAGAGACATCTATTGAAATGAAGTATGCATTTTACATTTAAATTGCATTAATTTAGCAGACACTTCGTTCCTTCAGCCCTCAGTAAATGAAACAGCAGAACAAGCTTACGTGCTCTTACACTTTTAAGAACTTACTCTAGGCTTTTTGAACCAGCAGTCCCACCCAACCATCACTGTGAGTCTGCAGTCATGCTAGCAGATCTATGAGGCTGTACTGTAGGCTAAGTACTGTTTTTTGAACGCTAAGGCAGGAGTGGCTAACTATACATTGAAAAAAGTTGCTGTAATGTTCCTTTATTAAAGCTTTTTCTTCACTCTTACTTAAGTATATTTTTAGGTCAGTATCAGTTTTTTTCTTTGCTACATTTGCCATTTACCTCCACTATATGTGGGGATTGAGTTAGAGCTGCTATCTGCCTGAAGGAAACATCTTTTTTGTTAAAAATCTAAAAATTTCACGATAAACTTGATAAGGGCTTGCTGTGTCTCCTGAAAACCAATAAGGTCTCCACTTTTTAAAATCTGCTCCTCTAGTCTCCTCAAGCACACTGAAGTAAACTACTTATACACATAGTTAGCTAGCTGGCAAAAGCTATGGTAACTTGTTATCTTCAAGAGGAAGATGAAGACATTAACTTGTTGCTATAGTGGTCTGTAAAATTAAAAATGATTAATTTATTAATAATAGTTAATCACACTGTAACATTAAAATGGAAATTAACTCGTAGGCCTACTTCAAGAAATTAATTAACCAGTGTCTGTTCTCTTTGTTTGGCTAGATTCTCTAATATGATCATTCTTACCTGTACTTGAGTCACTCATTCTGGGAGTATTTGTACTTTTAGTAGAGTATAAATTATTAATGCTCTATGAACCACTGTGCTTATATTATGTTTAGCGTATCAGGAAAGAAGAGTGGAAAGAAAGTTGAGAGATGAGCATATATATTCCTGCTAGCGGTGCTCTCTCTGACACACAAATGTCTGCACAGTCCTTCAAATTGGAAGGTATGATAGCTGTCAAGTTGTTATTAGCTTGTCAAGTTTCTTTACAAAAGTGTTTGACTGACTGACATTGTCAAAATACCCCTATGCAGCCAAAATGGACGACCCATCTCAGCAGTTCTTACTCTCAAACTTTAATGAAATAACAAAGTTTTAGTGACTGAAACATATTTCCAGTTTTCTCTTGAAACAAACTACTTCTTAGCACCCTAATATTTTTTTTCATGACTGGGATAATGAGATTCATGCTGAAGTAGGATGTCCTCAAACCTAGAGTTTAAAAAGTAAGTGTGTCTGATCAGACTTGATATTTTTTTTTATATTGCAGTCAGCTTTAAGGCTTTCTTGATAAAAATGTAAGCAATTAATGCAAAAATGAGCCATGGAGATTGCTTCTGATAAAATCTCACTAAGCGACTCTGCTGGAGGACATGAGAAAGGCAGGCAACCATAGAGGAGAGAGATGTCAAGAGCCTCCACGGCTGCCTCTCCTCTCTCTGTCACCCAGCTGTGGCGCCAAGGCCTGAATAAATACCGCCCACGACGATGTACATAAGTGTGTGCGAGGTGCATATGCAATATCCTGCAATTCTCCTGTGTTTCATTGAGTGAGCACAAGAGCAATATAGACATCACAACAAGCGTTTGAAGATAATGATGAATCCCACTGCTTTAGGCAATGACAAGATGTATAAGAGAGAAAACAAACTGTATTCTGGTTAAATGGTACTGCCGGGATAATAGACAGAGACAAATGTGAAAGACTACGCAGTTGTGACAGCAAATTTTCTCCAATAGTAGCCTTGCGTTCTGTATGTGTCACTGTCCGGCTATTGCCTGCGACTTTCCATTAATCCTCAAATTGATCTGTTTTGTTCTCTTGTTTAACGGTGACTTTAGTATTGTATTGCCACTCCTACTGAAGCCTGTTATGTTCTAATCATCTTCTCCCTCATCTCCCCTTGCCCTTTCTCTCCCTCTCTCTTTCTCTCCCGGTGACAGATACCACCCTGTCCAGCGAACGTGGTAAGTACTGCCGCTGCCGCCACCGCCACCACCGCCGCACACTCCCTTGATTTAGTGCCATCTGTGTGTGGACTCTGCCAGCAACGGTGGATTGGCTGTTTGTGTTGATATGGACGGAACCATTCTCAGATGTTAGTCTCAGCGGGGGGGGGGGGGGGGGGGGGGGGG
>JAPZDY010000012.1:22172561-22187071 GCA_029783645.1 Ctenochaetus hawaiiensis | reverse complement strand
TCTGCCTGATCTATGCTGACATCTTTGAGTGTTTTTTTTTTTTTTTGCATTATCCACCTGTTTTGTTGGACAATCTTCTTCCATTCAGCTGAGGTTTGCAAGTGAGCAGATCACAAATGTCCGAAATGTTCTGAACTGTTAAAACATAAAAAACATAAAAAAGCAAAAATATGAAAAAGCATTATGGAAAATAAAAACTGCTTAATTAAAGGCAATAGGAAGACAATATATTTATTGTTTTACCTCATTAACTTTATTGATTACGTAAACATTCTGAATTAAATGCCAGCAACAGAGCCCGGGAGCTGCATTAATCAAATATTTTCTTTCTTAGACACATTTTTCTAGTTGCCCCCTTGTCCTGATGGACATGCACATATTGTTGAAGGAGAAAAGAAAGTGAAGGTGGAGATAATTTGGTAGCACTACAAACAGGCTCAATAGTAAAGGAAACATTGTGTGCTGAAAATTAGGTGTTTTTGTGTTTTTAAACAGTCAGTGATGATATTTGCAATCATTGTTTTTTTTCAGTAGGCTGATTCTAAAGCGTGACTGAGCTGTTTTTTATTGAAACGTTATTAAAAAAGTAAATGCACTGTATTAAAAACACAAACATTAAAAGAAGGCTAATACTTGATGATGCTGCAGCAAAAGTCTCATCACATTGGTTGAGACAGAAATATCCTGACAAATATCGGATAGATGATGTTTTGCACAGCCATTCATGGGTCACAAAAGAATGAATCCTAATGTGAGTGAATCCTTAATGTTGTCTTGTTTCAATGAAGAGTATTAGATGTGTGATTTTGACTCAGATTAACATGGCTCCTTCTTGTCTTATTGTTTTTTGAAGCTTAGTTTCATTTTGCACTTTGTCCACAACTCCATCCTGTTTCTTTTTAAACACCTTCCTTCAACACCTGCCCTGCTTCATGGTGTTTAGCCCTGCCTGTTGCCAAAAAAGGTTTTAATTCTGATCCTACCTGCCTGGCTACCTGCCATCTGCAATTAGGTTCACTTGCTCTGCTCCTTTTCTGGGACAAAACCATAAAATTGTTATTCTGCTCAGGATGAACCGTTGGGTCAGAAATCTTCAATATAAAGAAACACCTGCTATGACAAACTAACAACATTCTCATTGCCCTCAGCCATACGTTATGTTTAGTGCTAGTTGGCTAATGTGCTAACACACTGCATTAAGATGGTAACGTGGTAAGCATTACATTCCTAACATCAGTGTGTTCGTGTTTCTGTTGAAAGCATGATAATGTTAGTATTTAGCACAAAGCAGGATGGTTTTTAAGTAGCATACAGCTTCACAGAGCTGTTAACATGGCTGTTGACTCTTATTCTTGTGAAGTGCTAAAGCCATCAAACAGAACCTTTCTTATTTGACCTCTTTTAATGATTGTGCTGATGAAAAATGCAGGAAAAATAATTGGCTCTCTTTGCTTTCTTGCGGGCACCGTCAGACAGCACTGCAGTCGGTAGTTATCAGTTGATTTGCCACCATCAAACTAAAGGCCAAGCTGTGCTGATGTAGATTTTGTGTTCATTAGGTAATTAGTTGTTTTTGGTTTGTGTTTTTTAAGTTAAGCTCAATATCTAGTCTAACAGTGAAAAACATGAAAACAGTGAGCAGACTTAGATTTTCACTATTTTTTTTTAAGCTGGACTTTTTTTCTAGAGCAGCTCATATATGTGAGTCACCGAAAAGACCCTGCTGTCCTCCTCCTCTTATCCTTCATCATCGTTTTCATGTCCTATCATATCAATGCCCCGATTCATTTTGAATTGATTGAATTGTTCCGCACCACCGATATTTTTCATCTTAGGACCGGAGGAAAGACAGCATATTGCTGGCTCAACCTTTCCAAACAGCACCTGTACAAACAGTTTGTCTTGACCCCACCCTTACAGCTCCATCACTCTCTCTCTCACCCACTCTGCAGATTAGCTCTGTGCTGTGCAAGCGGAAGAATGAGGCCAGCTAGAATCAAACATTAATCAGCTTCTGTTTTATAAGACAGAGGGAGCGCCTGCACTCCCTGGGTCCCCCTCCATCTTGCCCTTAGCCTGCCCTACCACCGAATGTTAATGCGACTGCCATTACTCATTTATGAGCTGCCCACCGCTTGCTGCCCAGAGCCTGGTGTCTGGACCCAGGCAGGTATGACGGGCACACTGCAGAAGCGCGGCTGTGCCAGGGCATTCAGCTGTGGCAGGGCCAGATCTGTAAAATAAATAAATAAATAAATAAAAACATGCTGGGGTGGCCTGTTCGGTTTGACTGTTTAAAATAGGATTCTTGTGTTATTGGAGAGGCAGACAGTTGTGAATATGATTTTCATATTTACAAAAGGTGATAATATATAGATAAAAAAAAACACAGTTAGGGAGCAACACTGTCATCAAAGCTGAGAGGATCACTCATTCACATAAACGTAACCTGTCCAATTTTGGTGCAGTTAATGGGTGATATCATATGATGTATTCACATTTGGACTATCGTAATCGAATATAAATCACGCTAAATTGCCTCCATGGTGAGACTAAGTACCACGATATGTGCAGACAGGCAGCTTTGAAGAGTTACAGCTGAGTGGTTGTTCTTGGTATCCAGGATACAGAGCGCAGCAGGAGTCATTCTTATTCTTAGTAGCAACATCAATAAAGGAGCCGGTCTGTGCAAGGTGACACTACAGGCACCATCTTTTGACACTTCATGAGGAGTAGCCATCAGTGTTAGGCTGCATGACTGCAACTGGACTTGCTGCATATGTGTAAAGAAAAGTGAAAAGAAAGTGTGAGGAGCAGAAGAAAAGGGAGAAAGGTGAAGATTGAATGTAATGTGACGCAGGTTTTTTCTCATTGTGATGTTGTGACCTCACGCAATGCAATGATTTTGAAGGTGTTCGCCTGATGTGTGAGGAGGCTGATGATCCAAGTATTCCACAGATTGTCACGCAATCCTGTTTTCCCAGATGGCTTTGCTCTTTGCCTCACCTTTTTCCCTGTGGCACTAATGCTTCAATAGGACTGAGTGGATACAGTCAAGTGAAGGCTTCACTGTTTCCATGCATGTTTAATGCCTGTGCTGGGATTACCACGGATGGCACTCTCCAGCACATGTCACTGTTTTTTTACTGCTTCTGTTACAGTGTTTCCCGCTTCATACAAATTGGTTCTCTCTTGAACATAACGGAGTGCTTTGAACAGTGTTTTTACACGCTGAATATTTTAAAAAATTTTCAACCAACAGTGGAGTATAACCCTCACTGTTGCACATAAGGAAAGAGCACACAAACAGAGTTTCATGTTTATTTTAAGAAAACTTGCCCAAGGAGGATGTCTTCTTCTTCATCTCTCTCTTGCCTATGGTGCCGCATATATTTGTGGCCTTGGGGGGATTCACAGCATGCAGCAAAAAACAGGAAGTGTGTAGCCTGTGGCTAAAAGGTAGATACTTATCATGAAGTATAACATGGTGCACATACACATGCGTATACTTCTCTCCCATGGGAGTGCTAATCCCCAAGAGATGAAAGGAGACTCCCACTGCTCTCTGATCCTTGTGTCCTGCTGCGGCGGTTCATTTGGTGCCTGGCGGAGAGAGGCAGGTCCAGTTGATGCTCCCACACATGGTGTCCTTGACCGCAGCACAAACGTGACTTTGGCCGAGCCCCATGCTGATCCAGAAAGTTACCTATTAGAAATCGATGTCCGTTCGACGCCCCTTTCATTCAAGCGCTCTTTGGGGTGTGGAGAAAGACGAGGGGCAGGAGGAGAGAGAGAGAAAGAGAGAGAGAGAGAGAGCTCAGTGAAGACCCCCTCACATCTCCCTGAATCATGGCGTTTCCTCATGGGAAGCCAGGCGTTAATGCAAGATTAACTATCTCCTCTTCATTATAGAAAGCGAGTCCTCTGCTCAACCTTGATGCTTTGAAGTGGTGCAAAGGTTCACTCAGAGTCCATTCACTGTGTCTACTTCTATTGTGTTTGCTTGTGTACCTGTGTTTGTACATTCACTTGTCCAGCTTGGAAAATTGTGTACCTCTGGACTACAATCACAACAAAGAGAATGCTCGAATATATATTCTTTGCCACCATTAAATGTGAAGAAAGAAAGGGGAATATTTCCTGAAAGCTGTTTCAGCCTCCATTAGGATAAACTCAGTAATAGCTTCCATCCCGGTGCATCCTCAGCCATACTGAGAGCTGCTGCTGCGGCTGCTGACTGATGTAGGTCTTTGTTATAGTTCCTCTCAATGTCATGAATTTTAAAGAACAGTTAATAAACCCCGAGGGCCCTTATTCAGCACAACAGCACTTAATAAGGAAATTGCCAACTTATATCCCCTACATTTAATCACAAATACAGACCAGATGGCTATCTGCAGTTCGGATTACATCCTTAATTCTCTGCTTGACTGTGGGCCTAAATGGGAACCTTCCTACAGAGATAGAAAATAAAGGAATCAGCAGTAAAAGATTGCTCAAGGTGTCCCAGCAAAAGGTCTATGTTCTTCCCAGCACCTGAATCCCACAGTAAAGTCCATGTGGTTTCATAAAGCCGAAGGTTCACGTGGTGCAGTGCTTTATACAAACACTTTTCATGTAGAAGGGGAACGAAGATAGAAAAGACTGTGTGCACTCTTTTATACTGAAAATGCATGTTAACCTCAAATCATAGTAACTTTTGGACTCTGTTACTTGCGTTCATGTCTGAAACTTGATGTGAAAACCACATGAAATGTTAAGCTATACTAGTTAAACAAGCAAGACCAGGCTTTGAAGCCTCTGGATTCATCAACAAATTCAGAAAATGGGTCCAGTTTTGTTTGTCCGATTGGATGGTTGGTTTGATATAAATTTTCTATTGTGGGCCTCTTTTTTGCTATGTTCTTGCTCTTTGAAGGAACTGTTAAATATAAAAAAAAAACGTTTTTCTGTTTTTCTGGTAAGAGTTAAATTAGAAAATTAATACTCCTACATCTGTATTGCAAATAAAAAGCTGGAGCCCACAGCTGGGTCTCTTTACAGCATCTGGCTAAGTCCAAAGGCAACAAGAAATTATCCAGGCTTCAAGAAATATTTTGGTATCAACCCATAGTCATGTTTGCAGTAGATGCGATTGTCAGGCTAAGAAAACAGGATACTGCTGACATTAAGTAAGAGGAAGAGAAAAGAGGATGAAGGATGGAGGAGGAAAAGATGCATGAAAACACGCTGAAGGACGCCCTCAGAGATAAAACAGACTGACAACTTAATACAAACTGACACAGACTGATCCATTTTTTTTTGTTTTTTTTTGTTTTGTTTTTTTTATCAATGACCACAAACTGCAAGTATTCACCCTTTTTCGACTGAATGACAGCATCATTGGGATGGTTGGCAAACTGGACAGATGTATGCGGCTCCTGAGGGAAGCTGACAGAGCTCGCCTGCAGAGACAGCTTATTGTAACGGAGCAAAGCAGTGACCTATTTTAGATGGTGACTTGTCCACACAAACAAGCCTCCAGATAGGAAATATTATGTGCATCCAGGGAAGATAAAGACACGCTTTTATACATAATGCAACACGTGGGGAGAATCTCCAGGTTTCAAACTTGCTAGCCTTAGGCTCAGGATTAATCACAGCGTGGGCCGACACTGCAACATTAACACCCATGAAAGGTCACATTTTTTGTATTTGCACTTTAGCTTTGGTGTAAAAGCCATGTAAGAGAATTTTGTAATTACCGAGCCTTAGAGGGGCTGATAAGTACATTTTGTTTTGCAAATAGAGATACACATGCACATCCAAACAAAAAAGGCAAATGCTGAGTTGAAAGGGAGCCAAGCATGAAATGAAGAAATAAATGGCCTTGCACACTGCAGGGCTCCAGTGTCCACTATTTAATGCAAGGAAACAAGTGTTACTTAAAATGTTACCTTGGCACATTAAATAGAAGACATTAGCTGCTCAATTTGCGAGTTGTTTATTTGTTCATCTCAGGTGGACTCACATATTTTGCAGGAGCCATGCAAGCTGTTTCCTTCTATTTCTTGTCTTACCGAGCTGAGCTTCCTGGATATTGGCTCCAGTAATATGTTAAGCACAAACATGACAGTGGTATTGATTTTCTCATGAACTTCATGCATATTCTTAAACAAATATTGAATATTTTTTTAATGAAAACACATGCAGGGAAAAACAACAGTGGACAATCAAGGCAACTAACACTAACACATCAAAGTGTCTTCACTAGTAAGTTCATCCAATGAATCCACGTTTATCAGCCAGCAGCTAACTTCAACTCTTGCAGCCTAGTTTGCAGCCTAGTTTAAAATGGTTAGCTCCAGTCATGCACCTCCAGTTTTACCTTCTGCAGAAAACATGGTCCTGTACTTTAACCTGCTGCTAAAACAGGTGGTACATGGTCTCCCTGAAAAAGGACACCTTTACAAGCTCATAAATAACAATGGCGAGTGTTAGGGGCATGCAGAACACATGGGGTCACCTCAACACAAGTAGGGCAGTGTTGTCCATTGAGGATTGGGGCGCATCCTCCCCCCTCGTCCATAGAGAAGTGGCTACCATCAGCAGGTTTAGAGCAGGAGGCGCCTGGTTAATATTTAGGACAAGCACATTGAACATTAGTTTTCCCCCAGGCTCTCCTTTCCTCTCCCTCTCTCTTTCCCTGGTGCCAGCTATGCGACAGGTGTCTTTTCAGCCTGGGATGTGATAAATGAAAGGCTGTTTGTCTGAAGCAGAAAATAAAATGCACCCTGTAGGGTAACAAATAAAACATGGCTCTGAGACATTTTGAACTGGATGGATCAAACATTAAAAAGGTGCTCTCCTGAGACGCAGCCTGTATTTCCATTTATGAAAACTGCTCCTCATTAACAATAAGACTAAGGTACCACAACATCACCCTTCACAAAGTGCACAGTTTGATATCATTCCTTCCCTCCAGTGCACCTTTATTAAAAACCCTCCACAAA
Organism: Ctenochaetus hawaiiensis; assembly: GCA_029783645.1. NCBI lineage: Eukaryota > Metazoa > Chordata > Actinopteri > Acanthuriformes > Acanthuridae > Ctenochaetus > Ctenochaetus hawaiiensis. Next base: position 22,180,079 of record JAPZDY010000012.1, on the reverse strand, counting down.
TCCTGCTAACAATTTCTAAGAATTCATCGTTTTGATAAACAAGCGCCGTTATGAGTTTTCTAAACTAATAAACTTCATTATGATGACAGCTCGTGTTGACACATTATGTAGCTTTGCATTTATTACAGTGTGAACTCATAAAAATGTAACTTAACCTCATTACAGGGTGTGTGTTTTTGTCATCATTACTGGAGGAGTTAATGATGCTGAGAGAGAAGGGCACTGCTCTGGGTTGGCTGGAGGGACAGAAGACATGTACCTGCCTTCTCCTGAGACACTCATTAAGCAGCACAGTGCTCACATCACATCTCATCACTGCCTGGGTCCACAGAGGGCCACATTAGCTGTGTATTTATGTTTCAGTGCATGCACATGCAAGTATTTGCCTCAGGGGGCTCTAAGGCAGATGCCCAAATAGTCCTGTCAAAGGGATAAAATATGCGTTAATGTACCATAGAAGGGACTGGTGGTTCTGACTGGTATAGGATTAAGTCATAAACTGAAATTTTTCTTGAATCAGAAACAACCCACAGCTCCTCCAGTCCCGCCTGCCAATCTCCTGGAAGCAGGAAACAAACAGGATCCAGCAGACACACTATCCGGTTGTCACACTGCAATGATGATAATGACTAATCAAATTGGACTGACAATATATTCATCACTTGCTGGAAATGTGCTCTCTGTGCAAATGATGTTGTCATAGTATCAACCTTGTACTCTTACCATCTTTTAATTAGCCTAGAATTGCTAAAATTTTCTGTGAAAAAAAAGTAACAATCCTTGTTAATTTAACATTACTTTACATTCATCTTGCAGTCATGCTTTTGTCATAAAAGATGCAAAATTACAATTCTGAAAACAGGTTTTTGGCAGATTATTTTCAGCCTTTAGACCGAGCCCATGCATACAAATATGCACAGACACAGACACACACATACAGAAATACACACATAAACACACCTCCTTATCCTGTCCACCCCCACACAAATTTACCTGGTAGAACAGAGTGACCTCGTTCTGCCAAAACCCTTCAGTCATCCTCAGCGCGCACACACACACACACACACACACACTCACACACACAGGCACAGACACATACATTCACTTGCCTCTCGCTCAGTAGTATTGAGTGCGGGCTCCCAGCAAGCACGCTCCCTTGGCGGACCTGTTAAGTGATTAGCTCAACACTGCTGCACACTGCTGCCACATTTACAGCATCCTTTATTGCTTTGATGAGACTGCAGCAGCTAATGATCCTGTCACTGAGAACTTAAAATGGACTATTTTCAGGATGGCCAGTGTTTGCTAAGAGGCCTGACAGTATGTAGGGACCCAGAGGGCAGCAAAATATTTAGCTGAAATGGTAACATGTCAAAGGAAATAGCATAATTGTGCACATGATACATGAACAGTTGTAGGGTTAGGGAAGTGAAAAGAAATTTTAAAGGGTGGTGGATTAATTCGGACTGTTGCACCATCACTGTCTCTTCTGCTTTTCTTAATACACAAGCGCACCTAGCAACTTACTTGTACTTGAATAAAATTACAGATAGATTTATGCCTCAAATATAGGATACAAAACTCATCAAAACAAGCTGCTGTTCACTAAATTAAACCCACTAATTATAAAAACATGCTGAATACTGTCTCAGACAGCAGATACAAAGACAAAAGTAAAGATTCAGTTGTTCATGAATTGTTGATTTCAAACCAGATTTTCAAAAATGCTCTTCTTTTCCCAGCAGCAGTACTAACAATGTGCATCACTCAAACGAAGTTTCATTCTAGAGCTTCAGCACCTAAACCTTATCTCAACACCATTTAGCCTTTTTTTACCTGTATTCATGCCAACACTTAAGAAACTATGTATGTATAATTTCGCCTTGTTGCATCAAATATCTTGGATCTCATGTATACATAAGTAGAATGTGAGTGGATCACCCAAAATATTCAGATATAAACATGAAATAAACCCAGTCTCTCACAAAGTAAGAGGACAGGACATGAATAAATATAGCAAGTGATGAAAGGAATCTAATAAGAACAGGAAAATTATTCCAATCTGCTGTTGCTTTAAACATTAAAGCTCTTTTGTTAATTGTTTTCGAAGCACTGGGGGCAGCGAGACAGACCTTTTTAACTTGATCACTCAAAGTAAAAGGTACAAAACACTGTTGTAAATAAGAAGGATAATTGAAAGTACAGATACAATAGGGCCTTCGCACGTAGGTGCTCGGGCCCTAATAAATGCATTTAAATGTAAGAAGAAGCCAGATGATGTGTCCTCTAACATTTAAAGATGCTCACTGAGGTGCATTTTATGGTGATAAGTGAGAAAAGGACATTCAAGGACAAATCTGCAGAGTTTGTTATACGCTGTTTGATACAGAACAAAAGAAAAAACTGATTTTTTAAAGTGTTTTCATACAAGAGCACAACAGAATCTGAAGTGTAAACTGAAAGGTAAGCTTGTTAAAAATATGCCGTGCAAAGCAATTTCAAGATCCATAATATTGGTTCCATGTTAATTGTTCGTGTGTATGTCAAGTTCACATCAAGTGACGTTTCCGCCTGCAGCCACAATGGCACCATGTTTCTGTCTGTGGAAAGCAACAAAGACTTACAACCTGTGTAACACAAGGAAACCCAGCCAAAAGGTTAACATGTCACATTTGCGTCTCAGGATCTTTAATTCACGGAAACAATCATTAATGTGCAGCAGTTTCAAGCCTTGTTTGTGTGCACACACACCAGGGGATATCGCACAATAAGAATCACATACTGCCATGAAAAATAGTGTGACCTGGGAACTTTTTCTTGCTAAACATCTGTTAATTTGCGATGTTATAGATTTGTCACTTTTTTAAAACTCTCTCCCATTAAAAACTGATTCCAGGAAGTAAGATGAGATGAGTGCAAATTATGATTATAAAGTAACACTTTATTAAGTATTTTGTATTATTGCCAGCACACGGTGGAAACCGTTTTGTTCCGTGGTTCCCGGTGCTTTAGCAGCCACTCTGAGAGCTATTTAGGTCTTGAAGTGCAAATTTTCACCATGAACATGACTCGCCTCTTCTTCCCTCTTTCTTTCTGTCTATTTTTATCTGATCACAGGCTCCCCAGCGTCATTGCTAATTTTCATGCTTTCCTCTTTTATTTTCTTTCTCTCCTTGTTCTTTTTTATCTTTTCCTCACATCTCTTTTACTTAATCCTCCTCGTCTTTTAATGTCCTCTGTGCTTTTCATTTTTTTCCCCTTTTATTGTTGCCTCCAAAATGCTGTAATGTTCCACGCAGGCTGCAACGGTTTCTTGCGTTAATAACTGTGACCTATTAACTGACAGAGATGTCTCAGGGGAGAACCACTTGTCCTTAAATTATACATGAGCGCTCTGTCAATTTGTCCGCCTCGCTCTTTCTCACTATACGACTCTCTCTGTTTCTCTAACAGCGCATTTTTCTTTATTTCTCTCACTAATTTTACTACAAAGGACCACAATATCTGCTTTTTCAAAATGTTACAACATAGATAAAAGCAGTGATGGAAGGAAAAGGATGAACCCATTTGTCCATAAATAATTATATCCAGCAAGTTTATTTTATGTGATCTGACGAAAAACTTTAGTTTTTATCCTGCTGTCATGTCAAATGGATGTCTGAATACTAAAATGTACCATTAAAAAGTAGGCACTAAGGCACTAAGACAAACAGTGTTAGACCAAACACTCCTAATGCATGAGTACCAATTACTTACTCCTGTGTATTAATACAGGTTATTTGAAATTGATCACGTTGCTTCAGATTTCTAATTTTTCAAATGCTGGATGCTTTAAGTAAGAGAAATGTTCACAGTTTTTTTTTCCCATAACCTTCAAATGAGCAGTGTTGTCATTGTTAACTTCCCTGCCACAGTCAGACACAAAACACCCTGAAATTGTTTTCTTCTCATCCAGGTACTGTAGCTTTTCTAAAGATTTCTTCTATTCACAGCGGCAGCTACATTTTTAACATTTTCTTTAACTTTTGCTTAAATCAATAATACAAAAGCATCTTTTAAAGGCTGCTACATTCCTGCTGTCTTTTTACTGCTGCTCTCTGGAAACGTGCTTAACTTAAAACATGTTTCATTGTGGGCTGAAAATGGCAGAAATTGGCACAGCAAAATTAGAGTGAATACTGGTGGCAATGAAGTGTCCATCTTCTCTCAGTATCAGGCAAAGAAAGTGGTTTCAAATGTTCTTAAATTCTTGTGTGCATACTTGGTATTTGATGCTTTTTCTAATAGCACTGTTGAGCAATCTGTATTCCTGCTTTGCAAATGTTACACCAGGAAGAAAAAAAAGCAGTGCAAAATGGCGGAAAACAATGAATGGGTTTTTTTTTCAAGAAAATTTCCAAGAACACCTTTAACCTGGAGGGTTAAGCAACTTTAGCTTCTGCAGAGCTGAAATTGAATTACCACCTTGTGAGAGGAAACAGTCTACACTCTAAAATCTATGTAGAAATTTAAATTTTGCGGATGCTGAACTCTTGTTCCTTAACAAGCCTTTATATAGTGAGCAGTAATCTTTACAAATTGGACACGTGCTTAAATTGGCTCTTTACCAACACTTAATGACACCTCAATGCCCCAATGTGATGCATATTTAATAATTTATCAGCCATTGAACAAGATTTTCAAAGTATTGGTTGCTTTCTTTGCATTTATGAAGGTCATCACAACTTACATAATTTCACAGCTTCAAGCACTTACGACAACATTTTCTAAACAAATCGATAACTCCCTTTCAACATACATCAATGGCATGGAGACATGATATTTGATGGTGTAGCGTGTGTGGGCGTGTCTGTGTGCAGAACAGAACAGAGCAGAGTAGCAGCTTGTGGCAAAAGATCGCCTCTCATATTTCTGTAGCAAAGGAATTTTCACGTTAATTTAATGAAGACTTGTGTGAGACGTAGCGCTCGATCGAACTCAACTGCTGGAGGCCGTTTATAGAGGAGCAGATAAAAAGTGTGAAATCTATGTGAAGGAAATTTCCCTAGTTTTGATCCAAATCAATTTTTAGCCCTTAGCTTATGTGCATATGTAGTAGTATACACCCACATGATGCTATTCCAAGGTATCTGTTTGATTTCCTCTGCATCAAAAATCAACCCGTCATTCAGCTGAACGTGTTACATCAATAGAATCACCACTAAAAAAAAACTGTGAGTCACAATCAAGTTTATCTTTGATGATTTAGTGGTATGGGATATAGAAATATCTCTAAGGAGAGCTGTAAATCCTGCACAAGATTAGCAAAAGAACAACACAACATGTCCATTATTATCCTAATATCCTTATAATGTACAAGTGATTAATAATATGTAATAATGTAGAAGCTTAATGTAACATAGAATAATATAGGAGCTTACACAGCCTGTGGTTAATAAAGAAGACATAAAAGCACCTGTTCAACAGCTGACTTAAAGTTGCCCTAACCAAGCTCAAAAAAGCCACCATAAACATCAAGCAGAGCATCAAACAGCAGGCAGATGCTAACAGCATGTAGCTGTTAGCTGAACACATAAGAGCATTTACCAGCAAAAGCGCTAGATATTTGCATAAGTTATTGGTAGAGAACTAATAGATAGATGGGTAGTTGACAGGTGAGGGAGAGTATGTGTATACACATGCAACTTCACCATGAACAGAGCTCATTAATAAAGGCAAAAAATGAAACTGAGACAGAAACTTTAAAGCTGAGAGTTTTGAGAGTTCTCTGTAACAAAGAGGTGATATGTTGTGGAGAGTAAAAGCTTTGGTTCAGAAAAGATTTCCTGTATTGTTTCTTGCGACACTGCAAAGTCGTCAGAAAATGTCTGTAGGTGTTCACCCTCAGATTTCACCAGGCACAGCTTCATGTTTTGTCCCTGAGCAGTTTTATTTTTTCCTCCACACAACTTCAAAGTCCAATTTGTGCATTTCAGAATTAGAGTGTTTGGCCTGTTTACTCTATCAGATGTAGTTGATTTGGTCATTTTTACATTATTTTAGTCTTTCTAACATAGCATTTTTTTAATCTGTTAAGTATGTGATTAGTAATGTGGCTCCAATACAGGTTGAACAGTTGTTGCTAAAAAGCTGATGGCTGGTTGTCACTGGTTCCTAAAACCTTTAGACTCGTATCAACAGCAGGCCCTGTTGATACGAGTAGTGTTGCTTTGAGAAAGTTAATATTGAGTGTGGGAATATTGTGCTCAGCAGAAACAAGATTCATGATGAATGATGATGATGTCTGCGAAAAAGCAACTGTTTCCCAACTGTATCATAAGTTCATGATATCAACTTAAAAAGTGATAATAATGTCAGAGCTGAGTTCACAACTTGTTTCTGCTGCTCCTAGTAGAAATATTATATATATTTGTATAACTGAGAATAAAATTTTGTCCTTACACTCAAAGCAGTCTGTGAAAGTATGGCTGAAATTCGTGAGACAAACCAGACAAGAGAGTGTATGCCTCATGTTGTTGGGGTCCACTGAAGGATGTGCATTTCCTTTTTTTCCCTTTGTGTTCAAAATATTTATCTATGAAATAACAAAACTGAAAACACATTTCTAGTGCAAAAACTTACCACATGTATAAAAGAGTGATTAAAAATCTATTCAAAATACTGCACTGTAGGTTACTACGTTACACTGCTGCTGTAGAGACATTAGGCTTTTTTTCTTTTCTGAAATGTAAATATTACTGTGAGAACAGCTGCTTAACTGTTTCACTGTAACTCAAAAGCAAGTTTAACTAGCAAGTTTAAGTGCTCATTAGTTAATTTTTAAATGAAGACATGTCTTACTCCTGTCACACTCTCTTTGAACAACATGTAGAGAGCAGACTGGTGATATCCACAGAAATTTTACATGTTATATGTTAAGGGCAGACAAACTGTCATTTGACCACATTCTTCTGTGGCTTGTAGAGACGCCCTTGTCTTATTCATACTTGGACTTTTTTTTTTCATGATTTGATGCTCTTGAAAGGTAGGCAGCGCCAGCTGGATTATTCAGTTTCAGTGTGTAGAGAGCTACACTGGAACATATGACTCTTAAAGTTGAGGTTGGTAATTCTGGAAAGCTAGCAAAATATGAAAGCAGCATCTCCTCAGGGCTCTGTCTAAACCATTGTCCAAGCCTCAGAGGTCCTTCCAAAGACACGACCCCCCGCATCACAATTGCTTTATAACAGAGTTACAGGCTGATATAAGTAACTATGGCAGTAGTAATTTTTGCCTTTTCCCTTCCATTCTCCTCTGACCTTAAACGCAAATAAGTTCTGTGTATTTTTTGTAAAGAGTTGATGTTTACTTGAAACAGTGCTAATGAAAGAACTATAGGGAACTGCAGAGTAATGTACTTTGACTAAAAGACATAAAACCATTCCCAGAAAACAGGATGTGTTTAAGACTATATGAGACCTGTACATTATAAAAACATCCATTAATCGAATCCATTGATCGGGTCAAATGATTTGAAGC